>JAKZAO010000014.1:18011174-19211174 GCA_023053555.1 Branchinecta lindahli
AGATACGACTAGAAAGTCGCTTCTTCAGCACGACAAGAAACAAGTTATATGCAGGCAAAATTCACAACTTGATGTCATTCTGGCACGACTGTCGTTTTGACAAGCCCATAACAGACAAGTGTGAATTGAAAAAAAAAACACGATTCTTCGTAGCCATGTGACTAGAAAATTTAATTTTCAGAAGAAATTCGCGTTTGGTAACTGACTTCGTGTTATTCCGGCAAGCTCAAACATATGACAGTCGTATATGGCAAGCTAAAAATGTACGACTGAGTGTACGGTATCTCAACCATGGGGGGAGGGGTATTCCCCCCGTCTCCCTTCGATCTGCCCCTTCTTGGGGATTTCCTTCAAGGATGGGGATTGCTCTGAAATGAAGAATTATACCTGCTACTGTCAAGTGGGATTTACCTGAGCTTTTAGTCTGAAAAGGTAACCGAAGGCTATCTCCTTGTCTATGCATTCGTTATCTTTGCGAATGCAGCTTGGTACTGTGGAGCAGGCTCGGGGGACTAAGTGGACAGGGCGTGAAAATGGAGAAGGTTTCACGGTTAGTAAGAGCCAAAAGTTAAGCCATGAAACATTGCTCTCCTACGTACCACAAAGTTTCGACCAAGATCAGAAATGAAGATAAAAGGAGACATTCATAGTATCCATAGTTCAATCATCCTCCGTCCGCAGCGTAAAGTCATTGTGGACTAGACCTGACAATTTTTTTTTTCGTATCCCTTAAAATTTGCCAGCCGACAAATATGCCGTCATATTTTCCTCTTGTTGACTTTTTTCTTGCGTAGAACTCCCTCGGTGTTTGAATCGATCGTTGTTCCGTGTTTTCTCATAGTTTGCTAATTCAAACTTGGTGCTGAACTTTCGCTTGAAGAGAAGTTCACGTGATAATCAAAGAAGCAGCGTTGTCACGTCGATGCAAATTCTCCACCATCGTCCACTAAGTCAACACTAAAACAAAGATAAAGGAGATAATTATGACACCTTAAAGTCGATATCAAAACCTGTAACAATCCTAATTAATCCTTAACCTATTAAACCTAATCCGATCTTGAGCTTCTGCTTGAAGTAAACAGGTGATTGGTGATCTCCGAAGGCTGGGTAGATTCCTGAAGATAGCTATGACCCACCGCGAACTATTTTTATAGAAGTTGATTTTTGGTTTGTTTTGGAGTGTATGATATTTTGTTTTTTGTTATTTTTTTATGTTTTCCGCCATGGCCCTTGGGCTTTTTTGGAATTAAATTCATTAATTCATTCATTCATACTCTGCTTGTGGGTCAGCGTCAATATCAGCCAAGGTTTCAGGCATGACACATTGTTCTCCTACGTAACAAAACGTTTGTAGAAGGACATTGATAAAAATAAAAGAAAAGATGAGCTTATTACATGATAATTGTAGAAAGCTCACAGATATGACATTGTTAATTATTTACTGATGATTCATGGGACTTCCGGAAGAAGTTCGAAACCGCTGTCGGTGAACTGTAGCCAGTAGCGACGGAACGTCCCCAGCGCAACATCGCCGTGGTGAAACGTCCCCAAGATTTTTAAGCTCGCCTTTGTCTTTGACTGACCGAGGTAAACATTTCAGTTTTTCCATTATAGATGTAGAAACATGCTTTATAGACAGGAAAGAGTGTCCATGGGACCAGTTGCTTACGAAATGCACCGTTTTCCTTCAAAGTATATAGTGTAATTCGCCTTGCCCTGGGCTCGTAACTGATCAGCAGTAGGCTAGTTTCAGGTAAAATTCATAACCGATAGTTTTGACTAATAAGCTCCTCGGAGGAAAAATGCGGAAGCCTGATCTGGCTCAGAAGGAGTCAAACAAGGAGAATGCAAAAATCAGCGCAGCGCCATCAAGGTGGATAAGAAAGAATGGCGTGGGAAGTTCAATACCTCGTATTGCTCGGGATAATGTTTGCATACCTATGCAATTTTAATCTCTTTCTCATGTTGTAGTCTTAAACTAATCCGCTTTGACAGGATGCGGGTTTGATGCAAGTCTTGAAACCTCCCTTCCCCACCCCCCAAAAAAGTATTATCAGTTTCTGCTATCGTTCCATTTTAGCGGGACACGTCTTGCCATGGGGACGTTTAGTCACGGAGTCGTTTTGTCATGATAGGTTTCGCCGCGAGAACGTTTGGTTTCGCCGCGAGAACGTTTGGTCATGGCGTCGTTTTTCCACGGGGACGTTTTGCTATGGGGGTGTTTCGCTGGGGACGTTTCGATTGGGGGCATTCTGCCAACAACCGGGTGAGAAAAGGAGTTTGATACTAGCAAGTACAGGGTCTTAAATCTTGTGTCATTTGGTGGTACACAAACTACAATATTATGTGGAGTAACGCTGAAAGCCCAGTCAAGAATCAAAACAAATCAAGGTTTCCATAAGTCCTTTTCGATCCCAGGTCTCTTATCATATTATTTTGAACTGAAATCTCTTGAACTTCTTATAGTTCAAAACAGACCAGTTCCATCAGTTTTCTTGACATTCCAACTTTTTCTGGATCTGCGTTTAAAGTGTTTACTGAATCGTCCAACTTTTGCTATCTCACTCAGTGGCATGTCTTTGCTATTTTGGGGATGATTTTGCAACCCCCTTATCTTCGTCCGGGTCTTTTGAATTATTAACAGTCAAGATATAGTCTGATGACTTGACCCTCATTAGTGTCAGTAACTCAGACGGGGGTACACAGGAGAGCAGTGGCGGGAAACAGATTTTTGCACCTAGCCTCTGGCTGGTCTGAAAAACTTTTGCCAGTTCGGGCATATGTGTCCGATTCGCTTGAAACTTGATGGATGGTAGGAGTAAAGTCTGAGGTGGACTGTTTGTGGAAGGTTAGGGGCAGGAATAATTTCGGACGATGATCAGATTTCAACAGAAGAAGGGATTGTGATAAAACTTGAAAAGCGGAAAATGCGCGTGTTATTTAAACATAATGATCGGATCTGGCTTGCGTGGGGGGAGTTAAAGGGTGGGTATGAGACTTTTTCTGAAAGTGCTCCGATTAGGATGAAAATGAGTGATAGCAGCATAAGATATATATATTTTCAAAGCAGATGCGACCACGGGGGGGGGGGGTAGTTAGATGGGGGTCCCAGATTTTCATTTACATATTATAATTCAAACGGATAAAGGGATTGGGATGAAACCTGTAAAATACAATGGATCATCGGCCCGAATTGTGCCTTTTGAGATCTGGATCAGGCACGACCGCTGTTGGGGAAGGTTGTGGATGTAATGTTGCAACTACATTCAGGCAATGGCTAAAAACGGATACGCCAGCTATGGTTATTTTGATAGCGATATTACGGCCCTTCTTGGCAAGGGTCCTCCAGATTATGTCCTCCGGAAAATTATCACCCATGTAAGTTGAGAATAGTTGTTCGATTCGATTGAAACTTGATGGATGGTAGGAGAGAAGCCTGAGGTAGACTGTTTGTGTTTCTAAACCGCATTCGACCACGGTTGGGGGAGCCAGGAGGGTAGGGGCAGGAATAATTTGAAACATGTGTCGGGACAGTACAGATGAAGGAATTGTGATAAAACTTGAAAAACAGAATGTGCGTGAGTTATTTTAAGATAGCGATCGGATTCTATTTACGTTGTTGGAGTTAAAAGGTCGGTACCAGAATTTTTTCGAATGAGCTCAGATTCGGATGAAAATTAATGTTTGATGGGAGTATGGCCCCAGATATTCATTAACATATAGTAAATCAAACGGATATAGAGGGAATGGGATGAAACCTGGAAAAGATAATGGTCAACAGGATTTGTAATAGTTTTCAAGTTCAAGCTTAATCGGATTAACTTGAACTTGTTTAATCAGTAAAGATATAACACATTCGTAAGTTCACGTTAGAGAATAAAAACAAAAAAAATACAACGTTTGAGCTCCATCCTTTTTCTTTTCGAAAAAACACTGAGCCAATCCCGCTTCTTCATGACATCGTGTATAGAACCACGGAAAAGATTATGACCAAGGTATGTGATTATCTTAAGAGAGCGCTGAAGCCAAGAGCCATTAAGCTACTTCGTGAGGCTCAATAGCCGCATGGAACTATTCCTTTAAGTAATTTTTTTTTTTTTTTTTGAAGAATGAAAAATAAATTCTAATGTAGCTTGTATTTTTGGGTTGAGTATGTAAACCAGAAGGCGTTACTAACCAAAATGTTAAAGTTTAACCGAAAAGGAATGTAATAGCACAACCTAGGTACCCATGACTTATTCACTCAAAGAGGCTTGAAGACCCGATGAAAACGCGTTACTTCGTTCTTTAGCTATTCACAAATAATCGATTTTCAAATAGTGGAATTTCCTTGTGATTTGAAGTACCTCTATCTGCTTGTGTTTGTGTTGTATGCTTGATGAAAACGATTTACGAAAAATATGTGTTCACGCAATGAGCCCCCTTCCTCGAGCTGATCACTGACCACTGAAAAACCGCGTTTTTATTGAGATTCAGTATTTCTGCGACATAAGGCGTATTCTCGCCGTTCCCCGAGGACTCCACTTGAGGAGTCCCCGCGTTTTTATGGCACTTGCAGCTCCGCTCAAGTGCCATATACCGATCGCTTTTCGGTCGGTCGGTCTGTCGGTCGGTCGGTCGGGCGGTCCACTGTTTTCGAGTTAGGGTACTTCCAGATGTCCTAGGACGATGAAACTTGGCAGGCATATCAGGGACCCGATTTAACTAACCTGGAAATAATCAGTTTCACGATCTGACCATCTGGGGGGGAGTGGTGGGCCGGGGAATCCTGAGAATTTAGTAGTTTTTGTAAAACCCCTACCCCTTTCTTCTGACTAGTAGGTCTGCACACGGCGTGACGTCACTCTTTGCATCGGATCACTCTGTTAACATCGGAAAGAGCTAGTGCATTCGAGGGTCAAAGGGGTTTGTATATGTGATTCAGTGCGGGGGAATATGGAAAATTGAGTGTTGTGTAACTTTCGAACGGGTGATCGGATTGGGACGAAACTTAATACCTGAATGAATGATATATCTCTGATCTTCCATTTGAAGTCCGAACCGGATTCGACAGCTATGGGGAGTTGGGGGGGGAGACCGGAAATCTCGAGAGACGGTTATAGTGGAGGGATTGGAGTAAAACTTGCTGGGAAGAACAAGAATCTGCTCCATATAAATCGTTTACACGTTTGGACTGGACCCGGTCACTTGGGGGGGGGGAGGTGGAGGGGAGTTTCCCGGAATTCTGGTGATGACAGTTTTTGGGATTTTCACGACGAAACTTGGGAGGCGTATCAGGTATCAGGGACCCGTAAACTAACTTGTAAACAAAAATTCACTCGATCCGATAGTCGTGGGGGGATCGGAGGGAGGGGGAATCCGGAATATTTAGCCATGCGTAACTTTGGAACGGGTGATGGGATTCGAGTGAAACTTAATAACTGAACAGAGGGCCTGTGGTGATCTTTTTCATGTTCGGACCGGATCCGACAACAATTGGGGGGGGATATGTAACCGGATTGGACTGGAGAGATCGGGATGGAACTTTGTGGGAATAACAAACAAGTCCAAAACCGAACCGGATTGGCTCCGGCGACTGTGGGGGGAGTTTGAGGGGCGGGTCCGGAATTCCGGTGATCGCGAGTTAAGGTACTTCCAGATGTGCTAGGACGATGAAATTTGGCTGGAATATTAGAAATTCGACAAGATTGGCTTAGAAATCGCCACTTTTCAAATCCGACCATTCCCTAAAATACCAATCATGACCGCAAATTAAGAAAAATGCTTTTAAGCAAACTATGCATTTCCATGATCCCCATGAGTCCATGATCATTTTTGCCTCAAGGGTTTTGCTTACAAATGAAGTTCTAGCTCCCTTAAAGTGTGCATCTTTACCGCAAGGTCGAAAAGTACTTTTTATCAAACGATACATCTCAACCTATGATCATTTGTGCCACAAGGGTTTTGCAAAAAAAAAATTTCTAGCACCCTTAAAGTGCGCATTTTACCCGCATTAGCGGAAAAAAAATACTTTTGATCATACGTATATATCAATGATCCCTAAGAGCCTGATATCGTTTTTGCCTCAAGGGTCTTCCTTACAGATGAATTTCTAGTGCCTTTAAAGTGCGCATCATTACAGCCAAGTTCTACGATAAAATACTTTTTCTCTAGCTTCCTTAAAGTGCGCATCTGAACCGCGCAGTCGAAAATTACTTTTAATCAAATAATACATCTCAACCCATGCAAGTGCCATATGAGCTTACAGCTCTTGTTGTTTGTCCCGGGGACCCACTCCCCGTATTCTCGCGAGTTCCCGCGGACGGGGAATGCTCTGGTTATCATCACCATCATCAAAAAGGACTCTCTTTCAGATTCGGAAGGGAAGCAGTTTTTGCGGGTATTGGTGGAATGTAAAATTAGTTAGAGACAATCACAATAAACAAAACCAAATATAAAGTGGATCCGGACTAATTTCGTTAGCTGCATATTTTTGTTTCAAACAAGATCCATTTTGGAAAGCATTCCCCGTGTTCTCGCTGTTTTCTGTACACGGAGTCGGCGTGGAGTGACTCCCTCTACTCTCGCCGGTCCTTTCGATTCCCCGAGGAGTCCTCGGGGATCGGCGAGAATACGCCTATAGTAGAATTTTTTGTTGTGAGGACGGTCGTAGATGTTCTGAACATCATACTAGAGCAAATAGTGGAAATAAAAAAATCCATTAACACAATCAAAATAATGCTGTTTAGTCAGTTAAATGATACACAATAAATTGGATTTTCAGTAAAAACTTTAAAGGGGATAAGGTATTTACCAACTGGCTTACCTACTGTTTTTGCAGAAATACAGCTGTTTTCAAGAAACAAAAGCTATAAGCTCATGTGGCACTTGTAGGGCTTGGTAAAAAGATGAAAGTAAGAATTTGCTAATTTGTGGGTTTGTTGTGATCATTTGTAAGCAAAACCCTTGAGCTTTCAGTTGGAACAGGGTTAAGATGGACACTATAAGGGCGCTAGGAATTCATTTCTAAGCGAAACCCTTGAGGCAAAAATGATCATGTGCTCACGGGGAACATAAAAACGTAGGTTTGGCTTAAAAGTTTTTTTTTGTGGTTTGTGGTTAAGATGAGTACTTTAAGGGATGATCGGATCTAGGAAGTGACAGCTTCTAAGCCAATCTTATTAAGTCTCTAGTGTTCTAGACAAGTTTCATCGTCCTAGCACACCTGAAAGTACCTTAAGTCGCGTTCATCGGAATTCCGGACCCCCTCAAACTCCCCCCAGAGTGCCCGAATCCGTTCAAGGTCTGTCACTAATGTATCTAGGGCTTATGCTTGTTCTTCCCGCCAAGTTTCATCCAAATCGCTACAATCCAAGCGTGTTATAAATTTCCGGTATCCCCGCCCGACTCCCCCACATTGACCAGACCCTGTCGCATTTGAAATGGGATATGTGAGACATAAGTTCTTTCCGAATATCAAATTTCATTAAGATCCGATCACCCGTTAAAAAGTTGGACACTCCTCAAGATTCCGGATCCCACCTCCCTCTACTCCCCCCACGATGGTCAAATTGAAGAAACGACTGTTCTTAAGCTAGAATTGTCGAGTCCCCGATGCCTGCCAAGTTTCAGCGTCCTAGCAGCACATGTGTAAGCATCTTAACCCGGGATCACTGGAATTTCGGAAACCTCCCTCCAACTCCCCCCACAGTGCTTAGATCTGGTCCGTTCTTGTCAACCATGTATCGATGGCTTCTGCTTATTCATCCCACCAAGTTAGGGTACTTCCAGATGTGCTACGACGATGAAACTTGGCAAGAGCATCAGGGACCCGACCGAACTAACCTGGAAATAATCAGTTTCCCAATTCGACCATCTGGTGGGGGGGGGTAGGCTGGGGAAACCGGAAAATTGAGTAGTGTGTAACTTTGAAACGGGTGATCGGATTGGAATGAAACTTAATAACTGAATAAATGACATACCTCTGATGTCCCATTTGAAGTCCGGACCGGGTTCGACAGCTATGGGGGAGTTTGGGGGTTGGGGCGGAAATCTCAACAAACAGTTGGAATGGAGGGATCGGAATGAAACTTGCTGGGAAGAACAAGCACCTGCTCCAGATAAATCGTTTGTACAACTGGACTGGATCCGGACACTGGGGGAGGGGGGGAATTTCTCGGAATTCCGGTAATGGCAGTTTCGGGGTTTTCACGACGAAACTTGGGAGGTGTATCAGGGACCCGATCAAACTGACTTGTAAATAAAAATTTACTTGATCCGATAGTCGTGGGGGAGTAGAGGGAGGGGGAATCCGGAATATAGAGTAATGCGTAACTTCGGAACGGTTGACCGGATTTGAATGAAATTTAATAACTGAACAGAGGACATGTCTTTGGTGATCTTTTTAATGTCCGGAACCGGATCCGACAACAAAGGGGTGGGGGAATACGTGACCGGCTTAGACTGGAGAGATCGGGATGGATCTTTGTGGGAATAACAAACAGATACTCTGGATAAATCATTTACAGAACCGGAGTTTGAAGTTTTATAAAAACAGTTTATCCGAATTCCGGTGATCTCGATTTAAGGTACTTCCAGATGGGCTAGGACGACGAAACTTGCCTGGAATATTAGAGATTCAACAAGATTGGCTTCGAATTTCCACTTTCCAAATCCGAGTGCCAATCTTGACCGCAAATTGAGAAACTTTTTCTCGATCCCCATGAGCTCATTATCATTTTTGCCTCAAGGTTTTTGCTTACAAATGAAGTTCGAGCTCCCTTAAAGTGCGCATCTTAACCGCAAGGTCGAAAAATACTTTTTTTTTATCCAACGATACATCTCAACCCATGATCATTTGTGCCACAAGGGTTTTGCTTAAAATTTATTTCTGTCACCCTTAAAGTGCGCATTTTAACCGAAAAGTGAAAAAATACTTTTGACCAAACGGTATATATCAATGACCCCTAAGGGCCTGTGATCGTTTTGCCTTAATTGTTTTGTCTTACAGATGAATTTCTAGTGCCTTTAAAGTGCGCATCATTACAGCCAAGTTCAAGAATAAAATACTTTTTCTCTAGCTCCCTTAAAGTGCCCATCTGAACCGCAAAGGTACCCGCAAAAGTACTTTTGATAAAAAAAAAGAAAAGAAAGAGAACCAGTCAGCTTTGACTTTCAAAGTTTTCTCTACGCGGCGTCACAGCTATACTCTGCTTTCAAAAAACTAGTCTAAACAAGAGCTGTAAGCTCATATGGCACTTGCATGGGTTGAGATGTATTATTTGATTAAAAGTAATTTTCGACTGCGCGGTTCAGATGCTCACTTTAAGGAAGCTAGAGAAAAAGTATTTATCGTAGAACTTGCCTGTAATGATGCGCACTTTAAAGGCACTAGAAATTCATCTGTAAGGAAGACCCTTGAGGCAAAAACGATATCAGGCTCTTAGGGATCATTGATATATACGTATGATCAAAAGTATTTTTTTTCCGCTAATGCGGGTAAAATGCGCACTTTAAGGGTGCTAGATTTTTTTTTTTTTTTTGCAAAACCCTTGTGGCACAAATGATCATAGGTTGAGATGTATCGTTTGATAAAAAGTACTTTTCGACCTTGCGGTTAAGATGCACACTTTAAGGGAGCTAGAACTTCATTTGTAAGCAAAATCCTTGAGGCAAAAATGATCATGGACTCATGGGGATCAAGGAAATGCATATTTTGCTTAAAAGCATTTTTCTTAATTTGCGGTCATGATTGGTACTTTAGGGAATGGTCGGATTTGAAAAGTGGCGATTTCTAAGCCAATCTTGTCGAATTTCTAATATTCCAGCCAAATTTCATCGTCCTAGCACATCTCTTAACTCGCGATCACCGGAATTCCGGACCCGCCCCTCAAACTCCCCCCACAGTCGCCGGAGCCAATCCGGTTCGGTTTTGGACTTGTTTGTTATTCCCACAAAGTTCCACCCCGATCTCTCCAGTCCAATCCGGTTACGTATTCCCCCCCCCCCCAATTGTTGTCGGATCCGGTCCGGACATGAAAAAGATCACCACAGGCCCTCTGTTCAGTTATTAAATTTCACTCGAATCCGATCACCCGTTCCAAAGTTACGCATGGCTAAATATTCCGGATTCCCCCTCCCTCCGATCCCCCCACGACTATCGGATCGAGTGAATTTTTATTTACAAGTTAGTTTGATCGGGTCCCTAATACGCCTCCCAAGTTTCGTCGTGAAAATCACAAAAACTGTCATCACCAGAATTCCGGGAAACTCCCTTCCACCCTCCCCCCCAAGTGTCCGGGTCCAGTCCAAACGTGTAAACGATTTATATGGAGCAGATTCTTGTTCTTCCCAGCAAGTTTTACTCCAATCCCTCCACTATAACCGTATCTCGAGATTTCCGGTCTTCCCCCCCCAACTCCCCATAGCTGTCGAATCCGGTTCGGACTTCAAATGAAAGATCAGAGATATGTCATTCATTCAGGTATTAAGTTTCGTCCCAATCCGATCACCCGTTCGAAAGTTACACAACACTCAATTTTCCATATTCCCCCGCACTGAATCACATATACAAACCCCTTTGACCCTCGAATGCACTAGCTCTTTCCGCTGTTAACAGAGTGATCCGATGCAAAGAGTGACGTCACGCCGCGCGCAGACCTACTAGTGAGAAGAAAGGGGTAGGGGTTTTACAAAAACTACTAAATTCTCAGAATTCCCCGGCCGACCACTCCCCCCCAGATGGTCGGATCGTGAAACTGATTATTTCCAGGTTATTTATATCGGGTCCCTGATATGCCTGCCAAGTTTCATCGTCCTAGGACATCTGGAAGTACCCACTCGAAAACAGTGGACCGCCCGACCGACCGACTGACCGACCGACCGACAGACCGACCGACCGACCGACCGAAAAGCGATCGGTATATGGCACTTGAGCGGAGCTGCAAGTGCCATAAAAACAAAAAACAATACATCTCAACCCCCAATTTTCCACTTATCATGTTCCCTGATACCACTATCAAAAGTCTTTTTTCCAGACACAGCGGTATCTGATACAGTGCAGACTTTCAGATTCTCATCGTTGTCCAAGTTTCCTCCGCCTTTGACTAGTCTTCCGTACCTACTACATACAGTTCCAAGTGCCTTATGAGCTTACAGCTCTTGTTTTCTTTTTACCGACTACGGCCTCAACATTCGGGGGAACTTCCTCTCCCTCCCACATGTGATGCCCCTGGCCAGGCCCCTGGTAACCATCGTTTGTAGATGTAGCGAATAAAGTTGTAATACGACGCCTTGCGAGAAATCTACGAGATTCAGATCCCCTTGGCTACACTCAACCCCTGTCAATCATCATCAGTGATACGAATCATATCAGATAATTTTTGTATCCCTACCCTTTGACCGTTCGGGGGTGTCTGCCGCACACCCGAACGCACATCCGGTAGTACGGTCTATGCCACTGAGTGATCTCAAGTATACCGATCTAGTATGCATTAGCAAACTAGTTATAGCGTGCTGTCGAAAGTTTCAAATTTCCTGGAAGCCTCTAATGCCAGACTCGAAATGAAATCACGAAACTTCCAAATAAAATAGTAGAAAAGTTGGTTGACTTAAAAGACCATTTTTTAAGTATCCATGACCACATTAGCTTGTTTCATGTAGGTCTGTGGACCCTTAGTAACGCAGTGTTTTGCCAGTCCTTTGACACGTGTAAGCTTAGCAAAGTGAATGTGACCCTTCGCTAATTCTAGAACTTGAAGGTAAAAGTGAAATAAAAGAACCGATGTGAGATAAATCTCTAGACGGCAACCGCATAGTCGTATCGGTCATCCTGAAGCTCAAGAAGACCCAAATATGAGAATCCGGTGTCCCTTGAAGTTCAAGGTGGAAAGAACTTGTATATAAGTTGCGTTCGTTGCACTCCGGTATGGTTCTGGTGTTTAGTCACCAGTGTCCGGTTCTTTGCTTATAACGCGTTTTTTCGTTCACCAGTGAGTTGATGAAAACTTGCTAACTCCTCGCTACAGCGGGGCTCACGAGCAGGTTCTGGTTAGTCCGCACCGGTGGGCACTATACCAGACACTGGTTAGTCCGAAATCGGGTTTTAAGATCCGGGAGTAGTCACCGGTGAGTGCAAAAACGCGTTATAGGAAGCACCGGTGAGTAGTCACCGGACAACGAACGCAGCTATAGTAACATCCGCTGTTTCTAAACGAAAGGACATTAGTCAAAACCGATGCTTTTTGTGGGGTTTTCTTGTAGAGTCCAGTTTCCTAAAAATATATGAATTAGTTCGAATGTTAGGTTGCGTTCCACCGAGTTTTTACAAGTTATGATCGTTACAATTATGTTATTACTTTCGTCCCATCGTCTGGAATAAGAAGAAAAGTAGCTCCTCCCTTTCACCGTTTCCGTTCCCTAAGAGTTGCGAATGTTACAGCGCTCCAATTTGCTTATGATGGTCGGGAGCATAGTAAGTGATATTCTATCAGTTCACCAAGAATTGCAGTCATCACGGTGACGTCTGTCCGTGCTGTTATTGTTTTTTGTTCCATAGAGCAACTGGCACAATATGGTATAGCCGGCTGCGTGTGTATCATCATACTTCGTAATAACTTGTGGAAAGCACCCTTAGTTTGTTGTTCAGTCAGCCCTCAGCTTAGTCTTAATCTGTGTCTGTACTATCTCTGTTATTTTACATCAGAGACTTTGGTGAATTTACATCAGAGGCTAACCGAGATCGGCATATGCCTTGTATATACAATTAATTAAAGCAAATAATTAAACCACGCGTATGTTAACGTAGCCTAGCTTCAGCACGCCCCTAGGACAACGTCGCTTCACGCTATCCGCTGCACCATGTTACCACACCATCGTCACCATCTCTCATCCATTCACTGTAAAAAAAATAAAAAGATTTTCTTTAACACATTCTTGCTTACGTCCTGTAATTTGTCAGTTTTCAAATATTAGATCTGTGGGATATGCACTCAGCAGATACGAGGAGCCTTGACTGCTTAGGGGGATTTCGATTGTTTTATAATATTCTACTATTCAAAAAACACTTGCTCTCTTTCTTGATACAGTCTGAAAAGCTAAGCAGGTGGTGGGATTTTGAATTCTCAGGCATTGATTCTAAGAGAATGGTTTCTTGGTAACATAATCGAAGAATCACTTGTCTTTGGAGATGTAGGGATTAGCATACACTTATTCATGATTTTGTATAATAACAGTTGCAGGACTTGCAGGGCATGACCAATGAAATCATATCCATTCCAGCCGCGACTAGGTCACACACCCTTTCAGAACAAACCGTAAAAATAATTTGTAGAAATCAAACTTAGCAAGAAAGTAAACGGAACTGCCGTTACCTATTTAAATTACTCTTTACACATTTTACAAACAATCTTAATTCGTTATCATCCAAAAAGAAGAGCCGTGATAGATAATAGAGAGACATTTTTTTTAATTATCTTTATCAAATGTGTAGACCTACCAATCGAAAACAGCTGTACTCTATTTTTTGCTCCTTAAATGTTTATATTAATTTTTAAAATATAATTTACGTTCATAATAAAGTTTGCATCTACAATGGAAATGTAATTTTGCATTTTGAGGTCACGCAGCGTCTGTCACGTGTTGCTAGCAATTGATCACGACTTTCTCCAATCGTTACAAATATTAAACATCTGGATCGATTAAATCTTGCGAAAATTTATAACAGTCTGGCTGTCCACCATCTCATTTCTCTTTGTCCTGTTTGGTAGTTTTTATCAATTCGTACAGTATATTTTCGTTTTGCCAAATTTTTTCTCAGTTACCAATCTTGGACTGGAAATTTTTGTTTGATGAGTAAATTCCGCCTAATCTCTCCAACTTCTGTTGTTGAAAATGGCTACAGCATTTTCGCTCTTCTCTGTTGACTCCCATGGTCAGTGCTATTTGTTCAACCGTCTTAGTTGACATGTTTTGTACTTAGTGTTTCTTTTCTCTATTTATTTTGTTTGATACTCCATCTCTAGGGCACCTCGCCCTCCTGTTGAGATGGGTAAAAAAGAAATTGATTGGTCGGACAGGGACAAAGCCATGCCCTGTTTTACCGCAGCCATTCAGAAGCCAAACGATTGTTTATTGCTGATGCAAAGAATGGATTGTGACTTCACGAATCAAGGCGGTGTTCTAATGAGTTTGAAAGTCTTGATAAAGTAAAAGAAGACTAAACTATTTTAGCTCTCGTGCTTCAACAAAGTTTGAAATCCTGAAAAAACGTTCTAGAAACTTTCCTCTGGATGGAGTAACTTTCCCGTTCTCGCCTACACGGTCCTTCTAAAATTTAGAGATACAGGTTCACTAACAATCATCCACGAAGTCTTCTCAAGCTATATCAAGACAGAGAGCAAGTGTATTTGAATTGTATAGAAGAATATGTAAAAATAATACTATGCAATTGTCAGTGTTTTTTTCTAACGAAGAATGTCTGGAAAAATAAACTGAATTGCAAATAAAGATCCTTGTGGTGGCGACAAAAACGGCCCATAGGAGTCCGTCGAAACCGTATAATACACGACTTAGCGTCAGCCAAGTAAATTAAAAGAAGGAAGGATTGTTTATTTCGTCCGTTGTGCTTTAAGCCGCCCCATTTCTTTCTAGTGACGGTGATGGCAAGGAGGTCATAACCCGGTTTACGACGGATCTGAACTCGAATGGGAGTTTCTCAACGGACAGTAACGGGCGTCAAGTAATGAGGCGAGCTCGGAACTCCCGTTCCTCCTGGGCTGTCAATGTGACGGAGGCCATCTCGGGAAATTACTATCCACTTAACAGCTTTATGTATATCGAGGATACTTTCGGGAGGCGGATTGGAGTAGTTGTGGATCGTGCTCAAGGAGGGGCTAGTCTTCAGGACGGCGAATTAGAAGTTATGGTGAGTCGATAGAGTAAAGCTGATTTTCGGGAGTGGATCCTTTCCCGGAGAACAGGCTCATCTGAGGTGAAGTTATCGTTTTCTTCCAGTGGTTGTTTAAACATTACTTTGCAGAGTATTCGGAGGGAAAGGGAGATCATGGTGGCAGGTGCAGCTGAGCCCCATCAGAAAAACAGTTGAATGTAATGTTGTTAGGATCCCAGACGTTCCTAAAACAAGGCTTCGGTAATCGAAATTTGTCAATGAAGAATGATAAAGATTGCACCAGAGCGGGGCTCCTGTATCTCAACTCTTAAAGAAGGAGGAAGAAGAAGAAACCTACGTTTTCCGCGGTGGCCTTCGTTGAGAAGGTTCCTATAGGCTAGCGTCGGACACTAGTATTTGTGTCCGTCAGTCTGTCTGCAAACGTATCTTCCTATAGCGTTGAGATCGTCGAAATTTGTCAAGGAAAAAGGGAAAGAATAGTTGCGTTTTTGCAGATGCCGTGGTATCTGATACAACATAACTTGATTTGTTTTTTCCCATTTTTTGAATTACTGTTGTATCTGATATTATGGTTGCTTTGCAGAAACAAGAATTGCCGATTATACGCTGTTTAGAAGTCATCCAAAAGAAATGCTAATATCCACTTACATCACAAGTGCCAAACTGCTTTCGCACCAATTTGACAAAAACCCAGGCTCCAGTGTCTGTGATGGTGAAAGTGAGATCAATTTTTCAGATATCACGATCAGTCCCACGGTCGAGACCGTTGTATCTGAATATCGGTTACCACGGTAACTGCAAGGACGCCTTTTGACCATGACATCAAATACCACAGTAACTGCGAAAAAAAACTTTAGACTGTGGTATCTGCAAAAACGCAACAGATTAGATCAAAACAGGACCCCTGTCTCTCAACTCTTAAAAAACAGCTAGGGTAGGGAGGAGGCTACAAAAATAGAGTGGCATTTTTAACACTTTCAAAAAAGGTTGGTGCTTCTTGCCTCTGAAAAACATTTCCGCCGGGATCTGTCCAAAACTGGAAATTGGCCTCAACCAAGATGTGCCATGAATTTGGGGAGATTTGATACACAAGTTAAAGAAAAAAAGTGTTGAATTAGGATACGTGATTTTGTTATTATTAGAGGATACTTCTTCCGGATCTTAGCCGAAGGAGAGACTTTGATACACAAGTTAGATACACTCGAAGGTTTTATACACAGGTAAAACAAAAAACATGGTGAATCAGGATACGTGATTTTTTTATTATTAGAGGATACTTCATCCGGATCTTAGCCGAAGCAGAGACTTTGATACACAGGTCTGATACACTCGAAGGTTTTATACAGGTAAAACAAAACACATGGTGAATCAGGATACGTGATTTGTTATTATTAGAGGATACTTCATCCGGATCTGAGCCGAAGCAAAGACATACACAGGTCTGATACACTCGAATGTTTTATACACAGGTAAAACAAAACACGTGGTGAATCAGGATACGTGTTTTTGTTATTATTAGAGGATACTTCATCCGAATCTTAGCCGAAGCAGAGACTTTGGTACACAGTTTTGATACACTCGAAGGTTTTATACACAGAAAAAAAAATTGTGGTGAATCAGGAGACATGATTTCTTTTAGAATACTTCATCCAAAGCAGAGAATTTGGGTTGCCCTCATCTACCTGACAGCTAAGTCACTAAATCCAGCAGTTAAGGCGTAAAAGAAAGTGGCACCACGGAGTAGAGCAAAACATCCGTCTTGCCTATATTTTTGCTTCAATCTACGTCCCTAACCTTTCTACTCATTCTTCTAATTTCCAAGATTTCGGAATTTCTATCTCAGCCTTATCCACTTTATTGGTATTACGGTTGTTTTCCATTTTACCACGTTTGCTCTTTTCGAGGCGTATCATACTTCCGATCATAGCTACCGATGACTACGTTGGTCCAAAGTACCGGTCCTACAAGTGGTGCGTTTTTTAACATCAAAACCACAAGGACCGAGCGAAGCTGAAAGTCTCCGGGACGGGTTTCTAATATTCGAGAATCTTAGCAGAGTTTAGAAGGAGTCTGGCTCCTTCGAGTATTATATAGAAACCGGACCTACTACTGTGATCGGTGCTTTAAATTCAGACTTGTTTATTCCTTTTGTGACAGGTCAGTGACCAATCAACTGACGAGCCATCACCAAGTCTGAATCGGGATAAGTTAGCTAGGATATTCTTCATATTACATATAGCAATATAAGCAAAAATATAATACTCATATATATATATATTAGCCTATATTTAATTATATGTCATATATACCCTGAATTGTATTATATATTTTATATCGGCTCTTCTTGGTAAGGGTCCTGTTCAGGCTGTTGCTGGATGAGACGAATTGCATTTCTTGTATAATTATAAGATTCCCAGTCAGCTTTGGCTGAAGTTTTTTCCGTCAGCTTCGCTTGAAACGGCTCTTCAGTCACTTCTAGATGTAACGTAGATGGGTAAAATTTTTGAATTGAATTTAGAATTCTAGGTGTCCAGTGTCGGAGCCTCGTAGGTAAACTAGAACCCACACCACGAGGCCTCCTGGTGAAAACCAAAGATTTAATTTTTGAAGGGGGAAGACGCCCTTGGGATGTCAAATATTTATTAGTAATGAACTGAAAGACAAAAAAAAATCCTGAATGAGGAGCATTTTTCGTCTTTCAGTTCACTCATTTTAGATGTTTCTATTTCGCTACCAAGTTCGAGGGTTGCAAAAAAGGATCCTGGCGTCTGTCCCAAGCTTTTCAGTGGTATTGGCAGTTCAGTAACAAATAATGGTCATCGGACCTTCATTGGACACGGTCTCAGATGTTCGGATGTCCAGGTGTCCCATTTCATGTGCGGACAGGATCCGATCAATGTGGGAGAAGGGGGAGGTACCGTAAATTATGCGATGGCAGTCGTTATGCCCAGGCCACATTCAGTCACACCTGTACGGAATTCGGTTCGTTAATTTGGTTGTTACCCGCTCTTTACGTTTCATCCTGGTCACACTTGGAACAAAGAAGTTCAAGAAATATTACCATGGCCGGTGCTCGGCCGGACGTGGCGTGCCCTCATTGGCTGAAAGCTGCCAAAATGGCCGCTTACGACGCGTTATGATTGCTTCCTACAGCGTACTATTGCCATTTGTGGTCTCACATAACAGAAGTCAGTGACTGTGGTCTGTGATTGGTTGAAAGACGTTTCAAAATGGCGGAAATGTGTTTTTTTCTGTCGCGACTTTCTTATGTTCTCAGCGTCTTTACTTCCCATTTTCGACCGTAAAACGGACTTATTACCGGCGTTATTACCAGATATGACGATAGTGGGTCTGGTGGGTCCCGGGCATTACCCTGACTCGTAGCTGTTGTCCATTCTCTAATCGAAATATACATTAAACTCATTCAGAGGATCCCGAGATATTCCCTTGATGATTGATGGAAAGTATGATTTCACTCCTGTATAAGTTGAAATATCATTTCTCTCTCTAGCCCAAAGTTCCGGCCTTGCATTGCTGTTTCATGGCGGAAACTTTCTCTAAAATCCGCCGTTAGCGGATTCAACGATTTGTCTGGGAAGATGAATGCTCGGTGTCTGTCTCAGGAAAAGTGTATTACTCTCGCTAATTAATCTGGACCAGTAATGGATGTTAAACTTTACTTCCAGATTCGGAATATGTGTAAATTGATTAATATAAACTAGGAATTAGGACTCAGAAACTCCGGGTGGACTGTTACGGATAACAAGCTTGTAATATGCGGGATTCGTGAGGTTAAGTTTGGAAATTGTTTTTGTCACCCAGAGGGCCATAACTAATTACTCAAGCCCAAAAAGGGTAATAAAATGAGTTGCGTTTTTGCAAATACCATATATCTGATACCACGGTCTAAAGTTGTTTTGGAGTTGTCGTGATATCTGATACCAAGGTCAAAAGACGTGTTTGCAGTTATCTTGGTGTCTGGCCAGTTACCGTGATAACTGATCGGGGTATCTGAAAAATTCAGGATTAGCCCTTTGGCTAATCCTGAAAGCTGCGGGCCTACCCACAAAGATAGTCAGCCTCTTCAAAGAACTCTGCAGCATCACAGAAAGCGCTGTCCTGGTTAACGGGAAGCTTTCTTCTTCCTTCCCCATACAAAATGGAGTACGGCAAGGATGCGCTGCTGCACCTGAGCTGTTTAACTGCGTCATCGACCACATCCTGAACGAGACACACCATGCCTACCCTTTCGGCATCAGTTATGCCGGGAGGACTCTGTCTGATGTTGACTTCGCGGACGATGTAGCTGTCCTTAGCGACAATCTCGACCAACTTAAGTCTGCACTCGAGACGCTCTCCTCCACAGCCTCTAGAGTTGGGCTGCAAATCAACTGGAAGAAAACGAAGATCGTGCCCATAGAAAAGACTGCATCAGCATCACCCTCAACTGTTGAGATTAACGGCCAAGCTGTCGGTGTGGTAAGACAGTTCACATATCTCGGATCAGTTATATCCTCAAGTGGCACACTTGACGCCGAAATCTCAGCCAGATCAGCCAAGGCGAGCTCTGTGTTCGGACGACTCCTGAGAGCAATCTTCCACAAACCGCAAATTAGTCGCCATACCAAAGCCCGAATTTGCAACGCCACAGTCTCAAGCATCATGCTGTACTCATCTGAGACATGGCCGATAACCCAGACACAGCTAAGAAAGGTCGATGCCGTTCAGACTAGACACCTGCGTCGAGTCGAAGGCTTCAAATGGTATGACAAGATCCGCAATACTGAGATCCTGAAGACCTTCAAGCTGGCGAACCTCTCTACCCAAGTAGAAGCCCGCTCTCTAAGGTGGTACGGCCACCTACTCCGTCTCCCGCGAAGTACCCCCGCAAGGATCATCTCGGACTTCAATCCCTCGGAAAATGGCTGGAAACGCCCTCGAGGAAGGCCACGCACTAGATGGGCTAATGTAATAAACCAACGCCTGCTCAGCCGCAACATCAACCCAAATGAGGCCCCATCCTTAGCCCTGGACAAGGCTACTTGGAGAAGACTGACGCACTGTTAACCAGTACCCTCTACGCTGGCGACCCTGCTGAGCAAGAGCGTTAAGTCAAGTGTATCTGAAAAAGTCATTTCACTTTCATAATTTTTTGTCAAATAGGTGGGAAAGACTTTTGGCACTTAAGTGATGTGACTGGATATCAGTTTCTTTTGGGATTACTTCGAAAAGCGCAATTTCAGGAATTGTCGTTTTGCAGAGCAACCGCATATCAGATACCAGGGTAACTGCAAAAACGACTAATTGCAGATCCAGTTGCCGTGGGAATCGATATCATGGTATGAGCAAAAACGCAACTGTGGTCTTCAAATAATCCGTACGAAAGTTAGCTGAAAATATAGTAAGAATGACTGGCGTGATTGACTGAATTTTACTTCCCCGAAAGCTCGAGTCTTCTTTGTGGCAAAATTAAAATTATAATAGGCAAAAAACTGAAATATTCTAACTATAAATATTATAAATACTAAACAAACTGCTACATCCCTTCCCTTACCCCCAGAAACGCTCCTGAAGCTCCGTAATATGTACGATGAACCTCCCGAACCGAAGAAGTTTGCCAAAACTTTTCTCTCCCATATTTTTAACCAAATCCTCGACTGCATCGTTCTTACTCAAGTATCTCTCACTTGTAATGCTAGGCAACGACCAACCAAATGAAACCACACAAACGGAAATACAAGGACCAAAACACAACTTACCATTCCCTATATATCGTCTTTTCTCATCCCGTGGGCGAGAGTCTGCCCTTGAATTTACCCTCCATTTCAGCTCCTCGGGCCTATGGTACGTAAAACAACGTGAAAGGACCCGTTCTACTATAATGCCAATGCAACCTTCCATAATTTTATTCATTAATTCTTATATCCAGAGACCCAAATTTCTTACGTTACATCCTAAATCCAATAACGCTTATTATTAAGCGCTTAGCATAATTCCCGATCGAATTATGCTCCCTACGAGTGTTCGCGTATCATGCTATTGATGCGTAAACCAAAGCCGTGGATATTTTTTTTTAAAGCGGAGCCTGGTTGACAGTGTTTAAATACTTTTGAGTATTGGAACATGAATAAATAATAGTTCGAAGTGCGCTTAAAAACAAAATCAATATGCCACCTTATAGAATTACATCTGTAAACTCGCAACCGGAAGTTTTCTGTGTACCAGCCAAGTTTTCCGCTGTGAAGGTCGGATGGCTCTTCCCAGACCCTCCTTCAGCTTACTGGAAGGAGGTAATGGTCTGATCCGTCCAGATTCCACCTAAGTGTGTCACAAGATATTCAAGAACCGCCACTTTTTTCTCTCTTCTACTTTGTTTTATCTTTCTTGTTGCTTTCCCCTTTCATTTTCTCCAGTGTTTGTGTTTTTGTCTGTGGAAACAGATTCGGAATGAAACTTGAGCTCCACCCCCGATTACAAATTTGTAGCCTGTTTAGTTGTATGATAGTTGTACGAAAAAGTTGAGTGTATTGATATGGAATAGTACAGAATACTATCATTGAATGTGCCTCAGACTGGGCGAATCTTAAGCAGTGGTATCCAGTAGCATCCTGTCTTGCTACAAAAGCATCAAATCTTGCTATTGTAGTATGCAGTTGTAACAGTTGCTACCGTATTTCTCGACATTTTTCATCGGGCCCGTTTTCAGCGAGCCTTACGGTATGATCAGAAAAGTGAGTGATGTCATTTTCTTGTGGATAAACTAAAACAAACAAACAAAAAACTTGTATCTTTCCCATCCGCCTCCTTATGAAAAACCCAGTCCAATTGTTGTCGGTTTTAATTCATACTGCACTACTCCCTTTTCTTGTTCATTGCTGTCAGATTTCTGCCCCTTATTTGGTCAAGGACTGTTGCAAAGATACTTGAGTTTATGGCGAGATCGCTTAGCTGATTGCGACTAAAAACAAACCGGAATTAATTAGACTGACCTTTCTATCCGACGTTAGACGGCAAGCGCGAGGGGTTAATGCTTTGCTCGCAAGAAAGAAAGAAGTTATGCTGGACACAACACTTCCCTACACCTAAAAGAGTGGCTACGCCCACACCCGCTAAGTCTGAGGACGGAGTTTTATTTGCTGGAAGAGTTTCAGTTAAGGAACCCGGCTCTACTCTGGACTTTTCACCATTTCATCAAATTTTTACCAACGAACCTGGCTCCCACCCCGAATTTAGACTTGGTCAAATTTCAATCAACAAACCCGGCTCTGGTCCCTACTCCCCTTCCCCCCACCGGGACTCGAATCCTAAAGCGTTGCGCTGTGACCGGTTTTCATGCCCGTGTTTTGCTTAAGAGGGGAGGTAAAAACGGAGGTAAAAACAAGAGCTGTAAGCTCATATGGCACTTGCAAGGGTTGAGATGTATTATTTAATCAGAAGTAATTTTCGACTGTGCGGTTGAGATGCGCACTTTAAGGGAGCTAGAGAAAAAGTATATTATCGTTGAACTTGGCTGTAATCATGCGCACTTTAAAGGCACTAGAAATTCATCTGTAAGGAAGACCCTTGAGGCAAAAACGATAGCAGGCTCTTCGGGATCATTGATATATACGTATGATCAGAAGTATTTTTTTTCCCACTAATTTGCGCACTTTAAGGGTGCAAGAAACAATTTTTTTTGCAAAACCCTTGTGGGACAACTGATCATGGGTTGAGATGTATCGTTTGATAAAAAGTACTTTTCGACCTTGCGGTTAAGATGCACACTTTAAGGGAGCTAGAACTTCATTTGTAAGCAAAACCCTTGAGGCAAAAATGATCATGAGCTCATGGGGATCATGGAAATGCATATTTTGCTTAAAAGTATTTTTCTTAATTTGCGGTCATGATTGGTACTTTAGGGAATGGTCGGATTTGAAAAGTGGCGATTTCTAAGCCAATCTTGTCGAATTTCTAACATTCCAGCCAAATTTCATCGTCCTAGCACATCTGGAAGTACCTTAATTCGCGATCACCGGAATTCCGGACCCGCCCCTCAAACTCCCCCCACAGTCGCCGGAGCCAATCCGGTTCAGTTTGGACTTGTTTGTTATTCCCACAAAGTTCCATCCCGATCTCTCCAGTCCAATCCGGTCACGTATTCCCCCCCCCCCCCCAATTGTTGTCGGATCCGGTCCGGACATGAAAAAGATCACCACAGGCTCTGTTCAGTTATTAAATTTCACTCGAACCCGATCACCCGTTCCAAAGTTACGCATGGCTAAATATTCCGGATCCCCCCTCCCTCCGATCCCCGCACGACTATCGGATCGAGTGAATTTTTATTGACAAGTCAGTTTGATCGGGTCCCTGATACACCTCCCAAGTTTCGTCGTGAAAATCCCAAAAACTGTCATCACCAGAATTCCGTGAAACTCCCCTCCACCTCCCCCCCCCCAAGTGTCCGGGTCCAGTCCAAACGTGTAAACAAATTATCTGGAGCAGATTCTTGTTCTACCCAGCAATTTTTACTCCGATCCCTCCATTATAACCGTTTCTCGAGGTTTCCGGTCTTCCCCCACCCCAATTCCCCCATAGATGTCGAATCCGGTTCGGACTTCAAATGGAACATCAGAGATATGTCATTCATTCAGATATTAAGTTTCGTCCCAATCCGATCACCCGTTCGAAAGTTACACAACACTCAATTTTCCATATTCCCCCGCACTGCACCACTGATACAAACCCCTTTGACCCTCGAATGCACTAGCTCTTTCCAATGTTAACAGAGTGATGCGATGCAAAGAGTGACGTCACGCCGCGCGCAGACCTACTAGTGTAAAGAAAGGGGTAGGGGTTTTACAAAAACTACTAAATTTTCCGGATCCCCCCGCCCTCTACTCCCTCCACGGAGGTCGGATCGGGGAAGTGATTATTTGCAAGTTAGTTTGGTCGGGTCCCCGATATGCCTGCCAAGTTTCATCGTCCTAGCACATCTGCAAGTACCCTAACTCGCGATCACCGGACCGACCGACCGACCGACCGACAGACCGACAGACCGACAGACAGACCGACCGACGGAAAAGTGATCGGTATATGGCACTTGAGCGAAGCTGCAAGTGCCATAAAAACACGGCAGGTAAAAACGCTTGAAACCACAGAACACTAAAACTATGCCAGGCGCTCCGTAAAAATGGCTTTCTGACGAACACGGGTTGAGAATCGTGACTCTAAAAACGCAACTTAAAAGCAAGTGGCTACACTCCAAAATTTACCTTTTTGGGGTGACAACAAATTCAACATGATACGGGCTGAAAGGTCGACTTCCTCCATTTGTTAGAGGAAAATTTGAAGAAAAAAAAATCAGAACTGCTTTTCACATCACTGTGAAAACTCATGATTCAAGCTGCATGCGTAGCACTGTGGGTTGACTGAAGGAACACCAACGAACCCAGCTCCTACCCCGATTTTTTACTGGGTCAGATTTCAATCAACGAACTCCGATCCCCCGACCCCTCGTACCCCCCCCCCCAAGCAGGGGGCTACACTCCAAAACTTACCTTCTGGGGTGACATCAAATCTAACGTGATACGGACCGAAAGGTAGACTTCCATCATTGAGAGGGAAGTGTGAAGGAAACAAAAATCAGAACTGGTCCTCACCCTGTTGCGAAAATTCATGCTGTCGTACTTTGGGTCACCTGAACGTCTCGAGGACAGACTTCTGTAGCCCATGATGAAACGTCCGTCTCACTACCGCTCGAATGTACCAATCCCTTTCCTTGTCCCATCATATACTACGTTCAGTGAATTCAGGATCGTCACCGACGTGACAGAACGTCAACTCACAAAAGGTCTATTTATTCGGAAGGTCTACCTCTCGGTAGATCACTTTATCGGCAGGAGGCGTTAAGTCGTTGTAACGGTTCCAGCTGTTTATCCAGCATAGCACAGGTAGAACTATAACCCTAATCCAGGTCTTATATTGGTCGATCCCTTGATGTTGAGGTAAACAGCTATAGGCACAGGGTTCTGCATACAAAACATCAGAACCTCTTAGGCATGAAATCGGTGCAGAACTAAAAATCACTATAACCTGACATTAACAGTTTAATTGGAAACCGGATCGAGAAAAAATAAAGCTGAAAAGGTTAATAACCTCATAGAGCAGAAGTGACTATCTCTTATTCAAGCTAACACTAATTTATAACTCAACATACACGGTGACATTTCTCTGCATATTCACAAATTCAGAAATTATTGAGAAGATCCTAATTGGTCGGAGTAGTATGTGGCATATATTTACTGTCATTAATTATAAAAGAAAAGTATTTCGGTTTTATCAGATATGTTTATCAACAAGCAAAAATGGTTAATTGTAAAAAAAAAAGGTTTCTTTGCAAAACCAACTACATAGATAAACGATCGAAACTGTATGACCAGGGGTGTCACGTATGGGAGGAGAGGGGGACACCCGCCCTTAATGTTGTCGGCCGGTCGGTAAAGAATAGCCATCAGCGCGAAGCGCCGCATTTTTCATAAAAACTGTCGATTTTTTCTTCGAAACAGTTTTTCGTACAAATAGCCGACTTTTTCCTATAACAGTCGGTTTATCTTAAAATCAGTCGATTTTTCTTCAAAATAGTGTTTTTTTTCGTAAAAACAGTAGTTTTTTTCTGCATTAACTGTCGGTAAAAATGACCAGTCAATCGTTAAATACCTATCCTCCCCTCAAAAATTTTGGTTAGTAACGCCTCTGTTTGTGACCAGTTCTATCTGTATTCAAACGGTTGATTACTTCTTTACTTATGCCATTTTAGCATGAAGTAATTACATTTAATTCTTCGTTTCTTTGTCAGGTCGTTATGACAATCTGTTGAGTGTCTTTCTCGGAAAAGCTTAAATTCAACAGTCATACCCTGAGTTGAACAAGCCTACGTTGAAACTCATTAGCCCTTCTTGTCCTTCAGAAATCCCAATAACTTGTGAAACAAGAAAATAGAGCTCTCTTTATTTCAACATTCATTCCGACTCCAACCAAGTAGTATTTTCATACTCAATCGATCCGCTTCGTTTTCCCACTTACTTGATCTGTATTTTGTCAGGAATTCTTCGGGACGAACCGGGAATGCGATGGTCAGTCGATACAGGGGGATCTTGAACCCATATGCTTTCATTGCTTTCATGATACTGATCAGCCCTTCTAGAAAACACGATGGATCTGTTTCTGCATTTCTTATTTATTCCGCTTGCATTTTTTAGGTCCGATCAGTCCTTGTGTCTTTCTTCTTTGTTTTTAAGGAATCACAACCTTCAGCTCAAGGGCCATGTCCCGATCGCTTTCTCTTTGGTCGGTCGGTCCGCTGATCGTGAGTTAGTATGCTTTCTAAATGGGCTAAGAAAACGAAAGTTGTCAGGCTAACTTGGGACCTGATCAGATTGACTTGGAAATTGTCCTTACGCGGTCCCAACTTCCAGGTGGAAAGTGGTGGGGAATAGGGAATAAATCTGGATGAGACTTGGCTGTTGGCAAGAAGGCGTAACCCAGATGGGAACCCGTCAGTTGGCCCACACGTCAGTTCGCCCACCCGTCAGTTCGCCTAAAAATTCCGTCAGTTCGCCCACTTTTTCCGACAGTTCGCCCACCCGTCAGTTGACCCAAAAAATCCGTCAGTTCGCCTACCCGTCACTTCTCCTACCCGTCAGTTCGCCCACCCGTCAGTTCGCCCACCCGTCAGTTCGCCCACCCGTCAGTTCGCCCACACGTCAGTTCGCCCACACGTCAGTTGGCCTACCGTCAGTTCGCCTACCGTCAGTTCGCCCACCCGTCAGTTGGCCCACCCGTCAGTTCGCCCACTCCTAAAATCCGTCAGTTGGCCCACTCTTGAAATCCGTCAGTTGACCTAATCCTGAAATCCGTCAGTTGGCCCACTCTTGAAATCCGTCAGTTGACCTAATCCTGAAATCCGTCAGTTGGCCCACTCTTGAAATCCGTCAGTTGACCTAATCCTGAAATACGTCAGTTGGCCCACTCTTGAAATCCGTCAGTTGACCTAATCCTGAAATACGTCAGTTGGCCCACTCTTGAAATCCGTCAGTTGACCTAATCCTGAAATACGTCAGTTGGCCCACTCTTGAAATCCGTCAGTTGACCTAATCCTGAAATACGTCAGTTGGCCCACTCCTGAAATCCGTCAGTTGACCCACTCTTGAAATCCGTCAGTTGACCTACTACTGAAATCCGTCAGTTGGCCCAATCCTGAAATCCGTCACTTCGCCTAATTTAAAATTCCGACAGTTGGCCCAACTTTGCGGGATCATTAAATCCATGAAAAAAGGACCGCGATCCCAGGGGAATAATCAGCCCAACTCGACGAAAGAAAGGGACGCAATCCCAGGAGATTACTCAGACGGAAACGACCTTTCTCGTTTAATTAGGGTCAACAGGAGTTGCCTATGGGTGCAACTTTATGTTTACGTAAAGAAGGGTATGAAGATGGGTGGAAAAATAGGTACTCAGACAGGTCGTCGTATTAAACATTTGAACTTGGTAATGAGGATGTTGTTAGTTCATACACACGCACATTGGATTTTTTTTTTTTCAATGATGTGGAAACAATCAACGAAAAAAAGACAGTGACACGAATTCACGGGCAGTCTTCGGGAAGGGACGCAATCCCAGGAGATTACTCAAACGGAGATGACGTGTCTCGTTTAATTAGGGGCAACAAGAGATGCCTATGGTGCAACTTTTATGTTTACGCAATGGGTGGAAAAAAGGTCTTATATGAAAAAGCGCCGCGGCCCCAGGGGAATAATCAGAAGGAACCGAAAATTACGTAAATATCTGTCAGGAGCTTGTTGCGAGATTCTAAATCTATTAGATGAAAAGAAAAGTAAAATTAGGAAAATTAGAGTAACGAGCAGTGAAGGTTTCTGATTGGCAATACGACTTAAATCTTGCAGTATTTGCTACTGGGATTAATCTTGTCTTTATTGAGATAAGATTACCCCAAATTCGGATTAATCTTATCCCAGTAGAGATAAGATTAACCCCAGTAGCAAATACTGCATCCTTATTCGGAGAAATTTTTTACAGTGTAGTTCACACGGAAATGGAAAGTTAAAGCAGAATAGAAATAATATAATGCAGACTTTAGTGCCAAGCTTCCGTGTACCACCTCCAAGTATATCTGCAAGCTATCTGCAATGTACGAGTCTCAAATCTATACGAAAAGTGTCCTCTTGTTAGGGGGAAAATATTTTTTCCTTAATTTACGTAGCCCACAAACTGAATTTAAATAGGTCATCAATGTTATTTCTTTATTATTACATTTGGTGTTAAGCTAAATTATGAGATTATAGGCGTGTAAGAATTATCATTTTTTTTCGCCGACGGCTTTCAACCGAGCAACCCGAATATTCAAAAGCTACTTTGCATTTTCGTGGATTCGCACAGAAATTTCCAACCTTGAGCTACTTGTGCCGTTAACCACGGATAAACCTAGGGTTGCTGACTGCAGCATCTATTCTCTATATGACTAAGTCCAAAACACGCCAGTGATCCTCAGGAAGAAGAAGTAAACGTTTCCGTAATGACTCAAACTCAACGACTCAAATCCTGCGTCAAACAATCACGGCGCTCTTTGGGAGCAGCTGTGACACCGTTTCTTTCTTTCTTCCGCTGGTACCCGGAGATTTAGCATCGGCAAGGAGAGATAGTCATAAAGAGTATTGCCAGTTTGGGGATCCCATATATTAAGAGGATATTCTTGAAAAAAAAATATCCAGTAATCTTCGTGAAAGATGGTGTTCAAGAAGGTTCAGGTTGCTTGCAACAGACTCGGATTTTTTCTAGTCAGTCTACCCATCATCGGCAGTGGAGTTGAGTAACAAAGCACGTCAGGCACATGATCGCTCTTGCAGTAGCAACCGGCTTCGTAAACGAAAATATAATGTGGTTTGGAAAGCTTAGAGGAGGCAGCTAGACCCCCAGCGGTGATAACAATCCTCTGGTGACCCCCCTTGGTACCTTTGTCCCCCCCCCCAAAAAAAAAGTACACAATATAGGAATGAGCAAATCTCATTAGAAACAACAGTTTTGATGCGACCAGTTACGGATTTATCTTAGACATGTGAGTTAAATCTAAACGTGACACGGTGGCTCGCTAGCCGCTCGTCATTATATAATTCTCATGAAGCAAGACCAAAGGTTTCGATGGGATCCCAAAAATTAGATATTTGGTCCAGACAATCGGGTCTTGTCTTCGCCAGGCTAATCATCTGAGAAAACCAAGTTCAGATATACCTCTATAAGCCATATCTATTTCGACGATATTGATCGAAACTTTCTGCTTTACTCTGCCAAATTTCCGGTTTTGGCCGGATTCCGGGCGAACAAGTTGTCCACGTAGAAAATGCTTTTCACATAAGTGTTCAGCATGTCTTCTTACCCCTAAATCGAACATCTAATCAACTTCAAATAAAACTTTTACTTTTAACAAACTTTCCGGTTTTGGCCGGACTCCGGGCGAAATACTCGTCCGGTGAGAAAATGGTTTTCACCATCGTGTTCAGCATGTCTTCTTACCCCATAATCGACTATCAAATTAGCTGTTTAAAAATATTTTGTTTGCCCCTTAATTTAAAACCCCTCCCCCCACCCCTAAATGTAGGGCTACAGAGCCCGTCTACGAACTTGACCTTACTCTTGAGCCAAAGAATCCTCACACCAAGTTTCATCAAAATATCTCATTCCCTTCGAGAGTTATAGAGCGTACAGACGGACAGACGGACAACTTTTGCGATGTCATAGGTATCCCTCCACTTATGTTTTGGGATTTGGGATCTGAATGAAACTTGATATTTTCGAAAGATGCCAAGTCTCAGGCGACCTAGTTCCAATCCGGATTGGATCCGGTGACTTTTGCGGAAGCCGGAGGGGGGAACCGGAAATCCTGGGCACGCCTAGGGATAATTTTTTATTATTCCTATTTCATAACGAGTGGATTTCTTGAGTTTAAACTTGGAACGCTGGCGATGACTTGGAGGTGACTTGAGTGAAACTAGATATCCTAATTCTAGGTCCGAACCGCATTTTTGGACGGCGGGGTGTTTTGTGAAGTTCTCTTCTACTTTGTTGTACCACCTACTCGTAACAAGTGCCATATGAGCTCGTAGCTCTTGTTTCGTTTTGTTTCCACATCATTGAAAAAACTTTTCAATGTGCGTGTGTATGAACTAGCAACATCCTCGTTACCAAGTTCAAATGTTTAATACAACCTGTCTGAATACCTTTTTTTTCCACCCATCGTCATATCCTTCTTTACGTAAACATAAAAGTTGCACCCATAGGCAACTCGTGTTGACCCTAATTAACCGAGAAAGGTCGTCCCCGTCTGAGTAATCTCCTGGTATTGCGTTTCTTTTTTTCGTGGACTTTAATGACAGGGTCGAGTTGGGCTGATTATTCCCCTGGGGTCGCGGCCCTTTTTCGTGGATTTAATGATCCCGCAAAGTTGGGTCAACTGTCGGAATTTTAAATTAGGCGAAGTGACGTATTTCAGGAGTGGGCCAACTGACGTATTTCAGGATTAGGTCAACTGACGGATTTCAAGAGTGGGCCAACTGACGGATTTCAGGATTAGGTCAACTGACGGATTTCAAGAGTGGGCCAACTGACGGATTTCACGATTAGGTCAACTGACGGATTTCAAGAGTGGGCCAACTGACGGATTTCACGATTAGGTCAACTGACGGATTTCAAGAGTGGGTCAACTGACGGATTTCAAGAGTGGGCCAACTGACGGATTTCAAGAGTGGGCCAACTGACGGATTTCAGAATTAGGTCAACTGACGGATTTCAAGAGTGGGACAACTGACGGATTTCAGGAGTGGGCCAACTGACGGATTTCAGGAGTGGGCCAACTGACGGTGGGTCAACTGACGGTTAGGTCAACTGACGGTTGGCGAACTGACGGGTGGGCGAACTGACGGGTGGGCGAACTGACGGGTGGGCGAACTGTCGGGTGGGCGAACTGTCGGGTGGGCGAACTGACGGGTGGGCGAACTGTCGGATTTTGGAAGTGGGCGAGTTGACGGGTGGGCGAACTGACGGGTGGGCGTAGTGACGGCGACCCACCCAGATGCTCCGTTTCCGATACGAACTGAATCCTGAATCCGGAGCTGGAAGAGAGTACCACAATCTTGCTAGGGTGCGCATGTCCTAGATGTCCATTTTAACCTCACAAATCAAGTGAATCCGGCAAATGTAGAGGGGATGAACTTCGCTACCGGAAATCTTGTGGCATGCTTGTAGTCGAGGAATAGAGACGGAAGTAGGGGGGAGGGATAATTATAAGATAAGCACTTAAATGTACCATTCATAAAACTGGATGAATTCGGCTTCTGCGGGAGCTTGAGGGGGATCCCGGAAATCTTGTGGGATGCTTTAGTTTCGAAGGAGTGATCCTATATTCGCTTGGAACTTGAAAGCTTGCATGGTCGCAAGCCCTAGATGTTGAGATACAGGTCCGGACTGGCCTTGGTCATTGGGAAGTTAGGAGGGGTCCCGGAAATCTTGTAAAAGACATGGTGTGGTATGATTGGGATGGACCCCTGTGGACAGGACTATCCTATGTTTTGGATTAGCTGGTGAGCGGTCTCAAAAATTAACATGACCTCGACAGCACGAGCGATGAATACATTCCCACTTCTCTTGTATGTGCCATATGAATCTTCAACTCTTTTTTATCTTTCCCTTTGCCTCGTTATCGAAAGATCAGTTTCATTGTTTTCTTTTTTTAATATAACCCGCACTACTTCTCCTTTAGTATGCAGTGGGTAATAAATATTCATCATCATTATTTTAGCTGCATTAAAAGTTTGTTCTGGTTCTGGCAAGACAGGGAAGCAGTTGCAGAAGTAAAAGTCACTGTATCAAGTTGATACAGAAACGAAACACAGAGAAAATGGACCTGAAAGGAATGTTTAGTCGCTCGGTCCTCTTCGTTTTTCAGATTTTGGCGAAAATCCGAAATTTGGCTGTCCTACAATACACATGAAGTCTTACCTACTTGTACTTGTATCAAGATGCAAGGTATGATTTTCCAACGCTAAGTGGGGATGTCAGCTATAACGGATAAGAGACTAAATAATTCGAAAATGTATTCGAAAAATCGTTTTTTTTTTTACTCGATAACCATGACTTGAAATTGAGATTGTTTTTTGGTCTTCCGGGTACTACTTAAAGCACTCGAGAAAATACAAAAAGTATTTGAGATTTGTCGAAAACTGCTTGACATTTTCGTTTAACTGGGTAGCCACTCGTGAATGACAAGTATATACTACCTGAATCCAAATCGTCCCCCCGATTGGGATCCAAATGGAACCTTTAATCTTGCTTCTGTTATTAGGATCGTTTTGTCAAACCGTTCAATAGCAAGTTTACATATTTGTTGGTGGTGTTCAATAAAGAAAAGACAGAATTTGACTATTGTTTCTTAACTGCGGAATACTACTTGGATAAAGGAAGTCCGAGCTTTCCCCCGTGTTAGAATGTCGATGAAATTTTTATCTCGCATTCATTCGTCTCTTCGAACTATTGTCTTCTTACTTTGTTTCTGTGGTGATCGATAGAAGTCGACAAAATCCTTACTTTTTTTCCGGAACACTACAGTATCTCCTGAACGAAGGAGTTCCACATCATTTCCCACTTGGGATGCCGGCGAAACCTTTATCTTGCTTCGCTTTGGTACTTTGGAATTTGAGAAAATTGTAGGGATATCTAACATTTTGCAGCATTTTCAAGCTTCGTCTTTGACATTTTCGTTCCCACGGGGGAAATTTGTTCTGCGAAAGACGATTGCGTTTTTTTCCGTAGGCAAAACTCTTCCATTTATGGTGAAAAGCCTTTTCTTTTTAACCAAATTTCACCTAAATTTCCGAGAGCCTGCTTGTAAAATCTGGTCTCTCTGGAAAGAATGATAGTCCTCTTCTACAATTATTGTCTGCTCTGTTGAAAGAAATCTCGTTTTGGGAAGGAACCCAAATCTTTCCAAGACCTCTACTGGTCTTGCAAACACGTCGATAAAATCTGAAATGCGAGAAGGAATAATTTTGCCTTAGTCCAGTCGTGGGCACGTCTTATGAAACAGCTGGAACCGGATTTATGTCCTTGTTGTAACAGTTCTTCCTCTACAGTGTGGGATTGGTCTCCGGCCATGAGCGTCATTGAGTCATGGTAACTTATTGCCTTCATCTGCTGCCCCCTCCCCCGTTCTCTCCTAGTCTTAATGTGAAGCGGAATTTCACTTCTTAGGAAAGCTGGAACTTTCGACAGCCGTCTTTGCTCTTAGCAAGCAGGCGAAGCTTGATACAACGTCTAAGATCCACGAGAAAATACAGATCAGCTTCTTTTCTTTGCCCTTGCCATTTTTGTTAATTTCGAGAGAGCCTCAGAAAGAACCAGTATTTTCCTGGTATCGGCCAAAGTGATGCACCTACGGCACTGGTTCATTGATTCTCCACCCTATAACTGACCTTAACAATGCTATCGCGTAGGAATGACCGTAAAAGAAGATCGAGGCTTTAAATGTCGCTTATTCATGAGAAACAAAATGATAAACCGTGTTGCCAGCACTCCTAATTAGCCTGGACATACAGGTCCTACTCTGGACGTGTGAGGAGCGAATCTGAAGATCAAAATGCTGGTCAGGCGGAATTTGGACCCACGTTGTTCCGCTTACGTTGCCATCGGTCTACCATCTGAGCTACGTAAGGGCTTTAGGAGATTGTTCGCGAAATAGTAAAATCGCTACATAGAAGCGAGCTATAGGAACAGTTATCCCGCTGAGGGGAAATTAGCCTGTATTTGCCAGTACTTACCGAGTCATTACATTGTACTGTCATTGAAATATCTTAAAAAAGCCAAAAGCAGAGCCTTTTCCTTAAAGTTTAACTGACAAGCCAACTTATTAGTGTGTCATTTAATTGAATACACTGAATTATTTGAATTCTGCAAAGAGATTTTTTGATTTTCCACTATCTGCTCTAGTTATGAGGCTCAGAATATCTCCGTCCGTCCCCACAGCGAAAATTCTACTATGACGCGGAAAATTTTAATCTCAACACAAACGCGGCTTCTCAGTGGGCAGTGGTGAGACTGGTGACGATTGCTTAGTGCCTGAACAAAAAAAATGATAAATCTTTCTCGTAAGGTGTACAATAAAAATACAAGCGCATAGAGGCACCACAAATCACACGGAAATTCCACTATTTGAAAATCGGTTATTCGTGAATAGCGGAACAGCGAAGTAACTAATTTTCAGCGGGTCTTCAAGCCAAGTGAATAAGTGATGGGTAACTAGATTGTCCTATCCTAGCCCTTTTCGGTTAAACTTTAAAGCATTAAACTATTGTCAAATACTGAAAAATAACCACAGTTGCGGTTCGAAGTGCTTAGGCGTGGGCGGGTGACGACCTAAAAACATACGACTGGCTAATTGCCCGGCATTGATACCGATCAGAAACAATAGGCAAAAAACACAGCACCACTTTTTCAAGATATAATAACATACATTTTCAAAAGATTTTGCTTCAACTTCAACTAAACAGATAATAGGGCGCCGCAGGCGAAATTCTTTTAATCCACCTTTTTTCTGACAAAATCCAACTACCTACCTCGTGCAAGTTCTGCTTTTAAGGGGGCTTAGATCCCAAGCATCAGCTTCTGATGTATGAACTGAAGACAGATTAAGTTGAGCGCCTTAGGCAACATTTTTTAAATCCAACTTTTTACTGACAAAGTTTTTCCAGTGCTAATTTTCGCTCTAAATGTGGCTCAAATTTTAAGGCAAAAACTTTACCAAAATTACGCGACCTCCCACTCGATAGTGAATAGGCTACTGTGAAAGACGCCACAGATGAATTTTTTTAGGTAAGGGAAAGTAAGGGCTGCCTATGAGTTATCAGTCCGTGGTCCTGATAACTCACAAACGGAGTGGGATATTTTGCCGGACGTCGGTACATGGCAGTGCTTCCACTCGGTTCCTTCCGGAAAAGGTTGAGGCCACGCGGAATAAAACAGAAAAACAGCTAGTAGATTTGTTTTGAATTTACAGTAACAAAAAATAGTGCAATCACCAGACCCGCCATACAGTGCTTATAAAGCCGGTCTATTTTAGAACTTTAGGTACTGCGCAAGATGTTTAATGAAGAAATATATCTGTTCTATGCTAAATTACGCGGATGTTTTCGCAAAACCAGATAGGCTGGTGTTAAACTTTGCGCTGCAGGAAAAAAATAGGAAAATCAGGACTTTTTCTGTTGAAAGAGAAAGAGGTTTTGGGACAAAACCAGTTGTTTTCAAATGTTGCGCAACAAGGAAAAAACAGTATATATGTCATTCTGACAAGCTCGGAACATACGACTATCATTCTAAAGAGCTGAAAACTTACGACAGTCTCTAAGATACGACTCGATAATCTCTTCCCAAACATAACAAGAAACGGGTCATTTGCAGGCAAAATTCACGATTTTGTGTCATTCGGGGAACGCTCAAACATACGACTGTCTTTCTGACAAACCCAGAACTCACAACTGTGAATCAGACATGCTCAAAACCTACGAATCTTCGTAGCCGTGTGACTAGAAAATGTAAATTTGCGGGAAAGATTCACGTTTGGTGCCTATTATGTCATTCTGGAAAGCTCAGACGTACGACACTCATACAGACAAGCTCAAAATATACGACTGAGATTACGACCTACTGAAGCGTGGGGGGTGAGTGCAGGTGGTACTTGGACTGGTTTAACTAGGGCCATCTTCTCTTCAGCAATCCGGACTATGCTTCGCTGACGAGCCAGAGGTGGAGGAAAGTTGGGAGCCCGGCAACGCTCATGACTAAATGGTTTCTAAGGACCTGATAATCGGCCATGCTGCGGTTTTAGGAAAGCGAGTGAGATTGGCAATCCGAAAGCAGCACATCATGGTTTCCACGGAGAATAATATACGTTATTCGAACAGTTGGTCACGGCTGGGACCTCAGGCCTGAAGCGATAGATGTTGAAAGTCTCGAGGAGTTGCCTGTGACGACTTGGGGCAATTTTCGTGAATGTCGTCTAGAAACGCAGAGATGATTAACTACCCTTGAAGTTTTGATGCAGAATTTCGGTACTATGCTGAACAAATGGCTTATTGAAAACAACAAGCTTCGGTTTGGGGAGTTATCTTTGTACTTAACTGGAAATACTATACCAAGGCCAAGCACCTATAATAAGAATCGCCGAAAACCCACTTCCCGGTCGCTTCTGCACTATAGGGGATCTATCCTATTGAGATACAGAAATATCGCGAAGTCTACGATTAGATGGCAGGGGTGGTCGGTTAACTTGTGGCCAAGTGAAGATTATGAAGTGAACCCTGCGACCCGGAACATAGGCAGTTCCGACCCTCAAGCCTGTTCGTAGTTGCATCAGAAAGTGAAATGTGTGACTGCATTAGAGGTCACATTAAAGGAAGAAAAGGGGATGTGGATTTCTTAGCGAAGATATTTTATTTTATTTCGGTATTTGAAAATAGTAGATTACTTTTATGAGTATGCTATGCATTCAACGAATACTCGCACTATTGGCTGTGGTAAGACTTTTTCCAGGCCTGCCGATGAAAAAAAAAATACTTTTCTGATGAAGAAACTCTCGCGAACAGTGGTTGACAGCATGATACGCATCAAAGGTAAAGAAAGAGGGCGTACCAGAAAATCAATGAAGGGTCGTTAGACTGAAGTTCGGAACTCCTGGTTCAAGAATGGAAGTAGGTTGTATTAGCATCATAGGCAAAACAAGTCCTTTACAGTATGTAATTGATCTTATGGAAAATGGGGGAGAACATTTCACCTGTCATTAGGAACAGTTCTTGCGCAAAAAAATATCTCTCGTTTTCTGAAAAAATCGTATTGCCATAAGTTGTCCGTAAAAAAGACAACAATGAATCTACCCTTTCTGGTAGTGAGCTCGTTCTCTCCCCTGGATGGGTTACAGCTTGCTGTATTATACGACAGGAAATGACAGGAATGAACAGGACTTAATGGTCTCAATGACAGGAAAGCCTCATCAAGACAGTGAAAGAAATTTACACCGCCAAATATTTAGATTTTTCTTTACCTTTTCTTTTTCATTTTATCTTAGTGTCTTATTAAGATCTGTTTTTAGCTTGCCACGACAGCATGCTTCCGAATCGCGACTCTCGATGATCTCGCTGTCGTACTTAGTTTCGACATCGCAAATATTAGAATGTTTCCGATTAAAACTCTGTCAGTACTGATATATAACTAAAAGTTGATTTGGTGACCAGAAATCAGGGAAGCAGTACTGAGTCCCGTGGTATGCCTATCGACAGAAATGTTTGTCTTCAAACTGACCGAGTCCAGTTTCATTGTCAAACTAAGTCAACCAAGTTTCATTCGTCAAATGTCAGAGAGTCGGTTGGTGGAAAATTACCGCTCACTTGTGACTCGCGCAGAATTGGTTGAATGAATTCAGAGTCGGAAATTGGCAGCTATGAAAGATTATAATAAAATGGGGGTGCATGGAGATACAAAATATCTTGAAAAAGATAGCCTAATGATATAATACAGTTTTTTGGAAACTAGAACGTTCTTGATCAGTTCCGAAGACATGTTGGTTGGTTGCACATATTTTATGGCACTTGCCCTTCGGCCAAGTGCCATATAGCGATCGTACTTTCTGTCCGTCCGTCGGTCTGTCGGTCGGTCTGTCGGTCCGGGTTTTGCTAGTTTGGGCACTAGTAAGCAACAACAGACTGTTATACCATAATCATCTTCGGAAATGAGGGGTTAGTAATTTCGGCTACTTGGTGTACCTACAATTTGTTCCTCTTTAATATGGTACGAACAATATTATTTGGTACCACGTCTATCAAGGGGAGATGGACTTGTAAGTAAGAATCGGTTGCTAGAATCTTTGGTGATCAGGGGTTGGCAGCTTTTGCTAGTTGGTATACCTATTATTTTTTTTGCCAGTGTATTGTACAGTACCATGTCTATCACGGGGAGATGGACTTGTAAGTAAGAATCCGTTGCTAGAAGGGCTTCACAAGGGGCTAGAAACTTGTGAAAATCAATGCACGTTTTATTTTATCTCTATAAATCTGAGGGTGAGAAAGCTGGTCTCTTGGGTCTATCACTGAAGGCTACCTTATGATCTCTATCTTTAACCGAGAATTAAGTGGTAACGCAACGAATACAAATCGTATTTTGAAAGAATGACTTAGTTTTACAGTTATCTGTAAAGTGGCATCTATGGTACTTTGATCAGGAAAAGCTACGGACAGCTTCGTGAGACTGTCTAGGTTATATAAGATAATGTTCGATGTTTCCTTTAGTCCCGAAGTCAACGATTGAAAAAGATAGCCTAACGTTCAACTGGTTGCAGAGTCAATTTATTCCCTACTTGCGATTTTCTGTTTTTTCTTTGATCCCTGGGGTATGGCAACAATGACGTAGTTTTGCAATAATTAGTAAAGTGGCATGTATGACAATATGGTCCTGAAACGTTACGGGCAGCTTTATAGTACCAAATAGGTTATATAAGATAATGTCCCAGGCTTTCATCAGTGTCGATGTCTACGGTTGAAAAGGATAAAGTTCAACTGTCTGCAAAGACCCCTAATCCGATATTCTGTATTCCTTTAAAACCTGAGGTACCCTATAGCCATGTTATTATAGATTATGTCATCAGTTCAGAAACAAAAACTCTTTTTTGAACATAGTTTGATAAATTCAGCGTTTAATAGATAGTGAAGAAACAAACCAAAGTGTTGCTCTCGCAACACTTTGGAGGTTAGGACAGTCATTTAGCCCACGTGATCGGAGGGAATGCCGGAACGTTTAGACTTGAGTTAATTAACCTATCCTATTAGTAGGTCCGAACCGTATTTTTGGATGGTGGGTGTATTGTGTGACCTTCTCATCCACTTTCTTGTACCTTCTACTCGTAACAAGTGCCATATGAACTCGTAGGTCTTGTTTAGGTTAGAGGTCGCTTCAGCAGAGAATTCATAAAAGTATAACCGTAGGGTTAGAGAAAACTCGCTTGAGTTAGAAGAATAGAAATGGATCTGAATCACCTCCTTTAAAACCCACGCGACATCACTGTACACCTTTCAACTAGCTATACTTGGCTTATGGAGTACCTTCACTTTGAAGCTGTTGGTTTACTCTTGAAAATTATTGTATAGTAATATAGTAAGCCAAACAGATCTCCTACGTGGTCTCCCTGGTGGTGTGGTTCTATGGCAGGGTTAGGGTCAAGCCTGCGATTGTTGGCACTGAGTATGTTATACAATAGTCAGCTGACCAGAATATGACCGTCTCTGTTTAAATAGCTAAAACTTTTTTCGAGGAAGTCAATGGGCCGTCACTGGTGTGTTCAAAAATTGGCGACCTGAATGGCGGGACTTATTTTGCAATTGTTTGTTTTTTTCGTTTTTAATGTTATAAGTTCAATAAAACACACTTGTCAAAGTAAGCATTTTCTCAGAACCTCAATGCTTGAGTTTGCCATCTCTGATCAGGCCAATTTTGATCAAGAACGTGTATTGTAAAAGGAAAGACCGAATGCACTTCCAGGTAAAAAAAAAAAAAAAAATATTCAATGTCATAACCAAGACGCTTTGATTTGTGTGGCTAGGTTGTGGCCTTACCCTGCCATCCATGAATTGATCAAGGGTCATTCCAGCGAAATAAAGCCAGGCAAAAAAATCGATTTCTCAGATTTTGACGAAAATTTCTCAGAATGATCTACCAGGGTCCAGGACCTTCCCGAAATTTTTTTCGGCAAAAAAAGAAATTTTCGGACTCTGACGAATTTTTGAAATTTTCGGCCAAATATTCCATTGTTAATGGTCGAAAAAGTCAATATTCTTCAAAAATTCGACAAAAATCAGGGAAATTCAACACGACCTTGAAATTTTTTGAGCTTCTTACCTACCTTTAGGACTTCAAATCTCGAGATGTTCAAGTATGTAGGTACTCTTCTTTCCTTTTTACAGTAATTTTGGCAAGGTAAGGTAAAAAAAAAGTGGGCCTTCGTAGATCCACTCCAGAAGAACCGGCCAGATCGCGAAAATTCTGAGATTCCCCATGGTAGTAGAGTGAAGAACGAGCTACATTTCTGCATTAGCACTTTTGTGGCTATAGAGCCAGAAATGCTCTTAAATAGCGATATTATAAAACGGAAATTCTTGGGAAAATGCATTGTATTTATGACCCAACCTCAAAATATAAACTGAGAAATGAATGCCAGGCAAAAAAATCGATTTCTCAGATTTTGACGAAAATTTCTCAGAATGATCTACGAGGGTCTAGGACCATACCCAAAATACATCTCGAGATTTGAAGTCCTAGAGGTAGATAAGTTCAAAAAATTTCAAGGTCGTGTTGAATATCCGCCGAGCCGAGCCGAGTGGCACTTTTTCGCAGCTTCACACGGGAAGTCGACATGGGACGGGGTAGGGGGTACCTGTAGGTGATTGGCAAGAAGAGCTAGCCTCCAAGGTCAGCTCATAACTTATGCTTTATGCTTGAGTCGAGTTATGCTGGAGGCCGGATTCTGAAGTGTAAAACCAGTAAACGGGCCAAGGAGTCACCGCTCATTCATTCCTATCGGTTACAATTGCCTCATGGCTAAACAACTGTCGTCGGACAATCGGGGCAAGGTCGTTTCTTCAGGTCTGGGACAAGGAGGAGCCCACTACCAGCTCGGAGACTATGTCTGCTTCCAGATTTGCGATAACTGGGAGTTGGACAAAGTTGTCGACACGGATGAAGACGTAGAAGAAGCCTACACAACCATTTTGCGGAAGTCAGTCGACCCCTTAGGTTTTTTAGTCCCCGAAGACGAGGTTGAGAACTGGTGCCACTCCTCAGATGCTTTGTGTGTACTAGTTTCAGCTCGGCGGAATGCTGCCGGAGTAGTGTAAATAACAGATGTTGATAGACAAGACCAAAGGTGTCGATGGGATCCCAAAAATCTAATATATGATGTTGATAGATCAATACTCTTTACTTGTAATATTTAGAATCAGATCAAAGTTTAAAGTTTCAAGCCCCTCGCTACTAGCAACCGATTCTTACTTACAAGTCCATCTTCCCGTGATAGACATGGTACCGTATCGTTCTTACCATGAAATACACCGGCAAAAATTAAAGGTATACCAACTAGCAAAAGTTGGCAACCCCTCATCACCATAGATTCTAGCAACCGATTCTTACTTACGAGTCCATGTCCTCGTGATAGACGTGGTACCAAATTGTTCGTACCACATAAAGCACAGGAAACAAATTGTAGGTAGAACACTAAGTAGACAAAAATGGCTAACCCCTCATTGCCGAAGATGATTATGGTCTTAAACTGCCTATTATTAGACCCCTACTTGTCTCACAATTGGGATCGGCCTATTTTTGGTTTCAGTGTTTACCCTATACTGAAGTTGTCAACCCCTCTAAACTTTCCAACTGTTATATATAGCCCGCAACCACCTACTCTTTTCCAAAAAAACAACCAATTCGACCTTCCCCTTCGATCGCACTAGCTCTCTCTCTCTCTCTCTTACGTTAGCTCTGCGCAGAGCTATACTAATTTGAAGAAAAGGGGTAGCCGAAAATTGGTCGACAAATTTTGTGTCCGGTTTTTGCCGGATTCCGGGTGGACTACTCGTCAGGTGAGAAAATAACTTTCATATTCGGATTCAGCTATGTCTCCTTACCCCTAAATCAACTATCTCAATAGATTTAAAAAAATATTTGTTTTCCCTTAAATTGAAACCCCTCCCCCACCCTCAAATATAGGGCTTGTTCTTTGACCCGAAGGATCCTCTCACCAAGTTTCATCAAAATATCTCAATCCCTTCGAGAGTTATCGTGCTAACAGACGGACAGACGGACAACTTTTGCGAGGTCATAGGTATCCCTCCACTTACGTTTTGTGATCCCAAAAACTTGTAACTTCGCCATAGTATTAGCGTGTTCTACATTTGTTTGTACATAGTTGCAAATACAAAATTTCAGTTTATTAAATAGTTGCAGCCTATAGATAATAAAAATGTACTGACAACGGAACTCGGTTAGCGTTTCAGAATTGGGTATAACCAAAGTATATGAGTAATTTACCACCCTCGCGCAAACTTACACGTGAAAAGAGCAAAAGCATGCATTGGCAGGTCTAACAGTATGATCTGAAAACTGAAACCAGGGTTAGAGCAGCATTCATTTTTCAATTTTTATTTTTAGGTTGTGAGACTAATTCATTTAGTCATAAAAACAATGCATTTTCCCAAGAATTTCAGTTTTCTAACATCGCTATTTAATACTATTTCTGGCTCGATAGCCACAAAAGTGCTAATGCAGAAATGTAGCTCGTTCTTCACTCTACTACCATGGGGAAACTCAGAATTTTCGCGATCTCGCCGGTTCTTCTGGAGTGGATCTACCAAGGCCCACTTTTTTTACCTTACCTTGCCAAAATTACCGTAAAAAGGAAATAAGAGTACCTACATACTTGAACATCTTGAGATTTGAACTCCTAAAGGTATAGGTAAGAAGCTCAAAAAATTTCAAGGCCGTGTTGAATTTCCCTGATTTTTGTCGAATTTTGAAAAATATTGACTTTTTCGACCATTACAATGGAATATTTGGCCGAAAATTTCAAAAATTCGTCAGAGTCCGAAATTTTTTTTTTTTTTGCCGAAAAAAAAATTCGGGAAGGCCCTGTACCCTGGTAGATCATTCTGAGAAATTTTTGTCAAAATCTGAGAAATCGATTTTTTTGCCTGGCTTTATTTCGCTGGAATGACCCTCAACGGGTTTCTCTGAAACTTTTTTTTTTTAGTTTGCGAAATTTTGTATATCGTTTTTGTCAGTGTTCCATAATAATTACTCGGCGCTATGGGGTGACTGAACCTGTAGTCAATACAGATTAACAGACTTCGATTATCCTGACAACACGCGTACTGGGAAAGGTTGTTTGTCCTCCGTAGAAAAGACTAATTGCGATTCGGGGTAGAAAACAAATTCTGCGAAAATAGAATTTTCGAGTTTCTAACTCCTTGGAGATCTGAATTTGCGTGGCTTGGTTTTGGCTGCGCCCAGCCATACATGAGCTGATCAATCTCTGAAAACTATTTTTTCGTTTGCAAAATTTTTATGCGTTGGTATGGTGTAACCGAGGCCGCAGTCGCTACGGATTAACAGAGATCGTTTAATATGACAATAGGCATGCTAGGAAAGGGCATTTGTGTTCCTTTGAAAAGACTGATTGGTACTCCGGTTAGAAAAAAAATCCGTGTGATAGTGAGAATTTCAGAATTTTTTTACTCTTTTGATATCTGAACCAAGATGCTCTGACTTGAGTGGCTTGGTTCTGTATTTAACCTGCCATAAATGATTTGATCAACGGGTATCTCTGAAATCTTGTTTCAAGTTTGCGAGATTTCTTGTGCAGTTTCCGTATTTTTCGTAACAGTTATATCGGTGGCGTGGATGACTGAACCCGTAGTCGCTACCGATTAACAGACCTCGTTTATGCTGGGAAAGGCTATTTGTATTCCTTGAATTTGTGGCTTGTGTCGATTAGTTTTTGGAAGTGTGTATTGCCTTTCTCTTGTATTTTTTCTTCTTGTATATACTGTTGTCATTCCGTGGCTTCTGTGATGCGAAGAATGGGCGATAAAGCAAATTCACTCCTAAACAGCCATAGAAATCTCGAGAAACGAGCTTGGCGTGTCAACTTGCTGGTTTCAAACTGTGCAATTGGATTATCGCCGCGGCTATGGTCTCGGGAGAGTCCATGCATGGCAATCGTTTGTGCAATCAATTCGCGATTTTCCAGTTGAGCGTTCCAATCGGATTTAGTACGATTGGAAACGCTGCTCTAAATTGACACCTGAAACTTTGGAGTTGGCTATCGTGATTTTCATGTATTGTTGTTATTCTTCATCAATATGGATTACTGTTAGCTTTGCTATAGTTATATCTTATTTTTATTTTTTTGGCTATGTGATTTTCATATTATTGTTATTATTCTTTATTAATGTGGATTACTGTTAGCTTTGCTATAGTTATCTTTGATTTTTATTTTTGCTCCACTTCAGGGATAGTTGAGGTTTAGATCTTGTTTTATGATGAGTCTTTCAAATAATCTCGGAGTAACGTTTCTAGTTAGAACAATATTCTGCATAAAGAATGTATACGTGGTCAGTTTTGCGTCTGGTCAACCAGGTTCTAAAGTGCTTCTTCATAGGTACCCGTGGGCCCACTTAGAAATCCAGGAGGGAAGCTGCCCCCCCCCCCCCTAAGACGACACCACTTACTGTTTTCTGAGTCACGGATCGTTACGGGTACAGAAGTTGTGGTCCACTTTGCAATTCCAAACCTCTTATTACATGCATGCAGCCATAAGCTTCGGTAATTTTCGCGGAACTTTCCGGCAGTGTTATCGATTAGCCTAGATGAGCGTTGTATTAGCCTAGATGAGCGTTGTGTCCCAAGTTTCCAGGAACCAAGTTATATCTTTGACAAGCGAAATAAATGGACACGTGGTTTCAAAACTGGCGTAGGCGTCGTTATCCTCCCAGTTTTACAGTTTCCGCTGCCTTTTTGATGATTCTACGTTATTATCCCCGGAAACGTTTTTGTTTCTAATGAATCGGATGAGAAATTAGGGAACTTCAATCTTGTTGGCGTGGCTCTTGATCTTTGTCGGGGTCACATAGTTTCTTGGATAAGCACCGGTGGTGGAATGCTTGATCTCTTAAAAGGCTTTGGAGTGGCTTCATGTGTAGATGGATACAATAATTGACAAGCTTCCCGCGGGCCATTGCCACAATTAGTCACAAAATCAAAGCACTAACACAAAATCTCGTGCAAAATCTTCCTTTAATCTAATGACATGTATCAAATACCATTTCCTTTTTAATTCTGTTTTAAGCTTCTAGCTCTAAGCTTTTTGGTTGATAGATTGATGTATTTGATTGATTGATTGATATTGAACAGTGGCTCAAAATGGTCAGCTACAATAAGCATCGTAGTTTTTCTTTTCATTTTCAACTAACAAAATCTACTTCTGTGCTCTGTTGCCAATATAAGGAGTCGAGCCATGCGTTATCTTAATCCTAGCAAAGCATTCATCCTTCACAATTTTTTTCAACCACTTTTCAAATTCACATTCGCTATTCTTCCCTCAGTTTCTTCAGCTCTGTACTCTACTAGACCATATGAACCCCACTCTCAGGGACCTGCAGATTGGAAATAAGTAAGGACCGGATTAATACCATCTGTGCCAGCCTTAATAGATCTTAAAGGTTAACTGAAAAGCCAACTCATTTTTTTTATCATTCAAACGTAAAACACTGAATTATTTTGATTGGGCTAGGGGATTTTAAAATCTTTACTATTTGCTCTAGATTGACGTTCAGAATATCTACGGTCGTCCTCACAACGCAAAATTCCGCTATAACGCGGAAAATTTGAATCTCAGTACAAACTTCGCCTTTTAATGGCCTGTGATCTGCTTGTGGAAGGTAGCCCACTGCGCGAACCCTTATTTTTCATAGATCGTTTTCGTCAAGCATACAATACAGGTACAAGCGTATAGATGTACCACAAATTCGACAGGGAAATTCCAAGACTTGTAAATCGATTATTCATGAATAGCGGAGCAACGAGTAAGGCATTATCGTGATCATTGATGGGTAACTAGATTACCCATCTCAGCCATTTTCGGTTAAACTTTAACAATTTCTGCTACAAGGGATGCCGTCAGCCAACTTGATTTGATTTCCACCCGGCCTCGGCGTCGGTCGCGTGCTCTTCCCTCACTACATCGGTTTTCTTGGTAATTTTTCTTTTCAAAACCAAGCTTTATTTCTTCTCTCAGGCAATACATTTACTCGTCCAAAGCCTTGACTTTGCTTGGATGATCCCAGTCAATATGTTCAACTATCCTTTGATTCCGTCCATCCTTCGTGGCGCCACTCTATTTGACTATATGCGGTAACAACTTTGACTTGGCTAATAGTGAGAGAGGTGGGCTAAGGCGAAAAGTGTCACCACATTCTTATTTGTCCTTTAGGTATTTACTTTCTTTCTTTCTTTCATTTCTATACTCCACGTCTCAAAATGGCAGGTGTAAAACAAACCATATACTTACATACTTACTTATTCAACAACACGTACTTTCGGTTCTGCCTTCTGCCTTGAGCCAGTCAGAGAAGGGGTTAGTGTAGGTTAGGGCTAGAGTAGTTGGCCTTCCAAGGTTCAGCAGATAGCACAACAAAGGTAAAACGGTACTGGCGCCTCCAAGAAAAAAGCATGCCATTTCCTTTCCTTGCTTTTTCAGCAGAAAATAAATTATAGAGAGTGCCGGATAAAATCTTTCTGAAGCCTTAAGCTTTCAAAAGCAGAGTGTGATATTTTGATCCGTTGTCCCGGAACCTTTGAAAATAGTGGATCCCATAGGCAGGCGCCTGCCGGCACTGAATACTACGAATTGCATCTTCTGAGAAAAGGCCACTATGCTACAACTTGGTAGTCTAGACTAAATCCCGTTTCAAGATCATGGATTCGTTAGAAATTGTTGATATCCAACTTGCCTGGCAACCTTGGGAATGGTCTGACCTCCGCCTACATCTCTTGTGAGAGGAACGCTAGGCAATTGGAGTCTAGGCTGTGAAAAAAAAATCACTATGCAGTAACGTCGTTGTCTACGCCTCATTTCCTTGCCAGTTCAGTATAACGAACGTTTCTGATAAAGATATCCAACTTGCCTGGCAATCCTAGGATTATGTAACTTGCGCCTACGTCTCTTGTGGTACTGTAGTCGATTGAAGTCTAGGCGACGAGAAGAAAAACTACTTCTGATAAAATGCTGTAATTTGTTTATCGGGCCTGGATTTTCATTGTTGTTTGGTTTCATAGCTAGGTCAATGCTGCAAACACTAGCCCTTTTGTTTTTAATGTACTTCTGCCATCTTTTGATATTTTGTGAAAACTTAAATTTGACCGTCCGAGGGGACATGGTACAGTGAGGAGCATTGGGACACGCGACCCCAAAATCAACATGATTGGGGCACTATGTCCCATCCCAAAGCGACAAATTGATTGAATTGACAAATTCAATTGATTTTACATAAGCTACTTTTAGTTTTTATTCTCATTGGCCATAAAACAAGCTATGGTTTACGAAAACTGCTTTGAAGGTGTTACAACTCTTCAGCAGCACTTGCCGCTGTAAATATCCTTAGTTTAACCGAAGCCATTTCGTGATGTCCTAGATTATACTTCCAGTTCCCTTAAAATTGAAGTTCGTACTAAACTGAATAGATTAATTGTACTAAATTACCACCATCGCTGTCGCACGCTGCTTATTCTTCGTGTCGACTAGGCTGGACTCTTGCAGGTCTTAGTGTAGGGGAGGTCGGGGTTGAACCGTACGCGGGTTGAGCCGGACAGTTTCAACTGTGGGCAGACCCAAAGTTATAAAATCGTGAAATAATTAATTGAGGTTGGCAACAATGTTCTGACTCATGGGACGGAATTTGAACTCTCAAGTGCGAACCCATTCCCGACTTTGTTTTTTTCATTGCACAAATCGGACTTACAATTTCATTTTCAGTTAGAGAAGAAGTTAGTTGTTTTTGGCGAGTTGGTTACATTTTAGTCCAATGTAGGTTCATTTCTTCATCTTATTAGCCTATTGCGGGGTTCCTACTACTTTCCGTTTTTTCTTGGTGTTATTTTTTTTAGAAATGGTCTGTGTGGGTTATTTGATCCGGACACGTTCTGGGGGGTTGAACCGGAGGTTATTCTAGAGGTCCGGTCCAACCCCGCTCTGTCCAGATCAAAATATTTACCATTTTCTGGAGTCCGGAAAGCAGGATAAAGCTGCTGGAGCCAAGCTTTCTAAATTAATTGCTTCCGGTGGAAAAAGTTAAGCTCAACAAGCATTTTCTTTTGAGTTCGAATTTCCAAAAAAATTTCGGTTAAGTGATGTTCGGATAGTCCAACTCTTCTCCAAGAAGTGAAAACTTGATAAGCGCGTAGTTGTACCACTTCTTCGGTCATATTCAAAGCTGATCTTAACATGTCCGGTTCAAAACACCACCCGTCCGAACCAACCCCACCGGTGGGGCTGAACCGGACGATTTTTTGAAAAAAAGAAAAAATCGTGGTGCTAAAACCAGATGAAATTAAATTCTAAAAAAATTACAGAACATAGCCAGTCTCATTATCTTTCATTTACAATCTTCAAAATTTGTTCAAGTTCTACACAAATTGAATTATTAGCCGAAAACGAAAAACGTACGGTTCAACCCCGACCTCCCCTACATTATACTTTCACAGTTGTTCTCTCTGTATTCATATGCTGAACCCAGATCAGCATATGTATAGATAATGTTTTCGCATTGATGTAGCAATCGTGTGATCCAATTAATGACAGATTGTTCACTCGACCTGCATTTTAAGAGCATGAAATAGCTTTCAGCCTCAAACGACGTGTGTTTCATGAGAGAAGTGGGATCGTTTGAGCTGAAACCTATGTTACGGTTATTTCCGCTGTCTACTCCTACTAACAGTGGAGGGATTCAGAGTTGTGCTGAACAATATTGTTTTGTCAAAAATCTCTATACGGTATATAGCATTTGGTTGTGTTTATCTATTTAATTCCTTTTTCTTTACATAAGCGGAATCCACATACATTGTTTCCCAATCCACTCCACCATTATTGTTTCCTAATAAACAAAAATACAGAAGGAGAAAATAAAAAAAAAGTTAAGAATCTTAGCAGAATCCTTACGCTACACCTTCCTCTATTCCAGAATGCTTTAGCTCACTCAGTTTTGACGCTCTGGTCCGAAGACTGAATTTTGTCCCAGACCTCCGCCCGCTCGCCTACATCACGTCTCGATTCGTTGCAAAGCGCCCTTGGGATTGTCTAACCTCCGCCTACCTCTCTTGTGAGTCGCGATTGGAGACTAGGTTCTTGGAAAAAAAAATCTTCTGATAGAGACTTCACTATGCTATAATGGTAGCGTACGTCTCGTTTGGTTGCCAAGATCATTAGTTCAATAAAATCTAGGATATGCAACTTGCCTGGAAACCCTGGGACGATGTCTTTTTTGCCTACTTCTTTTGTGAAATACAGGTCAGGCGTTCTAGGTAATGAGGAAAAAAAATCCATCTTTCTGATGGCAAATCACTATGCCACAACGTGGTAGTCTAAATAAAGTTTCAATGGCAAGATTATGAATTCGTTAAAAATTTGTTGATATCCAACTTGTTTGGCAATCTTGGGAATGATCCAACCTCCGCCTACTTCTATTGGGAGACTCTAGGCCATGAGAAAAAAAATTGTTTCTGAGGAGTACACCACTGTACTACAAAGTAGTAGTCTAAATCACGTTTCAGTGCTAAGATCATTAGTTCATTGGCAACTTTTGAGGCGATATCCAACTTTGCAGGTAACCCTCTGGGGATGATCTAAGCTCCGCCTACCTCTCGTGTGAAACGAAAGTCTAGTTATTGATCCGAAATTTCCAGATGTAGTCTCACTTGCTCTCTATAAACTTTCTAGTATGCCAGTAACGTTTTAGAGGCCATTTAAACATGGATACAACCTGCTTAATCAAATCAAAGGGACATCTAAAACTTGAACAACAGAAGCACAGTAGAGGTGTGTTGATTTGGGCGTTGCCTAACTTTGCATTGCGCCCAAGCATTATATGATGAATTTCAAACCTAACACATTTTGCATAGTAACGAACGCAAATAGTAAGTTAAGTAAAATAATGTCAATTGAAGCCACACATTGTCTTTTTATTGTTCTCTTGCTCTTTTTGCTCAGTAACTCTTGCAAAATTAATCCGTTCTAAGTAGTGCAACAATTTTCGGTTACGTGCATGACCGTTCGAATTATCCCAGCGGTAGAAAAAGAACAGAGGAACATTAAAGAATCTGATTTCAATAACTAACACCGAAAGAGAGCTGAAACTAAGGAGTCCCAGAGGAATGCGATCGTCGGCGTTCTAGATTGTCTAGCTTGTAAAGTCACTCGTCTAAAGAGACTTTGTGAGGCTTCACAATGCCCTGCTAGAGTGTAGCGTCTGCGTGAAAGTCGTGACGTGGGAGTTTATACAGGCGAAAAACAGCTTGGGTTTTAAATGTCGCTTTGATGTTTCCTTTGGTCAGTATTGAATGTAAAAAAACAAAATTCAGGTTAGGAATTTTTTATCCGGAATGTTTTGCTAAAGCATTCCAAATTTGTTTCTACCTGGTTTTCGCTCGTAAGTAACGGTTCCTTTTTTACCAGCCAAAACAAGAGATTGTATTGTCAAAGCCGTGAGCAGTACAAAATAAAGAAAAAAAATGGTCCTAGCTACCACAGCTAATGACGAAAATGAGAATAGATAGATGTAATGTAGGCTATGTAATTAAGAAATCCAACTTCTGCCTCTCGAAATTTTCCAAATATTCCAAAATACGTATAATCCTGATGTGTCAGATACATATCTACAAAGTTTGCGTACAAAGTGCCCCGGACTGTATATGTTAGGAAACTGCGAACATCCCCTCCCCCCAAGCAAATACACCTTAACTCCGAAAGTTCGCGACAATCCAGCACAACTTCTCTAAGCGTCGTTTCCCTCATTCAGTAAAGGGCAGGGTGTTATTATACTCGGTTCTCAAGTAATCTACTTCGACAAGGTAGCCCATGTTTTTATTTTTGTTTTGAGAAGTATACAAGACAAGTTCACATCTGTCGAAGAAGATCGCGCGCAGCACCGTTCACTGTTCTTTTCCCCAAAACGTTAGTAACCGGATACTTCAAACCCTGGTTCCGCTTGCACCTCTAGAGGCTTTTATGGCTTCCAAGTGGAGTCACCAGTCATTTCTCATATAAGCCGCTGTACACACATCCTCCCGTTTGTACTGGATGACGGCGTTGCATGTCGCAAAGATGTGACGTCAACTAGTCATACAGCGTCTTAATCCTACCCATCGCCCTTTTGACGTCTTCCATCGATTCTTCAGGCCCAACCAGAAAACTGCTTAAATTTTATGTTTCATTATTTTGATCAGTTTTCTTGATGCAACCTCTTTTACTCCACTTTCGCCGCTGGCATTTAGCGGGTATCAAATAAAACATTAATACCTGCTGCCTTACGCACTACAGTGTGGCAAGCAACGGAATCCTGCTACACACGGCAACCCTGTCGGGACTTCTTCATTTGATCGATGAGCTTTTTTCTACCTTATTATACAGAGATAAGGTGTCAGATCATGGCGACACAAAAAAGCTTTCCTTGAAGCTTTGGGAACGACCTTCCGTGTTTATAATTCAGTTGGAGGATTATCACTTATTGCACGCACGGTTCCGCCAGCTGGGAGTTCCCACGCTTTTTTCTTAAGGAAAAAGTTATCGAACTTGCAAGTTTGGGGAAACCTTGGGGCTTGTCAATTTTCCAAAACGATCGTATATTCGGCAACTTTTTGTAGTTAGTGGGTGGTGAACCCCAAGGTGTCTGAAGGACTGTTGTTGATGTCCTTTTACGTCGAGATTCGGACATTTATTAACAACTCTAGCCGAAGGAATGAACGCAGAACCATTGTGCTAGGACTACGGATTTTTGGGGGAGGATTGTATTTTTAGGCTGGGCTGTTTCCTGAAGAACTTACCTTATTTATTATGCATATGAGGGGTGATCCTTTGCCTCTGTGAAAGAAAATAAGCTATTTAGGCAAGTTAAGGGTTAGATCTGTTCCTTACTTTTGCCCTTTGTGCTGACGTGGAATTGAAGGTTTGAAACTTTTTGGCAGAATACAAGGAGTGGAATGATTTGCGGGAGGAATTAGTTTGGGGCTAGATTTCTTGGGAATGTGCAAGGTCATGTGTCAGTGTTCAGTTATAAATGCTGAGTGGACAGCCACTGTTGGGCAGTTGAAAGGGGGTCTCGGAAATCTTGTGGAATACTTATACAGGAGAGATCTGGACGGAACTTTACAGACAGGACTTTCTTAAGTTCCGGGAGGAAGGGGTTCGGGACTGAATAGTTTGTACCAGTATTGAAAGAAAGGACGCTTAGACATAAAAAGTTACTTGGGAGGTGCGATGTGTCTGTAAAGGTGGGGGCTTTCAGATAGGTGTTTCCCACGGAGAAAATCATCGTCTCTATGGACTAAAGTTTGTGAACTCACAAACAACACTTGTTGTTCTTGTTTTGCTGTGCTCCTTCATTCTTATTGTGATGGCACTAGTCGACTTTCTTGTGAAATAATTTGATCTATCTGTATACCGTGGCTTGTAATTTGTTTGCGCTCCGGAACGGTTCTGTCTTTCGTTCCGAACTGTGATGGATTGTTCTTAACCTGTAGGTGGGCTTGCAGTAATTAATGACCGTCGCGGATTTAGTTTCTGTATTTTTGACCGTACCTTTTGGAGTAACCTAGTTTATTCCGTTATGCTTATAAGTTCATGTTATATCAACTAAGTTGTCTCAAGGAATTTTCTGGTCTTCTGTTCGAACTTGGTTCGTAACTTGCGTATGGTTTGGCCATTATAGTGCATAGAAAGTTGCATTTAAGAGAAATCTTTCTTCATTTCCGAGTCATGTCAAGAAGTCCATAATATGTTTCTTATGGCATTTTCAGTTTTGGTTTCAATTGCCATATCGCTTTTACGTCGGTCAGTTGATCGTGAATTAAGGTATTTTCAGATGAGCTAGGACGATGAAACTTTTCGGGCAGATTAGGGAACTAACCAGATTGGCTTGTAGGCTATTGTTACTTTTAAGATCCAACTATCCAGGGGCAGTGGATAAAGGAGGAATCCGGAATATTGCATTCTTAAGTTTCGAACGAGTGATCACAGATACATTTATTGTTAAACGTGCATGTGGCCTCTCGTAATTTTTGCCACAAGGGTTTTGATTTTTGCACAAGAATTCAGTTCAAAGCAGCATTGAAGTTTGAGTCTTCGCTTGCACATTGACAAAAATACTTTTGGCGAAATGACCGGTTTCAGAGCCTTTCCTTCTTGTATTCTCAGGACGGGGGAACGGTGTGTGCCACTAGAAGAGGACAGTTTTTGCATGATCATATGTCCTAAATGTTCAGTTAAAGGTACGGAGTGGACAGAAATAGGAAATCAAGTAATACACTTACACTGGAGAGACCTGGACGGAACTTTACGGAAATTGCTATCAAAAGTTTTGAGAGGGAGGAGTTCCGTCTGGGAATACCTATCAAACTTTGAAATCGCGAACCTTGGCTGATATTCACGCTACCCTTGCAAGTGGCATATGATCTTATAGCTCTTGTTTGGAAAGTTGATGTTTTCTTCCATAGTTTTTTTTTTGATTGTGTACTTTGATAAAGCAGATGATAATTTTTCATGTAGTGTTCAAGATTACGAGATTACCAAAATTAGCCTACTAAGAAAATAGAACATGACCGGATCTTGCTTGAGGAATACTTGGTACTGGGGAATACTAACAAAACGTATATAATTCATCACTTCTAGACCTGTTAAAAGACCAAGAACATCTATCAAAAGACAAAGACCAAGAAAAAGTGTGAACCAAGTTCACACTGGACTCGATCACCTAAGCCACTTTGCATGTGTGATGACTTACAACAGTTGATGAAAAATCAGGTGGGATGTCTCATCCGAGACTTGCCGTAAGGTGCAATAGTCCAGTCTGCCAAGTTCCGTCCCGATCTCGCCATACTAAGCTTCCCACAAGATTCTAGGACACCTTTTCAAACTCCCCCAGAGCGGCCGGCTCCGGTCCGATCACGTGAAATTTAGAAAATAAGGTCTTGCCACTATCAAGTTTCATCACAATCGGATCACCCGTTCGAGAATAATACGTGTCACAAATTTTGCGAAACCGCCCTTCTGACTTCCCCCACAGTGGCCAGATCTGGTACGGACGTGCAAACATGAAATACAGGAAAAATGCTACAACTGCCTAGTTTACCATGCAAATCGGATCACTCATTCGAAAGTTGCGCATGGCAAACGTTTTCTGGCCCTCCTTACAACTTCCCCCGCGTTGTCGGATCTTATTCTGGACTTCAGATAAAATATCTTCGGCATGTGCTCAGACCAACTATTAAAGTTTCATCCAGATTGGACAGCTCGTTCGAAAGTTATGTGTGCCAGAAGACTCCAGACTTCATCCACTTCCCGTGGATGATTTGATTCGTATTGTCAATGTCCAAGTCAATCTGGTCTGGTTCCTATAATACGACTGACAAGTTTTATCGTTCTAGCACATCTGGTAGTGCCCTAACTTGAATTTCAAAATATTTCTATTAACCTCCTCCCTGCAATCCAACTCGTTCGAAAGCTATGTATGCTACACGATTCAGAAATCCCCCTTCTTCCAGTACAGGGATGCTGTGGTTGGGAATGGTCATTCTGGTCAGCAAGCATGACAAGTTTCATAGCCAAAGCCCATTTGGAATCAGCCTAGCTCTCGTGATAAATGATTTCAGGTACCCCCTTCCAACTCACACACACTGGCCAGATTTAGTATAGACATCTAGGACATGTGCTCTTACCATATGTTTGCCCCCATCCGAATCGAGTCACTCGTTCAAGATTTATAATATACTATTTATAATTTATGAGATTCATTCACAAGACCACCACTTGCACACTCGTTCACTTTCTCAAAGTTAGCAAGCGAAATTTGCTAGCCCCTTCACTCACCACCAGGATGCGATCGGCGACGCTGGGATTCTCAACTTCATTCCATGGTTATAATTAATCATTATTGAATATTAACCGATTTAGTATCTGTATTTTGAAAATCAGTGCGTTATAAATTGGCCATAGTGAACATTGGATGAATGAACTTTATTGACCCACTGCAGTAGCCTACAGGAAAACTAGTGGAGTATGATAAAATATACTGAAAAGGGAAAGACCAAAACACAAAGTACAGAAACAAAAACAAATACAATTACGGTACCTAATCAAACCTTGATCATTCCTGGCCGCACAGACGGTTGATCCAGGGGTGGTTGCAAGAACGATGAGACGAGCACGGAGATCTTCAACCGCGGTGACAGGTTCAGTAACTTTAAATATATGAAAAATCTGTAAATCTATCCTGTCTCGTTTTATTTCGTTTCTTGCTTGATGTTGGCTACTACGCAGAATAAGAATTCCACCACACACGCCAAGTGTCACCTCCGTTCATAATAGGCCAGTTGAGATAGTCGCTGAGCGAGATCTGGCAGTGTCGATCAGAGTTCTGGAGGTAAACAAGGTTGAGAATGGAGAACCAAGGGGACGTTTTCGTGTGGATGGCTGTAGAGCTGAACGGGTGATCCCGTCCACTTGAAAATGAGCAAAATGATCAGGCGTTGAACGGCTGAGGAAGATGGGTTCCGTCTTCGTGAAAATGCCCATCCAGCTTGACGGGAGCATCCGAGTGGGAAGTTCCACACAATATCCCCGTTCAGCTCAACGCTGCCCTCGGAGCGGTGTTGAACGGGAGACGCCCGTCGAGCTGGTTGGCCCGTTCACCTGTTCATCCGTACACGCGAAAATGACAAAAAGATCGACGGCATCCACGCGAAAATGTCCGTCGAGCTCGACGGGAGGTTGACAGGACCAGAGCCATCCACGCGAAAACATCCCCCAAGATAGTGTTGAAAAAGCAACTGACCTATTACTCACTTTCGGTGACACTTGTCTGCTAGTGGAATTACAATTATACTTCAAACATGTTATCGTATAATTGATTAGATATTGACAGAGTTGTGGGCTCTGTGTCAAGCTGAAGCAAGTTGGATTAGATCTAATACGTCCAGCTTTGCTACGGACCTATCGTGCTTACATTGACTGAGTTGTTGTGTCATTCCTTTTCAGAGAATATCGGATATTTTTTCTTGGCTATTTCTCCAGTCTGGTCAGTGTATCGTTTTCCGGGAACAAGGTTGCTTTCGGGAATGGTTCCTCGTCCAGCTTGGTCGTAAATTTGATATTTTGTCTTCGGGGAAGCTGTGTGTGACACTTGGTAATTAACGGAGGTGGAGGGGGATGGGAAGGGCCGAAATTACTCGTTATTGTAATCCAGAGGAACACGGGATACGATCGTAAAGAGCTATAAGTTGACAAACTGGTTTCCCCGTGCTTCAGACGTATCGGTATTCTGTGGGCGGGGGGTGTAGAGATTGCATAGACATGGTGAATTTGTCATTGTACTTACTTATTTATATTTGGGTGAACCAGGGTACAAACATAGAGGCAGTGAGGGAGCTTTTTGTGTTGGGGGCAGACATTTATTTTTCAGCGAGGGGCCTTTGGCTGTTGTATGTAGGTCTTTACAGGGGCTATCGACTAGCGTAGAATAGCTTTTGGAAGCATAGCTTTTGGGGGCCGTCCCACAAAACATGAGAAATGCACCCAGTGTAGGAAATAACATCACAACTAAACTCAAGCCAAATCCACGTTCGTGTCATCTTACATGAAAACACTATTCATTTCAATGAAATAACCTATTATCGAACTTTGTTCTGTGCCGGATTCTGCTCTATAAATAAATCCTTTGTTTGTCTCATGGTCGTTGTTGAAGTCCGTTATATTAGTTACATCGGTACGTAAAGATACTGCGTGTATTATCTATAGAAGCTGAAATGGTCTTACTGAAAACTAAAGAAAACAAATAGATCGACAATGAAGTGGTTTAAGACAAAATAGACATTCGTCAGTGCCGTACCGAGCGGTGGGGGAAAGCAGAGCTGTAATTTTTTTTTACCTGTTCAAGCCGAGGTAACGACTAGGAACAATGCCGTTACTCCCCCGGGTTTTCTGGAAATGACGCCCATGGACGATCGAAAGTGGCCTCAAAAATAGGTCTCTCTGTTATAAGACAAACACTGGAATGCACTCGCTAAAATCCAAGTTTTGAACACCTTGTTATAAAGCATTTGAAAGCCGAATTTCTCAGAACGCATCAACTTCTTTGCATCAACTTCTTAATTACTGAACAGCAACTGGAAATCGATACCCGCTTTCGCAGTTGTTGGATTCACTGATGTCTACTTTCTAATCTTAGAAACCGTTTTCGGACACACCAGTGTGGACTCACCAAAATTTGGTGGGGGAGGGGGACGATATTGAAAATCCGCATCAACTTCTCTTTTGCTTTATTAGGTGCCTCTTGAGACCCTAGAACCAACAAACAAATGAAATCGTCAACAAACGATAATCAGAGCTATCAAAATATTTTTCACAATGCCTACCATAGTTACTGACACTTTCTTTGATTTTTTTTTCCTTTCCTCCTTTTCCTTGTCTTCTTTATTACAAAACTATCTCATCAGTTTCAGTTATTTTTCTTCTCTTTGTCACCGTACTACTATTTTCCTTAATTACCCTCAAGTAATTTGATATTCTTTCACCTAAATCAGTATTACTGTTTTAAAAGTTGAATGATATCCGTTTTCCTCTTCTTTTAAATGTTTTGGAAAGAATAGGATAAGAAAATGAAGTGACAGTTGGGCCATTAAGTGGTGGAACTTTATATTCGATACATTAGCTTGATTTATACTTCACATTCCACGTTCGACTGCTTGCGCTTTTGTTGGATTGAGTGATGAGTTGATGGCTATACTATCCAGTGTTCTAAATCGTTTTCGGACTCACCAGTGTGGACTTACCAGAATCTGGTTGGGAGGCTGTCTGGATTTGATTCTAGTTAGTCACCAGGAGACCGAGAACGAAAAAATCTGAACAAATCAGAACTGCTAGAATTGCGACGAACACGACTTTACTTATTGAATGGTTACAGGCAGTGGTAGGGAAGTCCAAAAACGGGTTATGAGACTGGGGAGTCAGTGAATATGAAAACGCGCTATGGTAAAACCAGAGACGACTGGTGAAGTTCTCCGGGGACAAGCAGCAACAAGCAGCCTCAGTTCTGCCTAAAGATAATAATAACGTCTGTTTATTGGCCAAAAGACCATACAGGATTGAATACATATTTTACTTCGCAAATAAACTGTTATACCTCGAGAACTGTTATGCTGCATAGAATAGGCTAAACTTTCTTCCTGAGCCTAAACGCTTTGTATTTACATACTTCTACTTCTCTATATTTTCTTCTATGAAGCGCAGCCTTATCAAACGCAACGCTCGAATCTGCGTAGTGAAGATTTTATAACTACTATACTGAAGCCAAAATATTTTGGAAATCTCTCTTCCTTATATTGTTTTAGTTTCTAGATGCAAGGGATTACATATACAATCTTCCAGGTGCCAACTGCCAATACGTACTCTGAGAAGGCCCCTAAACATGTTGTTTGTGCTTGTTACCAACTTCTCTCTTTATGTCGTGATACCGGCAACATTTCCTGCCATAAACCCTGACAAAAACTGCATATGTATTCACCTTCTGCGGGCTGCTACTCGGAGTTGATTACCTCTTTGCTCTCGACCTGGTTCCCGATGAAAAATTTCCGAGAATTAGTCGTATGGAGTAGTACGAAAAAGTAGCATGCAGTAGTAACTGTTGCTACTACATGCTACTACTAGCAAACTGAATGCTATCGGATACTACTACATAAGATTAATCCAGTCGGAGGCATGTTTATCAAAGTATTCCATACTACTACATATCACTCCATGCAACTTTTTCGTACAACTACCATACAACTACGCAGTCAAAGAATTTGTCATCGGGTTACGATTCATTGACGCCAGGACTATTAATTTCTTACATTGCAAATAATATGCCAGGACGAACGTACTCTAGGCCTGTGCTGATTTGTAAAATCAAAGATTTTTCATTGCTAATTATTCAATGATTATTCCTTGTCTCCTTTCACTTCTATTTCCGTTCTTGCTCGAAATACATGTTTATTGAGGACAAGAGGAGAAATTGAACTAGAGTTTGTGTCAAAAGAAGCCAAGGATTGGATAGGACCAGTGTAGGTTTTGATGCGGACATCTTCCAGGTTCATCGACGTTTGCTGCACGATGATGCATTCGGCGTAGGCGAAGCTCTGAACGAAACGGCATACGGCGAGGGGCTGGTGGCACGTGGCACTCATTACCTCACCGGCAACTTCAGCGCTGGCGGCACAATTTCCCAACACTACAGACGACTGTCTCTTGAGACAGCGAAGCGACCGGTTTTGTCGTTCGCAAAAACGAACCTTCCCTTTGATCAGTGGAAAAGCAAATATAAAACGGAGGTGAGTGTTCCTTTTTTTTTGTCTAAAAGTTGCCTCACGCGGAACACAAATAAGACCTTAACCAACCTAATTAAGAGACGGCTGGTTTTTGCGAGGAAAAATTTTGCTGATACTCCCTTTGGACGGTACGGTGGAAATTTGGTCTTCACACGAATGTTTGTTTGAAGAAAATGTTTTCGAATGCAGTGCACCCGAATGGCTTGCGGGGGGGGGGGGCAATAGGATGGGATGACAAAGCACAAATCTAATCTCTATATTATCTTCATTAGCTTTGCGAGGCGTGGTAAGCCTCTGTTTCTCCCATGACACGGAGACATTCCACCGCAACAACAGAAGAAAAATTCATTCCGTTGAAGAAATATACGCATAGCAAAAATACACAACGAAAAAAGGGTTAAGGCTCTGCGAAATATGCATATGTGTATATCACACGAGCCATTTTCCGCCATTTGGCCTCGAGCCAAATGGCGCCTTCATATTCTTGCTGCCAAATTGGTTGTTTAAGTTACCTTTAGTCAATAAATAGACTTACACGGGTCTAGGCGAAAACTGCCCCGGACATCGCCCCACGGTACCCCCCCCCCCCCCCCCCCCGAATAGGAAATTCAAAATTACTGTTCAGAACTGCAGTTTGGACAGGGAGACCCTCCATAGATCCTATAGACGCGCGAATTAAAATACGTAAACGCGTGACGACGGCTTGCAGGCCGCTAGCCTTTGTATATACTTATCATAAAAATAAGTTGCACTTTCTAAACACAGTGCGGGGAGAGTTGGTTTTGGGGCTGAGCGGGGGAGGAGCCGTTTTTTTTTTTGCCGGAACCCATGTCACATGTGTCTGTAGCCTATATATTCTCCTTAATATCAAAACACGCTGTGTCCGCTGTGTCTGTTTAAAACAACTCTACTACTTCTGGCAGCTGTAAATTTCCTTTCATCGTAATGAGGCGATGCTTGGATTCCGAAATTCCTCCCATGTGCAAAATGAATCATCTACGAATAATTGGAAATATCATGTTTGTGAGATTTAGACACCATTTTGTAAACAGAACCCTTGCAAATATTTTGGATGTTTTTTTCAATTTTTGTTGATGAAAATGTGTTGCTATTGAGGACAGAAAAGTTTGGCGCCTGTAATATTGTCTCACCTTGCCGGTGAATCAGAACAGGGGAAGCAAAAGCTAAAGATGGATTGGGATTAATAGATTCGTGTTTGGATAAGGACTTTAAGTGAAGCAACCCATGTAATTACCCATGTTTAGGCTAGAAGACCCGGGCTTTGCTGGATGTGTGAATTCCGCTAGGATGCTTGAACAACAGAGGTTCGGTTTGTAGAAGCAAAAGCTGAAGATTAGATTGGGATTCAGAAGTTCGTAGTTGGATACGGACTTTAAGAAAATTAACACATGTCTAGGATAGTAGACCCAGGCTTGGCTGGAAATATGAATTTTGCTAGGATGTGTGAACTAGCTTGATAAGCGACTTCTGGATCGACAAACAATCAAACGGGCTTATGTATAAAAAGAACCCGATTTGCCGAAGAGAATGTCGAGGCCCGACAAAAGGATACAGAAATTTATTTCTCCTGCACGTGTTCTGCATGACAAATGTGTGCAGAATTTGATTTCTTGCGTATGAAAAAGAATCCGATGTGCCAGAGCCAGAGAATCCGATGTGCCAGAGCCCGAAAAAAGTATGCACAATTTTATTTCTTCTGGGTTTGCGGGTGAAAAACAGCCCGCGCATCACGGGTCTCCGAAGGGGGCCCGGGAAGCCGCAACTGCCCCCCCCCCCTTAGGTTTCAGCGAAACGACGCCTCTGGATCGATTGGGGCTGTACCTGCTTTCTCTTTTCCCGTCACCCTTTCCATTTCCTGATTAATCCTGGGGCTAGTTGGTACCTGTGGTGTCATATTGTCTTCAGCTCACACCTCAGGAACCTTAACGTTTGCGCCCAGCTTCACGACACCGTTATCCTAATGCTTCCTTGCTCCGAGGGTGATTCCCGACGATGATGAGTGGTATCAGTGCTGTATAATTTGGCATTTACACGTTATGCAACGCTCAATACAAAAAGTTTTAGCTTTGTTTGTTCACAAGATTTTCTGTGTATAGTCTAATTAGTCGAAGCCTTTTTCGCCAAGGAGATTAACGTTGCAAAAGCAAGTCTAGAAAATTGTCGAGGAAGAAGAAGAACTAAACCAGAACAGAGCTGCTGTCTCTCAGACCTTGAGGAGATGGAAAATTAGAACAGGGATCGTACACTTCGTTTTTCGCCCGTCTTTTTGTGCTGACCGACTTGTAGCTTACCCGACGGAAGTTCTACATTATTATCTAAAACAATAAAGCAATGAATTTGATATACTGACACATAGTATTTTTGGCTTTGAGACTGAATTATTGGGTTTTCGCAACTATTCTGAAAAAGTAAATTGTTTGGAAAAAATGTCCCATCCTATTCTTGGAACACTATCATATTCCTGATCTTTCATAGTTCTACCGCAAAGGCAATTAAAGCATCCCATTGGTCAGTTTTTGCACGTTCAGGTCAAGGTCAAAGCCTGACATCCAAGTAGTCGTGGTACTGCCGATGCAGATGATGCTTTAAATATTATTCGCGAGTAGCACTTATCTTGTGTCTAAATGATCAGAAAGTTCAGCCAGCGACCTAATTAGTAAACGATTCAGACGGCACTCGAATCTTGAAATATAGCAATTACTCTTACAGGGTTTAAGTCAAATTATTTGATGAATGATGTGCTGTAATTAACTAGATTTGTATTCAGAAATGCTAGTTCGAAGAGTTCATGTAATAAGTTAATTTTTTACGTCAGGTGGATTCATAACCTTACATCTTTGTAAAATGTATTTGTAAATTCCTGCTCCGCCTCCCTCCTTGGACCCGAAATAGTAAAATCGTCGCTACGTACAACATCACTGACCCACTAACAGCAGCAGTTGGAAAAATTATGCAGAAGTACAATAGTAACCTTAAGCGTGACTGAGAAAGCATTCTTCGACAATAGGATAGTTTTTTAGATAGGATGATGTTGTAGTGGTCTTTATGTTTGTTTGGTCTCTTCTTATTATAATGTTTCCTTCTTCTTTTCTTTCTTTATTCTACTCCGTCTATGCCATGTGCTTTTTGATGGGGAAAAATAAAATTATTATTATTATTCATAAATAGAAATGTGTTGCCTTTTTCACCAAAGGGTTCCCTATCTCCTTTTTTGCCGATCTCCGTGCAGAGTTAGTTTCCAATTACAACCACGCAAAAGTAACAGAGCCGTGACACAACCCCCTTAGTCCCTCCATTAGTCCTGTTTAAAATATGAAACACGTAGACGATAAAGATAACACGAAAGAGAATAACGAAAGAGGGATGGTTCTGGCATCTCTTATTATTTTTACTCTACCAACCAACCCGAAATACGAATCTTCAAATTGTAGCTTGTAGTCTTACAACCAATCATTGCCATACTGGCGCAAGGAATGAATGAATGAACGAATGAATTTCGTTACCCGCAAAGTGCAAGACACAAAATACGGACTATAATAGAAAAAAACAAAACGAACACCGAAAAAGAAAAAACAAACAAACAAAACAACATGAACAAACTAACCAGCATCAATAAAAACAAAGGGCCGCAAAGGGTCGTAACTCGTAAACGTGAATAAAATAAAACAACATGAACAAACAAAACAACATGAACAAACTAACCAGCATCAATAAAAACAAAGGGCCGCAAAGGGTCGTAACTCGTAAACGTGAATTAAGTTAATAGTATTTTTACAAAGGTCGGCACTCGAAGTCTGAATCCGAGACGTTTTGAGACATTTCTGAATCCTTGCACACTTTAACTTTCGAAGCTTTTTAATTTTTAAGCCTTTTAATTCCAGGATTATGTCTAGGCAGTTGAAATTCAACAAATCTTGAATCTTCTAAGCGGCATTTTAACGAGCCGCAACAATACTTAATATACATGCGTCATCAGTATATTTGCTCCGGTTACAGTAGTTAGAATAATTGTCAGTGGCGATGTGACGATAGATGTCATTCTTTCCAGTTTGTGCAAAGGTATCTTCCGAAAAGCAATAGACGAGATACGTCTAGTTGAGACAGTAGCCGTAGCAGCTATCGTGACATGTAGTCTACTTCGCAAACGACAGGTATAAATGCCAGTCTCGGGCTACTTTCCTGTCTTTCCAAGGAAATTCGAAAAATAACCGAAAACAGGAAAAGGGTACCTAGAAAACTAGGAGACGAAAGAGAACATGGGAATCATACTGTCACCGATAAGAAATAAGAAAGAAAGGCAGGACATAGACAAGTTGACCAGAAGCGAATCCAGAGCAGTGGCCCATTATATATTATATTCTTCATATAAGGCAATTTTTACACATAATTCTTCGAGTCAATATAGCATATCTTACAACTATTGTGTTAATTATTTCAGTGGTTCTGGTATTACAATATGATGTAAGATTTGCATTTGACAATGCCCTTGAACGACGTCGCTGAAAATGAAAAAGAGGACCGGAACGACTCCACTCTTAGGTTTCCGCGATGTTTTGCCTCTGATAAAAGCGACGAAGGTTTTTCTTTTACTTCATAAAATATCATGGGATCGTATCATGGATGGGAAATAAACCTGAACTAGCCAGCTTATTTCTGATACCAAATTACTGAAACTACCTAGAAATCCGGCTTTTGGTCATCACCCAGATGCATTCTTCGGAATATTTACGATCTTTCTCTTGAGATAAGCCGCTTTGGTTGAAAATCCTGTTAGGGTTAACTGCAGTGACCGGATATTTTCCAGAGTTCCACTTAGAGTAAGAAAGCGCTATCTCATAGAGGGGGGGGGGTCCTTTTCCAGCTCCTATTTCGGAATTTATCCGGATTACTGGGTGGATTCCAGAGCGAAATTCACTTTTTTTCTCCAAGAATGAAACCAGCAGAGCATTTCGATTCTAGCTACGGGGAAACAGGGGCGTGGTGCGAAATACTGAAGGAACTGTTCGTTTTATCACCGCCAGGCACAAAGGTAGTAAGTTGGAACAAAATTTTATCCGAATGGAAAGTGATTGACTGAAGCGGAACAACGGGTATGAGCTTTGCGGCCGATACGATCCGCGCCGTTGCCTGGTCGATACTTCCAAATCAGTTTCCCGTCAGGAGAAAGTTCTTTGCATTCAGGATGGCAAAATTAGTCCCGGTCCCGGTTTTGAATAATAATTAATGTAAAGTATGCGCCGAGTCAAGGGTGTGCCTTTCAGGTATTGCTATGGGCCATGCCAGTCCATACTTGGTGGATAGACTGTTATTACGAATCGTTTGTAAACAACCGAATCTCATAGCTGTATTCATAGAAGATGCTAAACCACGCTGGTAAATTATAAGATAAGCCTACATAAACAAAATATATTACACTATCTATTCACTTTGAAGTAAACCTCTGCAAAAAAAAGGTCATGAACAACTAACTTGTCCGTGGCGGAACCCTTCTGTATTTGTAAATCCAACATCAGTAATGCATGAACTAGACAACAGCTTACAAAAATGGCCGTAGCACTGACTAATTTATTCATGAACATTAAACATTTGCTTTGCAAGAACAGAGGATTTATATATGACCCTTTCCCAGCACCCACCAAATACGATGAGTTCATTGCTTCCCCCAATGACGGATAAATAAAATGAATATATTCTTTATTTCCATCATAGATTAACAGAGTTTGGCTAGCAGAGGATCGTCATGACGTAACACAGGTAAAAGCAATGACGTACAATATATGATAATAATGAATAGGCCTACATGACATAATACTGGTCAGAAATAAAGAGTTAAAATGGAAAATAAAATAAGGTACCAAAAAAGGAAAATGTATGAAAAAGGGAAATGGAAAGCTTGGGCAGGGCGAAACAATAATACTTCAGCAGCTGGTCATCTTGACTAAAAGTCTCCACAACCCGTCATAGCTTGAGTTTGAGGTTACCTTCAAACTCGAAGCTCTCTTCTTACACGCCACTTTTGGTCATAGATCGCAGGTTCACTTTTGTCGCTACAGCTTGCCAGCGCTAATTAAGCAAAAACGAATTTCACCATGTTGACAGTAAGTGTTAGTTTGTTTTTTTAAGCCATAAAATTTTTTGTCGAATGCATTATTTCCAGTTCTGTATCTTCATGGACCGCAATTTTTCAAACTTTGAACGTCAAACTTTCAGCAATTACCACTTTCAATGTTTGCCTGCATGGTGGATGAAAAAGCCAGAGTCCCGGTGTGGAATAAACACTTAGATGTGAGTTGATGTGTTATTGCGAGGAGTTGAAAGGTTTAAGAAAGGAAGTGTTTGGCCGGGAGGTTTGGGATGAAAGGGAATTGATTTCGATTATGGGAAGTAAGTGTTTTGGTGATCTCCGAAGGCTGGGTAGATTCCTGAAGATAGCTATGACCCACCGCGAACTATTTTTATAGAAGTTGATTTTTGGTTTGTTTCGGAGTGTATGATATTTTGTTTGTTGTTATTTTTTTATGTTTTCCGCCATGGCCCTTGGGCTTTTTTGGAATTAAATTCATTCATTCAAATTCATTCATTCATGGCAAATAACTCAGTTATCCGATATAACTCTAAACTATCGGTCTATTATCCACCCAGAATTATTTTTCAAGGATATCGAGCTTTTCGTGCCTTCTCATTGGTTGGACGTCTTTGGGAGGGGGCTGATCCCTGTTGAGGGAAGGCACCCTGTTCTGGTGATATGTAAAATAAGGGAGCTCGGCAATTATGTAGTATAGATAGATTCACGTTTTTATTGTTAACGTTTATAGTGTTTTCTGTTTTGTTATCTTCTTACTTACCTCCGTCTTTGTGACCAGTTATATACCATGATGGGCAACAAATAAATAACATATAAAAATATGTTATATACATGATATCATATAGTTTTATTTTTCCCTTTCCCGTTCTCGCCTCCATGCGAGCCTTTCTTTTACCATCCCACACAAATGACGTCGTCGAACTTCCTATTAGTCCTTAAAAGCTTACGTAGCTTAATCAATTTCCCGGCAAAGTTTTCTCACTGTTAATCGTCTCTTACAGTTCACGGGTCTCAAGAGGTCACTCCCCTGCAATGTCAATCTTCTTACACTTGAACCGTGGGAACCAGGACGAATTCTTCTCCGACTGGAACATATTTACCAAGACGGAGAGCACCCGAGTCTGTCGAAAAATGTTACACTTTCGCTTGAGGTAAGTGAGGGAGGCCGAGCGAGCCAATCATTCGAAGAGGGTTGCCGAGCTTTCGATTACCAAAATGGAGTGATTTATTTCTGTATAGGCAGCGGTTCCCTGGTAAAAATCAGAGGATTGGAAAAGAATAAGAGACGGAAGTGACTGAGGGAGAAGAGAAATGATTTCAGGTGCCTCTTCCCAGAAGATTCACTAAGTGGGATATTATCAAAGAGGGGAAGGTGATTGGTGGTCTTTGTGGTTTAACTTTGAGACTTGCTGGCTTCTTCATAAATTATCTGCTGAAGAAGGGACATTAATTCAAGTTTGTAGCTTGGAATTCGTAACGCTGATCTGAAGCGTTGTTCAAATGGGTGTGATCACGCGTAATACGACCTGTAGTTGCGATGCTTATACCCGGGGCGTGCTGTTGATGCTGCAGAGGGAGTAAGGACGTAAGTAAATAAGTTAGTTATTTGTAACCCACCATTTTTAGGCGCGGAATAAGTGAAAGAAAAGAAATAAAAAAAGATGCACAGAATTTGTAATTTTTTAAAAACAATTTATAAACAAAAAACAGTTTATATTCGGCCAGGAAAAAGTAGAGAACGCCGTGCGCTAATAGATTTTAGTAATAAATCTTGATCCTATCTTGTATTACGCAGAGCCAATTTATTTATTTATGACCCGCTTTTTGGATAACAGTTGAGTATGAGGAAAATACACAAAACATAACACACATTTTAAAACAGTACACAAAACAATGTAAATAAACATGACTACATTCTTTTCATATAGTTTTAAACACAGGCTAAACAGACTTAAAATGTTTACGCAGTGACAAGCATATTAAACCGGTTCAGGATTGAAAAACTGGATAATAATTTCGTGGGCTGACATCAGATCTCGTGTTTGAGTTCTGCCAGCGAACCAAGGAAAGAAAAGAAAATATTGAATTGTAATCAATCTGAAACCTATGACTTGAAAGTATCGTAGAAGCATGTATAAGAACCTTCTAGATTTAGTTTGAGCAAGGACGCGTACTCGATAATTTAACGGGACAACTGTTGATTTTTCCGGAACGGTATTTCTAAACCATGTGTTTGTGAGAAAATCATTTTTAGCGAGAGATGAGGTTCAGTAAAGGGAGAAATTAAAGCAAGAAAGAAAAGAAAGGTATGGCACACGAGGAAATGCTATTAAAAGCAGGAAAAATACTAAAACGAGGAACGTTGTACCCAGAACTCGATACGAAAACCCGGGAAGCTGCAAACGTTCTTTGCTCTGTTTAGTATCCTGTGAGGGGTCGGCCACCAGTATATGTAAAGTTCTCCATTTCTTTCCTCATTTTAGTATCCTATGAGGGGTAGTCAATTATTAACATCCTTAAAATGCGCATCTCCGCCGGGCAGAACAAAAAAATTAGTGTCCCATGAGGGGTCAACAAACTATTGTTGACCCCTCATCAGTTAAAAAACTCAAATTTGAGTTGCCAAACCCCCACACAAATGAAGTTTTTTTCTGTACAGTGAATATGCGCACTTTGAGGATATTAATTGCCTATCCCTCAATGAACATTAAACGAGGAAAGGAACGGTGAACTTCAAATATGTAAGTGGCCGACACCCCAAAGGATACTAAACAGAGGAAAGGAACGATGCCGCTTTCCAGCTTTCGTATCCTTGAGTTCCGATGAAACTTTTTATTTTCTTAGTATGCCTTTCCTGCTTTTAGTAGTCTTTGATCCTTGCGCCATGCCTTTTCTTTCTCTGTTTGCCTTTATTTGATTCGTTGAGGGAACGGTCCACTCGATTAGTTAAAAAAAATTGCTATCTGAGGTTTGTGAGTTGTTTCCGAACACTGAACTTCAACTCCTGAACATCTTTTTCCAGACTAGACTCGATCGTTCGTCGACATTTTAAACTTCACGTCATTAAAATTAATTGGGAAGTCCATTCCCATGTTGTTTTCAGATGATGAAGTTTTTGAATTGTGAACCAGCAAGAACTTTTTTTTTAGATTGAACTTTGCTATAAGTTTACTGAAAGGCTTTTAGGAATCCGGTGGTAAAATATCTTTAGAACTAGATGTTATATAATATGGGTACTGACAGACAGGACCAGGATCGGTTGCTGTGTACAGTTTTATTTACATCTGCACTTGTGAACAGACACCAAACGATTGACCTCCAGAACACATTACATTTCGACTTTAAATACGAACTCAAATCAATTAATGAAGTCCCATGAGCTTTGGGCTTAACCTTGAACTGAATAGGTGATAAGATACTAACTAGATACCCAATGAACAAACTGGGTCGCAGCTTTAATTACTAATGTTGCACTAGAATGATTATTAGTCTAAGCTTGGTCTTTCTAGCGAAAATTCTATATTATGTTCCAGTTCCGACCGAATCTGAAGTCACCTGGAAATCCATTGACAGAAACAAAAGCATAACAACTGAGGCAGTTGCTTTCCAGCTTTGTGTGGTGGTTTTTTGTGGTCATGAATCGATACTGCATTGAACTGTGAGGTTTCCTATGTAAATGTGTTTCGTAGATAATTAAGTATTTAAAAAAAAAAACAGCACACGAGGCCTAGCAACGGTTCCTAACGCTTATTTTGAGTTCAACTGAGAATCAAAGCAGATTTCATCTAGAATCTGACTGTGTGACTCTGTATTTTGACTATTTTGAGGGATTTCAGTTTTTTCACATTAAGCTCTAATAGTGACGTCGAGGATATGGAGAGCGCGCAGTTTATATTTCATATGGTATCCTCCTTGTTTTTTCCTACAGTTACCACAACTGGCAGCCTAGAATTAATAGTTTAATAGCCTAGTTGTCTAGGCTATTAATAGCCTAGACAACTAGCAGCCTTTATGGGTAGTAGGCAATCTGTTGCCATTAGATGCGTTTTTGCAGATACCATGGTATCTGTTACCACGCTAACTGAATCTGCAATTTGTCGTTTTTGCAGTTACCGTGGTATCTGAAATACGGTTGCTCTGCAAAAACGACAATAACCGAAATTGCAGTTTTCGAAGTCATCCCAAAAGAAAAACTGATATCCAATCACATCACTAAGTGCCAAACTTCTTTCCCACCGATATGAAAAAATGACGAAAGTGAGATGACTTTTTCGGGTACCACGATCAGTTACCACGGTCGTACCTCGGTATCTGAATATCAGATACCACGGTATCTGGACACATACCATGGTATCTGGACAGATACCACGATAACTGCAAAAACGCCTTTTGATCGGTGTTTCAGATACTACGATAACTGCAAAAACGACTTTAGACCGTATATGAGATACCATGATATTGGCAAAACCGCAACTAGTATTGATCCGAAATATTTCAGATCTATAGAGCTACAATAAGTTTTGAAGGTTTTACAGAAAAAGAAATCATTATTTGGGAGTAATGGAACAACGGACTAAGCGCAGTTGTCATCGGGTTTTCGAGCCTGTTTAAGTGAAGAGGGGATGCTTAACTTCATTCTCGTGTTTCAGCCTTATTCGGTGAACCTTTAAAGTACAAAGTTATGCGTTTACATTATCTTGACATAAAAGATGGGCTTATTGCTCCAGAAAGCTGCCTTCGCTTTGCGGAAATCAAGATTAATGGTTAGTTGCTTGGAAACGAAGGGTTGCTTTAGGGGTTTGTCTTTTCAGCTTCGAGGTACATTGAAAACAGAAGAGCTCAAATAAGCATGCAGTGAGACTTTGTTACGTTTTATCAAAAAGACTTGGGAAAGAAAATAAGTAAATTTCAGTAATAAAGATCATGATGGATCTTTCCACCGTCATGAACATGCTTTTGTATACGACCTTATGGGGCAACAACTTTTTTTTTCCTATTCTATGAAATCGCCTAATATAAGCCTGTGATTCCAGCCTTTAACAATAATTTTCTTTCTTTTTCTCTTCCATATATTTTTTGGAATTGATTTCACTTGTGAGTCTTAGAATCATCAAAATGCTCTTTGAAACGGCATGATACAGATGAGTTAGTCGTTCGAACATGGAATCATTAATTCAGGAAATTAACTTCCGTTTGCGTCTGCTGGAATGGGCAATAGCAAAAATACAAGATACTTAGCTAATGATGGTTCGTTAACATCTTTTACGTTCTAGTTCCAGATGGGAACTTGCCAGTGCCATTGCTCGCTTACGACTGGAACCAGTTCCGGCTCAATTGCCCCCCCCCCAAATCCCATCAACTGCAAAACCCCAAAAAAACTTCAAAGACCGGATTTCTTGAACTATTCAAATTAACTTTTGGGCTACTTACCCCGAATGCAAATTGATTGGAAAACGATGCAACTGTCCAGACAAAAACAAAAACCGACCACACTGCCAGAAGTGTGATTACAGATAACACATCCATTACTTTGTTCATGTTCGGTTTGTTTTCCCTTGTGGGACTTTACATTTTTTTTCCCGCCATGGCCCATGGGCTTTCTTGGGAGTACGTTCATTCAGTATTTATATCTCTTTGAAGTGGAGGTGACTGTCACATTTCTTATCTTTTACTCGCTTAGCTGATTGTGTTTCTGACATGTTACTTCCCTTGCAGGATCTGTTCTCCACCTTCACCGTGACTGACTGCGAGGAGCTAAGCCTCTCTGGAGCTGGAATTACAGAAAGACTCAAGTGGAACAGCGATTCCAGTCAAAGATCTACTAAAGCTGACATGTCACAAATAGAACTCAAACCGATGCAGATAAGGACATTCCTTTTAACTGTCGAGGATAGGATTTAAGCAGGCAAACATTTATTTTTTGTGTTTTTCTTTCTCATTTTTTATGCTTAGTATTCCTCTGAAATTCCCTTTCGCTTTGTAAGTTTTCGAGGGTGATTTTTGTAGCTTGTGTGATGATAAATTTTTTCGAAACGAACCGCTGTGTAGGCTACTGATTTTTTTTTTAACTTTAATCCTACCACAATCGACTAGTACATTACAAAGAGAAAAGCGCAAGCGTATGCATATAAATGCAACAATACGACTTCTCCATGCTTATCAAATAAATCACTATAATCTTAAATATAAATATCTAAGATTATTCATGAATAAATCGTCTTTTAAGTTCTGTTTTTTTTTTAATAATTGTCAGATCTTTCAACTATAGGCTAGTCATCAACCATTACTTCAGCATTCGTGGTGGTTAAACTGACAAAGAAACTTTCAAAAAACAAAATTAAAAGTTGGCTCCTAAGGCGTTTATCTGTGACAAATCTATGTCTACATTTTCAATTTCGTCACGGAAACAGAAGTGCGTGTAGCCTACACTAGAAATGAAACATCATGGAAACGCTGTTTTCAGTCTCAGTTCAGTTTACTGGTCCATAAAGTTATACAAGATAGTGCTGGATATGTCATCCCAGTTAAAGGAACAGTAAACTTGACTCAAACTTGGCTCAGGGAGCTAGCTGACATATCAAGAATGTACCCTGAGTCGATATTGAGAGTTAGAAAAATTCTTGTCACGACCATTGCAGTTTCCGGGCTGTTTCCGAGAGTTCGACTTTTGAGTTAGTAAAACAAAAAACAAACAAAAAGCAAAAGGTTTGTGTGCCGGGAGTAAGACTCGAACCCACGATCTTTGCCCCAATAGCCTTTTGAAACAAAGTAATACAATGTATTTCAACAGGGTTGCCACCGGTAGTACAATTGTGCTAATTATAGAACTTTCTTTTTACTTTGGCAGCAGATTTTAAGAAAAAATTAGTTGTCAGGTTTTATTTCCAAGGTGACTATGACCCAGCAACACGTTCTGAGTACTTTTCTTGTTTGATATTACTTTTTTCCTTTTGCGTAGTGAATTTATTTTAGTAAAGTGGCAACCCTGTATGTTGATAACACAGACAATCGCGAACTTCTACAGTGCATGAGTGCGTAACTACAGTGCATAAGGGGCAAGGCCCTGCCATAGCTAGCTCTGGAAACAATAAGGAGGGGTTTTGAGATAACAAAGATGGGGGGTCCTGTCGACAATAAGTCCTTGTACATTTATCTAAGCCCCACAGGCCGGTTTGATGGCCAAAAGTTGCCTAGTCAAGTTTACTGTTCCTTTAAAGGCAACTAAAGATCTGTTGGTCTATTGACGACCTTTGACCTAAGTTTTACACATACAATTCACGGTTTTCAAGTACAAGCCAATAATTACCTACGACACCTAACTGTATCTGACAATCATAATCTTCATAATACTGGTTGCGTGAATATAAAAATGTAAACGAAACATGAAACACCAATTAAGACGACTACTTAATAAAATATAGGACATCAGTCATATTCCCTTATAATTTTGTAACAACAAGGATCGTCATTTTTTTTTGCGCCTATCTGCTTTCACCTCGGACACATGCTGCGCATGGACGATTCCAGAATCCCCAAGTCTACATTTTGCTGGTTATCAGAAGGCACCTGCCGCAGAGTAAGACCCAAAAATACACTCCGTCGTACCCAAAACAACGACCTGCGGCACTTTCACGTCTCAATACAGCTTGAGTGGGAAGACATCGTCGCAGCCGCAAGTATCAGAGACGACTGGAGACTTTTCTTGGACACCCTGGGCGCCTCTGGAGGCAAGGGAGGATCTAATGTCTAAGGTAAGGATTGGCTTAACAAAATTGCCAAAGTTCCTGGAAATGAATTTACCGCTTTAGTTTCCTGGAAGTCTGAGCCACAAATGGAAGCTCACCTTCTTAGTTGTTTTTCAAATTTGAGCTCGAATTTTATCACGGAAAAAGACTTTTGGGCCACACAAATGATCGCGAAAATGTGAAAAGTGAATTACCGCGAAAAGTGAATTACCGAGGCAAGATTTGATCATTTCCGACATTGCAAATTCCTTTTGAGTTTACCCAGATCGGTCCGAAACAGACGCCTCGTAGATCGTTACGGAGCTACTGACATTATATATTCGCTGACAAATATGCAGACTAATATTGGTGCTGACGCGTGTTTCCGCCTGGGTGCGCACCAAGGCCTCATCCTGCTATTTCATTGCGTACTTTTCTGTCGTTGTGTGTGATATGTTGTACCCTCTTTATTTATTTTCTTTAACTACTCCACCATATTAAATCTGTACAGTGGGTTACAAATAAACAGTATTATATATTATACTTAATTCATCCATGACCCCCGATACCGTAGCCCTGAAAATTAACAGCCTCTAAAATCTAGTCCATAGAATCGAATCATTATATAATTCGATTTAAATCAACCGTGTAAGGAAGGTTGATATTGCTAATTTGATCAACAGAGAAATTGGCTCAAAGTCTGAAACTCTGGAGCAAATAATAATTTCTGAATCGTGCTGATTCCAGAATGCAATCCAGCACTGTTAAATATGTAGCAACTGTAACGTTAGTTTTAAATAAAATAGTTTACTTTTCAGTATATAACAAGGACTGCTTACATGTTTTATCTCTCTGATCTTGCTAATTACTTTCGGGCAACTGCATCACCCAAAATAACAGGATGGCTTGAAATTTTTTTTGGAGTGCGAGAATTAGCTCAAGTCACAAGACCAAACAATTAGTAACAACCAGACTACAACTGCCAAGGAAAGAAATTCAAGCACAACTCTTTCTAAAAATCGCTGTTTCACAATAAAAAAAGTCCGGAAAATCGTTGAAAAAAAGTCCGTTTGGCAACGTCTTTCCAGTGACATATCAAGACAAAACAAAAGTTATTGTCTGATAACGCTGGAGTTTGACTTCTTACGTATAAAATGTGCCGACGAGTCGACCGTCGCCCGACAAAAGAGTACAAAATTGTATTTCTTCTGTATTCTTGTGCATAAAAAGAACACTGAGGCCCGAAAAAAGCATACATAATTCGATTTCTTCTGTGTGTTGCCCGACAAGTATTTGCAGAGTTTGATTTCTTGCGTGTAAAAAGAACCCCATGTGCCGACGAGTCGACCGACGCCCAACAAAAGCATGCAACATTTTATTTCTTCTGTGTTCGCAACGAACAACAAAAAGCAGGATCTGATCATTGACATACGATCAAAGATATTGAGATCAGGGACCTTGATTGGTTTACTATAAAGTTTTTCGTGTGTTTCGTGGGCGGGAAGTAACTAAATGATGAACGGTAAGCAGGCTTCCCTCTGTTTTTACTTTATGTCAGTGCATCGCAAGTAGTAATTTCCTTTCACAAATAGACCGTATCTCGTTACCGAAGGCACAATTAGATCCTCCTGAGTGGTAGCACGGATGAGCTCTGTTGCTGCAATTAAATTGCTCGTAGTTACATCCAAATCAGCTGTACCAAACTTTTCAAACATGAAGATTGCTTCCTGTCGACTAGGGGGGGAGGGGATATTTGAAAAAACGGAAACTGTCTTTCCCTAGGAATATTTCTTGTCCGGCGAGGAGCAAGTAATCTACAAACAGATAACATACTTCTTTATTTTGATACTTTCTGTCAGGGCAGGGTAGCTAGCCATTTCTGCCTTTTTTTTTAAAAAGACCTGTATCTCGCTACCGAGTTAACGAATCGATTCTTCTGAATAATAGAACGGCGTGTTGATGAACTCTCTTGTTGCAATTACAGCGCACAAAGTTACGTCATTAATCGAGCTTTCTCTGAGAACTTTGTGCTCGGGCCAAGTGGACGGAAAGGCAGACAACAATTTTTACATAAAGATGGAATTTATGTCTTTGTCGGCGGCAAGTGTAGAAATAAGCATAACAGTTGCATAAGATTCACTGTTATGTGAAAGATATTTCAGTCGTGTGATGTCGGGAAGTGAACTATTTTGACGAACCTCCATCGAGCCTGATTGCTCGTCCTGTAGCCCGCTTCTGTCTGGCGATTGTAGCGGTTTGCTAACGATATTTACAGGCAACCCGGCGGTCCAGTAGTTAGATAGCTGTCAACAGAGCAAAACAACACTAGAGGCGTATTCTCGCCGTTCCCCGAGGACTCCACTTGAGGAGTCCCCGCGTTTTTGTTTGTCCCGGGGGCTCATTCCCCGTATTCTCGCGAGTCCCCACGGACGGGGAATGCTCCGATTATCATCACCATTATCAGAAAGGACTCCCTTTCAGATTCGGAGGGGAATCAATTTTTGTTGGTGTTGGTGCAATATAAAATTAATTAAAAATAATCAAAATAAGCAAAACCAAAAATACAGTGGATCCAGACTAATTTTGTCAACTGCATATTTATTTTAAGAACAAAATCCGCTCAAGAAGCGTTACCCGTGTTCTCGCTGTTTTCTGTAGGCGGAGTCCGCATGGAGGGAGTCCCTCTATTCTCGCCGTTCCCTTCGATTCCCCGAGGAGTCCTCGGGGAACGGCGAGAATACGCCTTAGGGCGCAGCGCCAAGACCTATGCTTTCCATGCTTTTCAATCGGTCCATACTTGCAGCGCCGTCAACTCCGCTTGCGGCATTTGCAGCGAGACTAACTTGCGGGCTTAGAAATTTGTAGTAAAGCAAAGGTGTGATCTGCACACACCAAGGAAAACAATGAGGGCTGTATGAGGTTTTTGCTGTGTTTGGAATATGTATTTATCGAAGCCAGCGCTTGTGAACGACTGAATGAATTACAATAGGGACGTTCTCTATCGCTAGTGGTGCTAGTATCGCTTCTATTCGAGCGTTTGTCAAGTCTTGGCGCTAATCCCTAGTGTTAGTTTGCTCTGGTTGTTAATCGCAGAGCAAAATAACACTAGGGAGAAGCGCCAAGACTTGATAAAATTGACACACACTCTAAGAGCAGCGATACTAGCACCACTAGCGATAAAGAAGGTCAGTTTCCTTATAGAAACACTCGTTCTTCCACAATCTTACTATCGATTCTTCGTACCTTAATCCCTGACCAAATATCTCCGGATTTCATTACTTTGTTTTTTATCGAAGTTTTTTTGACGCTGACTTCATTGGTTGCATAATTTCCATTTTCAGTCGACATCGAAGTTCATCAGTGCGTAATTACCTTTCTTTTTTCTTACTCTGGCGACCCCTGCCTGGTCACCGTTCACCCACCTTGTGGGCAAACCTCGAAATTGATAGCTCAACAATTTCATCGTTCAAACTTTGAAGGAAAAGTAAAAAAAGGCAGACGATAAAAATTCAGATCTTCGAATTTCTTCCTTTGGCAAAATTAGTACAAAGAACGGAATTAGTGTCAAAATGCTGTTTTTCGTGTTGCTCAAAGTTAGCGTTGACCATCTTCTAATTTCCTGCGACAGGCGACGAATTTAGGAAAAGATCTCCGAATTTGAAGGTAACCTCAAATTCCAAAAATGCAGCTATTCCTTTCGTTGGCACATTAAATGTTTGCAAACTCGTCCATGCTTCCATACATCCATTCTTAAATAAGGGTACACAAATCTTTGTGTTATGTTTGTGTGCTTCTTTTACCCTTCTTTTTTCCTTATACTCCGTTTGTGACTTTTATCTCAAAAATGGGTAATAAATTTCGTTCAATCATTCACGAATAAGGACCACTCAGTAAGGACCTCCATTTTTTCTCCTCAAGTATGTAAAGGTGAACTCTCAACCCTCAATTATATCAAATGCTTTCACTTCAAACCTGCTAAAGTAAATTAACCTTTGTCCTAGTTCTGGCTTTGCCAATGCACTGATTGCTGATTTGACATACCTTCTAATCAAAATCAGTGCAAGAAAGAGTCCGTAAGGTTTTTCCTGCGTCATATCCACAAGAGCTTTCGCTCACTGTCCTTTGATGTAGGTATCTTCTTTCCCTTTATTTGGGGGAACGTTTGTCCAGTCCTGGTACGTGACTAAAGAGCATAATTTTTTGGCCGGATACTGTTCAGATAGAACTAGCTACGTCATTCACAGAAGTTCGTTCTCTTTTTTTTCAAGAAATCAAATCAGGTTTCCATCAGTACAAAGAAGAGCGTGATGCACAAAACCACCAAGGGGCATTGCACCAAAACAAAGAAAACCTAAAATCCCCAAAAATCCTCGTCATTTCCGAAATTATGCACAAATGAGCCTAACCAGTGCACGACTTTCTCCACTATTTCCTGGTCGAAGGTTAATATGAGATGATATATATTGCTTAAAGCCCGAGGGCCATTGCATGCAAAACGAGACACAAAACAAATAAGAAACAACAAAAACTCTTCTAATAAATCTTAATAACAAAAAGCTCTTCTCTATAATAATAATAATAATAATTTATTTGTTACCCACAAATTCCAGAGGAAAGACAAGTGGAGTACAATAAAGAAAAAGAAAGGAAGAAAATACTAAAATAACTATACATGCAAAAACACTAGCACATAAACAGGGGGGTAAGGGGGTGGTGTGGTGAAAAACGAGAGTAGGCCGAGTCCGACAGCTTCCTGTGTAACATTAGTAATTTCTCCGAAATATCTGGAACACCGAACTTACGAATAATTACTCTATTCCGATGCCAAGGCTTCTAATGCTTTCTAATGCTTTTATGCTTCTAACCTGTCCGCAAAACCTGTATGTCCCTTTTAATTTTTTTTTCACTTACCATACTTCTAAAAATGGCAGGATATAAATAAATTACTTATTTGCTTATTACCTTAAAACATGAACACTTTATTTCTGCTAAAGATTACAGGGATATATAGTTCTCCTATGAGGTAGCCCAGTCCGGAGGACCCTTCAAAACAGTTGACTAGCCTTTTCCTTCTTCAATAACCCACTCACTCCCCTACATATTCTCGTAGTTGTGCGGCGTATATGCTCGAAGAAAAAAGTTATAAGACCTGGGTAAAACGTAATAAGCGATTCGATTTTTTCTTTGATTTTGTGACGCACGATACAATCGCATGGGTTTTGACATTGCAGTGAGAAACCAAAAACAAATAATCTGATTGAAGCTTTGTCTTTGGTCCTGTGCAGCGACTATGGGTACCTGTTGAAACTAAATGGAGCTAGAGGCACATGCTGTGAAGTACGAGTTGATACCCGTCTTCTTCCATCTTCGCCGTTGCGCATACCAGATGCCCGCAGGGGTAGAGAACCCGGTCTGCAGCGAGCTTGACGTGACTTCACAATGGTAGACAACCAATCAGCTATAAAGGACGACTCAGACGGCGCTCGTATTCTTCTGCGGAGTTCTACTGCGATACATCCAATACAACTGTAACAAATTATGATGCTCTGCGTAGCCCCTTCTCCGGTCGTTTGCTTCGGGATAGGTATCAGAAAATAATCGACTCCCCATTGTCGTGTTACAGAGATAGGGAGATGGAGGTTATTGTAGATTATTTGTCCTTGGAGAAACTGAGCTTTTCTGTTGGGAGCCTCCTGCAGGGCGACTAAGAAATTCTCGCAAGATGAGTTTTGAAGACCATTGGGACAATCCACTAGGTGAGCTAGAAATCTGCGAAAACAGAAACAGATATGTCAAAACCGTGACAGTGCAAACACGGACGGGGGCGTGCCTCAGCATTTTGCCACAAAAATAAATTAGCTGGGACAAATACGGTACTTATAAGAAAAAAATTTACGTAAAGATGGGATTTATACAATGGACCCTGGTATTGTTTTCTCACGGTTAAAGTCTCTCATAATTATAAAATTCCTTCTTTGCATAGAAAGACGTCAGTCCGATCAGGGGGAAGTGAACTCCTTAGTCTTTCCTCGAGCGAAAGGGGGGTTACTGTTAGCCCACTTCCATCTGTGGTTAGCGCAACGACAATTCGACCCAAGGGTTGTACAGATCCACCCCGAGAATCATTTTTGTCATCCAGTGGGTCTAGGCGAAACCCCCCCCCCCCCGGCGAAAACCCCCCCGGACAAACCCCCCCCGCCAAAACCCCCCCGGCTAAAACCCCCCGTTACCAAAAACCCCCGGACCAAAACCCCCCCGGTACCAACCCCCCCCCCGACCAAAACCCCCCCGGTACCAAAACCCCCCGGTACCAAAACCCCCCCGCATAAAAAAGACGGGTATGTAAGAATAGAGTAACTGGTGGGTAGAGAGAAAGAGAAGAATATAACCCCCCCGCGAAACCCCCCCCCCGAATCCTTAGACACTCACACATATTAAGACTGGGAATTACTGGGCAACAAAACGGACAACCATGTGACAGTTTTACCATTGACAAGCACGAGTAAGGTGAAGAGCTGGTAGAATATTTCTGGGACTATCTTGAAAGTGCTATCACAAAACGAGCTCAACCTTTCCCTTGACCCAAAGTATCCTCCCATCAAGTCTCATAAAAATATTCATTCCCTTCGAGAGTTATCCTGCTCACATACGGATAGTAGGACAACTTTTGCGGTGTCATAGGTATCCCTCCGCTTATTGCCTATCTTCGAGTTTCTGGTATGAATCAGGGATAACTAAAGAGCAATCAGGCAAGGGGAGCTTCACATTGCACCTACAGCTTCCTCGCCAAGAAGGGTGAGGCATTGGGAAAGGATCAGTTGGGGGGATCGTTACACAGAGTGGAACTGGCTTTGATTTGATGATTCACATTTGACACCTCACTGACAACAGCTTCAGTTGAATGCGGGTGTTTGGTGACTTCAGCAATTAGTCTGTTACCATCAGCCTTCACCTTCGCCTTACACTCCCTTCGTTCATCATTGTTCTGATACCCACTTCAGACATTCTTGTAGAGTCAAGTCTGCGAAAGAAGTTTATTCTACTCTTACTCTCTACCTACCAGTTACTCTACTCTTGCATACCCGTCTTTTTTTATGCGGGGGGGTTTTGGTACCGGTGGGTTTTGGTACCGGGGGGGTTTTGGTACCGGGGGGGGTTTGGTCCGGGGGGTTTTGGTAACGGGGGGGGTTTTAGCCGGGGGGGTTTGGCGGGGGGGTTTTGGTAACGGGGGGGGTTTTAGCCGGGGGGTTTGGCGGGGGGGTTTTGTCCGGGGGGGTTTCGCCGGGGGGGTTTTAGCCGGAACCCCATCCAGTATTCATACCAAAAGAATACTATTGCGTGTGACATTGTACTTTAACCAGTGCTCTGTTTCAACAAGAAATAGATGAGCTTGGAAGGCTTTTTATTAATTATTAAAGTTTTCCACTAGAGTCGGTAATTGAATCAAGAATTGTCCAGCCTTTCCGGGAACACAGACATTTCTGGAAAGACAAGAGAGCGGCTGTTCTCAGCATTCTGGGATAAGCGGGTTTTCCACTTCTCCGACAAATCGAGCCATAACTTTGCGACCGGTAATTCCGTAAGAAAAAGCTGAAAAAACGAGATTTCTCGTTAAGACAGGGTGAGACAAACTGAGTTTCGTAAGCGTCAGAATGTCACTGGTTTGTCCGGCTAAATGACACAGGTACCGTCGGAGGAAAGTGCGAGGGAAAGTGGAACACTGATCAAACGTCTTTGACGACCGAAGGCTTTCATCCTGTCTGGCAAGACATAGAAGTTATTAAACGCCTTTAACTACCTCAGGTTTCTTTTCACGCCAGCGATGAATGAACATGCTAATGCTTTGTCAAGGTGATTGAGCGCTCGAGCAAAGATTCCATGCTTCTAAGGTTTGGGCTGATCTTTTCTTTCTCTTTCTGTTTGTTTGCAGAAAAAAGGATCGTGTCTCCATTTCTTACTTTTCTCACTCCAAGGAATAAAAGAATCTCTTGTTGTCAATCTCATCTTCTCGACTGCCGTTTGTCTGAGCAGCGAAGCTTCAGAAAATTGAAATGTGATTGCTGTTAGCTTGAGTTGTGGGTTACTGGATTACATCTCTGAGGAGAGTGTCTGCAAATGTAGCGAAACGACGGCATGACGTCGTAGCTCGATCGGTAGTTTCGACCGAGCGAATGAAAATGTGTCAAAAGGATCTGAAAGGGAATGTGAAAAGGGAAATGAAGGGAAGAAAAAGAGAAGGATGGAAAAAGAAACAAAAAGGAAAAGAGCAGAAAACAGAAAAGAAAAGGGAAAGAAAGAGGATTATTGAGCATTGTACCGAAGGTGAAACAACTCGATGAGGAAAGTTGGCGTACAAGGACACTGGTGTCCTTTGAAACAAGTTGATCGAGGAGATCGGGGAATACACACGATTATGAATACCTTGACAATGTAGCCAGGCTTCAAAGGAGAAGCAACTAAACGACAGGGGATCAGCAAGGATGCCAACCAAGACCCTTCGTGTCACACCAGAAAAACTCCCTGTGGTTAAGGTTCAAAGACTTGGGATAGGTTCAAGATGAGAGTCCACAAGAGAATCGCTGGTCTCCATTCCCCGTCCGAGGTCGTACAGTAGATCACCTCTTTCTATCTAGAACCTGGATCTAGAAGTTGAGGCTAAGCCGACTCCAAAAGACTTCGGTAATATAGCAGAGGAAAAGAAGTTGAAGAAGAAGTTGGGACTGAACTAGAAATAAGAAGCCTGTTGCAAGAACCCGTCTGTCGTAACGCTGTTACGGTGGTGGCGTCTGCACCCCGCACTGTTTACTTCTACCGCCGCTAGGCAGCGTCACTTTTGATTGCGTTACCTTTGATTATGTTTAGTCTTTTATACTGTCCGTGCTCTTTAATTATTTATTAAGTCATGATCATGACTCATCTGACGATCCTAGAATAACATTTCTTTTCTGGGCTTTGATGGGCGAACAATTCTTTTGACTTATATCTTAGATTGCTCCGAAGTGCAATTTAAGGTAAATTTAAGATAAGGTAAAGTTTGTTTTATTTTATTTTTTTTGTAAGTACAAACCAGTGAATAAAACCTTTTCTTTAAGGACCATAGGTAGGTCACTTTTATGAGTCTTATTTACAGCTCTTTAGAGTGGGCTGGCCTGTATCGCCTAATGTATGATTTGTGGTTGATAGCTGGTTGTGTATTCTGTCTTCAAACCATAGTGTGAATCGACCTGGGGAACCCGTAATGAACCCGTGAAGTCCTGCACGTGTAGTAGGCAATCTTGAAGCCCCAGGCCATCCTGACTCCGATGACTGTGTATATGGACATTTACCATCTTATGTCCGGCCTACTACACACCTTGCCCTAACATAAGGTTGAGAGTGCAGTAAAGCAGTAAAGATTCATCTGTTTAAATGTTACTGCAATCAGTTCTTCGCAGTTGCGCTGGTTTCTGAGTTCAAATTGTATCCCTCAACTCCAACGAAGTGTTTCGGCGGTTTTTCCGGCTGCCCACCATTTGCAGTGTCTTTGGTGAAATGGTCTCAAGGCGATGTCTTACATTTGAAGAGATAAAAGGTAAGGCTAGGTCAAGCCTATTTTTGAGACTCCACAAGTCGGATAATGTGCTAGTTAAACATGCAATTGACCCACTCTTCTTAAACCTGAAGATAAACCAAGCACTGCTGGAGTGATGGTTAGGATGCTGTTGTTTAGCCCTGTTACTCTTATTTTCTTTTTGTAGTGTATTGTTTATGGCGAAAGCTGAAAATTAAATCTATCTCCCTATCTATCTATCTATAAACCCAGTCATCGTAACAACGCCAATCTATGAAGATTTTGGGTACACAAATATTCAAAAAAAGAGCCAAGTTTAAAGCTTTTGCACATCAATTGCAGTTTGTAACATTTGATTTGCGGTTTCTTCTATGAACGGCTATGACGAACACAACCGAGGAATTGCTATGACTACTATCAATGATTATGACACGAGTTATAGAAGCCTTTCCTTGAGCTTGCTTGAGGCAGAACAGCTTTAAGATTCAATCGGTAAGCGAGTAAATAAATCTGTCTTGAAGCTAAAATTGTTCAGTTCATTCCAGTTGCATTTATTTTACAAGTACCCTAGCGGACGAAGCCAAACATTGCATATCGTCATGCATGTCATAATGATCATTTAGTTGAATAAGGAAAGGTAACAACATCGAAAGAAATCTGTCGCCTGTCGAGACAGTGTTAATAAATGTATCAAATGAAAGTGTGAGAAATCTGTCAACGTCAGTTGTTAACGACAGGACACACCATTGTTACCGACACACAGTTATAACCGACGATCTGAGGAATGGCAATCCAGAGAATGCTTACTCGTTTTTTTGCTCCGTTACTATTTTGTCAACTTTTTGCAACTGTTGGATGTCTGAATTGTAGTTGTCAGGTGTCAGGAAGGGTTTAAAGTGCTTGCAAGCACTGCTCGCGCTTTCTAAGGCAAGCCACTGCTCATCGACGGTAGTAATTCCGGGGAAATCTAGTTCTTGCGTTCCATGATATAAGCCGGACATTCGATTCCTCTATTCACCCACAAGCGATTTTGAAAGCGCATAGGTGCGTTGTGCATCGAATATACTAAGTCCCAACAAACAATAATACGACTATTGGCATCCACCAAGGCTCAGTTATATCCACCGACCTTTTCCACAACACTGTCCTAGTAGCCGAATCTCTACTTCGTGTGTTCTGAATGCGATGAATTTGCAAACGCATATTACGCAGATGATCTACATAACCTGTACATACTCGTTCTTATTCTCACTGAAAATTATGAGATCCTTGAAAGGGAGTACAAGAAAACTGGTTCAACGGTTATCTCATCAAAGTCAAAATTTTTTTTTACATTTTACTTTTTCAAATATTGTGTATTTTCCTTTGTCATCCTGTTAACGTCAGAGCACCGTGCTTGAACCGTGTGAATAGGTTATTTAACTACATGTCCCGATTGGGAGGCGTCTCATATTGTTTGCTTATTGGAAAAAGTTCGAACAGCATATTTTTAGTCTATGCTGTGGGGTAGGCCAAAAACTCTGGCCAAAACTGTCTATTCATCCTGTCAGTTGTAATAACTTGGATAGTTTCTTTAGACAACATTTCTTCAAAACAGTATGCACGTCAATAATCAAAGATGTTAGTGCCTCATTACGCGTGCGTAGTAAAATTCATGTGTCTGGACAGTCCGCGAGGTTTTCCTATGCTTGAACTACCTATTTATTCAACCATTATCGGGCATCTGCTGTCCAAGACGGGAAGAAATGGTTCATTTGCAAATGCAACTATTTTGGACGACTCCTTAGCTAGCACCGAATCCCCCTTGTTTCCTGGGAAATCAGAGTGACTTGGAATCGAAGTGATTTGATTTCGATTGTTTGCAAGGTCGTTAAGGCACTCCATCTCCAGTTGCTGTTTGTTTTTCGGAGTGTTGAGCGATGCAAGCACGAGTGGTTGTCCGAATATATGTATATATAAATCTCTCTATTGAAAACTCTTTTACGAACAGCGTCCTCATCCACGTTTGTAAATAATCGTCAGTTAAGTCGGAAATACTTCGCTACATTGTACAATGCTGTAGCCCTTCCTCACGCCCTCACTTTGTCTTCATTCTCTTCTGGAAAATACTTACCCGTTTCCACACTATCCATATCCGTTGTTTTTCTTTTGTGAAGCTCTTTTCTGCTTCCCCTCTGCAGAAGAATATTCTGAAGTATCGTAACCCATTGCTGGCTGTGCTGGCTGGGTCGCACATGAGGCTGACACTCCCAATATGGTTGTCGTAGGGGAAGTTTTCTGTTTTGCGATTTTTCCCCGGTTTGAATAGTGTACATTAGTGTGCTGTTTTTTTGTTTTTTTTAGATGTACACGAACCTTGTTGGCCTTCAACTCAGTTAAATAAATAAACTAATAAGACTGCCACGATGGACGCGGAACATCTTTTTGGCAGATAGATTTAGAGTTTCCGACACTGTCTTGTCAAAGCTTTATTGTCATCCATGGTAGTCTATCTACTTCGTTTTATTTTTCTCATTTCCTTTTTTTCTCTTATAGCCTACTCTGCCTTTTTGGCTACACAATGAAGGAGATAAAATAAACAAGCAACAAACACAAATATGGTAGCCTCCATCTTACATGGTACGATACCTGTATCCGTGGTACAATACCTGTATCTACATTGGGTAGAGAGACAAACATCGAGCTCTCGGGTCTCGGACGCTACCAGCCTCTGTCTCAACGGTTGACTCAATACTTGCAGCTGATACAGGTTGAGATCTTGGAAATGCTTGCGTCTGCAAACATGTACTCTCAACTCTCCTTTTACATATACGCTGCTGCGATAAGAAAAAAGAAGTCTTGAAGATTCAAACCAATGAAATGCTTTGCATTTTGTCTTACCCGAAGCACATGTTATTGATCACCCTTGAAATGACAAGCTCGGACGATTTTACTAATCCCCCTCAGTTGCCGTTTGATTGAAACCGTAACCATCAGGCCGTAAAACCATATCTCATCTTTACCAGGTTCTTAGAAGGCCGTCAGTGCAATTTCAGTGGAGGAAAAGAAATACTCCGAAGGGATTCCTGATTACGATGGAATTGTTTTTCCGTTCGTGATCGAACACCGGAATGACCATTGTCTGAAACGAATCAGTAAGTGAAGTGAGATGGAAATCTTTCTTCCATGGTCAGTTTAACTTTCTTGGATTTCAAGTATTCAAGTGTTTATTTACGTACTAAAATGAGACAACACTGGACAAGTAACTTGGTTTATTGGCCTAGAAGGAAAAAAACTTGTGTAGGCCTAGCCAAACTACAACTTAAAGATTAGAAGGAAATAAAGCAAACCGATAAAGAAAAAAGAAAAAGGGGAAGAGAAAAAAATAGTTTTATTGAGTTTTGTGTGTACGGGTATTTTTGAAAAAGTGTTGAAATCTGTTGATTGGTGAAGATGTGTGGGAATACTGTTCCGTAGTTTAATGCTTTTGTACATGGCAGAATTTCGGTAGGCAGTTGTCAGTCTTAGAGGAATAATAAATTGATGGAGAGTAGAACGTAGGGAAAGATTTTGGTGTACAGTACGGCAAGGTACGTAATAATTTTGGAGATAAGTGGGTAATTTATCCAGTGAAGCGAAGTGGGTCAGGCGAAGAGTCTGAGCGGTGATTATCTCGCTAAGCGGTTTGATGCCCGTGTCATTATAAATTTTTTCTACTTTTGATTGATCTTAGTAAACGACCCAGTAATTGTCAGTGTCCAGTTAGGGACGGATTCCCCGTCTTTTCTTGAACACCACCTATTCAAGACGGTTGGTACTGTGTATTTTTTGGAAACCACCATATCCTAAACCACTTGTCCCAACTCCGTCCTTTCTGCCTGTAGGGACTTTGTCCTCAAACTTATAATCCAAAATTGTCTTTTTTACTGAGATAATGTGCCTGTTGTTTACGAATTTTATCCCGAGGTACTGTGATATCTAATCGGCCACCGAATCAGTAAAGCCGTTAGGATTGCATGCTTTCGTGAGGCAATGTAGGTAACCTCAGATTCGACATGCGACTTCTTGCAAATGCTTTTGTGGAGAAGACTTAGTCTCAAAGGTTAAAGTCCCACAGCATACTCGTTTGCTTCCCTTAATGTTGTTTTGATTCTCTGTGGAACTACGAGGCTGCTATTCCTGGTATGTATAACGTGGCCTGGTTCTGTGAGAGTCGGGATTTCCAGTTTTGCAGATTAGCGTAGCAACATAATATTCCACAGCTCTTGATGCTTTCTAAGAACCTTTAGAAAGTATTTAATTTTTTAGTAAAGTATTGCCACTTCAGTTGTGACGCGCAGCTTCCCACTTGTCATTTTTCCAGAAAGATAGGTACTCAAGAGGTATAACCTACACAACCTGCTTTTTCCAGAACCAATATTGTATTTTATCATCTAGAGGAGTCCCTGCTTCTTCTCGTTTGCCATTCATGTTATTTGAATTCAAAGCAGCCTTGGATGTGACCGGAGTTCGAGATTCGATTTGGACGATTAAGCCGCGTTCGCAAGCATGCCTAGCCAAGCACATATGCCTACACTGTGAAAAGTTTCTCCGAGTAAGGATTTAAGTCAACTGCAGTATTTGCTACTGCGATAATCTTATATCTAATGAGATAAGGTTAATCCGAATTAAAGAAAAGATTATCTCGAAAGAGACAAGATTAATCTCAGTAGCAAACACTGCAAGAATTTTTTTTTTACAGTGTAGGCACGTGCCCAAGCTTAGCCAGGTACCCAGTAATAGAGTCTCGAACTGGGTGCCTGGCCCAAAATCTGTGCCCAGGCATGACTATGAACGGTGATGCTAGGCATCCCTGCTTGGCTAGAAATACTGGTGAACGGGGCTTATTAGAGAGATATTAGTCGGTTCCAAAGCATACGGCTTTGCTAACAGCTTGAAGAAAAGTAAAAGATTTGGTGAACTACCGCGGTACCCTCAAATTCAACATGCGATTCCCCAACAGATCCTAGTCTTGGAATGTTGCTTATGAGGTCAAACGTCTGTAACCTTCTTTGTCGACATTCAGCCATTCCTTGTAATCTCACCCAATTAATGGGATTTTGAATTTGCTCAAATGCACTGCAGCTAGCTGAAATGTTTGGCTTTTAGCACATGTTAAGCTCTTAATTTCGTTTCAGATGGGAACAAGCGGCTTTCCGATTCGGACGTTACCAAGGCAGTGTTTCATTCGACAGCTTGCGAAACTTCCCTAACAACGTCAAGAAAAAGTAAAACATTTGACTGTATTACTACAGACTTACAACAACGCTGCAAGAATAGCGCTATGTACAATATTTACATACATGGTGTAGACGTACCCACCGAGTTACAAATAGCTTCTGAATATTAAAGGTATCCACAAGTATGTCAATGGGAACAGCAGTTGATAATTTGCTGAGCTTCTTTGCATTGCTGCTGGCTCTTCACCTGAAAGAAAAAATTTATCAGAAGTGCAGGATTTCTTAATTTCCAGATCTTAAGCACCGGCAAAATCAACAGGCTACACAGCCTTGTCGCTAGCAAGTGCGAACTACGGTAATATAAGGCGAAATCCTATTATTCATAGCATACGTCGTAGCGCCGACTTTACCTTTCAAGTCAAGTCATAGTCACACTAAAATATATACACAAAATCAGTTGATTCGTCGTTGTAAAGACAACATCAAATAAATTCAGCAACAATAACGAATAGTCCGTACAGCTCTATAAAACTTGGAACAAAGCTCTTTCGATATCTTTCGTGTCTTGTAAGGACGCGGAATCGACTGAAAACCAAGAAAGGAATGGCACGGCGCAAGGAGGAATACTTAGTAGAACTATAGAAGGCGTGCTAAAAAGAGAATGAAATATTAAAAAGGAGAACGCTGTACAAGTAGTAACGCTGCTATGGTACTTCTTTAGTTACTTGTTTCAGCAAGAATTACAGAGCATGCCTGCGCACGATCCTGATCCGTTAGTCGCTAGGAAGTGTGATTTGAAGCAATTTAAATTAATTTTCTATTATTCTTTGTATAGTTTTATCAAGAAAGGGCATCTTTCATGGCGCATACACCGATTTTGCGTTCAGTTCCAGCATGATCACTCTGAAATGTAATATATACAAAATCAAACGATTCGTTATTGTAAAGATCAGCTAAATCATCAATAAATTCAATAATGACCAGTTTTTACAGCTCAACAAAAATAGAACGAAAGTCTTCAGAAATCTGTTGTGCCTTGTAAGGACGCGGGATCGACTGAAAAAAAGCAAAGGAATGGCTCAGCACAGGAGGAATGCCTACTAGAACTAAAAGGCCTGCTAAAAATAGAATGACGAAGGACGAAGAGAATGACATACTAAACAGGGGAATACTGCACCAGTACGAATGCCACTATGGACCTTCTTGTAGTCACTTGCTTGGGCCAGAGTTATAGAGCATGCCTGCGCATAATCCCTGTTCTGTTTTTATTTCTTTACTCAGTTGGTTGGGCACAAGTTCCACAACATGTCCGGTAAAGGAAAATCGCAATTTCAAGTGCTTTACAGTGGCAGCTTTGTAGACTAGTCGCGGTTTGGCTGTCATGCAGTTTTTACATGGTGTGAGTAATAAGAGCAAAGGAGCTCAGCTTAAACTTGTCATAGCTAGTAAACTGGAGGATCGCAGGCAGCAAAATACTCAGTAAAGAAAAATCGTCCAAGAAAAACTGCCTGTGAATTGGCTGGTTTCTGATGCAATATTTTATTTTAGAGGGTGTTAGTATGACATCATGATACTTCGATCCGCTCATTCGACTTTCAACAACATTTCCAGAAAACCTGTAACCCTTGGCACCCGGTGTCATACTTCAATAGAGTTATGTCAGTGTCGAATTTGCATGTCGGTCAAATTCATTCCATTCTTTTCAGCGATCTGGCCACTCTGTGGTGCCTGTTAAACATGTTTTTTTTGCGATGTAAAGTTTTTATTTGTCTTACTGTGAACAAATCGGAATGCCCTTGTAGCTATTTTGCTCAAATGTGAATGATTTGCAAAAACTTTTGCTTTTCTGCGACTCACAGAATGCATTAACCCCTCGAAGTCTAGGACGTGGCTTACTTTTCTTATGTCTGGGAAATTTATTTGTTTTATTTAATATTTTGTGACTGTTCAAATCGAGCAAGTTTATTTGGTCTATCTTTAGTCGCAATAAAGCGAGAGATCTTGCCACATTTTGGTTGCTGGACAAACGGTGAAACGGTAAACATGTGTGTTTGCGACTCAAGTATTTTGTGTTCGTCTTCTTGTAAGTATGCTGGATTGTATGCGCGATCGCCCGATATCAGTGTTTTGGAATGCATTACATGAAGTATAAGTAATTTTAATCCGTTAAGTTATGATAACTAGAGTAAAGCAAATGCTGTCGTAGAGTTAGTTTACTATTTGGTCTCGGGTAATTCAGGAACTTTAATGGGAATGCGGTACAATCAGTGTCCTGGCTACCAAACAGGAATGGATGTGACCTTGAGTTATGGCTCCATCAAAACAAACTTACATCATGGTTAGAGACACTCAAAGAGAGACTGAGCGTTGAGCTGACTCGAAGAAACACTCAAATTAACACCTTCTGCTGAAAACCCTTAATCTCCTGTTGAATATAAGAACATGCTATATTCCAAGTTTAGGGTTGCGTAGATCTTTCTTCTTTATCTCATATCTTTTGAGTCAATGGCAAAGTATCCTTGAATCATTTTGAATCAAAAGTTAAATAACTTTTTGGGGTTTATCTCACTGAATCGAGTTATTCTACCTAACAGCTCAAACTTAATCGTAATCAAATTGTGGCTTCAAATAGACGAATGAATTTTGATTCATACTATTCAGAAGCAGGTCGAATGACAGAAACTTGGATGGAACCCAGTCGGTCCATAGCCTGCTTAAGTAAACTCATCATTTCTTTGTCCTAACAGAAACCGTTGTCAAGTTATGAAACTAAAGTTACTGGCCAATGTGCCCCCCGCCGCTCATGAGAGAAGAGGCAAAACTTCCTAAATATGCTTCTAGATCCTGTGCTTTGTAAGTACAAAAAGTTTCATCGTCCTATCTCTAACCGTTGTCAAGTCGCGAGCTTAACTTCCTGGGCAATCTGGGCCCAGTTGTCCATGAACTGGGAGAGTGAGGAGTTGAAACTCCAAAAACAGGGTCTGGGATCTGAGAGCACATGAAATTTCGTCCTCCTCCTTAATCTTGGAGAATTTGTAAAGGCCCCATTTACAGTTGCAGTCTGAATGTTTTCCGGTCTCTTTAACAGCAAAAAAGACTTTGTTTTTCAAGTTCAAGCTAAATTAACACTTTACCCGACGAGGAGTAGGCCTACGTTTTTTTGCGGCTTCAACACAAAAATATATTTTTCCGGGTAAACTGGACCCGTAGATCACGGATTTGAATACGAAAATATGTAGCTTCCCTCGTTTGAAAGCAATCAACAGTATGACAAATGTGTAACGCCAGGCAGTGTCCCCTTTTAGGCTGTGACTTTGATGTCTCGCCAGGGAGCGTCCTCTTTCCGTCTGTGACTTTGGTGTCACGTCAGGGAGGCTCAAACCAACTAGCGACGGATGAACTGGGGATAGTTGCGTATATGAGTTCTAACAACTGACAACTGAACATACAGTCCTTCTGCCTCCTGGCAGTCTGAAACTCTTTAGACCTTCATAGTTTGAACCCAGTTCAGTTATTCATTTAAAGACTGTTTTTAATGACAGAGCCTCTTTACTCTTCAGAGACAGAATTTCCTTTCTTCTGGCCTCTACAGGCCCACTGGTATGGATATCTTTGTAGCAGACCCAAGTAGAAGAGCGGGGTGTTGTCGTTCTCATTGAAGTGATCGTTCATGACAACATACTACATTTTCCAGACTGTCAGTCTACCATTCTATCTCCTAGCCCAAAACGAGCGAAGGTGGGCTCTGGAACTCCTCTCATACCTTGATTTACCTAGATTCGATGTAAATATCCAGTATCACTCGCTCGGCACCAGGTCTTGTATCCTCGTTTGGTTGGCTTCTGTTGGCAATAATGCTTTAGGATAAGTGGTTCCGTCATTTGCTTTGTAGAACTGCCGGTAATTCAGTAGGTTAATAACTGACCGAAGCTTGTAAAGTTGCAATCAGATTTATCGCCACAATGCAGATGTCTATTGCAACAAAGCCGACATGTAAGTCGGGATTCCATTTCTATTTCTCATTGACCGCAATTGGTGGTACTTGTGAGCTTCAGATTTTTAGCACAGCCTTGTTGCATACAGATTTTACAGTAAAACACAACCACATCGAGGAAATCGGCACCTGGCACCTGAACCAAGTAATCGAAACAGCTACCGTGGTCCGAGAAACTTTGACCACTATGTTCAGCTAAGTCAGACAGGTTCGTTTTGACTTCTTTCTACTCCATAGTAAATTTGAAAGGTGGTCATCAGAGTTTGTCCAGACTCACTTTCAAGGCTAACATCACATTCGCTAGAAGAAGGATCATTATCGAAGAGTTGAAGAGCTGCAGTATTATCTGCCAAAAGACCAGATGAAGGGCCGGTATAATTTTGTTCAGTAAAATTGGCTGGGCTGCAATGACTGGCTGACGCTACTAGTCTGGACAAAAGAACGTCCGACTAGACATTCTCCATCGTCCTCATCTAGTCCAGGAGGCATGCAGTCGTCTAGAGCTAATGACTGCAACAGTGCATACGCGATTGTCCCAATGACTCGGGTATCTTTCGACTACACTCTTCTTCGATCTCAGTCTCACTGCCTGTCTCCCCAGTCTTCTTCAAGAAGAAGAGTTTCTTCTTTGCTCATCTTCAGCTATTCTGTCATATAGCTATTCTGCTATTCTCTCAAGACTGACAAATATGGGACAGCCGCAAAATGTAGCATCCTGACGCGACACCTATGTCCCTTTCGGTAAAGCGTACAATGCTGACATGACATATAGGTCGTGTTAGCATTTATGTAAATTGGTTTAACTACAGCTTCAACAGGAACGAAAAAATCATATCATTAGATTCGCCATGATCTGGGGATTCCGAATATGTATCATATCTCACATATTTTCCTCCTATATCGCAACCCTGGAACAAATATGAAGCTGGATGTTGGAATTCAAAAAATTTCCCGGCTAGTTCGACTGTTCAGCCTGTTGTGACCTATGGGTGAGCTAAATACCCTTGATTAATACAGAAAACTGTTGCTCTTAAAACGAGGAATCGAATGATATCTGAAACATCTAAATTGCGTTGAAAGCGAAAAATACAAAATTCCCAAAGATGCTTGACTTAATTGTAACGCCAGGCGCGAAAGGGTCAATTTTACAATTTTGCTTGAAAAAATACAACAGCCGAGTAAAGATAAGAGCGCGGTTAACTTAGATACAAGTAACACACTATATACAACGTTACAACTCACACGTTTATAGCGACGCAGCTTCAGTTTCTATTGCCCAGGAGGCTCGGCCATACTCTCAAACAAAACACAGACAATGAAAACAAACAATGTTTCTTACAATTCAATAAACTAACGAGTTCAAAGGTGAATGTTCCAACGTAGACAAATTTTATTTATATTTTTTTTAATCAGAATCGAAACTAACAATTCGTAAATTTAAACAGAACTAATTCCACGAGGCCAGAGGAACCACCGGAGAACAACATAAAGAAAAGCAAACGGCGGGTTCAATATGAATGGACTGTATGTGGGAAAAGATTCGAAGACGAAAAATAATTTGTTAAAAAGGTCAGCTTTTATTTTAATAAGAACGGAGCTTATTTTTAAAGGTTTATCCCAGGAATTTCTGACTACCGAAATAGTAATTTATGTTTAGTGTTGTGGAACCACTGGCAGATCTTCCCAGTTTCAAGTTTTTTTCTTCATACGCATTTTTTCTCTGGTACGGTCTTTTCTGTATTTCATCTCTGTAAAAACAGAGAGGATCAAAACAGAGAGATTGGCAAAAACATTAGCTTAGTCATATCTGAACATTACTTGTAAAATCAAAAGATCTTAAATCTTAAAAATAAAACAAGAACTGTGTCCGAAAAGAAACAAAAAAAAATGTTTGTTTTTATTTGTTTGTTTTATAAATTTGAAAATATACTTTTTTAAGAGATTGTTTAAGAGCATATCCAGAATCCCCTAAAACTGAAAATCATCCAGAAGGATCCTGGTCACATCCTCCCTCCCAAGTCACACCCTCCTAACAGGTCACATCAAGATTGTCGTTGCAAGTACATGAAATAGGGAGAAACTAGGATCGTCAACCAAAGGAGGTTATAACGAAGGGTGTCACGAAGGAGCAGGGTTTCAAATTTTGTCCATGGGTTCACCCTCGAAGAAGAAGTCAGGGTGACTATGTTGGTCGCACTTTAAATTATTTAAATCATTTGCAAAGTCGACACAAGTAGGCCAATCGATGATCTTCATCTCTCTCTGCGTTTTCCGGCCTTTGACACGAGAACCGAGGCAGTGGCGTAATCGGTTCTTCCGAGCAATCACTGTTGATCGAATCGAATTCTTGCCGCAAACATGTGCCAATCATCGTTAAGGAAAAACGGGTCTAAGGACGAAGTCCTCAGCTCCAGGAAAAATAATTCATCGCTAGATTCGGAAGATGATTGGGTCCTTCCCAAAACCACATTTCCTTCCAAAGAACTTTCCCACTCCTTGATACCCTGGCGAATTCAAGCCACTTCAGACCATTTTAAAATAAATTATTGGCTGAAGAAGTCTCCCCTACGAGGGCTTGATCTTTAACCTTACTTTTTCTGATCAAATAGAATTCCAGCCGGAAAGAAAGGAAGGGTACGTGCCTTTCCCAACTAAAGGTAAGACGTGTTATTGACCATTTTCTTGGAGTCTGGAAAGACTGTTATCGACTAGCCTAGGAGAACGCAGGTGAATTCTTTCCAGGAAAATGGAGAAAGAGATGTCGTGTTACTCCGCAACTCCAGATGTTCTTCTCGGAATTACCCAAGGAGCTAAAGCTAAAAGCAGTTCCTGTCTGGTCGACTGTATTGTCTTCTTCAGTTATGTCCATGAATTTCTTTTTGTTTTGCAGAACAAGGGAACGTGGTGTTGTGGGTGTTGGTGTTGTGAGCCACATGTATATTTTTAAAAACAGGCTCTAATAATAAGATGCATTGCATCAACTAAATAATGTTTGCGCGTCGATATTTGAGAATTGTCTTCTTCCGTTTCAATAAGCATATCATTGTATTGACTTTACTTCTTCGGTACTCACGTCTCACGTCTATGTAACGTACCATGGAGCTTAATACAGGCTGTTATATTTTTTGTTCATTTTCAAACAATGAATAAAAGGGATGGATCAGTCACGATGCTTTGGCAGCGATATTTCGGCCCTTAATGGCAAGGGTCCTCGTCAGGCTTTCGAACATCCGGGATCACGTGAGGGGAACGGAAGTTTGCAAACTGGGTTGCAGGTTCGTTTCTTCCATTCCCCAACGTTGTCCGTAACGTTCGACAGCCTGACGAACACCCTTGCCAAGAAGGGCCAAAATGTCGCTGCCGTTTCTTCGCAGCTGACGTATCGGTTGTATCCACTGTTTGAATATATGTTTCCCAGGTTATCACAAGTTTGTTTTTTTTCCATCTTGAGCGGCTTTGAGCCTGAAGAGGACCCTTGCCAAGAAGGGCCGAAATATAGCTCCAATAAATTTCAGCTGACTTATCCGTTTCGCACTGTCAAATATGTTTCCCAGTCATGTTGGGCGTGAAACGAAATGCGGACTGAAGTTTGTCTTTTTTGCTAGTAACGTAAGCAAAGTATGAAAACGGGGAAATTCTGCCTAACTAGCCCAGAGGCCCCAACCTCGGAAGGGACAAAGTTTGAACCTTGCAAATGCAAACTTCTGCCTAGGGGCTTCCGCCTTGGAAATGGACAAAGTTTCCACTTTGGCCAGTGAACAAAGTGGTAATTATAATTGGCAAAACTGTGTGATGGTTGTCTATTTCATTCCTATATTATCTGCTTGTCTATTTTCTGAAGTCAATAGTTGCGTTTTTGCAGATACCATGGTATCTGACATATGGTCTAAAGTCGTTTTTGCAGTTATCGTGGTATCTGATACCACGGTCAAAAGGCGTTTTTGCAGTTATCCGGCTTTCTGATATTCAGATACTACGCTCCGACCGTGGTATCTGAACAGTCATCTCACTTTCATCAAATTTTGTCAAATTGGTGAGAAAGAAATTTGGCACTTAGTGATGTAATTGGATATCAGTTTTTATTTTGGGATGACTTCGAAAAGTGTAATTTCGTCAATAGTCGTTTTTGCAGTGGACCGTATATCAGACACCACAGTAACTACAAAAACGACTAATTGCAGATCCAGTTACCGTGGTAACAGATACCGGTATCTGCACAAACGCAACTAATGTAACGTAAGTTTGTATTTTCTTCCTTTCTTCCCTTGAACTCTACTGTTTTTTTCCTCTTCAATTCTGGGTAATAAACAAATAATTATTTGTATAAGAAGGTGCTAATGGGTTGGAGTTTCGGTAACCCGCTGCCTGCCTGTGCGGCTACAGGCAACGGCAGGAACAAAAGCTTACGATTCATTCGAGAGATACGACATTTTCTTTCAATTGTTGTTGTTTTCCTATTTTGCTGATTTTCTCGAAAATGCAAGACTGTTCAACATGTAGCAAGTCTGCATAGTTCCTGTTCACAGCAAACTAGTTTGTTAAGGGTCACTCGGTTGTTTATGTTCCTTGGAACCATTTAGAACAAAGGTTCCTTTACCCACTTTTTCATCCTGCTTTTGCCCAACGCTCCGCAAATTATGTAGTCATTAAGCTTTGGAATTCTCCTCTATTGGATTTAGCGTCTAGAGAGACGTTTCCGGTTTTGTTTCAGAATGCTTCCGCATTCTGTTTCCTCTCTTTTTGTTTCTCTTTTCTCTGTTCTTCATTTTCCACTGACTTAACTTCACGAATATTTCCGTTTCCTCTATTTTTGTTTTTATGGCACTTGCAGCTTCGCTCAAGTGCCATATACCGATCACCTTTCGGTCGGTCGGTCGGTCGGTCGGTCGGTCGGTCGGTCTGTCTGTCCACTCATCTCGAGTTAGGGCACTTCCAGATGGGCTAGGACGATGAAACTTGGCAGGCATATCAGGGACCCGACCAAACTAACTTGCAAATAGTCACTTCCCCGATCCGACCACCGTGGAGGGAGTAGAGGGCGGGGGAATCCTGAGAATTTAGTAGTTTTTGTAAAACCCCTCCCTCTTTCTTCACACTAGTAGGTCTGCGCGTGGCGTGACGTCACTCTTTGCATCGGATCACTCTGTTAACATCGGAAAGAGCTAGTGCATTCGAGGGTCAAAGGGGTTTGTATATGTGGTTCAGTGCGGGGGAATATGGAAAATTGAGTGTTGTCTAACTTTCGAACGGGTGATCGGATTGGGACGAAACTTAATACCTGAATGAATGACATATCTCTGATGTTCCGTTTGTAAGTCCGAACCGGATTCGACAGCTATGGGGGAGTTGGGGGGGGGGGAGACCGGAAATCTCGAGGAACGGTTATAATGGAGGGATCGGAGTAAAACTTACTGGGAAGAACAAGAATCTGCTCCAGATAAATCGTTTACACGTTTGGACTGGACCCGGAGACTTGGGGGGGGGGTGGAGGGGATGACGGTTTTGGGATTTGCACGACGAAACTTAAGAGGCGTATCAGGGACCCGACTTGTAAATAATTCACTCGATCCGATAGTGGTGGGGGGATCGGAGGGAGGTGGAATCCGGAATATTTAGCCATGCGTAACTTTGGAACGGGTGATCGGATTCGAGTGAAATTTAATAACTGAACAGAGGCGTGCCTGTGGTGATCTTTTTCGTGTCTGGACCGGATCCGACAACAACTGGGGGCGGGAGTACGTGACCGGATTGGACTGGAGAGATCGGGATGGAACTTTGTGGGAATAACAAACAAGTCCAAAACCGAACCGGATTGGCTCCGGCGATTGTGGGGGGAGTTTGAGGGGCGGGTCCCGAATTCCGGTGATCGCGAGTTAAGGTACTTTCAGATGACAGACTTTCAAATTTGGCTGGAATATTATAAATTCGACAAGATTGGCTTAGAAATCGCCCCTTTCAAATCCGACCATTCCTTAAAGTACCAATCATGACCGAAAATTAAGAAAAATAGTTTTAAGCAAAATATGCATTTCCATGATCCCCATGAGCCCATGATCATTTTTTCCTCAAGGGTTTTGCTTACAAATGAAGTTCTAGTGCATTTAAAGTGCGCATCATTACAGCCAAGTTCAACGATAAAATACTTTTTCTCTAGCTCCCTTAAAGTGCGCATCTGGACCGCACAGTCGAACATTACTTTTCATCAAACAATACATCTCAACCCATGCAAGTGCCATATGAGCTTACAACTCTTGTTCTTTTCTCTGTTCTTCATTTTCCATTGACTTATTTTTAGTGGTGCATTTACCTTGCGCTTATTAAATCGCGATTTAGAACGTTCCCATGGTGACTACCCGATGAAAAATGTGTAGCCTGTGTAGTTGTATGGTAGTTGTACGAAAATGTTGCATTGATTGATATGCAGTAGTACAGAATTCTTTAATTTAATGTGCTCACCACTGGGCTAATCTTCAGCGTTAGTATTCAGTAGCATCCCGCCTTGCTCCAGTAGCATCCAGTCTTGCTATAGTAGCTTGTAGTAGCATCAGTTCGCACTGCATGCTACTTTTTTCAGTTTTGAGATTTTTTGTCGGGTGAGCCCGCCACATGTGTAGCTTCGGGGGCTGCACAATATTTATTGTACGGGTTTCTTCGTTATGTGAATGTATGTTATTTTTTTATTTCTAGTACTAAATAAATAAATGAAATAAGCATCGTGGAACTGGGATTGGAAATTAGAGCAGTTGGATTTGAGGGTCAGGCCTGGGTTAGAATCTCGGTGGTGAAGGAAGAAGTCAGTCAGTCTCTGGAGCCTGACGGTTGCCTATAGTTTAAGAACGAGCATTTCCACTGTTTTGCGGACAGCCTGGCTGGTCCACCGTCGGTAGGCTACCAGCTGAAGTTTGTATCAAGGAACAATTTTAGCCAACATTGACATAAGTAAGCAACTAAACTTTTGCATACAAAACACTGAGAATGGCTTAGTACAGGTCTGTTTCCTTACCGCAGCTGGGAGGGGGACTCGAGATTAGGGGCAAAGCATTAGACGTTTTCCGTGCGTTGCCCTTGGTTTGTTTAGGTATCCGTGTTCCAGCTGGGTCTTAGGCAGCTAGTCTTACAAAATCGAACATGTTGTTCGAAAACCAGGCTGTTTGCAAGCTATTCAAGATAGCTCTACCCATGTAGCGGTTGGAGCTCTTAATTCATGTACGTGACAGAAAATTTGTAATCTTATGCTTAAAAATTGGTCTGCTGTCAGTACTGTTGGCGTTAATGGTTAGAATGCTCCAAATTTTCGATCTGATAAAAATTGATTGAACAACAAATTCTTACCTCTCAGTATATGAAGTCTGACAATGGCCTTGTCGCTATTAGCTGGCTGGCAAGTATAGTTCCCAGAATCTACCCTCATCGCTTGACGTATGAATAGTGAGCTCACTGTTACGTCATTTTCAAGGAACGACATTCGTCTTTCTTGTCGGTCGTTATCAAAATGGATAACCTGAAAGTAGTGATACTTAGGGTGACGTATTATCATCCCCATTGTTGAGCTCTTTTTTATTTACACCTTCATTGTCTTGACCTTTCGACAGACAGTTGCTTCCACAAAAATGTAGGTCGATTACTCAACAGCGATGACACTAGAGCTTCGGTGCTGTCGGTTTAAAGGAAATCTGTCTCCTTCCTACTACATTTATTCAACTAGGTCTCGGAAAAGTTTTGATTCAGGGGCTTCTCATACCTGCTACGGAACAATATAAAATCAGTCTCCGAGTTAGAAGTCCAGATTTCGAGGAAAAGTAATTATTAATCGATGTTCACATATGAGCTCTGTTATTGAACTTTTAGAGTTCATACCGCACCAGATTTCTAACTAGGACTGGGGAGAGGGAGTGGAGAAATACTGTAAAGAACTTCATATCTTACGTGTAAACAGAAGCCTATGTGCCGACGAAACTTTTGGGATGCGCCCGATAAACGTTTACAGAATTTGATTTCTTTTGTAATAAAACAGTGGTGGAAGCGTAGTCACTTGGCCAATTCATATTGGAATGGAAGAACAGAAAAGATACTACGAGGCTTTAAAAAAAAAAAAAAAAAAAAAAAAAACGATGTGCCAACGAGAATACCGACGCCCGACGAAACCATACAGCATTTGATTTCTTGTGTCTTTTGCCCGACTAGACTGTACAGAACTTGATTTCTTACGTGTAGAAATACACCGATGTGCCGACGAGACTTGAACTTCCCGGGTGCGCCTGACCAATGTTTGCAGAATCTGATTTCTTACACATAAAAGAACCCGAAGTGCCGACGAGTCGACCAGCAAAATTGTATTTCTTCTGTCTTCTTATGTATAAAATGAACCCGATGTGCCAATGAGAATACCAAGGCACGGCAAAAGCATACAGAATTCAATTACTTCTGGGTTTTGCCCGACAAATGTTTGCAGAATTTTCTTTCTTGAGTATAAAAAGAATCCAATGTGCCAACCATCGCCGAACAAAAGCATACACAATAAAATTGTATTTCTTCTGGTGTTTCTTATATATAAAAGGAACCCGATGTGCCGATCAGAACACCAAGTTTCGACAAAAGCATACAGAATTCATTTTCTTCTGTGTTTTGCCCGACATATGTTTGCAGATTTTATATCTTGCGAATAAAAAGAACCCTCTTTGGGCGACGCCAGACAAAAGCAGACAAAATAAAATTTCTTCTGTGTTTCCAAGGAGGTGTCAAGGGAGGCCCGGGTTGGCTGCTGGAGACGAGTCTCCACCTTAATGGGGGAAGTGTGACAAGTGACAGATTTCTTTGGACCCGTCCCGCATCCTTAAAGTGCGCATCATCACAACCAAGCGCAAAAATAAAATACTTTTTACCAAACGATCATCAATCTTATCTCAAGGGTTTTCCTTACCAATGATCACAACAAACCCAGGAATTGGCAAATTCCTAATATCACGCACTTACCCAGCCTTGCAAGTGCCATATTAGCTTCTGTCTCTTGTTTTCTTCCTTATTACTTTCTTTTAATACTCCACACTTGTAGTTAGTGGGTTGACAAAGTTGCCATTTATCATTTATTCATTCATTCATTTACGGTCCACATCTTTCAAGGTGCTGACAGGCGATCAGGTTCCTATCGCTCTATAACCATAAAGTTAAAAAAATCTTGACTTTCCGTAAGGAATAAATGACGCTGTCGAAAATCCTGGCGGGAATTCCAGTCCGCGACCGCCCACCCCTTTGATTCTCTGTACTAATGGTTTGAGGTATTTTGAGGGGGGCCATAAATCATATTTGAAGGTGCTAAAGGAAAAGTAAGCATAAATCCTGGAGGTTGATATTCGGTGTGCACTGCTCTACTTTTGTTTTGTTCTTCGAGGCCCACACAAATATGTGTGGAGAGATGTTAGGATCAAGCTGTTGTCTGCATTTGACTACAGTCTGAGTTGAATGCTTCGGATCTTAACCCTTCTGTCTAGCTAAGTTGGATACTTTGCGGTTAAGTAGGCTAATCCTGCCCTATGGCCATGATTCGATAATGAATTGAGCATTGAGGCATGAATACCCCATGATAATAGTTAGAGGTGTGAAGCTGGCTCTTTTTACTCAGTTCTCCAGTAGCTTTAGGGAGCATGCCCGAACTCCTTTCTACTGTCTCATTGGAGGAAGGATACTTTACAGGGTGGCTATAAGCTAGTCAGGATACAGAGGGAAGGAAACCCAAACTTGAATTTATTATTCTCTTTGTATATCTCTATCTGTCATGTTAAAAGGCTTCATCCCAGTTTAGTTTGTCCTCTCTCATAGACATTATTGCTTCCTAATTCTACCTATTAAAATAGTAAGACGGAGAGACAAAGAGATTTTCCTGCCTGAAGAAACAGGGGAAAAGGTTGTTAGACTTAAATGTAAACAGATTGTCCAAAAGCTGTTGAACCTTATTTATAACCTTATTTATAACTGTATCCTCACGGCAGTTTCGTCATTAGATATGTTTCTATAGATATTGTACAAATTCAGTCCATTTAATTCCCCTTTCTGGTGCATTTTACTCAAACGGTCGTACAAATGCTTGTACAAATGTCGAAAGAAACGAATTTTAGATTTTATCAAATCACTTGGGAGGTTCCTCTGGATAAATAACTCCCATTGAGAAAACCGTTTGTCTCTCTTAATTAAAGTGTGTACGGTGTTTTTCTTGCTTTGTTTCGTTCCTTGTCTTCCCCCTTGCGTTCCTTGTATATTGTTCCCAGCCGGCAGGCAATATGCAATGAATCTATAAAAATCAATCTGTAAATGTATTACACAAATTTACTATGTAACACAAAATTGAATAAATCTATAAAAGTCTATAAAATCTACGCAATGAATCTATTATTATTATTAATGCCCGTACAAGACGGAGTTACAAAAAGGAAAAAAAGTATCAACAAAAACAAGTAGGTACAAAAACACTATGAGTCACGACTAGTTAATAACTAAAACGTCAAGCGGGTCGGCGTAAGCTCGGCTAGATGCTTAAAGGCCCTTGAAGCAGCTTGCCTTTCGACTCCCTCACACTTTTTTTTGCCGCGTCGTTTCTTTCACCTCATTCCCGTCCAATAGGAGTTGCCCGTTGAATACGCTTCCAATTCTTGTTTCTTGTTTCTACTGCTGTACCTCGGTCTGCTTCTCTGATATCCGTATGCTCAGAGGACGTATCTCGGATTCCGCATACAGAGGTATGTGTATTGGCTACGGTAAAGCTGTAGCTCTAAAGAATACAGTAAATAGACTTATTCTAGGACGTCTCTTCAATGCTTTGGTCACACCGCACTTTCTGTATATTTCTCCATTTTGGGATTTGTTAAACATTTCTGAGAATAGGCAAATACGGACAAAGTACTATAAACTGGCAAAATACCTTCTCGGACTCCCCCCATGGTAGTCTAACTCAGCCCTATCGAAAAAGTACAACATTATCGATCCTTCCGCTAAGTGCGAAACCATAGAGCGTCGGGCTAGATCCCGGGCTCTTAAAAACACATATCAATCGCCGTTGACTCGCCTAACTTACCTGTAAGTGTTATAAAGTATATGTAGTGTCTTGTTTTCTTTGTATGTTGTTCATTTTTCTTTTTCTTTCATTACTCCGCTCTTTCCTTTGTTGTATAGCGGGCCTCAATAAATTATTATTATTATTATTTGTTAGTTTGTTTATTCTGTTATTTTCGTTGTTTATCGTTTTGTCTTTCTAAAATACTCCGTATTTTGTGTCTTTCACTTTACGGGTAATAAAACTCATTCATTCATTCATTACCCTCGGTGACGCCAACGGTCTTAAAACCTATTTTTTCATTAAATTACTTTGACAGACGTAAGTAATAAGTGTCACATACACTATCCTCTATCTCTGTTTTTTGTTATCGTATAGCTTCACCTCGTTTTCTTACTCTTATTTTTCCTTACTTTTTAAAAACTTATATTCCTTCTATTAAATCAACTTTTCTTAAAGCCTCTCCATTTTTTTTTTAAATTCTATTTTTTAAACATTTTATTCTCAGCTTAACATTTTCTAATATTTTCGCCTTTACTTTTTTCAAAAGATGAAATTACTGAAAATCAAGATCAAAGAAAATCATTTAAAAAACACTTTGAATTTGGGTCAATAATTCCGAAATCGCGCGTGACATCGGAATTTGAATGCCACAGAGGGAACCCAAGCAGATATGACATGATATTATTTAGTCAATTTAAAATAATTGGTCCTAATCCGTCTTCTGTTTGTTCTGGTAAGATTCTCCAGTATGGTGAAATACACAAGAAATGGGTGTTAAGCCCCGTTCAAGCTTACGTTTAAGGCGCACAATTTCTGAATTATACGTGCTATCCGCGAATGTCTGTGGTAAATCTTTCATCCTGCCAGGCTTGCTGTGGTAAAAACTAATAGGAACGGGTTCAAGGGGGAACGGTAGTCTAAACCCATTATGGCCGATTCAGAAATGGGTTTGGTCGGTGAACAGGTCAAAGTCAAAGGACTCCTACTGTGCGATGTTTATCTAAGTCTCAGAGGTGATCAGAGGGAATTGGGTTGTGACACTGACCCCAGATTGCATTTGCATTACGTTTAGGATGCTGCTTTTTTGTAGTCCTTGAAGTAGCCTACCTGAAGCAACAAGCTTACTAATTACTCACTTGTATAGTAAAAGCGCTTGTCTAACATACGAATGCCGAAAACCTGCAAAGAAGCATTTCATTTTTTAACAACAAGGCTAAAAGTTGCTGTGGGATCCCGAACGTTAATAGTTATTGGATTTGTAGAGCCGGAGAGTCGGCCTTGAAGTTTTGAGGTATTTACCAGAGTCCGTAACAGGTCCGTAGACGTATTACTGTATCCCTTATTCACTTCTTAACCAGATCCATCCGTTAATCCTTTTTGTCATAAATTTCCGGTTACCCCAGATTACAACCAGATTTGAAAACAAGCCAACATTTGTAGAATACGGGATTCAATATCTTCTGTATGTAGCCTACGTATGCACCAACTCCACCATCCCCAGTCAGCTTGGGTAGAAGGAGTATTTGTGGCGGCACTCCCCCTTTCTCTAGTGGGTTTCCAATCCGGGTGAGTTTATATCAGTCAATATCAGTTTGGGTGGATTGTAAAGTAATTATCAATCGAGTAAGAAACGGCTTGTCACGGATTTTACGGACCTTCGGCGTATTCTCGCCGTTCCCCGAGGACTCCTCGGGGAATCGAAGGGAACGGCGAGAATAGAGGGAGTCACTCCACGCGGACTCCGCGTACAGAAAACAGCGAGAACGAGAATGCTTCCAAAACAGATTTTTTTCGAAAAAGAAATCTGCAGTTGACGAACGTTTTTCATTGCACCAACACCAGCAAAAATTGATCCCCTCCGAATCTGAAAGGGAGTCCTTTTTGATGATGGTGATGATAATCGGAGCATTTCCCCGTCCGTGGGGACTCGCGAGAATACGGGGAGTGAGTCCCCGGGACAAAGAAAAACGCGGGTACTCCTCAAGTGGAGTCCTCGGGGAACGACAAGAATACGCCTCTTGTTACGTGTTAATCAATTACTGAATCTTACGGATTTTGCTACGTGTGAACTTTTTTTCGCCCCTTGACTTATATACCGTCAAATTTTCATCCCAACCGTTCAATCAATTTGTTCCCTACTCTTTCTCGGGGCTCCTCTCCACTCCACATCCTTCGTAGCCAGATGCAGTTCACACCCACGAATGGCATAATGCAGGGCATCTAATCCTAGCTCCCATCAAGTTTCTCTCAAATCGGAGCATTTCCAGAAAATATCCGGGACCTTACCCCCACTCTGCCCACCGAGCTCGGTTCCGGCCTGGATCAAGAATGGCACATTTAGTGCCCAAGACCTTTGTACCGTCCGAGTTTCATTTTTTTCGAAACGCTGTGCAGGCAACATGGCTTATCTACAAACTTTGACCCAGAGAGGTCAAATCAGTTCGGGATACCGAAAAGGATCCTCTAAAATACAAGACTTTGGTACCTTCCAAGTTTCATGTGCGCAATTCCACTAATGTCAGTGTGTCGTTTGATCCATGTGCGCGCCAGAAATTGTATCGAATTGCCCTCTACTCCCCCACCGAGCTTGAATTCTGTTTTAACACATACAAAGGTCGTCTAGGGAAACTTTCCTTACCACCTACCCAGAGGCGTTACTAGCTAAAAAAATTATTGGGGGGCAAGGTATTTACCGACTGGCTGGTAATTTTTACCGACTGTTTTTGCAGGAAAAACGACTGTTTTCTAGAACAAGACCAAAGGTTCCGATGGGATCCCAAAAACAATATTTGATCCAGACAAATCGGTTTTGTCTTCTCCAGTGTCCGCTAGACTTCTTGAAGATTTTTACTGATGAACTTTGGAAAAGGATTAAGGAGAAACAACTAATCATTGAGAAAACGAATTTTAGAAATCATGGTAAAAACAAATATAATCGCTTATGTATCCTAACGATAAAACAGATATATTTTTCGGCTAGGTATAACAGATGGATAAAGAGTAATCATATATGAAAACATTGTGCTTTAAATTCAGTAAGTGGTGTTATTTCTCGATTACACCTGACACTACAAGAATGGCAAGTGATGGCGCGTCGATCACTTAAATATATAAAAGAAAATTCAAACTATAAAACTGCTACCAAGGGCCCATGATTGTTGGTAATAATACTTGGCAGCTTCGGTGTCGGAATGCAGCAGTGTGCAAGGGAGGGGGACGACCCAACAGACCAAATGAAGGTCTGGTAGTGCATCCGATAAAACCAGAAAGGCTATTTGGCTACAATATTCACGATTAGAAACGAAGCATTTATTTAGACCATCCAAAAGTTCCCGGTTTCAGCCTGATTCCAGACGAACTATATATCCGCAAAAAAAAATTTGTCATATCAGCATCTGTTCTTGCCCCCAAACCGAACATCTAATCAACTACAAACACAACTTTTGCTTTCAAAAATTTTCCAGTTTCAGCCGCATTCCGACCTAAACACTTGTCCGAGTAGAAAATGATTTTCATATAAGGATTCAGCATGTCTTCTTACCCTGAAACGAACATCTAATCAACTTCAAATAAAACTTCTACTTTTAACAAACTTTCCGGCAAAAAACTTCATCAATCAACTTCAAATAAAACTTTTACTTTAAACAAACTTTCCGGTTTTGGCCGGATTCCGGACGAACTACTTGTCCGGTGAGAAAGTGGTTTTCATATTGGTCTTCAGCGTGTCTTCTTACCCCATAATCAACTATCACATTAGCTGTTTAAAACAATTTTGCTTGCCCCTTAATTTAACCACCCTCCCTCACCCCTAAATGTAAAGCTACAGGGCACATCTACGAACTCGACCTTACTCTTGACACAAAGAATCCCCACACCAAGTTTCATCAAAATATCCCACTGCCTTCGAGAGTTATCGTGCTTACAGACAGACAGACGGACAGACGGACAACTTTTGCCCTCCACTTACGTTTTGGGATCCCAAAAAACGACAGTTTTGAAACAAAATTTACTCATGATTTTCAGAAAAACCGACTGTTTTCATGAAAAAAGACGAAATCGCGGCGCTTCGCGGGTGCGGTGCCGCTCCCATCCACCGTGGTCAGATCCGGTCCAGACCAGAAATTGTGTAATTTAGAGGGAATTCCTAGCGCACCCCTTGTGTGACCCAATGACAAGCCACAAAATTTCCAGTGCCCCCGTCCAACTTCCTCCACTGTGGCCGAATCCAGTCGGACACGTAGCCTACATGAATCATCTGACATTTTCTCTAAACTCGTAAGTCTCATTCCAGTCGTATGGCCATTGGCCAAACTCGGGCGTCCTAGTCTTATTTGTTTTACTTCAAGTCGCTCCCAATGAATTTGTACAGGTCTCAAGTAATCACCTCTCTTGTTCCTTTTTCTCATTTGCTATCACGATTGAATTGTACTATGCAACTGTCGTATTACTGGAAGTCCTTTGAATTATTTGTTTTATAATCTGGCATAATAATCTGTTTTCATGATCTTCCCTCTTGACCCCCTGTGAATAGCCTCTGCTGTCCCAATGGGGTTACAGGTCTTGACGCGTCCTGGCGATAATACCCCATGCTATGGAAACGATGTGAGGAAAATGTGTTTTTTGGAGAAAAGAAGGGACTGAGACTACAGGAAACGAAAATTCCAAAATCCGTTCAAAACGTTTTGTAGCTTATTTTTTAGGCTTTCAAATGATATCAAATTTACCGTGACAGAATTTACCGAAGTCGAGTACACTTAGTTGGCGGAGAAGACACTTTTTTTCTTATTTCTAGCCTACCTTGCAAACGATGTGTCGGCTTTGAAAACTGTTCAAAACATTTTGTAGCCCGTAAAAAGTACTACAAAATGGGTATCTTGGAATTTTTCCGCCACCGTCAGTTTGGCTATACACTCTTGAAACAGATTTTGTCAGTTAACATGGGAAAAGCGTATACCTGCTCTTTACGAGTTTTAAAGTACCGTTCCGCCTTAATATGCGTTTCCATCACGTGACTGTCAAGGAAGAAAGAGAGAAACGTTTAAGGAGAGATATTTGCAATGTAAATGTAATTGAAACTGAATGAACTTTTTGAACGGAAAGTTAGTCATACTAAACTATACTACTTATCTGAAATAATTCCAGCAATCCTGGTAGGCTCAAAACTAAATCGAGAAATTTACATTGGTCCAACAGACACAGCAACAGATATTATACTGAATTGTCACAAAACCGGTCGAGGCTGATCTAAAATACCATATTTCAGGATGTTCATTGTCCCTAAAGTCATCAAAGGTTGTGTTCTCTTGGGATTCATTGTCAGGCTTCAGGCTTCGTTTTAATAATCTGCGCATACGTGGGCGTACAACTTGATTTTCAAGTTGAACGGGAGAGGAGGATAAGGCGTACAAGGCGAAGTATTTTTATTCATGTTACAACACAAGCGTGAACGGTCCTTTACCAGCGCGTTAAACACACGACTTAAAATTTTACGAATATACATTAGAATTTCACGAATATCGACACAGTGCTGTGTCAATGTATGGTCCCAAGGTTTGCAATAAACGGTGTTTACGGGGCTTGAAAATAATCAAATAGGCTACTCACTTGTCCGTCATGGTACCAGAAGAAGAACGCTGGTGGCTGTACCGAGTCATACACGGTACAAGTGATATTGACGTTACTTCCTTCATGCACATGAATATCTGTATTTCCCCCGGCGATAACGCTTCTTGGAACTGTAATCGAAAGAACATAACTTCATTACCTGGTCCAAGCGGCTCTGGAATTAACAACGTAAAGGATGTGAATATTTGTGCAGATCTGTTCTTGCTTTTAATACTTTCTTAGAAGAAAAAGCTTGCACATGGTACGGTGGTGCCATCTATATCCCGTACTGTTCACTCATGCCGTCGCTGGGCAGCGTTACTCCCTCCCCTTTGACTATGTTTACTCTTTTATACTGTCCGTAATCCGTACTCTCGTATTATTTGTTAACTCTTTGGTTATTATGACGGTCATGCCAGGGCCATGAATCACCTTCTTCTCCACTTCCTTTCCGGGCCTCGACCGGGCGACAACTCTTTTAACTTGAAGATTGTTTCTTTTGTAAGTTCTTCAGTTAATAAAACCTGTTGTTTATTTTACAGAACATAGGTCACTTCTATGAGTCTCGTCTAAAGCTCCTTAGACTGGGCTGGCCTGTAAGGCCTAGTGTATGATGGGTGGTTGATGCACCTTCATATATAAATACAGCCATCGTAACACATATCCCAAAACGGAGAGCAAGCTTGAAGAAACAGTGTACTTTGAGGCCCTTTTTAAAGACAACTACAGAGTTAAATTTCATACGAAGACGGTTTCCCCCTCACCATCCGAACTCCAGAATTCACGAATCATGCACAGTTCTATTTTGCTTGATCTTATCTTGCCCTCGGATGAGCCAAGTTTTGCAGCTCGTTCTAGTACTTCGTTCTGATGATAATAAGTAAACTTCGCACTATAGGGCTTAGAGTGCGGGTCAACCTTGTGATTGGATACCACTGTCTGACCGTCTCTGTGTCAATTTACACATCTTACTTGATGTTTAATCTAAATACAATAATGCCCCTTTCCATACGATCTTGACTTAGTGTTTTAAATTTATGGATGTTGGAAATCATTTATGGATGATGGAACAAAAAACTAAACCCCAGCGTTGGATCTATAGTTTTGCTTTGAAAATTACAGTGAAATGTTTAATAAGTTGAAAAACAAAATTTATCGTACGTACGTATTTAGTTCAATTTTTGGTTTTGGTTTATGGTTGTTTTAAAGTTTAACTGAAAAGACAACTTATTTTTGTATCATTTAACTGGATACACTGCATTATTTGGATTGTGTTAAGTGATTTTTTTTGTTTTCACTGTTTGCTCTAACATGACAGTCCGAATATCTACAGCCGTATACTATACTATGATAAACTATGTCGCGGTAAAAAAGAATCTCAACACAAATGCGAGTTTTCAGTTGCCAGTGATCAGCTTGCGGGACGGTAGCTCACTGCTTGAACCCTTATTTTTCGTAAATCGTTTTTGTCAAGCGCATAGAGGTACAAATTCCACTATTTGAAAACCGCTTATTCGTAAATAGCAGAGTGACGAAGTAACGCATTTTCATTGGTCTTCAAGGGCAACTAGGGCAACTGTCTTAGTTTGTAGCTGGCGAATGTGACAGGGTTTCATCACAAAATAAATTAATTCAAGAGCTATCTAGGGAATACAAAGGGATTCTTCTAACAGAGCGATCTTTTTCCCTAGAGTCATTTTTTTTTTACCTTAGTGAATGGGGAGACAAATTCCTTTATTTCAAGGAAGTCCATTTTCTTTTGTTTGTATTTCAACAAGACCTGCTCGATTTTCCATTTGTTCAAACTAGAGCCTGCAGACCACCACCAACTTTTTGTCGTAGCTGAGTGCATTTGTTAAAAGCGAGGGAACGTGTAAAGGGGGAAGAAACCGTCAACTACGTCGTTTGTTCGTATAAATATGTTGTAAAGGGTCAGGTTTCTTAACCAACATGGGCAGAAAACCATGTGAACTGGACCACACGAATAACGCAACTTTCTAGTCTCTGAGTCTTAAGTGACTGCTATGTGACTAACTCAATTCTGTCTCGTATTTCGCTGTGGTGATGGAATTAATTATGAAATGGCCACTAAAGGGGAAGGGAAGATGAAGAAAGAAAGAAAACAATTACAGTGAATTTATTATAACGACTCGAACGCACAAAAAGGAGCTGAAAGATCATGTGGCACACGAAAGGGTAGTTGAAATGTTTCTCAGCTAAGATTGGTGCTATCAAGGACCAATTTTCCGGCTTCACAAGAAATATGATAGTCCTGTCACACTAACTTCCGTCCCGGTCTCTCCACCTTAAGTCCTGTGCATGATCCCCTTCCCCTCTTACTCCCACTGCAGTTGGCGGGTCAAGTTCGGGGATACACTGACCATGTGATTTTAACAACTACCGAAGTTTCAACCGGATCGGAGAACCCGTTGAAAATTATGCGTCCGTGCCAGAAGATCCACGTACATCTACTACCCGGGAATGGTCTGGTCGAGTAATTGTCAATTTATTCTGGTCCCTAACAAGCCGAACACGTTGCATCACCACAGAATATATGGAAGTACCCGAAATGGCGTGCGAAGAGAATTGCCATACCACTTTCCAACTACTCCCACATTGCTTAGATCTGATACTGACCTGTAAACCAGACATCTAGTACTTGTTCTCTTGTCAACTGTCAAGTTTCATCCGAATCGAGTCATTCCTTCGAGAGCTATACATCAAATTATTTCCGGGAACTCCGGCCACTGACACCAGGTTTCGCTCGAGTCAGAGACCCCGATCCACCTCCCTGCAGAGGTAACTTCCGGTGCAGACCTCAAAAGGCACATCTAGGATCCATGAAATTTGCACCTTACAAGTTTAATTACTATTCCTCCATCTGTTTGGTCCCTCCGTGTGAAAATTTCCGACGCCCCTAAAGCTCCTCTCCATCCTTGTCTAGATACGATTCCGACACACGAATGTCACGTCTAGGGCATTTGCTCTTACCATCCATGAAGTTTGACTGTAGCTGTAGCAATTCCGGAAGTATGTCCCGTAATCCTCTCAAGCCCCCCTAATTCAGATCCGGTCCAGGCCTCAACATAACGTTTTTATACCGTCCAATTGCTTAATCCCAGCTGTTTGGTCCCCATCTATGTTGGACAATTTCCGAGATTCCCCTCCTCCTCCTACCCCCTACCATTTTGATGCGATTCGGACACATAATAAACATCTCGTACATCTGCTTTTACCATCCAGCAAGTTTCAGTTGAATCGGATAAAATATTGGCAACTTAAGCGGGTCACAAGATTCCTGATTCCCCTTTATAAAACTTCCATACAGAAAATCGCATCTGGAAAAAAGAAGGCTCAGTTGAGCATTCGGTTGGGTCTTTCATATTTTCCTTTTAATCGAATGGACAGGAGATCCTTTTCAGAACTGAGGTAGTGCCGACAGATCTCAGGCAAATCTACATGCCACCAAAGTATCAGGGGCAAGGTACTTCAAGACTCTTACCGTACACTTGCAAACGTATTGAGAAGCTTTTCGGAGGTTGGGTTCCGATCTGACATTCGTAGAGGCCTGAATCTCGGGGCTGGACCGACTTTATCTGTAAACTCCAGTCACCACTAGGCTGGTTATAGTGAGCACTGAATCGTACATCTGTAGTATAGGTGAAGTGACCAACAGTCAAGACATGGAGGTCTCGGTGCCGCACCCAGGAAGCCTGCAACAGATGTACAATTTATGACTGATTGATTATATTAATTGACTGATGAATGTATCGCTCGATAAAAAGAACAATCACAAAACGCAAAACTCATTCGCACATTGAAAAATGTGCGAGGCAGCTATTCTGTCAACTGCAAATGCGACGAGGATGGGCTGTGGGAAAACCGTTCCAAACAGAGCCAGGTACAACCGACGGGGTCAAGCAAAAATCTACAAAAGTTGTTGATCCTCCTTTGTATTTTTCCTGGCTGCTTTGTACGCGATTCTTAGGGAAAAAAGGCACCAGTCGAATGTCTTCATGTTTTTTTTATTTATCTCCGTTTTCTTCTGTACCTTCCTCTACGCATGCGCAGGGGCGGTTCGAGGGGGGGGCGTGGGGGGGTGACTCACCCCCCCATGCTTCAGAGAATCGTACTCTGAGTCGTATGTTTTGAGCTTGTCTGAATGACAGTCGTATGTTTTGAGCTTACCAGAATCATATAAAGGCAGTTACAAAACGTGAATTTTGCCTGCAGATGACATTTCTAGTTGAATGGCTACGAAGATCTTTCCTAGTCGTATGTTTTAGGTCTGTCAGATTCACAGTAGTTGTATATTCTGGGTTTGTCATAATGATAGTCGTATATTCTAGCGTGCCAGCGTGCCCAGATCGTGAATTTCGTCACACGCAAATCACCTGTTCCTTGTTGCATTTACGAACAGATTTTCTAGTCGTATATTAGAGACAGTCGTAAGTTTTGACCTTGCCAGATAAGGCACCTAATCCTGAATTTTAGTCGCAGATGACCTGGTTCTGGTCGTATGGTTACGTATAGATTTTCTATAACTCATATGTCACGTGTCAATCGTATGTTTTGACTGAGCTTGTTAGAATGACAGTCGTATGTTTCGAGCCTGTCAGAATGACATAAATACAGTTACCGAATCTGATTTTCACCCGGTGGTGCACAGTGTGAACACAACTGGTTTTGTACCAAAACCTTTGTATTTTAGCAGAAAAACACGTAGCTGATTTTTGAAATTTAAACAGTAGCCTATCTGGTTTTGTGCAAAAGATCCTTATTCCAGAATCAAACAGGTTGATTTTTGGCTTGCAGAGTAAGGTTTGACCATAAACCGGAGATGTACGCATTGCAAGGACGGGCCTGATGATCGCACCATACTGTTAATTCAAACCAAATCTACTTTGTGTCTATTTTATTATGGATGGCTACTCCCTTTTTTCGGAAGGGGTCAAGTATGGAAGCACTGCTGTGTACCAACTTCCGGCAAGATATCCTACTCCGTTCTAGAGTTTACGGGGTTACGGACAGATCTGTAGCACTTACTTTTGTTTGGGTTCCGTCCGAAAAAGACCCATAAATGTTTCCAAAACTTCGCTTGCGGCGCTTTTCATGGTAGTCTATTCTCTATCTAGTGGCAGGGCGCGTCATTTAGGTGCCGTTTTAGACATAAGATTTGAACCACGTTAAAAGCTATAATTTGTGCTGGAAGTAGTTGAACTTTTCCCAGAAAAAAGGCGGATTTAAAAAGTTCAGCCTGCGGCGCCTTTCGTAGCAACCCTATCACTATTTACTTGAAGCGTGCGTCATTCAGGTGGGTTTTAAGCTTGAGATTTTGGGGTCTGAGCAACATTAAAAACTATAAATTGGATGGGAAGTAGTTGAATTTTGCCAGTAAAAAGTCAGATTAAAAAAATTTCGCCTGCGGCGCCCAGTTTTTCTTTGGTAAATACGTTAGAGGCTGCTGCTTGGGATCGTAGCCACGTTACAAGCAGAATTTAAATGGGAAGTAGTTGAATTTTGCCAGAAAAAAGGCTGATTTAAAAAAATTTCGCCTGCGGCGCCTTTCGTATAGTAGGCCTATCCTATTAGATTTTTTTTTCAAGGGTGCGCCAATTAGGTGGAGTTTTAAGCTTGAGATTTTGGGATCTGAGATACATGAAAAGCTAGAATTTGTAGGGGAAGCAGTTGAATTTTGCTCGGATTAAAAAAAAGTTCGCCTGCGGCGCTCAGTTTAAGTTGTCATGAGCACATCCGTCAGAAGCTGGTACCGAAGATTGGCTATTTCCTGCGAAACTTCAATTGGACGTCATGCTGAAACTCATAACCCTTTAAAAATCTATGTTTATATTTCTTGAACCTGTGGTACTGTGCTTTTCTATTTCAGTTTTTTTTAATCAACATAATTGCCGATTACCTAGTCGTATGTTTTGAGGTCGTCACCCCCCCATGCCCAAGCACTTCGAACCGCCCCTGCGCATGCGCAATCACGAAATCATGGATTGGACCCAACTGTCAAGCTAAAAGAATAAGTGAGCATTTTCTGCCAACATCCAACGCCTTCCTGCCCATTGTCCAATGCGCCAGCTGATGCAGTAAAAATTTATTGTTGTTCTCGTGTTTCATTGTGTATTTCTTGTTTTGCGTTTATTTATTATTTACTGTTGTTGTAGATTTTGTTTACCCTCGGTATTTCTTGTGAAGCGTTCATTTACCTTTTTTCTGTATGTACTGTGCAAATGCCTGATTACTAAGGCTGCAAGTAATAAATTCATTCGTTCATTCATCCTTCCTCTAAAACTGGAAAAAAAAATTAAAACTTTAAAAAATTTAACTAACAAATATTCTGTTACACTCAACTACTGGACGGCGTTCTTCACCAACCTTCTTTGTGTAACCCATTCCCTTAAACAAACTATTTCTAAGTACTTCAATACCCTAAACAGCAGGAGGGCCATGAAAAAAAACAAAAAAAAACACACCGGATTTCCCTTTTGATATTCGTATCCGAAACTGCGCTTTAATCATTCTCTCATTTAATACGTAATACGTATTCCCACACCTTGACTTTGATTAACACACTACGTGACATCTCCTTGACTAAACTCCGTCACCTCTCCGGTGCCACTCCATTCATTTCATCCATCCACAGGGCAACCATTATACTCGTAAGTAGGCTACATATATATACAATTTTAGCATAGGTAAAAGGGAGAGACGTGCGTCAATGCGGAAAGTGTCCTGCTGACAGATCAACAGTGACTGATTTATTATTTTTACCATTACAGTGACAAACAAACGTCCAATAAAGAGAACATTCATTCCTCCTCTGAAAATGGATAGCCTTTCGAGAAGTATCTCTAAACAATATTATTGAAAGCTTTCTTTCGCAAAAAAAAAATCTCCGAGGAAAATGAGCCCTTTCTTAATGGCTCTGCTCACGTTCTCCAGCAAACGGCAGCACTACGTGTGCAGCTGGATGCTTTTTCTAAATCCAGAATTGTATAGTCACTTCATCCCAACTATATCCAGATCAAATGATCATAAAGTCTTTGATGGACATGTGCAGGACAGTTTCCGCACTAATGCCACTTCCCTCTATTTCCGAGATTTGTGTGTAATTATGTACATATGTGTGTGGTAGGAAGGCAGGAGTGCACTGATGCCTTAGGTAATATGAATGAATGTAAAGGGTGAGAGAGGTGAAAGAAAGAATGGAAGTCAGTCAATCGTAATTTAGTTAAAGTTCAGATGTAAAGGAGTGCTGGGAGCCGGGTGCTGACGGGAGAACACGCTTACTTCCATTAGTATGAATGGCATGTACTGAATTATAAATGCTATATTTAGTTAAAGAAGTCTTTCTATCCCGTGCATTGTGCATTACGAACTTGTCTTCGCAGCCGGGCTCTGGACCTTTTGTTATTTAGTTTATTATTAAATGAACCTGAACCGTGAAGTGCTTACAAAAAAACATGAAGCACTGTTGCGAATACCCATATCGAAGGAAAAATAAGTGCAGGATAATCTTTTTCAAAAAGGTTGTCAAGTCAAAAAGGTCGACTGTTAGACATTTCTTGTTTACTATAACCCTTGAGCAGCGGTAGAAATTTCGTAGTTTCAGAGCTTTGGAGAAGATTCCAGTTTCAAGTGACAGGATCGCTGGATTCTATAGAATACTATTCCACTATTTGGCATTACGGTCTGACGAAGGAACAGTCGGACTCGATTGAGAGAGTTCAGCTTCTGGCATTGTTGGCAATTTCAGAAGGGCCTCAAGTCCCATACTGTGTACGGTAAAGTACAAAAACTGTCACTTGCTTTTGGGACAGGGTCACTGAAAAGTACCATTGATCCATACTGCCCCCTGATTTCAAGCCTCATTGAGAAATACTTGCAAGAGCTGTGGCTGAAGCTGTACCTCACATACAGCCTATCCAGGTGTGTTGAAGCCGCTATCTGAAAAGCTTTGTTCCCTCGTTTGTTAAGTTTTTATTCCCAGTCTTAGTAAGCAAGAGCACCAACACCTATAGTTATATTTATATTAGACCATATTTCGTAATTGGGTTTTAGTATCGTTATTGAATAAACTGGTCAGTCGTACTTGAAGTTTACTATTTTTATAAAATGTATTAGACGATTAGTTTTATTTAAAAATAATTCATAACCAGAACTTGTCCATGCATATTGACGACTAAAGGAATGTTCGGCTTGTCCGCTTCCTGTTTTAGAAATAAATTGAATTGAACTCAGTTGTAATTGTGACGAAATGAACTGGAGCAAATGGAACACCAATGATTACGAAGCTCTTAGGTTGATACCGACTATCCCTTTGTGACGGAGTCACCGTTTCCATTCATTTATATTTCTTGGTGCCCTTTGTACAGTTCTGAAATCAGTAATAAATCTAGCCTCCGAAGTAGAACATCGTTCGCTCGCTGAGCGTTTAGGCCACGCCTCCACATCTGGTAGTCAGCAGCGGGATTTTATTTCATTGTGAAATAAATTTCAGTGACTCGACAGTGGTCAGGCAGTGAAGTACTGTTAAGTGGAAGTGAAAAAACAAGGCATGTTTGGGTACGTTTTATCACTGTGTTAAGAGGTTTTCTAAAGGGCTAGTAGAAAGCTTTAGGCTACTAGTTCTGAGAAGCCGAAGTAAACGGTACCGAATCGAGTAGGTTCTCGTTTACGTATTATAGTCAGGATAGAATCGGTCTCGAATTAAAGCAACAAGACGGAATAAGCTTTCCGATGATAATTATTCGAGAAACCGAGGCATTCTAGACTATAAAAGTGGAAGACAGTAAGCGAGTTACAAGGAGCCAAGGTGTACAAGAAAGGGTACACCAGCAGTTAATCCAAGTCGGCAGATCGTTTCAAGCCGAGCCTGTCGAATACACCTCAGGTTCTCAAGTAATCGGGTCGCGTATAAACTGTCCAAAAATGACGGGAGCAGACGGAGTTTCCGCTCATGAAAAGCAAAACTCGGGGGAACTTGCGGATCTAGTCTCCCAGTTTAAAGAAATGATGAAAATGATGCACGATCAGAAAATTGCGGATGACTTAAGGCATGATAGGGAAAGACGCGAACTTCTAGATAAGCTCTCTAAGCCGAGGGAACCGTCTCTGCAAAAGATGGCGGAAAGTGATGACGTCGATTGTTTCATTACCGCTTTTGAGAATACGGCTTCTCTCTGCTCATGGGATGGTGCAAATAAAGCTCTGCGGTTGATTCCCCTTCTGTCGGGAAAAGCATTAGAAGCAATATCCTGTTTAAGCCCAGTTCAGTTGCGTGATTTTGCAGTAGTTAAGGCTGCTATCTTAAGAAAGTATAGTATTTCTCCCGAAACTTATCGTTCCAAGTTTCGAGAATTACGCATGTCCAGCGACACAACTTTTCAAGAGCACGCCGATAAGCTTGAACTTTATTGTCGGAAATGGTTACAAATTATCGAGAGTGATATAAGTAGCACATCGAACGCTTCCGCATTAAGGTTGAAAGCCGTAATAACTGAACTCGTGTTGGAACAGTTCGTTGAAAGTCTTACTTTTCCAGGTTTAAACGTATATTTACGTCAGCAAGCCCCGAAGTCCCTTTCCGAAGCTATCAATTTTTCTGAAAACTTCGCCGAAGCACAGAAGAAGAGCAAGATGGCTACACGTACTTCCAAGTCGGCAGACGAAGCGGGTTTCTCCGGAAAACGCCCAAGTAAGTACGACGGAAGTAAACGTGCGTGTTTTTCTTGTGGTTCCACAGAACACCTAGCTCGAGAGTGTAAGCAGGTAAAGCAGGACCAGAGACACGAAGTAAAGCCTAAAATGCATGTAAAGTCGAGTTACACGAAAAGCGCTTTGGCCATCGGAACAAAAGGTGTCTCGAAACGCCCACCTTTAGATGGAATTATTCTTCACGAATGTAAATCGCCTGTCATTAGTTCTGCAGTTACCGTTCGTGGTTGCGTTGACGGTAGGGCTACAGATATGTTAATCGACAGCGGAAGCGAGGTTACCATCGTAAGGAAGGACCTAGTTCCGGAAGTTGAGGTAATGACGGAATATTACCAGGTCGGTTGTGTGCATTCCGACGTAAAATTGCTACCAGCAGCGGTAGTAACGTTATCGTTTTTCGAAGGAAAATACGAAAGAAAAGAGAGAGTTAAAGTCGCGATCGCGGATAAGCTGTTTTTTCCGGTTATCGTGGGACGTGATTGTTTCATTTACAATTCCGTTACAGGGGCCAGATCTGAAAGCAGCGACGTAAGCACGTCATCAGATCGCGCAGATGCTTCGCCAGCGCTTTCCTGTTTTGTTTCGGAACAGAACGGTTTCGAAGACGATTTTTTCGAGGAGTCGGCGAAGTTGACTAAGAAACGTCGATCGGAAAGGCGCACTGACAAGTCTACTTTCTCGACACAAGCATGCGACTCAGATGCGACACGTACGGGAAGTCTACCCCATGAGCAAGCATCCGACCCAAGTCTGAGGTCTCCCTTCGAGAAGCTGAAAGAATTGGAAGCAGAGAACAAAGAGGTACGTTTTATTTTGAAAAACGAAATTCTTTTCAGAGTTATCAAAGACAAGCTTAAGAAAGTCGATAAGTTTCAGCTAGTCTTACCGAAATGTAGGCGACTAGAAGTACTACGTATCGCCCACAGCACACCGCTAGGTGGACACCTGGGGCGAACTAAGACCGTTGATCGAATTCTTAGGCACTTTTACTGGCCAGGAATCTACAGAGACGTAGCCCAGTACTGTAAGACGTGTTTTGAATGTCAGATTGTCGCGCGCGCAACTAGACGTGACAAAGTTCCGTTAGGTTCTTTTGACCCTGTAAGCAAGCCTTTCGAAAGAATTGGTTTAGATTTTGTAGGACCACTCACCCGAAGCAAAAAAGGAAACCAATGGTTGCTCGTAATCGTTGACTATTACAGTCGTTGGCCCGAGGCTTTTGCCTTACCGTCAAGCACAACAGATAAGGTCATTCAAGTCCTGAGCGATTACTTTTCTAGACATGGAAATCCTAAATTTCTCGTGAACGATCAAGGATCCAATTTGATTTCTAAGAAATTACGCGATTTCTTGTCAGAAAGGGGAGTAAAGCAGACAAGAACCTCTGTTTACCACCCTCAGTGTGACGGGTTGGCCGAAAAGATGAACTCCACGGTAATACAAATGTTAAAAAAGCTCGTCCTAGACCAACCTAAGAAATGGGATGAGATGCTTCCCTCGGTACTTTTTGCATACAGAGAATCGATTAACGAATCGACTGGTGTTTCCCCATTCGAAGCCCTGTATGGCGAAAATCCGAGAGGCGCGCTCGAAGTCCATAAAGAACGTCTCTTAGGTGGGGTTTTTGCAGAAGAGCGTGTAAATCAAGACCCGCAACTGAGTGACAGTTTGCCAAAGCCTAATTCCGCGAATTCTGTTTTACAGCTCAACGAATGCCTTAGCAGTGTACGCAAGCTGCTAGAACAGAACGATGCGAGGGCAAAGGAAAAGCAGAAGGCCCAGTACGACGCTAGTACCTCGCAGACCAAAAATCTGGAGCCTGGCGATCAAGCACTTGTACTTCTGCAGACGCCTGGTGCAAAACTCGAACGGCGATGGCAAGGTCCTGTCGAAATTATCAAGAAAATAGGTGAGACAAATTTTCTTGTTTCGGGATATTTGGGGCGCAAGAAGCCAAAGGTTTTGCATGCCAACCTTTTGCGAAAGCTTTACCGCCCTAACCATTCGCTCTATTCTACTGTATTATCGCCACCAGACGCATTGGACAAAGAGTATCCGTTAAGGCTGGTCACTTTCGGAGCATCTGACGAAAACAGTTTGTCGAAAGTAGAAATCAGTACTAAGTTATCGGAAGACCAAAAGCGCGAGTTGTCTTGTCTACTTTCAGAATTTTCCGAAGTATTTAGCGAGCTTCCCGGAAAAACGAATCTTATCAAGCACCGTATCGATACGGGAGAAGCTAAGCCGATTAAAAGAGCCCCGTATCGCATTCCACAAAGCAGACAAGCGTCAGTAGAACAGGAAATAGAGCGAATGTTAGAGGCAGGGATTATTCAGCCTTCAAACAGCAAATGGGGTACACCTCTGGTAATCGTTCCTAAGCGTGACGGTTCGTTGAGGTTATGTTGCGATTATCGCCCACTGAATGCTGTTACTGAAAGCCCAGACCCCTTCCCTATGCCTCGTATAGACGAGTTAATCTGTAAAGTGGGAAATGCTCAATACTTGACCAAGTTCGATTTAGTTAAAGGGTATTTCCAAATCGAGATGGAAGACGACAGCGTGGAAAAGACAGCTTTCGTTTCTCATCACGGGCATTTTGAGTTTCTTCGCATGCCGTTTGGTTTGAGGGATGCGGGTGCCACTTTTCAGAAACTTATGAACCGAGTACTCGAGAAAGCTGAAAACCACGCTGGCGCCTATTACGATGATCTCATAGTTTTCAGCGTAGGTTGGAAAAATCACCTCAGAGATATTAGAGATATTTTGTCGCGATTACTAAGAGAAGGGTTAACAGCTAACCCCAAGAAATGTTACGTAGCTTTCCCACAAGTTGAGTACTTAGGATTTGTCGTCGGAAACGGCAAGATTCAAGTCACGTTGGAAAAAGCCCAAGCGATTCAAGATTATCCGAGGCCCAAAACTAAGAAAGGCGTGAAAGCATTCTTGGGATTAGTTAGTTACTACCAAGCATTCATCGAGAACCGCGCAAAATTAGCAAAACCTCTTGTTCAGCTCACTTTAAAAACGCAGCCAACGTTAGTAGAATGGAGTGATGTTTGCCAGAGATCATTTGACGCGCTTAAAGGACAACTGACGAGTGACAAAGTCATGCGATGTCCAGACTTTAATCGCGAAATCATTATCCAAGTCGACGCCTCTGCTGACGGCATTGGTGCAGTAGCGTCCCAGATTTTTGACGATGGTGAGCGTCCCTTCATGTTCCTAAGCCGCAGCCTTACGCAGGCGGAACAGAGCTATTCCGCGATTGATCGGGAATGCTTGGCAATCGTCTGGGCCGTGAAGAAGCTTTACTTTTACGTCGAAGGTCGGCCTTTCGAGGTTCAGACAGACCATGAGCCCCTTAAGTATCTCGCAAGCATGAAAAACAGTAATCCACGACTCATGAGATGGGCCATGATCTTGCAAAGTTTCTCAATCAAGTTTACCGCGAGATCTGGCATTTCAAACGGAAATGCCGATAGCTTATCCCGTGGTACATAAATCCAGAGAAACTCCTGTAAATATGAATGTACATATAAGTTGTTGTTTTTTTCTAGATGATCGAACGCAAGGAAAGGCGATGTCAGCCATCGTTCATTTCGAAAGCCTCCTCCCATTTCCGCAAGAAGAAAGCGAGAAGAAATACGAACTTGAGGTCAAAAGAGACCAAAAGATCAAAAGCCTTACGCAAGCCGTAAAGGTCAAGCCGCGGCAAGATTTAAGCATTTTGAAGTTTGGACCATACGTATTCAGGCTATGGAGGATCAACACCGAGATCGCCCTGATCCTGCCAGCCCCATTTAGAAGCAGAGCCGTGATGGCCGCCCACCACAGTCCGAGGAGTCCAGCCGACCAACATGCTTCGCTCCCAGTGACCATTTGCCGCCTGCGCCGCCATTTCTACTGGCCTGGGTTAGCGGATGACGCAGAACTGCTAGTCCGAGCCTGCGTTTCATGCCAGAATAAAGAGTGAACTTAGGATAGGTTTTATCTAAGGAAAGGGTGATGTGACGGAGTCACCGTTTCCATTCATTTATATTTCTTGGTGCCCTTTGTACAGTTCTGAAATCAGTAATAAATCTAGCCTCCGAAGTAGAACATCGTTCGCTCGCTGAGCGTTTAGGCCACGCCTCCACACCCTTCTCCATTTGATTTTAGACCAAAGTGACTGAGAGATTTTTTATTTTGCTCGATTCTGATAAAATTTACTAACTCAATTTTTTTTTTGACTTAGTAAATTGGTCTAAAATCCTTCTTCATTTGATTTTAGACCAAAATGATTTTTTTTTCAGTTACGCTGTAGTGCAAAGCACTGTAGAGAGAACCAGAATCCGTAATTTATGTCGTACGGGCTATGGTTCCGATAGTTTTCACGGAAACTAAAGCGAATGGGTTGTGTCACTTACTGCTGGAAACTTACACGTGCTTGACTCTTGTTCTGGTAGTAAACTGAAATTACTCACAGAAACTACATCGCACCAGCTCCTCGTTCGGTGGTCACGGAATTCTGTACCCAGAAGCTAGGGAGCCGGTATTTGAAGAAGATGGAACCCACAGAATAGTCCTGGCTGAGAGCTAGGATTCCGGAATTTTCACTAACTTAGAGATAATTGAATGGGAAATAATCCGCTACTGGAACCCAGATGTGGACAAGTAGTTCGAGGAGTAACAACTATTTGGTTAAAAATAACCAACTCTCGGACACAAACGGCCATGAGCGAGAATTCCGATACTGTCAATATGGACCGATAGCAATTGTCCGATAGCAAATATTATCAGCTCGCGGAAACCAATTCCCATGGACTAGAATTAGGATAAGGCCAAAAAACTTAAACATCTCGAACTCACAGAACCTAACCCTCATGGACACAAGTCGTTGCAAACTCAGAGTCAAGCAGTGAATAGTTTCAGCGCTGAAAAAACTAAATATTTTGCTACCGGACTTCAGAATTTTGATTTTTGGCACCACCGAAACCCCCGTCGACTGTAATGTGGCTCCTATTCCCTACTGATATGCACCGATGAGTTCAATAAAAAGAAAAATCGACACTACCGGAACCCTAGCCATTCGCCACTCGTGCCCAGAAGCTTGGCATTTTCAACCGAACAGTGGATACCACCTATGTTATTGTCTCTAAGTCGGTTAAAATCCTGGAATCCCAGGTCTCAGCCATATTCCTTTTGTAGACACTACCGCTACCATAAGCTCCAATTTTAAAGTTTTAGGTGACAACTACCGGCTCCCTAGCTTCTGAGTACATAGTTCGATGCCGTATTTCTACCTCCAATTCCCAATAACAAAAATTAATCCCGCTTCAGACCCACTTTAAAATTTACACTCTTGCCGCGTATTTCCCTGGCTGATAAATTAGCTGGTTAACGGAGTCACGGCCGCTTTTATGGACCAGGAAGTCTGAAAGGGGAGAAGGGAGGAGGCAACTTTATATTTGTGTTGTCATCATGGTTATCAAGTTGAAATTTGGTACGGTTGTTGTGACTGGGGTCTAGATTTGTCGCTTTGTTCAGTTAGGCTTCATCGGACTAAATTTAAAGCCAGGAAAACACAAAAGAAGTGCTTGGCTTGAGCAGGGAAATAACCGACATTAATTAAAAAACAAACAGAATCAACTAATGAAGAAAAACCTACATGAAGAAAAAGGGCGAAGAGGAGAAATAAAAAAATGGTTTCAACTTAAAATGAAAAAAAGAGGGATAACCAATGGAGAGAAGGAACGAGAAAGCAAGAAAAGAAAGCACGGGTGGTGGGGTCTTGGAGGAGGAATACACTAAACAATATTTCTGTCATGAAATTTTGCTGTTCGCTTAAATGAAATAAGGTTATTTGAATTCTGGATTTTTAACGGTAGTAGATTCCAAATAGTCACCCACCCGGTTCAGAGGCAACCGGGCCCAGACTGCCAGATCAGAGGACGTAGAAGCCTAATTTGGAAGTTTTTGTCGAACGGAGACCACATTTTTCCTGTATTATTTTTTCGTAACATGACAACGGTTTCGGTTTTACGACGACGATTGCGCTAGTGCCAGGTTTATTATTGCTGATTACAGAGCAAGTCCTACGGGTCCCACCACCTTCATCAACTTGGTTAATTGGGGAACTGGCCCAATTAAACTGTCTTGGATATCTTAAGATAAAATCTGATAATAGTTGGTCGACTTGCTCCCATTTGGGGTATAAGTTACTGGAGATCAATCATTGTGAGCAGGTCTATATCCAGGAATTTATTTCGGGGGGGGGGGCGCCCGCGGGTCGGACAAAGGAGTAAAAAAAGACATTGGTCGAAGGTAAAAGCTATAAAATCGATTATTTTTGTATGTTTCGGGGGGGATCGAACCACCTACCCCGCCCCGATACGGTCCTGGTTGTGAGCACAGCTTATCTAGATAGATAAGCTGTGGTTGTGAGTCAGGTTTCGGTTTACCGTTCACAACTGGGCCACATGTGTTTTCACGCAAAGGAGTGAAGCAGTAAACTTTATGACTTTAACATTAGTGTGTTTGAGCATGACGTATAACGAACTTGATGCATTTTACAATTGATTGATGTCAAGCCTTTAGTACATGAAACACACTTCCAGTACTCTTACCGAGCATTACAGAAAGCACAAGATGGACAAAACTTTGTTCGTGCCGTTGAAGAATCCGACACCGCAGCTGCCCCCGACGAATGCCGTTGACTGGTTGACATAGGATTTGAGTCATCGTTCGGGCGACGTTTTTCGTTTTTCCTGAGGTTCGTTTTGGACTTAGTCATATAGAGTATTGTTGTCGTCATAATTACGCCATATGTATCTCAAGAAAAGAGAAATCTGACTAGCAATTCATATATTCACACTCCATGTCTGAGCGCTTGAGCACTTATTGTCGTTTTTTCCCGTGTTTTTTTCCTTTTTTATTATAATATTTTAAATGCTTTCGTTGATTATCGAGTTAAGTTTTCTACTTATTGCAAAAGCAAACTGAAAAGAGTTTTTTAGCCCAGGATAAGGTTGTGGTTTGAGGCCCTACCCACCTACCCTAAAAGGGAAGAAGTTCTGTTCTGCACTTGGTTTTCGAGGCATCCTTTGTCTTATCTGTTGCGTTTCTCGGAAACTTCGTTCCTGGACCTTAACTGCTAGCCAGACAAAAAAAGAATACAGCGACTTAGTTTCGTGTCCTTTGTTCCTTTTGCGTGTCAATGTGCACGCTATCCGTCAAATCTTCTTTCACCATCGCATCGAGTTTGACGTTTCATTATTTCACGTCTGCAGCAGCACGAATAATTTCCTACTGCTCAATAATGTGGCGTGCCTTTTAGGACAAGCCGCTCTAACAAACTCGGGAAAGTTTCATGCCGCTGCCAAACATGAAACGAGGTTGCTGGCGCTATAGTTACCCTTGATTGGTACCCGAAAGGGCATTTGTCAAGCCATATCTGGACTCCTTTCAAGAATGTTCGTCATCTTTTTAGCCGGACCGGAAAAAAGTGATGGAACGGAAAACCATGGAATTTGTAAAATTAAATTTCTGGAAGGGGCAGGTGATTCTGTTCCTGTGTGTCAACCAGTTAGGTGAATGAATGGACGATCTACAACGCACTGCCTAAGGGTATGGTCGCATTAATAAGAGCAAAGAAATATGGAAACACAATTCTAAATGCGAGTGGCTAGACGTGGAATAGCCTACCTAAGCGTGCCATCTAGGCACCAAATATGAACAGCTTCTGAAAAGATAAGCTACACATTTGCTGAATGGTCGAAATAATAGCCTAGTCAATCAACTCGGACAGGCAGACCAACTGAAGGATTATGCAGAACATCTTTAATTTTACTTTAATGAATTAAGAGAAAACTATGAAAGTGTAGATCGATGAAAGTGTAGCCATTTGTTTTGTTGCTGTATAGCATTTCATCTATATCAACACTATGTGTGTCAATTGTGTAGGCCAGGCGTGGTAAGTTAGGAGTATTTTGGATGGGCAATATCAATACTCTTGATGACTAACTCTCCGTGCCTATGAAGAATCGCCGTGTGCCTAGCGAAGAGTCGGAAGCGTCACCACAGCTGTCCCCAACGAACGCCGTTAATTGGTTGACATAGGATTTGAGTCATCGTTCGGGCGGCGTTTCTCGTTCTTTTCGAGGGTCGTTCGCGTGTTTTGGACTTTAGTCATAGAGAGTATCCAGTTGAGGGCGTTGCTGGACCACTTTTGTCCACGGCGGATGTCATGGACTCGACTTCCGAACGAAGAAGGGAAGTCTCTCTAGACGATTTCTACTTAACTATTTCCATCCTTAGAAAGCTGTTTCTCTCGGATCACATTAGAACGAAAGTAATCAGCTAGCTTACAAGTTCTGTTTAGTTATGTTTATTTTAAACTAGATGCAACATAAAGAGCCAATTTGGGAGGGAGAAAGCTCAAGGCCGAATGGCGGACATTTTCTTCTACGACAAGCAACAAAAACATCAACACACAAGTTATAAATTAACCACAATCTGTCCAGGTCTAGATTCAAACGACAAAGCTGAGTTGAGAGTACCGCGACAAACCGTAAATGTTTTCTTTAACCTTTTTTTTATTATTGATTTAATTATATTTTTCAGACTATTTATAGAAAGTTCAAGTTTAACTTCATTATGATATGTATGACATACCCTCAATATAGTACTACTTCTAACTGAAAATCTTGATCTTTCCGAAATTATTAAAGGTTGTCGAGTTTTACAAGGATCGCACGTCATCATGAGGTATCTTGCATTATAGTTAACTGAAAGAGATAATTGCTCATCTGGTGAGATTTGTACCCACGACCTTAATGCAGAGGCCTACAGAGCAGTGGCCTACAAGGCCACTGCTCTACCACTGAGCTGCAGGCTTGCGAGCATAGTTCGCAAAACACTCCATTTGTCAGATAGTAGTTGGCTTACCGTCTTATTTCTCGAGTTCTTAGGCCTGCATGACAAGTAGGCAGTAGTCCCGGCTACGACTCGAACAACGCTTGGTAATGAGTTGTCGAACTCCTCGTCAACATTAATTACTGGCGAAAATAAAGTTCTGTTTGCTGATCCTTCGCGGTGTGAGAAGGCGGCGTCTCCAGTTATGATTGATTTACTTCCTGCAAGGAAACAAACAAAATCAGGAATGAGGATTAGGCACGTCTCGCGAAGAATGGAAAGAAGAATCAGTGTTGCCACTGTTCTCTGAAGGTACCTGTGACATTTTGCCACAAAAGTATTTTGACATTCTGGCGACTCTGAAATTCGATCGTTCTCTTAATTTCAACGAGAATGTCGTAGATTTATGTGGTTGCCCATATGTTCCTTTCTAAGTGGCGGGTTGCTACAGCTAAATCGGTGGCAGATTACATAATTTCCGTTTTCAAGTGACTTGGGTGCTATCGGTTTTTTAATTCACTTGGAAACGGAACGAGTGCAAGTTCGAAAAAAACCAATTACGTCACATGATCAAACAAGAGATTCAATTGGTCTAAAAAATAAATGTCCAGTTTACTTCTTGTAGGATGAGCTAATCTTCGTAAAACAAATAATTTTTGTATGTTCGAAAGAGTTGCCTTGAAATTGTCCAATATATGGATTTATTATTTAAATTGAAAAATAGACATTCATGAAAAAAAAAACATTATCTCTCCTATAAAAGAGAAAAAAGCCACCTATACAAAGAGAACATATTTAAATCAAGCCATAACTCAAACTATAACTAACGAATCGTCTATGAAGCTAACAAACAGCTTTGAAATCGCATAAATCTCCTTCATGAAACTGCGCATAATTCTGCGACAGGTGTTGTCACAGCTATGAATTCAGGAAGAAGACGAAACGATTTGTTAAATCGCAGAACTCCGCGACCATTGGTATTGGCAACACTGCCAGCTGTACTCTCTATTGCCAAATACATAGGCTAATCTTCTCCTTTTCCCCAAAGTATCATAAATGATGAAAAGACAGTACAATCATTCACTATCTTCGAGTTTTAATTGCTAATTGCTGAGTCTCCAACCAATTTGCTCATTGCATGTCTTTCTTTCCGATCCCGTGATGCCCGAGTTCCTTAATTCCTGACATGAGAATTTTTTCTCATTCTTAATTCCAGAATTTTCGACGTCAAGTAGCAAACAGACAGATCTCGCGGATATTTTGATTGTCTTCTTTCATTCTTTTTTATTTCCTCTTTAAATGAGTTCTTATAATATCTGTCATATAATGTTAGGACAGACTAACATTATTTTATTTTCACTACTCGCTACATCATCTGGATACTAACTGAATTCAAAATCACATGTTACACTAAAGCACGGACACTTATTTACATTTTTACATATTTATCAAATTCCCGAAACTACTTAATATTTACACTGACCTGAACTTGAACTTACAACCCTTATTAAACTTGAACCCTATTTACAAACTGAATATTTATCACTAATTATTTTAATAGAAGATAGCCCCCTTCTAAAAGAAAATAGCGCGACCTCGCGCGAAAATATTACAAAAATACAAATGCGAGAAAATGCAAAATATACAGTTATGACTAATCTCGCAGGGGATAACGAGATGTCATAAATAAAAAGAAGAAAAATGAAATGAAATTACGAAATGGAAATTAACTTTAAATCATAACTGAGAATGGAATTATTATCGTGCTTAGTGTAACAAAATACACCCTAGAAAATTGGATTCCCGAAAAATTCCGTTTGCTTTCTTGTCCTTGAAGATTTTCGTATGGGTTGTTCGTCTGCATCTCGTTCTTCTGTGGTTATGGATGAGTGTGGCTGCGTCTGCTGTTGTTCTTCTGACTGCATCTGATGATGTTGACCTGGCTGTGGGTGGTGATGCTCATCTGACTGCCGTTGCTGCAGGTAACTTTCTGTCTCTGGTGGCTCGTGGAAAGACTCGAAATGGTCCTCCTCCGGAAAGTGGCCTGCTTCTGTAGACGGGACTGACTGAGGCCGTATCTCTCGAACAGCAGTTGGCTCTGCCGAAGCACATGTGGCTAGCCAATTATCGAGAGAAAAGGAAGGTGTACTCTCTTCGCTGCATGGCTCGTCAGTGGTGGAGGCTTTCGAAGAGACGTTTGTGCTCCCATCGTCTATGTCTGCCTTGTTGTACTTCCATTGAGACTTCGGGTAAGGCTTTAAGCGGTTGACGTGGATACGCTTTTCGATCCCGGTTTCTTCGTCCATGATTATGTAATTGTGGTCGTTACAGACTTCAACGACGCGAAATGGACCATCGTATGCTGGCTGTAACTTCGATGATATGCCAGCTTCCGGGATGATTCTGCGGCAGAGTACTTCATCATTAGCCTTGAACTGTTGCAGTTGGGTGTTCTTGTCGTAGTAGACTTTCTGCTGCTGATGATACTTCGATGTTCTCTCTGCTGCTAGTAACCTTGCGTTTTCCACTCCTTTCTCGACCCTCGTCACGTAGTCATCATACTCGTACCATTGCATACTGTCATCTGCTTCGCTGCTGCCGAATACAATCTGATGGGGAAATCTTCCATCTCGGAAAAACATCAAGAAAAAGGGAGTGTCGCCGCTCGCCTTGTTAGGACTGTTGTTCAAGGAGTATACGACGTAGGGTAGGTACAGGTGCCAATGTCGGTGGTTTGCCTGAACAAACTTGGAGAGAGCAGCTTTGAGGTCTCTGTGGATTCTCTCCAATTTCCCATTTGATTCGGGATGGTACGCCGTTGTCCGGATTCGCTGGATCTCCATCTTCTTGTAGATTTCTTCGAGTAGGCTGCTCATGAAGTTCTTTCCCTGATCTGAGAGAATTGAACGAGGGATGCCGAACTTCATAAAAACTTCGTCCACCAGAACCTTAGCGATGGTTTCCGCACTTTGGTTCTTAAGAGGAAAGGCCAGTAGATAGCCGGAGAAATGATCGATGACTGTCAATATGTACCTATGCTGCTTGGAGCTGGCAGGATGTATTTCGCCGACTATGTCTACGGCGATCCTCTTGAACGGATCATCGGTGACGGGCAGTGGCTTTAGTGGAGCTCGTCTTGGATCCCTCTTGTGGTTGCCGATAGCTTGACAAACAGGGCAGTTGTTGATGAAGTCGCCAACATCCTGGTACATTCCTTTCCAGTAGAACGTCTTCCGAAGTATCCGATAAAGTCGCTCGATGCCTTGGTGTGCTCCTATCGGGTTACAGTGGTAAGTAACCAAAACTTCGTTTCGTAGACTTTTAGGAACAGCCAAGAGCTTGTCTTCGGACCGGTAACTTCGTTTGGGACGCCGGAAGAGTAGCTCGTCTTGGAGAAAGTAGCTTTCTTCGTTATTCTCTTCATCGGTGGTAGGCTTGCGTATTATGGCTTGTCGAATTCTTCGAAGCTCAGGATCTTGCTGCTGATGTTTTACCCATCTCTTCTTCATGTGTGGATCAGCAAGATGGACTTCGAGCAAGTTAACGTTGATTCGACTCAGCGCATCTGCATCCTTGTGGTTTGATCCAGGCTTGTGGGTTATGGTCATGGAACCTGTATAGTCCTGGATCTTTAAAGCCCATCGCTGGAGACGTTGATTGGTGGAGACTGACTTCTGTAGGTACGACAATCCTTTGTGGTCAGTCTGAACTTCGAACTTCCTTCCGTAGACGTACTCTCTGAAGTGGTCGAGGGCATAAATCAGGCATAAGCATTCTTTTTCGGTCGTTGTGTAGTTCAGTTCAGCCTTGTTGAGTTGACGGCTTGCATAAGCGACTGGATGCAGAAGTCCTTGTTTTCTGATGAGGAGGATGTCGCCTAGAGCGAAGTTGCTTGCATCAACTCGAACGACGTAGTCTGCAGCCGGAGAGAAATCTGGCTGAGCAAGAACCGGAGCATTGGTGAGTGCTCGCTTAAGCTCTTCGAAGCTTGCCTTGCACTGTTCGTCAAAGAAAAACTGGACGTCCTTCTGAAGAAGACGGGAAAGAGGAGCTGCGATTCTGCTGAAGTTGTGGATGAAACGTCTGTAAAATCCGGCAAGACCAAGAAAACTTCGAATCTGCTTCACGTTGTTTGGAACCGGATAGTCGACGATAGACTTCACCTTGTCTTCGTCAACACATATACCATGTTGTGTGATTCGATGACCAAGAAGCTTTATCTCTTTTACCGCAAGCTGTGTCTTCTCAGGACGGATGCGCAATTTGTGTTCTCGAAACCGCTGGAACAAAGCTGAAGTGTTGTTGATGAACTCGTCGAAGGTGGCTCCATGGAATATTGTGTCATCTTGATAGGCTTCAGTTTTCTTCAGCTTGTCGATAACTCTGGCCATCATGCGTTGGAAGGCTTGACCGCTGGTCTTCAAGCCTTGAGGAGTCACGGTATATTCGAATTGATCGTCCCATGTGACAAATGCTGTGTACTTGCTGGATTCGGGCTCTAGTTCCTGTTGAAAGAATCCATGTCCCAAATCACACTTCCCAAAGAACTTCGATGATTGAAAACTTTCGAGGATGGTGCTTATTCTTGGCAAGGGATGAATGTTGTTGAATCGAGTACGCAAGTTCAGCTGCCGGAAATCCGTGACGATCCTTACTCCTCCGTTCTTCTTTCTTAGAACAAGCATTGGTGCGCCCCATTCTGATGTACTTCTTCGAATTATTCCTTGCTGAAGCATGCGCTGAAGCTGCTTGTCTGCTTCGTGTCGCAAGGAGTGCGGGACGCGGTATGGGTGTCCACGATACGGTTGGGCATCTGCTTCAAGCTGGATTCGATGTCGGTACGTACTGCAGCGTCCAAGAGGTTCGTCGTCGTCCAGGACGAAGATGTCAGCATAAGTCTCGATCAGGTCTCGCAGCTGACGTTCTTCTTCTCTGGAACATTCTGGAAAGCTGAACTTCGACTGAAGCTCTCGGAGACGCTCGTTGCTAAACCAGTTGTAGTTGTCTGATGCTTGTTGGTGCTGGGCAGAACTGGACTTCGAAGATGCTGTGTCTCTGCTGGAATCTGGATGAAGTTGATCGTCGTTGACAGATGAAATATCGGCGAACTTCTGACCACGATGTAGACGGATGCGCCTCCCAGTAGTATTGAAAACTGGGACTTCAATTTGACCAAGAGCGTTGACTTCGTAGATAGACTCAACGCCAAAAGCAGAATTCTGAGGTCGGAAATGAACAAGCTTGCCAGCATGAAGTTTGTTGATCTTCATAACAACCAGCTTGGCTGACCAAGGCTTGAGAGTGACAAGAGAAGAAACTCTGGCAAAGCTTTCAAAGAAAATCGGGTGCTGAACACCGTTTACCATGAGGAATTCAGACGAAAGAAAAAGATCAATTTTCATCTGACGAATAATATCTGAACCAATCAGGGAAGGATAACGCATAGATGTCGTAGGCATGATCAGGAACTTGTGACGAAATCGTTGTCCACTAAGCTCAACTTCAACATCGGCCTGTCCGATAGGCAAAATCGGATGACCGGAAAAAGACTGAAGTTGGAAATCAACATTTCGAGAAAAATTGGCAACGTCGACGGAAGGAATGCTTTGGAAAATATCATGACGCATCAAAGAAACTTCACTTCCGGTATCAATCATAGCAAACGTAAACGACGGACCAACAATAATAGAACACTTTGGCAACGAAGAACTGATATGTACAGTATTTACAACACGCCGACCCGCATATCCCCTTTTATGCGAGCCGCGAGCCAGAAAAACAGTTTCTAGCTAAATGGCCTCGACGGCCACAGGTCCAGCAACTACCTGGAAACCGGCTAGTTGGACGGCGGCTATTGCTTCGCTGAAAACTCCGAGGTCCATCCCTTGAAGACTGCCGAGATGAAGGGCGGTAAGATTGACGCCGACCTTGTCGAGCAGAAAAAGAGTCATTCTTGGAACGGAAATCGTTCCGAGGACCATATCTACAGGGAGATTGGAAAGATTCGGAAGACCGAGAGGAAACTGAGCTGTTTCTTGAAGAAACAGACGGACTTCTAGACTTGGACCGGTATTTACGGAAACGGACATCCGATGTCTGAGGGGACGAATCTTCGAAAGATACTGAAGGCTTACCAATTGGTTTCAGAATCCCGTTGGTTTCCTGTATTCCGCAAATCCTCTCGACTTCTTCAGCTCTGCATGCGGCTGCAATGGCTTGTTGGAGATTCTTCTCAACTCCCTGTCTGTAGACTTCGCGTTTTGGGGCCGGGTTGAGCCCACTGAGCAGCGCCTCCAGGACAATGCTGTCCGTAGCCTTCCTTTCTTCGTCCGTTCCCTCCTGATACTCTTCACAGATGTCTTTCAGCTTCCTGACATAAGATGCTACGGTCAGTGAGCCTTGCTGCATAGCCATCATCCTGGCTATTGGCGATGAAGTAGGCCGGTAGAATTTGCTTCGCACCAGCTTTTTCAGTTCAGTAAAATTTTCACATTCAATATCACTAACCAAGTCCTTTGCCTCTCCTTTCAGCCTGAATTTCACTATTTCCACTATGTCCTTCTCCTTGTAATAGCTTCCCAGCATTTTCACTCTTTCTTCTGTCTCTCGTATCCATTTTAGAAGGTTATCTGATTGTCCACTGAACTCAGGAAAACTTTCTGCTACTAAAAACAAAGGAGGCACACTTATATTCACTGTCCTTTCCGCCATTCTCTCACTATATGTACACTATTTACAGTTCATCTCCTGGCGGCCTCGCCATTTCTGTCATATAAAGATGGACAGACTAACATTATTTTATTTTCACTACTCGCTACATCATCTGGATACTAACTGAATTCAAAATCACATGTTACACTAAAGCACGGACACTTATTTACATTTTTACATATTTATCAAATTCCCGAAACTACTTAATATTTACACTGACCTGAACTTGAACTTACAACCCTTATTAAACTTGAACCCTATTTACAAACTGAATATTTATCACTAATTATTTTAATACAAGAATATCCTTTGATACCTGACATTTTGTATCGTCTTGACCACGGCAATAAGAAGTATTATCAGAAATGAACGAATGACAGAAAGATAATTTTATGATGATCTTATTTTATTCTGTTTTGGTTCTTATTTGGTAGCTATTGTGGGTGAGTGATGAATCTATATCTATAAATACCCATTGAATTACGTAATAAATTAGCAGCAGAAAAACTAAGCAGAAAACCCTGAGACATAATAGTATTTATTATCATTATTGTTTTTGCTAGTACAAGACTCTTTCTCAGCATGGCCCGGTTCACCCCATCAGCCTGGTGAGTGATCAGCCTAAGAGTGATTCTATTACTAGAGACTCCCCACATCCTATCAAGTCTCCGGAAAGGCCGAGGCGACCCCATAAATAGCCACACTAAGAGGGGATAAATTAAAGTGGAATAAAAGGAAATTATGCCTACCGTGCTGACAGCCATAATGATATTACCAAGGCTTTTTGATTAAGTTAGTATTGTGTAATAAAATAGTCATCCGAAAACATCCAATTTTGTCTTGGTCAGCAGCAAGGCCGAAACATGGCCTTGGAAATCACTTAGACACAGGAGGTAGACACACTCGACTGCAAATGCAACGGGAGCCTGTCGGTTAGCCCACCGTCAGTTCGCTGTTCCTAAAATCCAACAGTTCACCCACCCGTCAGTTCATCCACCGTCAGCTGTATGGACTTTTGGATTCGTTGTCAAGTGTTGGATTTCTGGAGTGAGGGAAGTGATGGAGGGTCAAAAGACGGGTGGTTCAACTGACTAATCCGTGAAGTGAAGGGTGGGTCAACTGACGGCGGGTGAAATGACCCTACCAGTCAGTTTACAAAAGTTTTTCGCTACCGTTCCCATTCTCTGGGCTACCTCTTCTCTTGGTCAGACTCTGGAACTCATCCCTTGCACATTTTTAGTCCGCATATGAACCTCTCTGCGGAATATGCGTCACGATTCTTTTTCTTTTTTCGGCGTACGACAGAATCACAGGGAACGTTCACACCACCACGCACACGCAAAGGGAAACGACAAAGAAACCCCTGGGAATATTACCACTCTCTAGACTTTTCAGTCATCTAGTTCTAATCAGGTTAATAAAAGTTTACTCAGAAGATGTTTCATGTTCATTAGTTTAGTTTAGTTAGCTTAGTTTAGAATACTTTTATTAATAAGCAATCAAGACCACACAAATAGCACAGCAAAAGCACTGCTTGCGAGGATGTGCTATTAAACCAAACAACAAAAAAAGAAGAAAACTAAACAAAGGAAGAAGAGGGCGAAACCAAGCGCCGAAACCAATCACACAAATAAAAATAAAACGCAATATCATTATGTTATCTAATCCCGAGGCAACAAAAAAACAAAAAAAAACTAAAAAACAAAAACAAAATAAACTTTCCTTAATCCGCTTCGAAAGTATACTTACCAAGCAACTCCAAACGTAGCTGTGATTTAAATGTACCAGTATTACTCAGTTCCTTTAAACTCAAACTCAGCTTATTCCAAAGCTTCGAAGCTCTAAAAATAATGGAAAACGAAGACCTACTTGAAACCAGGCGAGGACCCTGAGTATCACCTCTTCACCGGGTATCGTGATAGTGAACATCTGACCTCTCACAAAAAATCCCTTCAAAAGGGATTTTTTAGGATCCCTAGGATTACTATGTTTTGTTACTTGGACATTTTTAGACTTGGAAAAATAACTAATCTTTTGTTTTTCAGTTGAAAATTTGAAATTTTGAAGAACGCATCCAACACTGAGATAAAACGGAAAGTTACGTTACTTGTCGCAAGCTTTGTTTCATTTGTCGCATACTGAAGACTTTTGCTGCGAAATTACGGCAGTTTGAATGAGGGGTTAAGCTTCTGTCCATGCTCTTTTTTCGCCTCCGATTTACTCCAACGAGTAGCTGTTTCTTCTACTTTTTCTTTACTCCAACTTTGGTGGAGTAAAACATAAAACATGTTTGCTTTTCTAAATCCCCTCGTCGAGCATAGCCACTTTGAGCAGGTTAAACACGGTTTGACAGTTCCACTTCGACTTGTTTTTCAGTTGATATTTTTAAATGCACCCAACACTGAGATAAAACGGAAAGTTTACGTTGCTTGTCGCAAGGTTTCTTTCATTTGTCGCATATTGCAGACTTTTGCTGCGAAATCGCAGCAGTTTCAATCAGGGGTTAAGCTTCCGGCCATGCTTTTTTTTGCCTCCGATTTACTCCAACGAGTAGCTTGTTCTTTTACTTTTGATTTACTCCAACTTCGGTGGAGTAAAACAAACAACATGTTTCCTTTTCTAAATCCCCTCGTCGAGCATAGCTGTTTTGAGCAGGTTGAACACGGTTTCGGACAGTTCCACTTCGACTTGTTTGAAGATAGTTTCCCCTGTAAGTGATGTTTGACATAATACAAACACGATTGCCGTCGCAGCTCAAGACTACGCAACATCCGTGCGGAAAGAATTTTCTATTGAATTACGAACTGTTTTCTTTCATCAAGGAGAAAATTACTGAAATGACAACAACTGAACTAGTAACAAGCTGAGGTCCGAGAGTTGTTTGTAAATCCCTGGCCCGAGGATTTTCTGCGTCTCGTTGTCTTTACATTAAATCTAGCTGAATTCTAGCTTTTTTTGTATCTCGTACCCTACACTGTCAGAAGTTTCATAACAGATCGCGCATAACACTTTCAAGAATAACACCTTTTTGCTTAGAAATAAAGTGTTGTGACCAATTAAGTTTACACTATTAAACTTAATCGGTCATAACACTTTGTTTCTAAGTGACAAGGTGTTATTCTTGAAAGTGTTATGCGCTACTGTTATGAAACTTCTGACAGTGTATATAGAGATAATTTTTTTAAGCAAACCCTTGTGGCGCAAATGATCATGGGCTGAAATGCATTGTTTGATCTAAAGTACTTTTTTACTTTTCAGTTAAGATGCACACTTCAAGGGAGCTAAAAGTTTATTTGTAAGCAACGCCCTTGAGGCAAAATGATCATGGAGATCATTGACACTGTATAGTTTGCTTAAATGTTTTTTGTGTTGTTGTTGCGGTTAAGATTGGTACTCTAATGAATGGTCGGATTTTGGAAGTGACGACTTCTAAGCCAATCTTGTCAAATTTCCACTTTTCCAGCCAAGTTTCATCGTCCGAGCACATGTGGAAGTACCGTAACTTGCGATCATCAGAACCCCCCCCCCTCGAGCTTCCCCACAGAGCCAGATCCAATCTGGTGATTTAAATGATTTATATAGAGCATTTGTTCGTTAATCCCACCAACTTCCATCCCGATCTCTCCAGTCTCAACGGGTCACGTATCCCCCCCCACACAGTTGTCGAATCCGGTCCGGACATGAGTAGTAACATCAGAGACATTTCACTGGAATCCGATTATCCGTTCCGAAATCACGCATGACTCATTATTCCGCATTCCCCTCCTCCACTCCCCCCACGATGATCGGATCGAGGAAATTTCTATTTCCAAGTCAGTTTTATCGGGTCCCTGACATGCCTGCCAAGTTACGTCGTGAAAATCCCCAAAACCGCCATCACCGGAATTCCTGGAAATCCCCCTCCACCCGCACCCCCGAAGTGTCCAGATCCAGTCTAACTGTGTAAATGATTCATATATGCTCGTTCTTCCCGGCAAGTTTCACTCCGATCCTTCCATTCTGACCGTTTTTCGAGATTTCCGGTCTTCCCCCCAACTCCCGCACAGCTGTTGAATCCGGTCCGGACTTAAAATGAGACATCAGAGATATTTCGTCTATTTAGTTATTAATTTTCATCCCAATCCGATCACCCGTTCGAAATCGATCGAGGATCGGCTATGCAGATCTGACGGTGTCTTGGGGATTCCAAAACGTCAGACGAATACCTATGCAATCGTAAACATTGTCTGTCCATCTGTATGTCTGTCTGTTCATCGGTCTGTCCGCCGTTTCTTCCGTCTGTTAACGCGATAACTCCCGAAATGATTGAGATATTTTGTTCAAACTTGATGTGAGGATCCTTTGGTCAAAGTACAGGTCAGGTTCGTAGATGGGTTCGGTGCCCCTGTACTTGGGGAGGGTAGGGGTTTCAGAAAGGCAATTTCTTAAGCCATTTTTTTTAAAGCCGATTTAGGGGTAAGGAAATCCGGCCACGAATATAATTATCGCCCGGAATACGGCCAAACAAAATTTTGTATAAAGTAAAAATGTTATCTGAAGTTGATAAGGAGAAAAACTTATTTTTATGGTTTAAACACTTAGTATGCTTTGCAATGGCTTGTAGCTATAGCTGTGTAGTTGTATGGTAGTTGTATACGAAAAATTTACATGTATTGATATGGAGTAGTATGGAATACTTTGATTTAACATGCCTCCGACTGGGTTTATTCTTAAGCAGTAGTATCCGATAGCATCCAATCTTGCTGTAGTAGCATCCAGTTTGCTAGTAGTAGCATGCAGTGGCAACAGTTACTACTGCATGCTACTTTTTCGTACAACTCCATACAACTAGTTCTAGAAACATTTTCATCGGTTAGTAGGCTACATATATTTGGGTCGTGGCGTCCGTCAAAATTCGGAATTCTGGTAGTTCTTATAATTGCTTGACCAAGCGGTTTAGAGTACCACCAGAGCAGAAAATTACGCTGGCATCTTGAATGGATCAATCTGCCTTGTTTTCCTGCTTGGTTGAGTGATCGACAGAATCTGGTGAAAATTGGAAATTTGGTAGGCATTGTGTTGTGTTTTTATCGGGTGTTGGAGTTTCGATCCAGTCATAAAAAGATTAATCTTTCTTCTTAATTTTTCAATCACTACGTCATCCGGATTCCCCGGAATCGGTCGATACAACGCGTTTTGATATCAACTGGAAATGTTGGAAAAAAACAAAATACTAAAATGAAACTCATAAAGGTGGTGCACATACAGATAATGAACAAGTCGGATCAGGATACCCTCCAACATTTCGACTAGCCCTGGTATTCCCAGCTAGACTGGGATTAAAGACAGAAAGGAGTTAGCTAGGCCATCAGATCTGGTTAAGTGGCTGGTTAGGTATAACTAACATGTCTACAGGATCTGGTGAAGACTAAAAATCTGTAAGGCCCTGAAAATCTATCAGGCGAAGACTGAAAATCTATAATGTTGACGAAGAAGTCCAATAAATATTCCCGTTTGGGATCCTAACGAGAAGTTTCGTCATGTTCACGACAGCCAAGGGCCAAGTGTGGCTATTTTATATTTTTTCACCAGGGGCTGTAGTAATAACGTTCAGAGACTGCGCTGCTTTTACAACATCCCAAAATTCACCCGAACGTGGAGAATTTGAATTTCATCAAAGGCCTGCATTTCCAGGGTTAAAGATGCTGAGCTCGGAAAAGCTAGGAAACTGATCTCGGAAATTTTCGGCAATCGCTTTCAGTTGTTGTTGGTAAGTATTTCAAGCCTAGAGGGACAATCACATAGAGGTATCACAAATCCGAAAGAGTAAGTTCATTCGATGAAATAGATTGTCTGTTGGCAAACGAAGTAACACATTTTTTTCGGGTTGAAGGGAATAATGGCAGGGTAACTACACTGTCGGATCTCAGCCCTATTCTGTTCAACTTAAAAAAAATCAAAATGTGAAAGTTCGCTGTGCCCGCAGTCTCTTTTCTTGTTTCGAAAGTTGGCTGGGAAACTTTTTGGTTCGAATTATCTTTAACCGCTTCTTTAAAGATGATACTCATTAGGAAACTTCGCAACGCGCAAAACCTCAGCTGATAAACATTTATGGAACTTTTCTACCAAGTAGTTATCTTCAGACAGTTTTGAGACAACTTCGGAACAGAGAAAATCTTAGCTGCGAAAAAAATGATGGAACTAATACTGCTATCTTTATTACGCAGTTACGGAACGGAAGTTTGGTCCCAATTCTTTCGATGGGGAAGCACTTGATGTAACCTAGCTGTTAACGTCCCTACCTCTCAGTGTTGCCACTCGACCGTCATCACTTCAGGAAAACGCGGTATTTCCGTCGTAGCCTATCCTCCAACCAAAATGCGGTAAAATTTGCGGTATCCCCGAAAGACGCGAATTTCTTGTGTTTCTGTGAGAACACGTGTACAAAATTTAACTTTAATGTGAATTGTACGTTTCTAAAGCGACAGGCTTTGTTTATTCCGCCAATTTTAAAGTGGTAAAATCATGTCGTAAATGACAGGAAACGTGTGCTAGGATACCGGCGGACTGTTCTTAGTCTTAGCTTTCAACTTCGGCCATCGCAATAAGTTTCGAAGAACAATTATATCTTGGTGAAAATGGATCTTTTATCGCTCAAGCCCTGACACTTTCGCTGTGTTCCACATCTTAAAATCTATTCTTCTACATGACGAAGTTGAATTCGCCAATGCTGGAATTATCTCTTCTCGCCATTTCCCGGTAAAAATTCGGAATGCCGTATCATCAAAATTGTCCGCGGTATTTCCCTTAGAATCGCGGTATTATACCGTGAAATGCGGCATAAGTGGCAACACTGCTCCCACTTTTTACCCGCCCAAGTTTGGGGTGTCCCTAGCCGAGCGCGATGGTTTATGCTGTCAAAACGGGCGTGTGGCGCTGAACCGTAGCTTGTTTTAAGTGAAGAAGTGTTTTTTAACTATATATTTCATATTTCGTCAGAAAAGCAGAAAAAGATTGTTTTCTTTAGTAATGTACAGTGTGTGGCAAAATTTGGTTTCGATTTTTTGCAGAAGCCCAGAGTTGTTAGTAAGGACCAGTTTCGCAACCAAAGTCGCTTCTTCTTTTTCTGAACACGTTCTTCGTGAAACGGTACAGACAATTCCCTCTATATTTATTTCTTATCTTCATGGTATCCGGAAAGTGAGAAGACAAATCCCTAAAAGCAGCATTATCTTCCGAACTGAATCCACCATTCATTTTTCCAGCAGCGCAAACCTCCCTTCCCTCCGTAAAATGATGAGAGTGCGGTACATTTGGTGTGCGAGTGAAGGGATTCAGTTAGTGGTGGGAAGGAGGTGTTTGGACAGTGAATTTCTATAAGGATCAAGACTTTAAAGATGATGATTATTTCTTAAAAGTTAAAGTTTAACTGAAAAGCCGACTTATTTTTGTGTCATTTAGTTGAATACACTGAATTACTTGGATTCTGCAAAGGTATTTTTTTGTTTTCCACTATCTGCTCTAGTTATGACGTTCAGAATATGTGCGGCCGTCCCCAAAGCGAAAATTCTACTATGACACGGGAAATTTTTTATCTAAACACAAACAAGGCTTTTCAGTAGGCAGTGGCGATATTGGTGAAGATTGCTTAGTGCCTGAACAAAAAAAAATCATAAATCTTTCTTGTAAGGCATACAAGAAATTAGAGGTACCACAAATCACACGGAAATTCCACTATTTGAAAATCGAGTATTCCTGAATAGCGGAACAACCAAGTAACGCATTTTCAGCGGATCTTCAAGCCAATTTAAGTGAATAAGTGATGGGCAGAGCCGTCACTACTGGGGGGAGGGGGGGACGCCCCCCTCCCCAATGTTGTCGGCCAGTCGGTAAAAAATAACCTAGTCGGCGCGAAGCGCCGCGATTTTTAGTAAAAATAGTGGATTTTTCTTGGAAATAGTCGTTTTTTCTTAACCCATTAGCGCTCAACGTTCCCATTTGGGAACACCTCATTTGGAATTTTCTGTCTGTCAAAAGGTATACGCTCGTGCAAATTTCAATTTTTCTACGGAAATCTAACATGATCAGCAGCCTTCTCGATTTTTTTCAGAATTCTACTGGAATCGAGTTGGTTTGTATCATTTTTTGTAATCAAGTAAAAAGTTTTACTGGTTTTTCTGGTTACTGGCCTGCAACTGCATGTGATAATGTCTACGTTACGGATGGGTCCCAATCGGCACCGTATCCGTCAAATAAGCTGCCAGTGTAATAGATAAATTAATCGATGGTCAGAAAGAAGCTGATGTGGTCATTATACCCCCCCCCCCCCTCGATGTGGGTGTAGTGTGCGACGAGTATAACTTACAGGGACAAAGGAATTGATACAACGGACGATCAAAGGCGTCAATTATTGGAGGGGGGGGGTAGAAGCCGGTCGCGTCCACACATAACCTTCAAAACAATCGATTTTACAGTCGGTCGGTAAAAATTATCAGCAGATTCCTGTTCTCTGTTTGGGGTTCGTCTGCAAAATGCCACTCCCCACAACCGCTCCCCCGGCAAAGAACTACTAAGTGCTGATGTAGCAACTGGACAATCACACCCCATCACACGCTTGTTCATTTCCATTGTCCATAGGATGCGTTGACTTGCGTTGACCTTGAACATTGACAGACCTATGGTTAGGAATAAGTATCCAAAACCTTATTTGCTCGCAAATAGTTGCAGCTTGGCATTTCTACTGTCACTTACATGATGGCGATGAGGCTAGCCCGGATAGATCCCACAGCGTGCATTCCTCCACAAAGTTGTTTAGGTAAAAAAAAAACTAAAACTACCTCCCAGGTCAATGGTGGAAATTTAGGATCTCGTCGTAATTACCCAATTATATTCATTACCAATGTCCTGGTGACAGCCGAGATGCAGGTTCACTGTCAAATTTACAGATAAAATGCACGTCAAAAATTCAGAGAGCCTATGTAAACAACTGAATTCCTTTGGTAAAATGCTTTTTTCTGTATATTTCCTTCAGTTACAAAGCTAACATTACCGCCCAACGTTCCCATATGGGAACATAGCACAGTTTCTACACCGTTGGTGCAAAAAATTATTTAGTGCTAAAAACTTTAAGTTAGAACCCTATTTCATCTACGAAAAGGAAACACCACTAAATTCCATCTGTAACTGGTCTTGGGCGTTGATGGGTTAAAAACAATAAAAAACCGTCGGTTTTTCGTAAAAATAGTCGATTTTTTCTTAAAAGTAGTCGTTTTTTCTTAAATTAAGCCGATTTTTTGTCAACAGAGTCGTTTCTATCCGCAAAAATAGTCGGTAAAAATGACCAGCCAGTCGGTAAATACCTTGTCCCCCCCCCAAACATTTTGGCTAGTAACGCCTCTGTGATGGGTAACTAGATTGTCCTATCCCAGTCCTTTTCGGTTATACTTTAAAAAAATTTGGGGCGTTGCTTGATGTTTGCAATGGATCATCTGACAAGGTTCTTAGATCCCTGGTGATTAAGATCGATTATTAGAGGTTGATTATTTTACGTGATCCTCGGGCTTATGTGCATTGCAATCCATCCGTTCTCTCACGAATTCAACCAACCATCGTCCTTTCCAAAACAGCTGGAAAGCATGTTCATCCAGCCGATTCTTTTTTTTTTAGAAATAAGCGGTCTAGGCGCTCTAATGATTCTATCCTCATTGCTGTCAAGAACCCCACTTAGGAGCTAAATTTAACAGTGGCAGATCACAATATTTGTAAATTTTTTCAACTGGCAAAGACGATGATTCCTTTGGCTACCATGCACTCTGGACGTGAGGAAGAGCGATGTGGATCCTAGGTCATCAGGTCTACAGTCTTGCTAATGTGATGAACGGAAGATCCTTTTAGGGCTCGAGTATTTCTGACATTTCCGAAGAATGGCTCGTTTCTCTATAGTAATTCCTTTTTTTCTACCAAGACATGGAAGTACTTGATTTTGTTTATGACGCGGAAGTGGTAATCTCGGAAACCGATACTTCATTTAAGCAATTGTAAACCCATAACTTACCGCTGACAAAGCAGAAACCAAAAGCAATCCAAGAGCAAAACCAACAGCTCAGATTCCAAAGCTTCATTTCGGTTATCCTGTTCACTAAGATTCACTTATAACTTATAGCTGCATTGGGTCTTACTCCCCGCTCACTTGACAAAGATCTTTCCATATTCGTGACACATAGAACAGCAGTAATTTCGACGGTCCCAACTTTCTAATGCAGACTACCGGTTAGGGAATTTCGAAAGCAAGTACCGGAGAACTCCTCTATCGCGCAAGGCAGATCTGCGGCGGCAAATATTCCACCAAAAGTCAAGGAATGAAAAGTGAGTTTAAAAAGGAAAAGAGTTAAGTGATTGGCTGTTATTCAGACTACAAAGGAGATATTCGGTTCTCGTTTAGCCTTGGACTCAACTGACCTTTTTGTATACAGAGTGGTTTTGTTAGGGGAGATGGTTGCTTCCAGTCGAAGCCGATACTGATACTCTATTGCGAAACGTACTTTCACTGCATTAGATTGCCGAAATTTTCGCTTTTTTTCAGGTACATCATAATTGCATAGCATCTAATAAGGTGATTATCCATAAAAAGGCAATAGTACAAAAATGACCAATCAAAATTAAACATTAAACAGTTAAAACATTGTGGGGAAATCGTTTGTCAGTTGTTCATTTGGAAGTGAAAGAAAAAGTTGCTGATCTGCTTCTACTTGTTGAGCACGATGAAGATCAGGATAATGAATGTCGAACCTCGCGTCTCTTCCGATACAAATTGTACACAAATTTAAACATAAGAAAAACAGCTGGAGTTGCCATTGAAAGTAAAATGATGTTAAAATGATCTCTCCTTCCGCTACTTAAAGTTCTTGCTAAAAAGTTGTACTGCGGACACAGATCCCTTATTTAGTTAATATGTTCCGAGTTTAGTTAAAACTTAAAAATAATCTGTATTCTCCAAGTAAAAGCTTATCTGTCCACTTCCATTTTCCCGTGACTAACCTTTCCGAAAACTGTAACTTTCTGACTTTTTAATGACACCTTCGCCTCGTACCATTTACCAATCGCTTTTCGGTCGGTCGGTCGGTCCGCTGATCACGATTTGGGTTACTTCCAATAAAGCTTGCCAGGTGCATTAGAGACTTGAAGAAATTCACTTGGAAATTGTCATTCCTTGGATTTGACTAGGGGGGTGGAGCAAATCTTGTGGCGTGCATAACTCTTGGACGAGTTAGTAGATCTGGAACAGTTGGCAAGAACGGATGTCCTAGATGTTCCATTTTAAGTTATGAACGGGATGTCAAAGGGGGTGGGGAGTCTTCGAGTGTAGGGATGGGACTGGGCACTAAATAGATCATTTGTATATCTGGACCACAACCAGGCACTGCGGGCGGGTGCAGGATGATTCGGGAAATCTTGTGTTGTGGCATGCGTTAGTCTTTGAAGAGATTAATGGTTGGCAAGATTAGATGTCCTAGATGTTCCGTTAAGAGGTACAGATTTATTTATTTTACGACCCGCCTTTTGGATAACGGCGGAGTATGAATAAAATACACAAAGGAAAATACACATATTAAAACACAGAACAAAACAATGTAAATAAACATGACTGCATTATTTTCATATAGTTTAACAACACACTATACAGACCTAAAAAAGTTTACACGGTGATAAGCACATTAAACTGGGTCAGGGTTGAAAAACTGGCTAATAATTTCGTGGGCTGACAAGGCAGGATGTTTGTGGAGGGTGGCAGGATGTTTGTGGAGGGTAAATAAATTTGAATGCCACTGACTGATCCAGCAGCTATGGAAAAATCAAAGGGGCCTGTTGAACATCTTGTGACACGCCACGATATTTGAGAGCGATAGTTTAGACTACTGTGCAAGGGTCCTCGTCAGGCATTTGATAGACAGGTAGACACGAACCTGAAGAAATCATCAGCCTGATGTTACGATGACTGTATTTATAAATGAGGGTGCACTCTCAACCTGATGTTGTGGCGAGGGGTGTAATAGTAGGCCGGACATAAGATGGTAAACATGGCCTATGGCGTCAAGATGGCCTACCACACGTGCAGAACTTCACGGGTTCATTATGGATTCCCCAAGTCGATTCACACTATGGTTTGCAGACGGATAGAGACTCATAGAAGTGACCTATTGACCGTAAAATAGACAAAAGGTTTTATTAACTCAAGTACTTACAAAAGAAACAATCTTTAAGTTAAAAGAGTTGTCACCCGCTCGAGGCCCGGAAAGAAAGTCTAGAAGAAGGTGACTCATGCTCCTGGCATGAGTCATAATAACCAAAGAGTTACCAAATAATACAAGAACGGACACTGACCGCGACAGTATTAAAGAATAAACATTAAACGTAAAGGGAGTGGCGCTTCCTAGTGACGGCAGGAGTAAGCAGTTCGGGGTGCAGATGACACCACCGTAACACAGACAAAGACCCCGGTCACGAAGGGGCGAAAGGTCGCGGTCAAACATCGTAGTTGATTTTCTGATAAGCCTCAAGTTGGAGTTAAATCTAATATGAAAAGCGAAAAACTTTCTACGTAAGGACGAAAAAATGATTAGAAAAGGAAAAACTGCCGTTCATAGTTATGCTGTACATATTGGCTAAGGGCAAGTTTCCGATCAAGCATGGTCAACATGAGCGTGAGAAACCCAAAATAATTTACTCTTCCAGGGGTGAGTGTCCTGCCAAGCTGGGCCCCTCTCCACCAGCGCAATATTGTAGTCGAGACTTCTGCCACGGAAAACCAGCAATCATAGAATAACACATCGAAACCAACTGACTAATTCTTTTTCCCAAACTAAACCGTCAAATATAAAACCGCCAACAAAACAGTCGTGTCTGTTGAAATTCACTACACTATAATATTTTTCTTTAACTTAGCCTACAAATTATTTTAGGATTGTCCGCTTTCGCGTGACATTCAAGTGGCACATATATCCAGTTCTTAACTCCAGTCTGGACTTCGGACACAATAATAAATATATTTCACAACATTTTTTTGTTTTTCGATGAGAATCGTAAGCTATCAAACTCTTTCAAAATAGGGAACCAGCCTTAAAGGACCTGTCGCAACTATATTGCTGATTACATCCTTAGATCCTGATTTCCTAATTGTTCCATCCATTCTTATCTCCAAAATTAAAATCTTCCGTTTCATGTTTATCCACGGTATCACACCACATTTATTCTTGCATTTTCCGTATTAGGCCCTTTTCGAATCGGACCAGGCTCCCACTTATCGCTTCCGACGAGTTCATCGGTCTGAATATGGGTTATGTAAGCTTCTCCATGTTTTTCATCAACGCCAAGGGGCCGTGTGAGGCGAAAAACGACAAAAACTGCTTTCTAATCTTTTGCAAAACGGCCGAGTTCCGGCTGAAACAATTTACACTGACTGCGACTTGTGCTATAAACGAAGGACACTCTACACACTGAATACAATAAATAATGAAACAGGAAAGGGGGTTGCCACTAGCTTGACGTGGCTGAGGAAAAGAGCCCGGGATCATCTGGTGTAGACTGAAATTCAGTTTTCTTGGGACTCGATTAAGGCTGCAGAACCACGTGATCGTGTACCTGATGACATTGGAAACTCGTGAAGAACAATGAGAAGGACGATTAGGGTAGTACGTGCAAGGAATGGATGAATGAAGCCCATGACCATGGCATAGTAACACAAAAATATAAAGCACTCATACAAAGAAAAAGACCAAACAAACAGAAGATCAGCATCGAAAGCGATTCTTACCTTGTCGACTCGTATCTAGCCTCCCTCTCTCCGACGCGGCTGCTGGGCACAAAATATTCGAATATTGAACGCGCTTCGGTTGTTATATTATGTGTCTGTGATACCTTCTGTGTTAACTTCCAAACACCTTATAACCGATGTAGCGTGTACCCGAGCGGTTGGTACGTATGCTGACTATAGTGGTAGCCTGAGTGGTATCCTCGAAGGGTTGGTTCGGGGCTGTGGAGGGGGGAGCTTGGACGGTCGGCCCTAGGTCCCTACAGTCAACAAACCATGTTTTACAAAACACACTTACTTTTATTGTTGAAGTTCACCATACAGAATAATCATCGGTAATCCAACTGAACTATTACATTTAAGACTAAGACTGCGTCTGCGACTCGACTGCGACTGCGACTGCAACTGCTCCACAAGCGCGAACACCCTGGCTTATATCTTAATCTTAGAGTTGCTCACAATTGTGGTTCGGAACCACAATTGTTCACCAAATGTTGGGAGATACAAATACTGCTGACCACAATTGTGTAGAACCACACTTCCGGTAAAGCACAAAAGTAGTCGCAGTACAAATCGTTCACGATAAAAGGTGCCTAGGGGTTTCTCACTTGCGGGGTCCAATTAAAGCACTATTAGTAAAGCACTAATAAAGAGCTGATATGTTACGAAACAGAAGCGAGGGAATGCTTACGACGAAATATCTCCCTTCGCTCAGTTTGTTAGAGATTAATTCGTTACACGGTGAAAAAGTCGGAAAACCAAGCAAAACAAAAGAAGTCTTAAACAGAAGGTAGACCTGGTGGTCACCCCGTCTAATAAAATGAAAAATAACACTTTGAATCTTTCTATGTCCTTCCTTGTGAAAGAGTTGCTGACGACCTTGGAGCGTTCGGTGAAGTTTGCGTTGTGTGACGTTCGACTAGGAACGGTCCACAAAGTGCTAAAAAGTCGTAGGTACAAAACGAAACAATTGCCAAATCTGGGTATTTCAGAACCTTAGAATCCCATAAGGAAGCTAGGGATAATATGAAAGGCTGAATAAGCAAGAGAGCATCCTTTAAGGTTTTCCAAAGGTCCGAAATAGTGCGGTAGATGCACAAGTTGAAGCCGAATAGGAGCAACAAAGTAACGCATTTTCAACAGGTCTTTAAAGTTTAACCGAAAAAGAATGTAATAGCAGAATCTAGGTACCCATGACTTATTCACTTAAACAGGCTTGAAGACCCGATGAAAATGCGTCACTTCGTTCTTTAGCTATTCACGAATAATCGATTTTCAAATAGTGGAATTTCCCTCTGATTTGTGGTACCTCTGTCTAATTGTGTCTGTGTTGTATGCTTAACGAAAACGATTTACGAAAAATAAGTGTTCAAGCAGTGAGCCACCTTCCTCGAGCTGATCACTGACCACTGAAAAGCCGCGTTTGTGTTGAGATTCAGTTTTTCAGCGTCATAGTAGAATTTTGCGTTGTCAGGACGGCCGTAGATATTCTGAACATCATACTAGAGCAAATAGTGAAAATAAAAAAATCCCTTAACACAATTAAAATAATGCAGTGTAGTCAGTTTAATGATACAAAAATAAGTTGGTTTTTCAGTTAAACTTTAAGCCAATACATAAGACATGAGTAACTAGACTGGCGTACCTCAGCCTTGTTCGGCTGAACCTTAAGGTTTTTCAAAGGTCCGGAATAGTATGATAGGTGCACTAACCAAATCCTAATGAGTTAGCGATGTAACGACACGAAATATTTAATTCCAAATGTTTATAACAACTCTCGCGAAGTGCCTTTTTCTCGAAGCACCTTTTTCTCGAAGTGGCAATTCCTCACGCATTACCTCAAAATTGTTTTATGCTTTCAACAGTGAAACGATTTAAGAAAAAGCAGGTATATAAGGACCGGTGTAAATGTATTAAAGTGAGTAAGAAATAAGTCTCAAGTGAGTGACAACTCAGTAGTGATTAAGGATGGATTAACAGATGTATTCGACGTATGCAGAACTTCAATATTAAACGTAAGTGTGTTCTCTAAACACTGTGTACTGAATGACTCCCTGACAAGGCCTATGACCGAAGAGCGCGATATAGGCATGACACAACAAAGCCTTTCTTTCTTTTATCAGTCGTGAATCGTGCCTGTGCAAAGCTCTTGTGCGATCGCTGTATCAACACAATTAGACTTCCCGGCCACAGAGACCGGGAAATAGTGTGGTAGATAAGATTCTCATGCATACGTAAAGTCTGGAACCCGATTTCCACAGCAATTGAGATTGGAAAATTCTTCAAACAATATGAATAACGAAGCAGGGATCGATACCGGGACCGGGGCCTCTACGATCATTTAGTCGTTGTTATTGAAATCCCTGGTTTTCCGGATGCTCATGTTGTTGCGCCTGTTAAGAAAGGAGTAAGACAGGGACATTCAATAATGCTGTTAAAACCTCACAATAATGTAAAGCCGGCTTGTATTATTCGTGGAATTGACGTTGGCCTTGTATGTTACGCAGATGACATTCCCAGTCGCACAGTTACTCGTCTTGAAGAAAATTTCGATACGTTAAATGAAGAGTGCAGCAGCGTAAGAATGAAATTTATCCATGAAAAATTACAGGTTGTTCTATATCATTGGAGATCTAGTCCTGATATGACTGTAGGGCTGGGAAGTTCGAACGTCGACAGACCAGCAGATTCGCTGATTTATCTTCGTTTACCGACCGGGAGGTCGGTCAGAGAGACCAGAGCACTGTTGATCAATCATATTCGAAAAAAAAGTGCTGCAGCTTTTGGTTTCGTTGCAGCGAATAAGTTGCGCTTCAACCGTCTTATTCTCCCCACGAATTTTTCCCCAACTTCATTCAGCTCCCTCCGGAAGCAGAGCAGGCTTATTATATTTACTATCTAGGCCCCATATTTATAATTTAATGAAATTTTCGCTGTTAAAAGCAATCAGAAGCGGATTATCATATCCGTCACGGACCTTATTCGCTCCGAAGTGCGAATTAAGGTAATTATTGTTTGTGGACAATGTTTTATTTTGTAAACTACTATTTTAATTTTAACGTTACGGATTTATCTGTATTAAGTTCAGGAAAATGGATCTGAATTGTAAGCGCATGATGTTCTTTTGATCCTTTGTGACGCTTCATTTTGGCGGAATACAATTAAAAGTGTAAAACAAAATAAACTAAAAAAACGGCTTATCCGTGCGTCCAGGCCTTCGACCGAGCCGTCTGCTAGAGGTGTGCTCAGTTCTCTGACTTAAACTCGGAACAATACGTGCAATCTTGATTAAAACGGTGGAAACCAAACCTTAGCTTATTATCTTCGACCCGTGACATTTTCGTGACGTCATGAAAGAAATAGGGAAATTCGATTAAAATAATGTAGCAGAATATACATTTGTATTACAGGTAGAGCCAAGCGGCCAGCGAGTCGCCAGACGCGTTTAGACTTATAAACCGTTCTAGGGACAATCAGTTCATTTAATAAATTCAAAATATGGACCTTTCGTGAGAGGGCACAACCGTAGATAGTCAGCTAAAGTTTCGTCAACACCATTAAAGGAACAGAAAACTTGACTCAAACTTGGCTCAGGGAGCTAGCTGACATATCAAGAATGTACCCTGAGTCGATATTGAGAGTTAGAAAAATTCTTGTTACGACCATTGCCGTTTCCGGGCAGTTTCCGAGAGTTCGGCTTTTGAGTTAGTAGAACAAAAAAAAAAAAAGCAAAAGGTTTGTGTGCCGGGAGTAGGACTCGAACCCACGATCTTTGCCCCAACAAACAAATACAATGAATGTCAACAGGGTTGCCACCGGTAGTACAATTGTGCTCACAATAGAACTTTATTTTTACTTTAGCAGCAGATTTTAAGAAAAAAGTAGTTGTCAGGTTTTATTTCCAATGTGACTATGACCCAGCAACACGTTTTGAGTACTTTTCTTGTTTGGTATTACTTTTTTCCTTTTGCCCAGTGAATTTATTTTAGTAAGGTGGCAACCCTGTATGTTGATAACACGGACAATCGCGAACTTTTACAGTGCATGAGTGCACAACTACAGTGCATAAGGGGCAAGGCCCTGCCAGCTAGCTCTGGGAACAATAAGGAGGGGTTTCGAGATAACAAAGATGGGGGGTCCTGTCGACAATAAGTCCCTGTACATTTTATCTAAGCCCCCCAGGCCGGTTTGATGGCCGAAAGTTGCCTAGTCAAGTTTACTGTTCCTTTAAAACACATAAACGACGTTGTATGTGGTTGGTTTGTCCACGTCATATCTCCAAATGAACCAATCGAAAGCAATGCGCCGGAGGTAGCTCATACTGTGAACAGACTCTACATGAGGGTACTGGATTTGACTTTACACCAAAATCAACTGTGAAATGAAATCTGTCTGCTTATTTTGCAGAGGTGTTACTAGCCAAAATGTTTGGGGGGGGCAAGTTTTTACCGACTGGCTGGTCAATTTTACCGACTGTTTTTTGCAGAAAAAAAAATATTTTCTACATAAAGACAATTTTGACGAAAAACCGACTGCTTTGATGAAAAAACCTACTGTTTTGATGAAAAATCGACTGATTTTAAGAAAAACAGAGTGTTTTTATGAAAAAAATCACCTGTTTTACGAAAAACCGCGGCGATTCGCGCCAACTCTTTTTTACCGACTGCCTGACAACGTTGGGGGGAGGGCGTTCTCCTCACTCCCCTCCCATATGTGACGCCCCTGGACAGAAGATTGCGCTTGTTGGAATAGTCTCGGATTTTCTTTTTAATTTTTTGGTTGTGTCTCTCGCCCGTGGTTACGCTGCCAGAGGAACTGCGATTGCGATAAATTTATTTGTATTTACTTTTATGCGCCGCTGTTTGTGGTAAGGAGGGAAACAAAGGAGAGAGGAGAATTATGAATTGTAATGAGTTTATGTCTAGTTATTATTCATTTATTCACTAAATTTCTAAGAAACCAAGTTGTATTCAAGAAAATTATGTAAAATAGTATGTGCCTGCAAAAGGCTAAAAACAATCCGATAGGCCAATGTATGTCTGTACCTGCATATCGGTGTAATTCTGTTGACACTTCCTGTGCTATTTTTCGTTTAGGGGAATTTCGAGAAAATAAAGTGAACAAACTGAGTAAGAACAAACAAAATGTTTTGGTAAAAGAAAAGAAAATACCCCAAACATTTTCAATAACGCGCTTGGAAGAAGGCCAATCGATACAATTTAATCCAACTTTTTCTCAACCGTTCTTGGAAGCAGAATCAAATCTTAAAACTGTTTAATCTTCCCTTCAAGGAAGATTCCGTCAATATTTTCAAATTGGTGTACGTATTTGCTAACAATGGAAATCTGTACCGGAGATTAAAACGAGATCGTTCAGTTCATACAAAGGGCAATTTCATCATCTCAAGAACCCGAACACAAACTCGAATATACACTACGTTTTTTTTTTTTCGTTGTGTGTGTTTATGTGAAGAATCGGAAGGGTTCAGAGTTCAGACAGGAATTCTGTAAGGGGGAGTAAGGATTGCTTCGCGAAAATTATAGAGTAGATCTGTGTGCGAAACCTGGCGAGATTTCTCAGAGTGGCTACCCTGCCGAGGGAAATGTGTTTAGAGCGGTGTTCAGTAAAGTAATAGTGTGCTAGATTATGTTTGTATTTCTATTTATTTATTTTGCTGTGGTCCCTGGGCTTTGAATATAACCAATTATCATATCATGTCAAACTATAAGAACTAAAACAAAGTTTCCGGAGTTTTTGTTTTTACACTATGACTTCGGCTTTAAACTTTATCTTCATATCATGCGAAACGGATTAGTCCTGTACTAGTATGCGAAAAATCCATTTCAGTGATATTTTTGACATCCTTGGCCCTCCTCAAGCCTTAGCCAATAATATGAAACTAGGCAATATTTTTTTTTTAATCTTCTGACGAAGATTGAAAAAGAAACAGATGTCATCTCGAGGGGGAATTTTCTATTTTATCGGTTTTATATAATTTTCGCGTTTAGCACAGCTATGGGCTATAGATCCAAATTCTACCCCTCCCCCCCCCCAACAAGACACTGATTTTTACTCATTGCCATGTTTTGCCGTTTTCGATCCAAATCATGCTCCCGAGTAGTATTTCTAAGTAGCACTATTTCCGTGAAAGATCGCTTTATATCTGTTTTGCCGGTTTTTTTTTTTTTTTTAAACCGTGAGACTTAGAGGGGTGCTTAACACAGCCAAAGCTGAAAGCTTGTTAAAAGAAAAGCATAGCTTTCGAGTAGTCAAATCTTATAGACGTGGAGCATGAGTAGTAAATTATTCAAGGTGCACTTTAAAAAAAAATAACAGTTTCCATTTTCCAAAGTGAGGTTTGGATTTTTCAGCAGAAAATAGCAACATGATTTCGTTATTATTTCCATTTGTGCCTTTGGTTTTCCTTATGCATTTTGGTTTCCGACCCAATTCCCCGTTCTGGGAACTGGAAAACTCAGAACATGATTACTTTCCAGAGATCATCCAAGGGGGCACAATACATTCCTGACGCAAAAGATGATACGATAAATTATTAGTTATATGTTGATAGGGACTGAAAATGGATGACAGTAGGATTTAGGATGATTTAATCAGTGTCACGATATCAGTAAACCCTGAAGAGGGACAAAGATCATTGACCTGAGACCCGATCTCAGGTTTTCTTACACGGACTCCACATTTATTTGCTCTTTTTGGGGTATATCCAAAGTAGATTTAGACCATACCTGAAATTAAAGTAACATTTGCATTAGGAAACCTATTTCGTGGCAGAAAAAAAATTCACCAAGGAGGAAGATATTGAAATCTAGGAGAGGCCATGCCCCCCCCCCAAAGGGCGCCCATGGAGTTATTAAAGACTATACACAACCTTCTATGATTCATGTCGGCAAAAGTGACCTTGCTACGTACCATGCACATCGAAACAAATTGCCTAGCTATAAACGTAACAAAGGCGTATTTTCTTCCACAAACCCTAAAATCAGTCAAAACTATTCAAAACAAAGGTAGGCTAACTTAATTCATCATATAGCATGCGAATTTGTCGCTTCTCGTCCGTCCATAATTTATTCAGAGGGTCGGCATGTACTAGCTCTGTAGTCAAAGCTTCACTTTTTGACAATAACAAGGCTGATCGCCAGAATATTTCTGGTATCCACTCACGACCAGCTCCCCCGGTAGTCGCCTGATCTGTGCGAACCTTGAAACCGAAACTTCTAGGACATATATTCTGTTTCACCCAGAGATGACTACTCGTTTGCGATAACCCTGTTTACTACAGTGTTTCCCGAAAAAATCCGGTACCCCTCCAATTCTCCCCACCGATGTTGGATTCGCGTCGAACGAATAAATGTCATATCTGATGAATTTGCTCCTACCAACCGTCAAGTTTTGCTCGAACTTAAAGGAGATTCACCCGTTCGTCTCCCAAACCGACGTCATGTCCGATCCAGTCCTGATATTCACAAGTCTATGGCCTATGACCATTGTACAGCGTAAGTTCCATCGCTGTCTCGTTATCCTTTTGGTACCTACAAGTATCACTTGATTTCCACACCCTTCCTCTCGAAATTCCCCCCACCGTGTCTAGATGTATTTCGGACACATACACTTCACACTAGGGCACTCGCTCCTACTACCCACCCAGTTTCACTCGAATCAGAGCACTTCCTGAACACCTTCGGTAGGCTTGTTCTCCCGTACAACACTACCCACCCACCGAGACCGAGGCAGCACGGATCTCAAACTAATATAATATATAGGATCCATACCCGTTCTACCGTCCAAGTTTCATCCCAATCTCTCCGTCCGTTTGATCCGTATGCAGGTTACCAAATGTCCGTGCCCGCCCTCCAACTCCCCATACTTTGGTTCAGGCACAACGGAGCATCTCGGGTGTCTGGTCATACCACCCATCCAGTTTTACTCGAAAGGAATGATCAGTTTGCTCAGCTCAACAACCAACCACGCGAACATGTCCAATTTGATGGGAGTGACCTCAATTGCTCGCATGCTTACGATTTAATTCCTTTAAAGGCAAATAATAGACAAGAAACAAACTGAAAAGTTAATATCCACTACATAAACAAATAACGCTCTTAATCGATGGCGTGCAGCTTATTCTCCGTAAATGATTCTTCTCATCATTCGCTGTACGGCAATTATCTGGTTTCCGCTCTTCAGGGCTGGAAGAAAATCATAATGTGTAAACCCCTCTCGACACATATACTGGTTAAACTGTCGCATTACTAACGCATGAAAACACTATGCAAAAAATACCCCTGCGGAGGTCAGCTAAGATTTGCTCTAGAGCAGATATTTCGGCCCTTATTGTCAGGGTCCCCGTCAAAGTTTTGTACTGTACCCAATGGTCCTTGAACCCGACAGGATTACGGGGCGGGAGGGGGGGGTCAAGACCCATATTATCCCATATCATCGACTGTTTCAAATTCAAATTTTGTACTGTACCCAATGGTCCTTGAACCCGACGGGGTTACGGGGTGGGGGTGGTCTCGAAAACAGCTTGGGTCGAACGAGTATTTATCATAAAAGATGTCTACTGAACTTCCGTTTTTTGATGTTCGTTCCTTCGGGCTACAGCAAAACGAAGACCCTTCCATCTCCCAAGAAGGTCCTACATCAGAGGAAAATAACACTAGGGAGTACCGTCAAGACCTAAGCTTTCCTCGCTTCGCAAACGGGCCATAATCATAACGCCTCTCACTAAGCTTGCAGCATTCAAAGCGAGACAAACTTGCGGATTCAGACATTTCTATTAAAGCTAAGATGCGGTCTGCACACATTGAGGAAACAGAGGATGTTGCATTTTTTTGGCTGTGTTAAAAATTTGAAGTTATTGAAGCCAGCACTGGTGAACGACTATTTGAGTTTCAGTAGGGAGGTTCACTATCGCTAGTGGTGCTAGTGTCGCTGCTATTCGACTGTGTGTCAGTTATTCCAAGACTTGGCGCTGCTCCCTATTGTTATTTTGCTCTGGCCTAATCTCAGCGCTGCAGCAAATCTTAGCTGACGTATCTGTTCAGCGTCATTTTGAAAACTGAGAACATTATCGAAAAAGATCGTTCTCCTACGCTTTGATTGCAATTGAGGCAATATTGGAAAAGTTTGAAAGCTCCATGGCTTAATCCAATATTTAATGCACTTCTTTATAAGTTAAAATACGTGATCTATTTAATGTATAAAAGTTTTACTGTCTTTTCTTTTACTCAATTTAGGATCCTGCGACCAAATTTGATGGACAAAGAACAACGACGCCCAACTATTTATATCATCTTCCAGCTCTAGCATCAACAGTGTTTTCTGTGAAGCATTACATGTTAATGTTTGTGATGTGTATATTTGCTGCAAAAAAAAGTGTTTTCTTCCTTTACTTTTACTCCATCTCGGAGTATTCTTGTCAGCCTTGTTTGAAAAATTCTGCAAAAATGTGGTACGGATGCATTTGGGAATGGGGGTCAAGGATGGATATAGAGGAAGGTGAAGTAGAAATAATAATAAGAAATCCAAACTTGGGAATGGAAGAAATTAAGTATGCAACTGAACTTGTGGTAATACTATTATTTGTTTTTACCACTAGATGCTAGGGTAAAATAGAATAGGAAGGAAAAGGGGAAGTGTCGTTCTGACCGTGCTATTTTAGATATGCGAAGCATCTGCTCCATTTCTCAAAATTATGCCATAAGCACAAGGTAGTGCAGAAGTTCAAATTCCAGATACCAGTTTTACCCTTCTGGAAGTTTCCTCCTCGCTACAAACAAGACCAAAGGTTCCGATGGGATCCCAAAAATTCAATATTTGATCCAGACAATTAGATTTTATCTTCGCCAGACTCCTTGAGTATTTTTACTCTTAAAATTTAGAAACAGATTAAGGCCAAACAGCTAATCATCTCAGAAAACCAAGTTCAGATATGGATTCAGCATGTGTCTTTACCCCTATAAGCCTATCGAAACGATCCTGCCTTACTTCTGCGAATTTTCCCGGTTTCGGAGAAATCCAGAACTACTTGTCCGGCGAAAGAATAAAGCTCATAAACGAATTCAGCGCATCTCCTTACCCCTATATTCAACATCTAATCAACTTTAAATCAAAATTTAACTTAAAACAAATTTTTCGGTTTTAGCCGGATTCCGGACTAAAAATATATCCGGCAAAAAAATGATTCTCGAATACGGATTCAGCATTTTTTCTTACCCCTAAACCGAACATCTAATCAACTTCAAATAAAACTTTTACTTTTAACAAACTTTCCGGTTTTGGCCGGATTCCGGGTGAACTACTTGTCCGGCAAGAAAATGGTTTTCATATTCGTGTTCTGCATGCCTTCTTTGCCCTACATCAAACATCTTATCAACTTCAAATAAAACATTTACTTTTAACAAACTTTCCGGTTTAGGCCGGATTCCGGGCGAACTACTTGTCCGGCGAGAAAATAGTTTTCATATTCGTGTTCAGCATGTCTTCTTACCTCATAATCGACTATCTCATTTGCTGTTTAAAAATATTTTGTTTGTTCCTTAATTTAAACCCCCTCCTCCACCCCTAAATATAGGGCTACAGAGCCCGTCTTCGAACTTGACCTGTACTTTGACCCAAAGAATCCTCACACCAAGTTTCATCAAAATATCTCATTCTCTTTGAAATTTATAGACCGTACAGACGGACGGACGGACAGACGGACAACTTTTTGACAACTTTTTCAACTTTATCCGTCACTAACGTTTTGGGATCCCAAAAATCATGGCCAACCGGACCGAACCAGCGCTTGACGTTCTCCACTGCTTCCTGGTCGAAGATAATTCTGTTCGCCTTTTTCATGTGTTTTATTTGTGAAGAACAGTAACAACCCCATCTCATCACCTCGTCATTGCCCTTCCAGCTCAAATTGTGTTCAGAAATCTGAGAGCAACGGAAGATGGGGCCAAGTAAGATCTCATTCAGGCTGAGTACATAAATGGTCCCTACACATCATTCATCATCTTGGATAAGGAAAGAAGTCTGGCTTACGCAACTGAATCCTAGTCCAGTGTGCTACGAATCTCAAGTGACTTCCAGCAACTGGGAGGAACTCAAGAAAAGTCAATATGTCAACGCCAGAGCAGTATCTCAGCTTTGCTCCGAAGATCCTCTCAGAGATGGGAGAGATTACGAGACAAGCTGGTACTGTACCTACTTCATTCCCATGAACCTTGGCAAATTTTTAACGAAGAGCAGGTCACGCTAACTAATGTGGTTTGTCATTCTTGCTTATGTTTCGAGGCAATAAATACTGATTTTAATCCATAAAATACTTCAACTGTATAAAAATAGCTTTGGATTTTTCAATGGCCATATTCCCGTTCAGCGCTTCCAAGCGGACTAGTTTCTGTTAATCCCCCGATGCCTCACCATCAGCACTTGGATCAGACATGGTAAAATAGATCCACAGGTTAGTGAGTGGAAAACCTGTCATCTGTGTCCCAGGTAATGGAGGTTTTGCATATGTCTCAGCAGCAATAAGTGCAAGTGACCCATTACCCTATGGATCCGACTTTTTACTATGTCTACACAAGGGTTGTTTATGAGGCAATGGGGGACTAATAGAAACTAGTCCACTTGTAGCGCTGAACTGTAATAAGGCCAATTTCAAGCGCCCAGCTATATGATTATACAAGCCTTCACTAAAAGGCCGGTACAACTATTTATTTTTTTACAACTATGACTAGCTTTTATCGCACTTGCAGCCTTCGACTCAATGGCCATTTACCGAACACTTTTCCCTCGGTCGGTCCACTGATCGGGGGTTAGAATACTTTCAGATGAGCTATTACAACGAAACTTGCGCAATTCAATACATTTTATTCCGGTAACTAAGACCATAATTTGAGAACACACATAACGACACTAATAAAATGAAAAACAAAACAAAACCAAGACCATATTACCCTCTATCAATAGGCTCATATAACTGTTTCCATACTGGAAGTGAAAGCCGTAGGAGCGAAGTACTCAATTGACAAATAAGGGTATTGTCGCTTGCAAGAAGCCGTTTTCTCAGAGACTCACGACACAGCCAATGCAGCTCATAAAAATTCGGGACATTATGATCAGAAAACACTTCACTAGCACTTGTAAAACGAGGGAGTTTATGAAGAAATCGAAAAATATCATTGTACGCAATACGCAGCTCGCTTATTCCTTTCTTCGTAAAAGAACAAACAAGAGAAAGACCAAAAATACTTGTACAATACGACCGAAAAAGAAACGTCTTAACGTCGGGAGTACAATGGTGGAAATTCCGCAACAGCATATTTCCACGTGTATAAACCGATTTCAACGAATGACGAATGTGGGTATCATCAACAAGATGCTCATTAAACACAAACCCGAGGTATCGAAATTGTGAAACAAATGAAAGCACACTACCATTCAGAAGAATAGGCGGAATAAACGGGGCGACAGAACCCTTAGGCCTAAAACAAACACATTCAGTTTTTGCAGAGTTAAAAATGATATCATTTTCATCTGCAAACGATTGGCAAATTCGCAGTGATTTATTCAGGGCATTAGGGCATGTTGCTAGCAAAACTAGATCATCGGCATAACTAATATTATTTATGCAACAAAACCCGACGTGGCAACCAATGCCACTAGCACTTAAACGTTTGTTTAGATCGTCGCAATAAACCGTGAACAAAAACGCGGAAAGCACGCCCCCTTGCCGTACTCCGTTAATAACAGAGAAAGGGGAACTTAGCTCGGACCTTAGCAATGCAAACGCTTGCAAACAATGAAGCGTATTAATATTTTAATGTACTTTATTTTCCTAGTAGCTTGTATTCTACACGCTAGCATTGGGTCGTCATTCTCGTGCATAGAACAGGACACAATTCTATGAATAGACATTTCATCACGTACAAGAATATCGTTTTAACTTAACTAGAACTATGAGATAACGATCATTCCATTTAATGGGTGGTCTTAATAGTCTCTGGGACCTGGCTAGACTGACTTGGAAATTGTCACTTTCAAGATTTGGCCATCTAAAGGAAGTGGAGGGAGGGGGAATCCGAAATCTTTTGGCATTTGTAATGAGGGGAGCAACTCACGAATCCATCGTTTCAGTAATTTTAATCATTTAGTTGTCTAGTTTTTGTCTTTTATCATTGTCTACACGGTGCTTCAAGGTCTGTTGAATGATTGAGTTAACTGAAAAGCCAACTTATTTGTGTGTAATTTAATTGGATACACTGAATTATTTGGATTCTGCGAAGGGATTTTTTGATTGTCTACTATCTGCTCTAGTTATGAGGCTCAGAATATCTCCGGCCGTCCCAACGGCGTATATTCTACTATGACGCGGGAAATTTTAATCTCAACACAAATGCGGCTTTTCAGTGGGCAGTGGTGGGATTGGTGAAGATTGCTTAGTGACTAAACAAAAAAAAAATGATAAATCTTTCTCGTAAGGCATTGTCGTCAAAACACGGATACAAGTTTGAAGGATGAGGGTGAAAAACAGCAAGCAATGTGAGAGTAGCAAAAGTTTAGCCGCTGAGCGAGAGCTTGCGTTACAGTCCCCATTTAAAACCAAAAATCCAAAGCTTACATCAAGGAGACAGTCTAACGTCGTGGTTTTTTCAAGGACTTTTTTCATTTTCAGTGACGACCATGATCCCAAAAAGCCCAAGCTTTATTGAGGCAATGAAAGAACTTGCAACTTATAATTTATTTGCGGAAAAAGCCAGATGCTTTTTCTGGACGCTTTTTGTCAGAACAAAAAAATGAATGAAACATAAGCGAAATCCAGGAAGTTAAACTAAGGAAAACTACTAAAGGATTTTTTTTTTCCGTGATTTAAAGCAACCTTCACGAACCAGTCTCTTCATATCGTGAAAACACGTACTTCCAATCACTCAGCTCATCCACACATCATCGTTAATTCTATCCACGTCATCTTACTCAAGAAATTCATAGATCAGAAGCAACAAAATCTCCATACACGTCAGGCATAAATAGGGACCCGTATATCCCAGTACATTCTCCAAATACTTCTTCCGTTTTTTCAGTTGCTTACAGTCAATCCAACAACTAATTAATATCCTTAAACCCAAGAAGAAGCTAACATCAAAGGGATCCCGGAGACAGTAGAACACATCTTATCAGAATGCCCACGATATAGCACTCAACGAAGTCAGTTGGTTTGCCAAACTAAAACCGCAAAAAGTAGCCTCGCCTCCAGCTTTGATACTTGGCATTGAGACCTTAGGTAAGAACAAAGATTACGAAGTCTAGCGGCATCTTCTCCGATCCCTACTGCAAGACTGTAATCTAAAGATTTAAATGAATAGTTCGTTAGCCTTAAGTTTCTGTTTGGTGGCTTTGGTGAGAAAAGTCGAGCATATAGTTACAATCTTGACCTCATAAAGTATTTAACTGTTAACACTTACGGTATAGATTGGTAGTGTAACTCCACCAATCCCAGCAACCTTGTGGATTTCCTAGAAGAGATTCGGGCACAACTTGAGGGAAGAGTATGATGATGTTGTTCAACTCTGCTACTTCCAGCAGACCTGTCTTACGGGCGTAGGTGTCTCCAATATGGTATCTAAAAAGAAAACATCTTGTCCCAGAATAGGTCTAGTAAAGCTCGTCATCAAGCTGTGAGTACGTCTGAACTTTACTTTAAAATTTAATCAAAAAAGGCTGAGATAGGACTATCTAGTTACCTATCACTTATTCAGCTAAGGAGGTTTCAAGACCCGATGAAAATCCGTTACCTCGTTGCTCCGGTATTTACAAATAATCAATTTTCAAATAGTGAAATTTCTCTGCCGGATTTATAGTACTTGTATGCGCTTGTACCTGTGTTGTATGCTTCACGAAAATGCTTTATGAAAAATAAGTGTCCACGCAGCGAGCCAGCCACCTTCCGCAAGCTGTTCACTGGCCACTGACACTTTTGTATTTAGATTCAAATTTTCTGCGTCAGTGAGCGTTCAGGCTTTGTGAGGACGGCCGTAGATATTCTGATGTTATGCACTAGAGCAAATAGTGAAAAGTAAAAACAATCCCTTAACACAATCCAAATAATGCAGTGTATTCAGTTACACGATACAAAAATAAGTTGGCTTTTCACTTAAGCTTTTAACACAATTATCTTTCGAAGTACTTCTTGGGATCCAGAACTTCAGTGACATGATCCCAACGAAAGTTTGTCTGTCCCTCTGTTCGTCTAATGTGACCGTCGATTTATATAGTTAAAGGTCATCTGAATGAAGTCTAACACCCTAAATTGCCACTTTTACATACTGCTTACCATTTATCTCTCGAAAACCGGACTAAAATCGGATGAAGTTTCACCGTGCTATAATTTTCAGCCTTTTTTCCGACTTGTCTTGATCGTAACGCTCGCCGTAACAGTTGTAACAGTCCATGCGTAACAGTTCATGTTGTAACAGTCCAGACCGTAACAGTCCATGCGTTTATCCATCCATGCGTTACCAACGTACGTTTATCCATGCGATAATGACAGTTTAAATATTGGCGCTAAATTTGTCTTGGGAGGTCGTAACGAATCGCCATAGGGAGACTTAGAACTTCAAGAGTGGATAGCGCCGAAATCACGGAGCGAAAAAATTCGTCTTCTCTGTACCGGTACTGTGAAGGACGATCTGAGGGGTTCTTGGAAGTATGGTAGGATCGTTCAGGTGTCCTTTAATGCAACTTTTAACAAAATGTTGGTAGAAGTAAAAGTGTATTCTAAGTCGACTAGAACATCAACATAGAGCTATGAATACGTAATGAACGAAATCTGAACTTTATTTCCTCCTCGGACAAGTAGATTGACCAGAATCCGGCGAATACTGGAAACTTTTTAGAGGTAATGCCTGAAGGAGCATCGGTCCAGGGTTGACAATATACGCTAAACTCATATATGAATTTCATTTTCTCGCCGGATAATTATTTTAACTGGAATCCGTCCAAATCCGGATTTGGTCGGTAAAAGTTTTTTGAAGTCAGTGACATTGACGAAAAAGACTCGTTCAATCGGGAAATAGTCTTTCCTATTGCATTGGAGGGATAGCCCGGTCGGAATATGGTCAAAACTTAATTTTTATCAATGAAACCAATTGTCTGATATGCTTTTTGCTGGAAAGTATTACCTAATGTTTAAGGGGTTCAATGAGACACCTGGGTCCATCTGTATGGAATGACCTACCAGTGAGCATTAGGGCGGCGGAACACCTACCTCAGTTTAAAATGAAATTAAAAGATTATTTTCTGGGGCATAAATGTTGAATTTTGATATGGGTGGTAGGGTGGTGAGGGGAGGAAGGGTGGGCTAGGGAGGTAAGGGTGGTTAGGTAGGGAAGGTGGGGTTGGGGGGGGAGGGAGAGTTGAGTTTTGATGAGTGAGAGAGATTGGATTTATTATTATAGGTAAGTAAACATGTGGACTTTCGCGCGAATGTAAACCCTCATAGGTTTTTCCTCCAACGCGAAAGTGTTATTTTTTATTTTTATTTATTTGTGAATGTGAAAATAAAACTTGAACTTGGAAAAAAAAAAGACTGGACGTCTTAAAGAGTTCAGGTGCTCGACGACCACCTCCTACTTGTCGACAGATCTTTTATTTGCTCGTAGTTATGATTTTCTATCACTATTTATTTTCAATTAATCCCTCATTACATATAAACGGAATGCCAAAACAACCTTAGGGACCAACTGTGACGAGTGTGTACTGAAAGTCATCTTACATGCAGGATTAGAAAAAAACAGAACTTTTACAGAGCAATTATTTTTTTTTTCGCCGTTCTCTGGGAAGTTCTTGGGAAGTCGAGAGGAACCATGAGAATAGACGGAATCACTCCCTAGTGACTCCTTGGACGGGATACCGCGAGAACTCAGAAAATCACCTCGTATGCCCTTTGTTCGAGCATTTGCTTATGCACGTCCTTGCCAGCCTGATTCAATGTATGCAATTAGTCCGTGAAGGTTATGGTCCCCATTATTTTCTCTTTTTTTATTCTGAAAAAAAAATTTTTAGTTTGTGCAGTTGACTTATTCCCAAAAATATGCATAATTGCAATTGAACGTCCATTTTCTCACCGTTTTTTCTGCGACACTTGAATTTAGGATTTGTTTTTTGTGGCATTTACCAATTATTTTCCTTCTGTCGGTCAGTAAGGTGATCGCGAGTAAGGGTACTTCCAGATTGGCTAGGACGATGAAACTTGCAAACGCTTCAGGGACCGGATTACTCCGACTTGGAAATAATCACTTCCTCGGTCCGACCATCCTTGGGTTGGGAGGAATCCAGAATCAGACATGCTGATCTTGTGAATGGTTGATCTAATCTAAATGAAACTCAATGATTGGAAAGACCTGATGACTCATATGTCCCCTGTCAAATCCGGACAGAATCTGACCACTGTGGAGGGAATTAGAGGGGGGGGGGGGATTTCGATGAAAGCGAGTTAAGGTACTTCCAGATGTGGTAGGACGACACGATCTGGCAAATATATCAGGGACCCGAGTTCCCGATTCGGTCATTGCGGGGGAAAGGGGAATCCGAAATACTGAGGCATGTTCAACTTTCGAACGGGCGATCAGATCTGAATAAAATCTGATCATTGACAAGAGTTCACCTCTGAGATAACCTACCCCATTTCAACTCTGGATTGGATCCGAAAACTATGAGGAGGGTAGCACTGGAAATTCCCTGGCACGCTTAAAATGCAGGGATCAGGGTGGAAGTTTGTGGGAAGAAAAAACAAAACCCATAGATAAAAAACACTTGTAGAACCGGACAGAGCCGTCACTACCGGGGGGGAGGGGGGGACCCCCCCCCCCCCCCAATGTTGTCGGCAAAAAATAACCAAGTCGGCGCGAAGCGCCGCGATTTTTAGTAAAAACAGTGGATTTTTTCTTGGAAATAGTCGTTTTTTCTTAAAAACAATCAAAAACAGTTTGTTTTTCGTAAAAATAGTCGATTGTTTCTTGAAAATAGTCGTTTTTTCGTCAACACAGTCGTTTTTTTTTCTCAATAACAGTCGTTTTTATCCGCAAAAATAGTCGGTAAAAATGACCAGCCAGTCGGTAAATACCTTGTCCCCCCCCCAAACATGTTGGCTAGTAACGCCTCTGGAACCGGACCGTAGTCTATATTAGCACTGTGGTGGAATTTGGAAGGGGGTCCTGTGAATTTTTTGACAATAATAATCCTGGAACGAGTGATTTGGTTCTGATGGATAATGACAGATTTCAAGACCACACGTCTAGATGCTTCGTTTACAGGTACGGATCAGATCCGGTAACTAGAGGGAGAGCTGGAGAGAGCACCGTAGGTCTTGTGGCACGCGAGCAAAGGTACTTGCAAATGGGCTAAGGCGGTGAAATTTGTTAGATCGTCTAGCAAGTTTTAAGGTGCGCATCTAGCCGCACAGTGCATGAGTACTTTGGGTCACAATGAGACATGTGCATGTTACCTGAGTGCCAACGTTGTGCCTCAAGTGTTTTGCTTACCAATGAACTTCTACCACCCTTAAAGTGTGGCAAACGACACCTTTTATGTTCCACAGGTGCCCATGGTCATTTGTGCATGAAAGATTTTTGCTTACAGATGAACTCCTGGACCCCTTAAAGTGTGCCTTTTAACCCCATTGGTGCTAAAGTAATTTGAATCCGCATTTGGCAATCAATTTCTACCCGGACATATAGAGCGTGTTCCACCCGTCTAACAAGAGTAAGTATTAGTTACTATTTTCGTTCCAACCTCGTCAAAAGTTACTACGCTGAGCGTTCCAACCTTCTCAAACTAGTAACTAATAGTTAGTATTTGCTTACCATTCTCGTGACCGTAGTAAGCGTAGTAACTACGGATCGCTGTAAAGTGATTGGTCCGATCAGCCCGCGGCATAAGATTTGACCGAAAAAAGAAAAAAGCGTTCCAGCCTTGACGCCAAGAAGCAAAAAAATCGTGACGTCATGCGTAGTAACTACGGTAAGTAGGGTGGAACACGCTCATAGTTCTCCCGGAATCAAGCTGAAACCGGAAAATTTGTTATAAGTAAAAGTCTTATCTGATGCTGATTAGAGGCTCGATTTAGTAGTAAGGAGGCATACTAAATTGAAGGTTATTTTCTCGTCGGACAAATAGTTCCCCCGTAGTCGGGCCAAAACCTGAAAATGTGTTAAAAGTTTTTTCTGAAGTAGATCAGATGCTCGATGTAGGGGTAAGGAGATACGCTGAACTCGTTTGTGAGCTTTAGTTTTTGCCGGACATGTAGTTCGGCCGGGATCCGGTCAAAACCGGAGATTTGGCAGAAGTAAGGCAAGAAGATTAGATCAATTTCGCAAAGTAGATATGACGTATAGCCTAGGGGTAAATGCACAAATGCTGAATCCATACCTGAACTTGGTTTCTCAAATGATTAGCTATTGGTCTTATTCTGTTTCTAATGTTAACAGTAAAAATATTCAAGTTTTTACAAGACCAATTTGTCTTGTACAAATTTGGGATACCGTCTAAATCTTTGGTCTTGTTGTAAGGCAATGTGCAGTTAGTGGTCAAGATTGGACTCGGCCACTGCTGGGAAGTTAAAGTGGGTGGCGGGGTCATGGAAATCTTGTGACACGCTTAATTAAAGGTGGAGATATCGGACGGAACTTGGCGGACAGCCAAGTCCGCTCCGCCAAGGGGGCCGAGATAACGAGCTCATATCCCTGCCGGCCCCATTGATTGATATTTATTGTAGAGAAGTATTTTTCAAATTAAAGAACCTGAACCTGAACCAGGACTGCCACATGCTTCGGGTGCCCCAGTTGGAGAGGAGAGTGGGATGGATCTCCCTTCCCTCCACGACCTTGACAGAACGAACCTTAGCTGATAGTTTCAGTTTCATTTTATTTATTTTCAAAGCAAGTTGTAGCCAATTATTTCGTAGCACTGATCCCAGTCAAGGTTCCGTCGGAACATGACTCGTTCGACAACATTAAGAAGAAGAAAAGCAACAAAATATCTCCAAAAAATCGTGATATCCACCTGCCCCGAAGCCATAAAGCGATGAAAGAAAAATACACTTGTTTCAAGTCGAGCTTTCGTGTGTAACGAAAGGATATGCTAAGTTGATTCATTCGTCCGGAGAAAAGAAAAGAACAAAAACGTTCAAAAACATAGTGGACGTTACTTTTTGTCACAGATTAATGGAGCAAACAACAGATTAAGTTTCTCCAGTTGAAAGGGGAACTTCTCAGACTTCAGCGTCTAATGCTTTGACTTTCCGATATCTTATCAAAGAATACAAAAATGTTCTTAGAGGGATTAAATCCTTACAAATGGTATCGAAGCCTTACTAAGCCAGCAAGGACTTTCGTATTTCCTCTACATTTAAGTGACTATTTGCCGAAACCATAAATTCACTAACGATAATAATTAAAGCGCAAGTCACGCTAGATAAAGATGATATTCCAATATTCTAACATTTGTTAATCCTTTGAAAACTCTTTGTTCAGAAGATTACAAACATTAAAGCCATATGAGGCGTCTGAACTTCGTCGGGGGGGGGGGCTCGAAATTTTTGACACGCAAAGGGACCAAATGGATGGAGGCACTTAGAATAAACTTGGAAGGTACAGTGGTCATGGGCCCTAGCTAAGTTGGCTTTTCTAGGGCCCAGAGCGAATGCGACGTCAAATGGTGGGGAGTTGACTGGAAATTTCTCGGAAATGCTCCCTGAAGTTTTATGACACGAGGACAGGGCTGTATTCAGGGGGTTAGGGGATTTACCCCCCATTTTAGAAGTAGTGAACTGAAAGACAACAATGCTCCTCAGCCGGGATTTGAACTCAGGCCCCTCTGCTTACAAGGCAGGCGCTCTAACCGTTTGAGCTACCGAGGGGCTTGTGAACACAGTTCGCAAACCACTACAATAGTCCGGCAGAAGCCGGCCATAGGAACAGTGATCTCGGCCGAAGGCAAATTCATCTAATTAGTTCACATCCCCAAGTCACGGAAATTATAAAAGACAAACCAGGACCCACTTGGCTGGGTCTCATGGTGAAAACCAAACAAATTCAAATGTAATTTTGATGAATTTGTCTACGTGGCTCCGACATTTGAGTCCTAGACTTCTACACTAAATTCAAAAAAAGTTGCTCTTGTTTCATTAGTCACGGTAAAACTCCCTTGTATAAAGTGCCATCTATGTGATTTACCCCTCCCCCCACCCCACCCCCGACGAAACATGCAAAAATAATCGTTTCTTATAGGCTTTAAACTTTGATCTATGTCTTTTTTATAATTCTTGGTCCGACCCGCGAGCACCCCCCCCCCCCCGAAATAAATTCCTGGATACGGACCTGCACGTGGTTCAAAACGAGGTACTGGGGTCAAGTTGAAGGGAGTCCAGACTTTTTTTATTATTTACCGCTTATAGGTACAAGTAGAGTATTTCCTGGACTGCACCATATTTTGTTTAATTTTTGTCGTTCTGCTCCGCATTGTTTTTTACTCGTTTCCCATCTTCCTTCAAATGATTTCTTGAATGCTTTTCTTTAATGTTTAGCATGCTTTAGTTGTTCAAAATAAAACAGTAAAATAACAAAAAAAGCAAACTTTCGCATGCAAACCGGTTAAGGTTCGCGTAGCGCAGGTGCCGATCTCCTGATACTCCGCCCTCGGCCGGGAGTGCAATGCGTGGTTGGGGGCAAATCATCCGACGCTTTCCCGTGCTTTTTTCTAGATTTCTCTAGGTACCCATTTGAAGCTGGGTGGAATTTGGCTTGTCGTACGGGGAAACGCCACTAACCCTCGCCCTTAACCAAACGATCGGCACAACCGAGACCCGAACCAGCGACCCTTCGCTCGTGAGTTCGGCGCGTTAACCATTCGGCCACGGACGGACAAAAACAAAACAAGTAAACGAAATAAAATAAAACAGTAAAATAAAACGACAGAAAATTAAGACTCAGCATAGAAGAAGCAAAGATTTCAATGAGAAGATGGAAGTGTAGGTGCCACACTTGTGTCACTGACAGAAGTAGAAACTGAATTATCATTTCAGGATTGTTTCTTCTTGCCACGGCCTGACACGGAAAACTATCACGAAGGGACAAAAATACCACAGATGCAAATCTTCGATGACCTTCCGTTTATATTGAGGAGAGTTTGATTAAAAGGACCGAAAAATCTGTGCAGCTTTGACCGTTGGCGTCTCAGGAATAAAGGCTGCGGTTTCTTCCCTAGTTTCTTGTAATCAAGGGTAAATAAAAATAAAAATAAAAATTGTGGTTACTTGTTTACGTGAAGATGGTATTTCAACAGGGGACTAGCCAAAATTAGTTTGAATACAATTCAAACGATATTGAATCCTCGTGAAGTGGTAACTCAAGTGGTCGCGAATGGCTTTGCAGAAACCATCCTTAGACTGCAGATCTCGCATATGAGCTGTTATTCATCAAATTGACACTTACTGTAGGCAACCTTGATAGTGCATCTGGAACTACATTTTTAGGACCGGGTATGTACTGTATGTCGAAATCATACCCTTGGAGCTCCATTTGAAAACATGCCCATTTACCCGTAGCGTCGTTCTTATTCATAAGCAAAGTTAAAGGCCTATGATCTGACAAGACAGTAAACTTCTTGCCAAGCAGATTAGGTCTAAAAGTCCGAATATGATAAACAACAGCGATAGCTTCTTTCTCGGCTGCCGAATGTTTTCGTTCTGCAGTATTCAAGGTTCTGGACTTATGGCAAAAGCCCATTGAGAAACCAAAGATTTAATTTCACTAGGCGCGCGGCTGAACGACTATTTACGGAAACCACACTTTTTTTCCGATCTTGAGGAAATTGATTTCTAAGAAAACATACTTCTGATGAATTCACAAGCAGTTCCCTGTGTTTTCCTCCTTTCTCTAAGAAAATTGATTCCCAAACTTGAAAACAATATGGTAAAAAGTAGCAGTATAGGGCTGGAAAAGGGATTGAAAATCTTTTGATGAATAGAGATTTGAACAAAACAAAAAATAGTCGTAATTTCAGCAACTTGTGAAATTTTGGGGAGCAATTTATTTGGCTTTTGAACAATAATAGAGACGTCGTCATTTTTTTTAAATGTGTTGAAAATTTAGAAGGTAGAAGAGAAACTGATAGTCGTACCGGAATATCTCGATAAAAATAAGAACAATAATCATTACGATCAAGGAAAACTTTCAGACTATTATTTGTACAGGATTTTTCTTTGTCCTTGTTAATGTACTTATGCTCCTGGGCAGTGCGTCATAAATTATTCATTTATTCATTCATTCGAGTAAAGTATTTTTTCGTCTGTTTTTTTGCTTTTTACATAATCTGGTTTATCAGTACGAAGAGGTCGATTAATTTGCTGTTAGTGAGTTTATCGCGTAAATTCATTTTTCTTTTACAGTCTTTATGTTTTTGATCGAACGATGGGTAAAAAAAATGGATTTTAAATTATAAGATCCTTTGACGGAACTTTATGCCTTAATCTGTTTAGCTTGCACTTTTATTCTCTTTATTGTGTTGCGAGAGCAACACTTTGGTTTTGTCGTGTTTTTTTTTTTTTTTTCCCTAGCACCCCGATTTCAGCGTATTCCTAGAAAGTGGTAAGGGTCTAACCTCTGCGGTTTTTACGGAAAGTGCGGACCTTCGGCCGGATTGATGAATATGACATTACATTTTGGAAAGCTTCGTAGAGCTCTTACCTGGGGCAAAAAAGGATGGTTTTCGCTTGTGCGCGAGCTACAGCCTACGGTGTGTGAAGTGAAGAGGAGTTGTGTAGCCTATGTCAGAGAGGACTATCTGAAGTTATGCAGCCAAGCTTTCGTTTCATCAAACCACGTTTCTGCTTTCGAGTGGAAAGCTCCGTTCTAGCAGGCAAGCAGGCAGGCATCACTTTCAAATTGAAGGTGGACTAAAATCTACAAGTGCTAAATATGTGCGGCAGTTCCCCGGCCCCACAGCCAATATATCTTCTTTGAGTGATAAATAGAAAAATTTACAGAAACAAAAAAGTGGCATTTTCCCACGGGTCCGAAAGTGCTGCCATCTATTGTTTCTAGCCATTTCTGTTCGTGATTTCTGCTCACTTTATGATTCCATTTCTTACACTTGGGATTGAGGAAGAGAATTGGTTTTCAGCTATGCCTCTTAAACTTTAAAAGTTCTATCCTTGCTAAAGATATTAGAGCTTGTCCTTTGCTCCTTTCTAAGTGGTGATATTAGAAAGTTGGCATATGGCAAAAAAGTCAACTTTTAAACTAATACAGATAGAAATTTTTTTTCAACGGCAATCGATAGACCTTGATGAGCTGATGAAAGTATATGTCATCCATTTTTGGGTACAAAAATCCCTTCATGAGATACAGCAGTTTGAAAGTTTCGAGGGGTTGACAACTTCAGTAGTAAGGTACACACTGAAACCAAAAATAGGCCGATCCCATTTGTGAGACATGTAGGGGACTTGTAAGCAACAGTAGGCTGTTAGACAATAATCATCTTCGGCAATGAGGGGTTAGCAACTTTGGCTACTTGGTGTACCTACAATTTGTTTCCTATGTTTTATATGGCACGAACAATTATTTGGTACCACGTCTATCACGGGGAGATGCACTTGTAAGTAAGACTCGGTTGCTAGAAGGGCTTCACGAGGGGCTAGAAACTTGTGCAACCTATGCACATTTTATTTGATCTTTATAAATCTGAGGGTAAGAAAGCTGGTCTCTTTGGTCTCATTGTACCTTAGAATCTACATATAACCAAGAATTAAGTGTTTATGCAACGAATGCAAATCATATTTCGAAAAATGACTTAGTTTTACAATGATCTGTAAACTGGCATCTGTGGTATTTTGATCCGGAAAAGCTACGGACAGCTTTATGGTCCCAACTAGGTTATATAAGGAGACTTGTAAGCAAAAATCGGATGTTAGACCCTAACCGTCCTCGGCGATGAGGGGTTAGCAAATTTTGCTAGTAGGTGTACCTATTAATCCTATTATTTGTTTCCGGTGTATTTGATGCTGAGAAAAGTTTGGTACCATGTCTATCACGGGGAGATGGACTTGTAAGGAGGAATCGGTTGGTAGAAGGGGTTCATAAGGGGCTAGAAACTTTTGCAAATTGATGCACATTTTATTTGATCAATTGGCTGCATACTTTATTTGATCTCTATAAATCTGAGGGTATAACAAAATTAGTCTCCATGGTGTATCACTGTAGCTTAAAATTAAATTAAGTGCTTACGCATTATTTTGATCCTGAAAAGTTACGGATAGCTTTATAATACTAACTAGGTTATATAAGACAATGTTCCAAGTTTTTACCAGGCACGACGTCTACGATTGAAAAGATAAAGTTCAACTGGCTGCAAAGATTTTAGTCCCTACATCCGATATTCTGTTGTTGTTTTTTCAACGCTGAAGGATATCCGTATGAGTACGGATTGTGTCATCAGTCCATAAAAAAAAATCTTCTTGGAACATAACATTTTGAAAACGTCGATGGGTTGACAACTTCAGCGATAGCGAAGAAACAAAACCAAAGTGTTGCTCTCGCAACACTTTAGTCGGCGAAGCCCAACAAAGGTTGCCGCAACACTTCACGTTGCCCAGGCAACGTAGGTCTAGTTTTTCTCTAATTCGCTGTCAGAATGGGTAGATTCGATTATTCTTAATTCTGAGTAATGTTAGCTGGTGTCGCATTTATGTAGAAAGGAAAGAGTAGTGTTAATAGTATCCTCTTCTAACGGCTGGTAATGGTTTCTCCCCCATTTTCCGCCGTATTAATTAGCTCCTATAATGAAGCAATCAGTTTGGACTTAACTTTCTAAAAAGCGGAAACGTAGACATGAGAGATTGCTGGAGCGCTTCCGAGGACCGAGGACGAAATTTGTTGCTTTACTTTAGTTCCCCTCGGGAAACTGTGGCCAAAAGCGTGACGACACGGTTGGAATAACAAATAGATACCGGCAAGAAGTTTCAAGCAAGTTCAACTCACTAATGCTGCGTTAGGCAATTTGCAATCGCCGTTCGTCCATTCCGATAATTCCGAATTCTCCTATGGTGGGGCTGCCAACAAAATTTGAAAATGGGTGGATTTTTCTGTTTAGAGTAGACAAGACTATTTGTTTTGTTGTCACACCATTTTTCCAACCGTAAAAAAGGCAGGCGGACTTGATATATTAGTTGCAAGAAAAAGAAAGAAAAAAGTATAGAAAGCTAGAAGAAGTGCCGAGTAAAAAAAAAGTCAGGTCAAGAAAAAAGTTTAAGGTTTAAAGTTAAAGTTAAAGTTAAAAAAAGTTAAAAGTTTAAGGTTAAAGCTGAGAAGAAAAAATGATTCCAGCGCAGTGTTCCTTTTGCGCAGGGGAACTTTGGAACTTTGCAACGAAGCTGACGTCTTCAGAATGTTTCTTCGACTTGTTTATTTACTTTTCAAGTAGAGGGTTTGAACGCGTACTTTAAAGTTTAACTGAAACGCCAGCTTATTTTTCTATATTCATTTTAAGTACACTGAATTATTTTGACTATCTTGAGGGATGATAGTTATTTCACACTGGACTGTAGTAGGGACGTCGAGAATATGGATAGTCTCCCAACAAGACCGGCTCAACAACTTAACCGCTCAATTTAAACAAAACAAGAGCTGTAAGCTCATATGGCACTTGCATGTGTTGAGATGTTTTGTTTGATCAAAAGTATTTTTCGACTTTGTGGTTAAAATGCGAACTTGGTGCGAACTTGGGTGTAATGATGCGCACTTTAAAGGCGCTAGAAATGCATCTGTATGCAAAACCCTTGAGGCAAAAACGATCACAGGCCCTTAGGGATCCTTGATGTATACCGTTTCGTCAAAAGCTTTTTTTCGCTTTTCATTTCAAATGCGCACTTTAAGGGTGATAGAAATAAATTTTTAAGCAAAACCCTTGTGGCACAAATAATCATGGGTTGAGATGTATTGTTTGAAATAAAGTACTTTTCGACCTGGCCGTTCAGATTCACACTTTAAGGGAGCTAGAACGTCATTTGTAAACAAAACCCTTGAGGCAAAAATGATAATGGGCTCATGGGGATCATGAAAATATGAATTTGGTTTAAAAGTATTTTTCTAAATTTGCAGTCAAGATTAGTACTTTAACGAATGGTCGGGTTTGGAAAGTGGCCATTTTTGAGTCAATCTTGTCAAATCTCTAATATTACAGCCAAGTTCCATTGTCCTAGATTATCTGGAAGTACCTTAAACTGTGATCACCGGAATCCCGGGCCTCCCCCCCCCTCAAACTTCCCGACAGTCGCCGGAGCCAATCCGGTTCCGTAAGTGTTCATCCAGAGCATCTGTTTGTTATTCCCAAAAAGTCCCATCCCGATCTCACCAGTCTAATTCGGTCACTTATTTCCCCCCCCCCCCCCCCAATTACTGTCGGATCTGTCCGGACATGAAAAAGATCAACAGAAACATGTCCTCTCTTCAATTACCAAATTTCACTCAAATCCGATCAGCCGTTTCAAAGTTACGCATGACTCAATATTCCGGATTCCCCCTCCCGTTACTCCCCCACGGCTATCAGATCATGTAAATTTTTCTTTATAAGTCAGTTTGATCGGGTCCCTGATTCGCCTCCCAAGATTCGTCGTGAAAATCCCCAAAACTGCCATAACCGGAATTCCGGGAAACTCCCCTCCACCCCCCCCCTAATGTCATGATCCATCCGAAATGTATAAACGATTTATCTGGAGCAGATGCTTGTTCTTCCCAGCAAGTTTCACTCCGATCCCTCCATTCTAACCGTTTCCCGATATTTCCGGTCCCCCCCCCCAACTCCCCCATAGCTGTTGAATCCGGTCCGGACTTCAAATGGGACATCTTAGGTATGTCATTTATTCAGTTATTAAGTTTCATTCCAATCCGACCACCCGCTCGAAAGTTGCACAGTACTCCAATTTTCCGGATTCCCCAGCCCTCCACCCCCCTAGTGTCCGGAGCCAGTCCAAATGTATAAACGATTTATCTGGAGCAGATGCTTGTTCCTCCCAGCAAGTTTCACTCCGATCCCTCTATCCTAACCGTTTCTTGAAATTTCCGGTCCCCCCCCCCAACTCCCCCATAGCTGTCGAATCCGGTCCGGACTTCAAACGGGACATCAGTAGCCTAGTGTGCCATTTATTCAGTTATTAAGTTTCATTCCAATCCGGTCACCCGTTCGAAAGTTACACACTACTCTAATTTTCCGGATTCCCCAACCCTCCACTCCCCCCCGGGTGGTCGGATCCAGTCCAAATGTATAAACAATATATCTGGAGCAGATGCTTGTTCTTCCCAGCAAGTTTCACTCCGATCCCTCTATTCTAACCGTTTCTCAAAATTTCCGGTCTCCCCCCCCCCAAACTCCCCCATAGCTGTCGAATCCAGTCCGGACTTCAAACAGGACATCAGAAGTATGCCATTTATTCAGTTATTAAGTTTCATTCCAATCCGATCACCCGTTCTAAAGTTACACACTACTCCAATTTTCCGGATTCCCCAGCCCTCCACTCCCCCCCCGGGGGGTCGGATTGGGAAACTGAATGTTTCCAAGTTAGTCCGATCGGGTCCCTGATGCTCCTGCCAAGTTTCATCGTCCTAGCACATCTGGAAGTACTCCAACTCGAAAAAGTGTGACAAAACTCCTTAATTTTCAGAATTTCCCCGGCCCACCACTCCCCCCCCAGATGGTCAGATCGGGAAACTGATTACTTCTAGGTTAGTTTGGTCGGGTCTCTGATTTTCCTGCCGACTTTCATCGTCCTAGCACATCTGGAAGTACCCTAACTCGAACACGTGGGACAAAAAAATTCGGACAGACCGACCGACAGACGGAATTGCGAACGGTATATGGCACTTGAGCCAGAGGCTGCAAGTGCCATAAAAACAAACCTGATTTTTCTGGCCCCTTCTCTGATCGAAGTCGAGTTTAATGGTTAGGGAATCAAATATCAGACGTTTTAGCTAATAAACGTTGCAAATAACAGAGTGACAATCTGCCATTCTTAATATTCTTATTTTTTATATTGATACTGTTGCAGCTGTAATTGCTAAATGGATAGAGGTATAAGTACATATAGGTAAAACAACTCTGAAAGGGAAATTTCACAGTATGAGAGTAGATTGTTGGTGAATACCGGAGCAACGCATTATTGGATTTGTATCGGGTTTCAAGTCTACTTAAGCGAATAAGTTATGGCCAACAAGATTGTCGTACCTCAGTCCTCTTCGGTTGAGCTTCAAAGAAGGGTTTAAAATACACTGACCATGGTTGAAACCAAATCTGGTCCATTTTCACCATGTTTTTGAATTCAAGAATTTTCTCCCACATTCACACGTGACAGTTTGCACATCAGTCTAGAAAATAAAGAACATGCCAAAAAGTATTCTGAAAAAGTTCAGCAATCAAAAGAAATTATCCGTACAATTTTTCGGTGAAAGCTTTGTTGTATGTTTCCGGTAACTATCAGGGAAAAGGAAAACGACTGGTCTTTTCAAGCTTTAAGAGCTTGGAAAAGGCGAAGGATCTTAAAGTACAAATTAGGTGGTTACTGAAATTAGATGAAGAAGATTTTATGGTATCCTGGAAAAAGCCCTACTGCAGAAGGGCATTTTTGGAGACTGGATGTTTACTGGAGTTTACTAGGATGGAAAGTTTCCCTTCTTAGTTAATATTTTTTTTTCAGTAGTCAAAGGTAATAAGGTTGCAGAAGAAAATTCCTCTATGCATGAGATGGGACTAGCATGAGGAAATGAAGACTATTCGTGAAGTTCTTTCGATGAAATTTAACTGAAAAATTGACTTATGTGGGTGGGAGAACATAAACGGGAAGAGTTTCAAGTGAAGAGATGGATTGACAGAGAAAATGGTATTGAGATTCGTACATCAATAGTTATAAACTGTTAAATTTAGGTAAAGATGTATAGGTGGAAAACATTGCTTAATAAGGGGAAATGTAATATTACATGAAAATATTATATAAAAAAGTTATGAATTTGGACAACAAGTGTATTCTATAAAATATGTACGGTATAATATGTTGATAAAGTGAGATACATTTATAGAGTATTCATTGAAAAACCTCACACTCTTGAACTACCTCTCGTACCCTAAACGCCTTTGGCGACTCGTGGTTAACAAGCCTTCAATCCACCAAATTATCACGACATGGCTGTCCGGTCTTCCGGACTTGTGTGGACAAAATCTCGGAGGGAGAACGATATGTTGTTTACGATATTTTCATTTGGTTACGAACCTTTTTCATATTTTTTCTTCGGCATGTTATTTATTATCCAGAGCGAAATACTATCAGGATACATACTTGTTATGGTAGGCAGTCCACTAAATAGTGGGCAAAACGTCTTTTCACATCAAGTTGGAATGCAAAACCGACTCGTACAAGCCAAGGCTAAATAATCCATCCAAATGATGATTTTTTTTTTTTCACGACTGTCACTCAACCAAGACTCAACTATCAACAGAACACTAAAAGAAATCGATAAAGCTAATAATTAGTTTTATTTTTCTACAGATTTTCCATATATTTTGTTAAATCCATAGTCAACTATGGTCCCAGCCTCCCCATGTCGGGCGCTTCAGTGGCTTCATCTTGGGTCTTGGGTGGGGAGGGGATCTAGACGCTGCAAGTGCTAGAATGCTTACAATGCAACTCTAAAGACGAAAGTTTGTTAGTTTGACGAGATTTGTTGTTTCATTTAGAAGTTTGACTTTTCCACTATTTCGGTGCCAGTACAGGACTATTATAGAACAAATGGAAAACCTGGACATATTTCTGAAAACTCGCAAATTCGGCCTTGGCTGTCCACAGAGGCATTCAAGCACATTCCTGACAGAATCGATACACGATCCGATACACGATACACAACCGAAAACACGATCCCAATCCAAATTTTTGGGTCATGCGCCTGAAGACCAAGGCGAACTTAAAGATCTTGGGGACGTTTCGCAACGGGGACTTTTTCGGGAGGGGCTGTCATTGGGACGTTTCGCCATGGGAAAGTTTTGTCATGGGAATGTTTTCATGGGGACGCTTAGCGACGGGACGTTCTGTCAAGGGGACGTTTTGCCAAGGGGACTTTTTTTCATGGGGACGTTTTGCCATGGTGACACCTTGTCGTGGGGACGTTCCGCGTGGACATTTTGCCATGGGGACGGTTCGTCGGTAAGCCTGTACCACTACAGGAAACCTTCGTTCACCTTCTGTCTGTCACTTCGAGACTGGCTCAGCCGCTTTGCGAGGGGGTCTATGTCTTTCAGGCGAAAACAAGGGAGGAAATATATCGCGGAGGATTGGGATTTCCAGATTTCTCGCACAGGTTTTGCCGACGGAGAGATAAGTTTTAAGTTGGAAATCCTTCCCTTTTCGAAAACCCTTTCTGATGCAATTACTAAGGCTCTATATTGAATTCTCCAACGGGTCAGACCGCAGGGAGGGCAGACGAAGTGACAGTCAGAACAGGAGTACTCTGGAAGCGGACAGATAAAACCCCAGTAAATACGGATAAGCTGTATGAAAACAAATCCATAGCTTGAAAATACTGAAAGTACTGTCCCAGATTTCCTCGCGCATGGTGTCAGCTTGCTTTTGCTACCATAGATCAGGGGTAATAAGCATTCCCAGCACACCGGTAATTTAATTACTAAACCACCACAGTAATTTAATTTCTTCAACCTTTTGTGAAGCTGGAAAGAGGCTAGTTTCGTCGGTTACATGTAAAAAGAGCAAACACTGCAAGAATCCACGACGGTCAAAGCCGCGAAAGCAAAAATACGCCATTCAAAAATGCGAAAATTGATCCCCCTACACACAAATATAGTGACAGGGCTAAATCTACGACGGTCATTCCACTGGACATAATTCATCGGCAGTCCACAACAAAAGAGAAAGGAAATACTGGCACGAAATTAAGAGTAGCTTACTCTATTTTACTTTTTTTCTTTAAATGCTGTAGTCAAAACTCCTGACAAGAAAGCTATCATCCTATCACAGTTTCGTGTAGCCTACCATCAAAAAAAATCTCTGAAGCTGCTTGAAAAATGTCATTTTGGTTTGATGCAGCTTGGCTTCCGTTCGAGCCCCTGTCCTGCAGACGAGAACAAATTCTGTCAAACACCATTTTGCTATTCACATACGGTCTGCAGACATAATTGGTGTTTTCGTCAGTATGTTATGTTACATTTGGTGTAATCACTGTTGTAAATCTGTTAAAATTATGGTGCGACCATTTTTTAGTTAAGGTCTTGGCTGAGCTACTTCGTGTCCATAAGGGCCAGTGCCTGTCTTATCCCTTATATTTTTCAAGTCGGCTATATCGTCTTGTCTCGATTCGTTGCTTCGAGATTATTCTTAGAAAGTCCTGGCTTGCTCTTAGTCGGCCGAAGCAGATCAACGCTCACAAAAAATGTCTGACATCCGAGCTTCTCAAAATGAGTCTTGAGGTTAACCTGGCAAAATGCAAGACGCCTGCTTTTCAAGTCTTCAACCCCTCGTCAAAATAGTAATAAATTGCATGTTTAACCTCGATTTCACTTGGTTCATCCATTATCCGCTGAACGGATTCCACAAAATGGCTTGCCCTAACTTTCCAATCTTCGTTATTCAAACTTGTTCTTAGACAGTTAATGACGTTCCAAGTCCATCCCACCGCACATGGGAGCATCGTTTGAAACCGACGGGGAGGGCATATTTGGAAGGCCGTATGGACGATATATATAGAGTCTTCAGCGGCCAACAAATTGTTTTTGGGATCCCAAAACGTAAGTGGAGGGATACCTATGACATCGCAAAAGTTGTCCGTCTGTCCGTCCGTCCGTCTGTCCGTCTGTCCGTCTGTCTGTCTGTAAGCACGATAACTCTCGAAGGCAGTGAGATATTTTGATGAAACTTGGTGTGGGGATTTTTTGGGTCAAGAGTAAGGTCGAGTTCGTAGATGGGCCCTGTAGCTTTACATTTAGGGGTGGGGGAGGGGGTTTAAATTAAGGGGCAAGCAAAATTTTTCAGCTAATGTGATAGTCGATTATGGGGTAAGAAGACACGCTGAACACGAATATGAAAACCATTTTCTCGCCGGACAAGTAGTTCGTCCGGAATCCGGCCAAAACCGGAAAGTTTGTTAAAAGTTGAAGTCTTATTTGAAGTTGATTAGATGGTCGATATAGGGGTAAGAAGGCATGCTGAACAAGAGTATGTAAACCGTTTTCTCGCCGGACAAGTAGTTCGTCCGGAATCCGGCCAGGAAAGTTTGTTAAAAGTAGAAGTCTTATTTGAAGTTGACTAGATGTTCGATATAGGGGTAAGAAGGCATGCTGAACACGAATATGAAAGTTATTTTTCGCCAGACAAGTAGTTCACCTGGAATCCGGCCGAAACCGGAAAGTTTGTTAAAAGTAAAAGTTTTATTTGAAGTTGATTAGATGTTCGATCTAGGGGTAAGAAGAGATGCTGAATCCGTATATGACCATCATTTTTTTGCCAGACAAGTAGTTCGTCCGGAATCCGGCCAAAACCGGAAAGTTTGTTAAAAGTAGAAGTTTTATTTGAAGTTGATTAGATGTTCGTTTCAGGGGTAAGAAGACATGCTGAACCCTTATATGAAAAGCATTTTCTACTCGGACAAGTGTTTATCGTTACATAAGCGATTACATTTGTTTTTACCATGATTGCTAAAATTCGTTTTCTTAATGATTAGTTGTTTCTACTTAATCCTTTTCCAAAGTTCATCAGTGAAAATCTTCAAGAAGTCTAGCGGACACTGGAGAAGACAAAACCGATTTGTCTGGATCAAATATTCGGTTTTTGGGATCCCATCGGAACCTTTGGTGTTGTTCTATCTGGTTTTCACCGTAAGGGAAAAAGAAGTGGAAAAAGATGAGATCCTGTGCTTATCATCGGATATAAAGCCTGAATCTGTCACCTGAGCGCCAGGAGAATGACGCCCACATTGATGTGGTCCCCATGCTCGCATCCTGACAAACAGACAAATCTGTCAATTTCTTTATGAGCCGCAACGCTAAGACGCAGAGAAACAACGAAAAGAGAAAATCAGGAAATATTTCAGAAAATATTAAGGTTAACTTCCGGCATCGAGGCTGGTATCGGATTAAAGAACGAGACGGCCGTTGAAAATAACCTCCAGTAGGGAAAAATAGTACCCAGATTCCCGTAAAGGTGTCCGGAATTTTGGAACAACATTCCGGGCACGGAAAACGTAACGGAAATCCAGGCTGGGGGGAATTTATTTCTCGGAATTCCGCGGTTTGACAGGAATTCCGCGTTAAACTGCGGAATTCCAGGAAACAAAACTCCCCAGGCGGGATTTCCGTTACGTTTTCCGTGCCCGGAATGTTGTTCCAAAATTCCGGACACCTTTACGGGAATCCGGATACCTTTTTTCCCTACGGGCTGTCCAAGCCGAAGGCGAGGCAGGTTATATGGCATGGATTTAGCACCATTTTTTAGCCAAAAAGCGGCCGAGAATGCGTGAAATGTAGCCGAGAATGTTAAAAAAGTGGCCGAGAATGCTGCATTTGTCGCTGAGGTATTTTAAATGTATCCGAGATAACATTGTTTGACGCCAAGGCTGATGCATTTGTAGCGAGATCGCTGCGAAAAATATTTCAACATTTTAGTCTGGTAATGTATTTTCTTGTAATCTCGGCGACGTTATTGGCCATCTCGGATACAATTTTGTATTTCTCGACGACGGGTTTTCTTTTACAAATATATATTTTCTAGAAATTTCGGTTACGTTTTCTGTAATCTAGGCTGCATTTTCAGCAATCTCGAATTTCTGAGATCCTTGGGTATATCTTATGACTACCTCGGAAACACAAGGATAATTTTCGGCTAAGTTTTTTCATCTCTCGGTGATGTTTTTTTTGCGGCAATCCCGGCTACAAGACGTCAATCTCGGAAACAAACAGTGTTTTCTCAGGTACACTTAACACCTTTCAGCGACAATTGCAGCATTCTCGGTTACGTTTCCGAGGTTCTTGGCTACCTTTCGTGCATTCTCGGATACTTTTTGGAAAAAATTCTGTGATGTATTTCACCATTTTTTTCTGTATCATTCTTTAGTGCTTTTTTTGTTTGTCTTTCTGAAAGTGATGACTTTTATTTATTTTTCGGAGGTCAGGTTCTACTTTTCAGTAGTTGAGGAAAAGGGCTCGATGAAATTCCGTGGACGCTGATACGGCTTTGTATCATCCTCTCTGCGGAGGCTGATACGATATCGTATCAACCTCACAAAAATCATTGTCACGATTTAACTATGTGTGGGACATAAGAAGATATACAAAACACACCTGTTCGATAAAATTTGTAATTTGTGAACACTGGTAGCAAATCATGAAACAATGAACAACGTCAAGCGCAATGTGAGTAGAAGGGTAAACGACTTTCCAAAATAACGTAGAAACCTTGAACAGTGTAGCCCCTGCGTTTCGAACGTTGATCTTGTGGGATAGCTTATTGTTCCGGCTCGTTCTTGATAGGCATAGCAGGTGTCTGACATATATGTACATTTATCGTCTATATTTATATCTAAAAGCCATTATAGAACATATTAATTACAAAATATTCTCTTTATCTTACATTCAGGATCTATTAGCTTTGCTAGCTTAATAACTCTTAATAATATTTCCAGAAGCAACTATCAATCTAGGGGAGTAGACTTTAGAATACCTAGGAAGTAGATCATCTCACAAGAGCAGCGCCGCATGAGCACATGGCCTAGCCCTTATCACTTATTTTACAAAAAAGGAAAAATTCTAAGTTTCGAAGACATCTCTTTTTATTTTCCGATAACATTTTCCAAATACTGGTACACAGTTTGCTGATCGATCTCGCTTGGCTCCATACCGAAGAAATTTAACCGAGAATTTCCGTTTCTTCGTTTTACCTTAACTGAGATTTTCCGTTTAATTGTTCCACATATAAGAGAATCCCCCATCTGCGATCCATTTTATCTAGGAATCGACTACAAACGGGAACGGAACGGAAGGGCACACCTTTCGTTAAATTTCTCCAGTTAAATTTATTCGGTTATGGATCCAAGTGAGAGCTAACTGTCCTTTTCCTTAGTTCTATATTTAAGAGATTCTTATTTCATCTGGTTTCCGTTTTATCTAGAAATCGACTAAAAACGGGAACGGTACGGAAAGGGAATTGTGCAGGAGGAACGAGTACTAAACGTGAATTCGTATTAAAAACGGGAATGACTAAAATCCGGAACGTTGCACCAGGAGAAATATTACTGAAAGGGGGATTGTCGTTCCTTCTTTTATGAACTTGTTTCGGCGGCGTCCCTGTGTAAAAACGTCTCGAAAACGACACTTTTATTTACGAATTTTTAAATCCCTGATGCTGCAACAGGGAACCAAAAACTAAAAACGAGGGGCTCTGTCGCTCCTTTCTTAGTGCTTGTCTTGCAACAAGGAACCAGTTTTTACAAAAACAGGGGCCTGTCGTCCCTGTGTTTAGTACTTGTTCCTCCCGCAATACTGCCCCTTGACAAGCGTGAGTTAAACCGAGTATAAAAAGGAACAGGACTACTAGAACTGTGACCGTTCACGAGGATGATTAATGATTTTTAACTCCTGCCCAAACACGCTACTAGAAGAAGGACCGTCGGGGCATCGTTCCTCTTTTAGTAGTGGTCCTCCTGGTGCAGCGTTCCCGATTTTAGTGTAATTGCCATTTAAAATTAAAGCACAAGTCGCAGTGGTCCTTTGAACATCTGTTGGGTTTCTAAAAGATTACAAATCCGTCCCGACTGTTTGCCTATCACACGGCCCGCTTAATTTTGATAAGTAAAACCGACAAATTTACAGAACGGTTTTTCTGACCAACGAATTCCTCAGACGCAATTCTGACCAATGATCTCCTCGGCAGAAATAAACGAGAGCCTTGTCTGCCCCGTAAAGAGTGTCAGTTGCGACAAAGGTAAAAATCAGCATAGTGTCACAGGTCCGATAAAAAAATAAAGTATAAAAACAAGTTTCAAAATTCGAGTATCTCTGATGTAACTATTGGGGAGTAATATAGATAAGACGTGTTTTTCAGCGTGATCCATTTACCAACTGCTAATCTGCCTCGAAAAGAGTGAAGAAACGGGGCAGATGTAAAAATCAGTGTAGTGCCCTTGGGGTAGATCAAATAACTGGAATTTCGAAATATCGGGAAGCAATGGACGAAACGGTTAGGCGGATACCTCGAGTGAATCAGCAATATATATAAGACGTGTCTTTTAACGTGACTCAACTGCTTTAAAATCGGCGTGGGTAAACTAATTTCCGAATAACTTCTGTCGTGATTACATGCTGCTTGGCTACTGTATAGCAGCTTGAAGCTCCAAACATTCGGAATTTCCAGATTATGACCTCCCTTGTAAAATACAATCGATCCCTGTAACCTTGGGCAACCTTAGTTAGAGCTTCGAAAGCTATTTTGCAGAAGTGAGAGACACCGGTTGTTGTGCGACAAAGGATAAGTTAGTTTGAAGGAGGTAATTGATGCGGCAGAAAATGGAGAGAAACCATACACCATTCGACAGAAATGATTAGTGTTTAGAATTCTGTACTTTTTTCTGCGTAGTCCCAACACCAGCTAACGTCATTCACAACCAAGAAAAGCTTCGTTGACCTTTAATGGCAACGAATCTGTCAACCCAACTCGCTCACGAATATCAGTGGGTCTGGCTGCACACACTAGAGTTTAGAGCTGAAATACATTAGCCAACCATTATGGAACCACGACAGATGTTGTGATACTCCTTTTTTTCATGAAAACATGGCTTATTGTTTAGCAGAAATATCCATATAAATTATTGAAAGAAATAGAGACTGTCAAACTTTTACTACCAAACAAATGAATGTGATTTTTATCCATAAACCAGCTAAAAGTTTTTTGTTTGATCTTCTTGCTACGATGTATTTTGTGTTTGCTCATAAGGCTACGCTTTTACCGAGTCCCAGTTTGAAGTCGCGATTTGGGTGTTGGTGATCTTAGATGTGTGTGACATTGCAAATACAGAATCATAATCATTTATTGACAAACCAACTTCGTAGCTTTCTTCAGCAGAAGACGCTAAATTATGCTGGCCATTTACATTTATGAAATAAAATATATTACGCTACTATTCACTTTATTAAAAATATTTGTAAAAAAAAAGGGCACAAACCAGTTGATGAACCTCGAAGTTCGTCCTTTGACATTCACTAATTTATTCTGTCGTCTTGTCCTGCTGTTTTTCGGGGCATAAGGGGGGATTAAGAATCGGTATTGCTCATTGCAAGGGGGGATTAAGAATCGGTATGTCTTATTTGTTAGCAGCTTTTTGCCGAAATTTAAAATCAGTTCTTCTTTTCGGGAGTAGAGACTTGGGATTCTCAACACTGACAGTGCCCGATCATAGGACTGGAAGTAAGGTCCCATTATAATTTTCGATGCGCGTTTATGTACAGCTTCTTTTCCCTTGGGGAACGCTTGAGAACGCTTCCGATTTGACTCCTTTAAAGTTTAACCGAAAAGGGCTGGGATAGGACAATCTAGTTATCCATCACTCATTCACTTAAATTGGCTTGAATACCCGCTGAAAATGCGTTACTTCGTTGTTTCGCTGTTCACGAATAATCGATTTTCAAATAGTGGAATTTCCTTGTGATTTATGGTATGGAATTTTTGTTGTATGCTTTACGAGAAAGATTTATGATTTGTTTCTGTTCAGGCACTAAGCAATCTTCACCAATCTCACCACTGCCCACCGAAAAGCTGCATTTGTGTTGAGATTAAAATTTCCCGCGTCATAGTAGAATTTACGTTGTGGGGGCTGCCGCAGATATTCTGAACGTCATAACTAGAGCAGATAGTGGAAAATAAAAAAAATCCCATTGCAGAATCCAAATAATTCAGTGTATTCAATTAGATGACACAAAATTAAATCGGCTTTTCAGTTAAACTTTAAGGGACCCGTCATACCAGTATCGATAACGCAACCGACCCGTCAGTTCTTAGACCCAGAGACCTGAATTTCAGATGGTCCATTAACCCCCTGACGACAAATCACTGATATTCGCACTGGCTTTTACAACTTGCTCACACTTTCACACAGCTTGTTTGCGAGGAACTCCGTCACCAGAGAAAATGATTATGTAAATTTGTCCCTGTCTCTGCTAGAAGTTAACGGACCTTGACAAAGGCTTAAAACATCCAAAGCCGTTGGTAATTTGTTGAAAGCAGAGCCTAGTTTTAACGTATTCAAATATCATAATATTATAGAACATAGATAGTAAACAGTACGAGGGGTGCTTTAAAAGGAAGGAATTTAAGGATAATAAAAGGAGGCATTCTCGCATTTGCTGTCTCTTGATCCGCAGATTCAAGTCACTAGCGGCACTAGTTCCAAAGCAAGTTTATCTAGCAACTCTTTCTTGAAAAGTCTAGGTAAGTCTAGCATTGTGGAGTATCCGAGTATCACTCGCTGAAGTTGTACGGTATCGCTAAAGAGACACGGGGGGGGGGAGAATTAGAGTTTAAGTTTGGATTTAGGGGAGTAGGATTGAAGTTGATGAGTCTTAGGACCGAAACGCTTCCTATGAGGGTGCGGAGAAAGTATATTGGTAAAGATGGACAAGGTAATGGTCCTTACTTTTGCCCACTGTGCAGTACTGATAGGGAAAATGAGGAACATTTGATTTGTCTGAAATTTTAGAAAACTTATCACAGGGATACTTTTTTGAAAGAATGCTTGTTCGTAACCGGATAGTTGAAGAATAATAAATCAATCAATCAAGCATCCATACGTTGAGCTTTCTCATGCTTCTGACAGTACAGCTACCTGCCATCGTTTTTCCGCTGAAAAACAGCAGTATCGTGTCCTCTTAAGCCTCGAAAATCCCATATATTTATATCATTCCCTCGCTTCAGCTTTAAATTCTCCTCCTCTGTCGTTGAAACTCACCCTATAATTTGGCAAGAAAAAAAATCTAGCCCTATTAACCTAAATATCGTCTTGTACCTTGCCACCTTGCCACAGCAGTATCGTGTCCTCTTAAGCCTCGAAAATTCCATATGTTTATCTCCTTCCCCCGCTTCAGCTTTAAATTCTCCTCCTCCGTCGTTTGAAACTCACCGTATAATTTGGCAAGAAAAAAAACTAGCCCTATTAACCTAAATATCGTCTTGTACCTTACCTTGCCACGGACTAGTATTATTTGTTTACTGACCTGTTCATAGTAAAGTGACTTTAAAACATCACACTTCACAGCAATGTTCTTTTGCTACCTGCTAATCGATCTTAAAAAAGGGGAGCCAGTTCCTCCATTGCGCCCGAGGTCAAGTAAACAAGCTATTCAAAGTTTTAGTCAAACCATCTATTAAACCAGTCAAACCATCTATTAAAACAAGCGTCGGAAAAATCTTTCTCGCAGAGTGGTTAATTTATTTATTTATTTCAGCCGCAGCCATATTCAAAGGGAAAAACACACAATAACACTACAAATATATAATATTCGGCTAAATTATATTCGGTTTTTACAGATCACTCGGTTTTGTTTCTTTCTGGTATTTACCCTATTTTTCATAAAAAAGATATCAGTTCACTTCGTTCTTATTACTTCCGGTTTTCCCGTTTTCTATTATATCTGCCTCCATGGTACGGAAATCGGAACCTCATATCTGTTTACAGTTTCCCGGATATCGGGTCGAAACTTACGGAGCTTGCTGGCAAAATTCCCCAGTCTACTTACAAGTATCTGCCCGCCCACAGTGGCCTTACTCGTTTGCTTTAGTTTCTTGTTCTTTTTGTTTTGTGAAGTGTTTGTTTTGTTTCTTTTATTGCCACTCCGCTTTGATTTTTTGTAGCGGGTCAAAAATAAATTATTATTATTATTAAATCACACATAGCCAAATATGTAACAAAGATCATCGAACCACAAGTTCATGATTCCATTTTTTCCACAAAGGCAGAGAAAGTTGAAAAATTGGGGCGGAAAGAATTTGGATCAGGTTGTTATCTGACTTCATAAGGCGGCTTTTTAGCGACAAAACTGCTTTACGTTTTAGTTCGTAAAACGAAGGCATACGATTATTTGCAAACATCCCCAAAGCGCTACACCGGTGCGGGAGTCCGTGAAGTTTGCTGTAACAGTTATTGTAAGTGACGCGAGTCACAATAATCGCACCAGCATGAACTACACCAAACAGTGATCTCTGTCCTCACTCCTCAAGCCTTCAAGAAGACGCAGGACTTAAGTTAGGCCACCAAAGATAGGAAAGATGAGTGGGATACCTACTATGATGAACCACCTATTCATCTAGGTGGGGGGTAGATGGCTCATGCACTGTTGAGGCTGCATGCCATGCTATCCTAGTTTTTAGCTTTAAAACGTGCGAAAAGCTGTGATCAGTTATTGCAGTGTACTGTCAACTGTTCTAACATAATGTCAGTGTAACGTCAGTATTTGTACCACCATGTATTTGTAAATGCAATCAAATTAGTTCGCTAGCAAGTTTTTTTTTTACAATTAGCCTTACTTTATACCATAACTTTATCCCGGGAGCGAATTTCAACAGGTCTTCAGATCCTAAATTGCTCCGAAGTGCAAATTAAGTAATTGTAAAGTAAGTTATCTTAAGAGGTTCGTGCGAATTTCATAGGACCCGCCATTTATAGCCATTACGATAATTCAAGACCCAACCGAGAGCGATCACAAATCGTGCAGCTTTTCTGGATCAAAAGAAAACCGATGAAAAATTGATAACAAAGCACCATTTTCCTTTTTCTATGGTTTTCTATGATTTTAGGTGAAGTCTGCAAAATGGTCGATCACGCGCCGTTTACAACCGTCGAGATAACGCAAGACTCGAACCCATCACGTATCATGCATCTCTTTCGTAATTTGTATCGCTCATAGAAGAAAACAAAATGAATAATCGATAACATAGCACAATTATTCATTTTTTTTTAGTTTTCTATGATTTTGGATGTCGTATGCAAAGTGGTCGGTCACCCAACATCCAAAACCATCGCAAGAATGCAAGATCCGTCCCTGAGTGATAACGTATCATGTATCACTTTCTGGATTTCCATGGCTTATGGTAGATGACAGATGAAGAACTGACAATTCAATATAATTTTATATATTTCTTTGGATTCAGTGTAGTTTAGTTTGATTTGAAGTGCCTGGAGTGACTTTTGGAGTGGAATGCGCATCTGTAAAACACACTGAATCACACTAATTTCATGTCACCAAACAGATAAGTCAGCTAAGATTTACTCCAGCGACATTTCGGCCATTCTCGACAAGGGTCCTCGTCATGCCGTAGTTAGAACAGACAAACCTGCAGTAACTGGTTAGAAATTGATCATAATTGCAGGTTAATTTCTTCTAGCTACAGCAAAACTTTAACTTCGTTATCCGTTAATATCTTTCAAATATGACTAGCAGTTAGCTCAGAGATGGGCGAATCCGAATCCGGATTCGGATTCGAATCCAGTATTCGCCCTTTTGGCCGGATCCACATTCGAATCTTCTGCTTGTCATGCTGGATTTGGATTCGGGCCCCAAACCTTCAGTCTTACGAATTCACTCAAATTTCTAGTCTTCATCGTTCCAGTTTCCGTTTTCCCAATTTTTGCTCAGTGTGCTTACGAAAATCTTTGATCTCCACGACCAACCATCCTCAGTAATCTATCACGCTATCTGATTGTCTTAGATGTCATTTTTTTGTCACCTCTGACTCGTAAGCTATAATCTATATACGTGATTCGGTTTTTCGTTAAAATTTAACCGAAAAGGACTGGGATAGGACAATCTAGTTACCCATCACTTATTCACTTAAATTGGCTTGAAGACCCGCTGAAAATGCGTTACTTGGTTGTTCCGCTATTCAGGAATAATCGATTTTCAAATAGTGGAATTTCCGTGTGATTTGTGGTATCTCTAATTTGTTGTATGCCTTACAAGAAAGATTTATGACTTTTTTTTTGTTCAGGCGCTAAGCAATCTTCACCAATATCGCCACTGCCCACTAAAAAGCCTTGTTTGTGTTTAGATAAAAATTTCCCGCTTCATAGTAGAATTGTCGCTGTGGGGACAGCCGCAGATATTCTGAACGTCATAACTAGAGCAGATAGTGGAAAACAAAAAAATCCCTTTGCAGAATCCAAATAAAAACTTTAAGCCTCATGGAGTGAATAGGTGATGGGTAACTAGATTGTCCTATCTCATCCCTTTTCAGTTAAACTTGAACGGGATCATCAATGTCTGCTGACAACTCTTTCACACACAAGGATCTGAGAAGCTTTTGTTTATTACTTCTTTTAATTGCTTAGTTTTCTTGCTGGATTCGGATTCGGGCCCCAAACCTTCAGTCTTACGAATTCACTCAAATTTCTAGTCTTCATCGTTCCAGTTTCCGTTTTCCTAATTTTTGCTCAGTGTACTTAGGAAAATCTTTGATCTCCACGACCAAACATCCTCAGTAATCTATCACGCTATCTGATTGTCTTAGATGTCATTTTTTTGTCACCTCTGACTCGTAAGCTATAATCTATATACTTGATTCGGTTTTTCGTTAAAGTTTAACCGAAAAGGACTGGGATAGGACAATCTAGTTACCCATCACTTATTCACTTAAATTGGCTTAAAGACCCGCTGAAAATGCGTTACTTGGTTGTTCCGCTATTCAGGAATAATCGATTTTCAAATAGTGGAATTTCCGTGTGATTTGTGGTACCTCTAATTTGTTGTATGCCTTTCAAGAAAGATTTATGACTTTTTTTTTGTTCGGGCACTAAGCAATCTTCACCAATATCGCCACTGCCCACAGAAAAGCCTTGTTTGTGTTTAGATAAAAATTTCACGCGTCAAAGTAGAATTTCCGCTGTGGGGATGGCCGCAGGTATTCTGAACGTCATAACTAGAGCAGATAGTGGAAAACAAAAAAATCCCTTTGCAGAATCCAAATAATTCAGTGTATTCAACTGAATGACACAAAAAGAAGTTGGCTTTTCAGTTAAACTTTAAGGTCGGATTTGAATCCGGATTCGAATCCTCAGCATGAAATGGTGGATTCGGATTCGGAATCCGATTCGTACCTAGCCGTAGATTCGGATTCAAATCCTTTCAAAATTGGATTCTCCCATCTCTGAGTCACCTTGAGCTAAAAAAAAAAGTACTTATTTCCAAGTAATTCTCGCTGAGGACCAACTCACTTCCACGTCCAGCGATTGACGATGTGCTCGGAATAAGAACTGAAGGTAATGGGGTAGTGGCTTGTGGGGGTGGGGGGCTCCCAAGGTTCACGTCTGAAAAAGGGGATCAATTCCCAGGAGGGTGGGTAAGCTTCACGTGCTTGCTTACCTTCCTTGAGCACAGCCGTGGAATGAAATATGCAGTTTGCAGTAAGCCCCATTCACACAAGCCGATGGAATGTAAGCGAACCCAATCCTATCCATGCTACTTTGGGCGGGCCAGGAAATGTAGAAGAATTCTGATTGGTCGAATTCAATGAACTGGCCATTCAGAGAAGGAGGAGAAGACATATCTAGAAGAAAAATGATCCATTGTATGAGTAAAGCTAAATCATTCCTATCTCCCCAACGGAAGAAGGAGCATATTTAAAATTTAAAGCACAGATCAGACATTCATTTTGGAAGAAACTGTTTGTGCTAGAAGAAAGTTAAAATGGTTGGCTGTTTTCTCAAACAAGTTTGTTATTTTTCTTTTCCATTTAGTTAATTGGTTAAACAAGCATACTTCTACTGCAGACTACTAGAAATCAGAAGCGTCATTTCACGAAAATCTAGGGGGTGGCAGTGACAAATCTAGGCAGTGACATCCTTCTGGGCCCCCCTTGCCATTTTCATATTCGGAACTACATAGGTAAGACCAGATTTCCAGGAACAAATCACAATATGATACTGAATGCCATGTTACAAAAATAATGTCTCGCTCTGCATGTTCAGAGTTCAGACACATAACTGATTCAGCCTCAAACGCGCCTTGAAGACATTCGATCCTCGAACAATGGGTCATATCTCGGATTAAAAAAGGTCCGATTGTCATCAGCGACTTAAGATCCACTGGTATGGCGCAACAAGATGTCACAATTGTGATGAAAAACTGACTTTTCAGGCTATTTTCCTTTTTTTTCCTGGGTAGCTCTGGGGGTCAGGGGGGACAGCTGCTCCCCCCCCCACTGCCCCCCCCCCCCCCAAATACGCCTCTGCTAGAAATTGGGGCCTCCACAAAGACAAAGTAGTGGCAAGCGAAGCCTGAACAGAAACATTGACAGTAAATGTCTGTTCGCTATTTATTCTACAACGTCCCTTAGATATCCCTTTCTTTATGAACTTTCCTCTCCATATCACAACTGTCTGAACACTCACATTTTTCCTGCACCATTCATTATCACGTTCGTTTCGTCTCTCAAAGGCATTAATTACCTCAACGAATATCTTCTGAATTTTAGGATCTGGGTCCAACGTCCCGGAAAACAAAACAAAATTAGCACGGTCTTGAACGGAGTGTAATTGAAAGGGTTTTGGACATCTGGATTCCTGCCTTGAATAGTTTGCATGGGCTTTTTTTCTTTTATCGGGACAGAACTGGAACGAGTTCAGAACACAGGCTCCAGTTATTTGTCTGTACATGCAAAGCCCAAGTACACAAATCAACTATTAAACAAAATTTGCAGCTCAATGACAAAACCATTGTCAGCTTGACAAGGGATCGCCTAAAAAAGAAACGGCGCGGAAAGGCAGGAAGCAGAAGGAACATGTACTGACCGATGGCGTAGCATTCGTTCGTTCGGCACCTTAAAGAACCAGCTAAAAACATTGTTGGTTGATAAATTGAATGGTAAGGCATGTGGAAAGAATATAATCTATTTTGAATCGATTCAGTTTAAATAAACGTTATTTGTTTATAGGTAAGATTAACAGTGACGAAAGGGCAACATCCATCGATGCTAGACCTGGGTAGTTTTGATTTTATTTTTGTTTGCTGAAATTTAGTGATTGTGGGAGATCGCTGTCGGCCTGGACGTGAATTCGAGGATGCAGCGGTAAGTAATAACAAGTGCGCAAGCGCTCAGACGTGGAGTGTGAAAGTAAAATGTTTATCATATTTTATATTCAAACAGCGTTAAAACCAAGACATTTGACATCCCCAATAACCAAACAAGTAATGAAATAACCTAATTTGTAATCATCCCACTTTAAAAGCTTTAAATGTAAACAAACCGCAAGTATAAATCCAAAGAAATGTTGAAGATCTTGCAAGAAGTTCTTGCAAGATCTTCAACATTTCTTTGGATTTACACTTGCGGTTTGTTTACATTTAAAGCTTAAGAACAGCATGAGTTCTAACACTAGATCAGATAATCAGAACACTGAATCTGAATGGTCTGCTAGCCAGTCCGACCCTTTAAACCTCTTTTCCATTAGCAAGGTAATAAAACAAGTGCAATAACCAAATCGTAGCAGCCTAATACCCCCTTTGTCACAATTCATTAAGAACGGCATATCATGCCTTTATCGGCATAAAGTTTCCAGCTGTTCATTTTTTTTTTTTTTTTTTTTCATTAAAGATACGTCGCGTCGTCTTATTTCTTGCTGCTATACACGAAAATCCTCATTCATAGATATATCTCCCCAAATATGCAAGAGTTGAACTTGAGACCTGTCATAGACAAACGTAACTCATGAAAAATCTGGGCCCAGTTACTCATGAACGGGAGGGTGGGGGGGGGGGGGGCATCAGTTGCATATCCAGACCTAGTTATTCTCGACTATACCAGCTTAGAGTTTGATTCCAGTCACGGGCCAAAAACTTGACTCATGGGCAAATTGGGCCCACTTGCCCACGAACGGGGAGGTTAGGGGCCAGGGGGTGGTTCAACTCCACATATAAATCCCCAACCCTATGATCCAAAAGCACAAAGGAATTTCATCGCCCTATCTCCAGTTATTGTCAAGCTGAAATCATTAAAAAATGGGCAATCTGGGCCCAATTGCCCCTGAACCAAGTGGGGGTGGGTTTGGGACCCGCGAAAATGAAAAAGAGACCCCAATACTCACAAACCTACCAAGTTTCAACTTGATACCTGTTGATTCCTGTCACGGGTAACCAACTTTACTACTGGGCAATCTGGGCCCATTTGCACATGAACGTGATGGGTGGGGGAGGTGCAACTTTAGAAGTAATGTCCCAGCCCTAGGGTCTACATGTACAAGGAATTTCATCGTCTTATGTCCAACTCTGGTCAAGTTATGAACATTATTCACTGGGCAATCTGGGCCCATTTACCCCTGAACCGGATGGGTGTGGGGGGTCGGACCCCCAAAAGGCATAACTAGACCCCAGTCCCCACCAGCGTACCAAGTTTGAACTTGATACTTGCACTGGTTCACGAGTTATGAGCTCCACAAAATACGGTGAAAACCGAAAAACGGAAAACGGAAACCGGAAACCGAAAGCCGAAAGCTGCTACAGCGCTCGCAATCGTGGATTGTTCCAAGGAACACTCCACTAAAACTAAATTCTTCAGTTTGACATTTTGTTTCGTTTTAGTATTAAACAGATTCGTTGTTTATTTTTGTTATTCACTCCTATGTAACGAGCTTTGTAAGGGTCGACATTTATCTTTTTAATTTTTCCGTAGTTAATATCATCGGAGAAGAAATGAAGCACCGGCGTTTCTTCATTTAGTAACTTGTTTAGGCACGAGTCCCAGATCATTCCAGTGCACGTTCCCTTTCCAAATTCGCCTAATCAAAGGAATTTAACTGCTAGAGCAGTGAGTGTGAAAGAACAGACGCTCTGCTCCTCGTCATCTGCAGATGCTTGGGTCGACTAAAAGAAGGAATACAACTACTTGAAGAAGGGTCGTAAGCGGGAAGGTTCCCAGCTATACGACTAAAAGAAGGAACGAAGATACATCGTTCCTCTTTTTAATAGTGCTCTCCTTTTCAGAATGTCTTTCCTGTATTTAGGAAACAGGATTCCTAGTGATTCAGGGTTGAGTGGGGGGGGGGGGTAAAGAAAAAGAATTGTGAAAGGTTAAGACGAGAAATGTGTGTTGTGATTTGTGATGGGTGAGTGAAAGTTGTGGACTCCCGCACAGGACAAGGTTGTGCCCTTCTTGGGAGCCTTATGTATTTTTTTTTTTTTTTTTTTAAGGATGGATAAAATTAAAATGAATTGAAACTGAATTAGTACGCGTTGCCATATTATCAGTACTTGCTGCCCCTGTATAGTGCCCCTCCGTTCCGTTCCAGTTTTGAGTCGATCCCGCTTAATGAATCCCCCCTGTAACGGCCAACGGGCTGAATACGCTTAACGAAAACTGTCCAGACATGCCCTTCCTACTTAGGACTTGCCTGAGTTCACTAAAATTTAAGTCGGTAAACCTCAAATAAAATTTCCCCTTAAACCCATGTCTGTTTTAATTCTCTTCTCTTTTGGCCAACTTTAAAGAAACTACTTTGCCAAAGATCTCCTCCACTGCGCGTTTGACCTAAGAGACAGCGATGCCGAAACCTTGCATGTCTACTTTGGGACTACATGGCAATCCAGAATCCTTTGAACTGCTTGTCAATCGAAAACCCTTTGAACTGATTGGCAATCCAAGAACCCTTTGAACTTGTTTAGCTATTGTTCCAGCTTCATTCTTTTGACCCATACCCTCATTCCTAAGTTCTGATAGCCCGAGATTATTTAATACCCCTCTTATCGAACTATTCCAAGAATCTTTCCTTTTATCCTTGGGGTCCTCAAGCAATGCCGCTTTCAAAAGCTGGCACAATGGACAACCGTTCACAGTATCTCAACGTGTTTGGGAGTGTCTTACTTTTCTAAGACCCGAACCAAGGACGGAACCCGAATCCTGCAAGGGGAGATGGCAAATCGTCCTCACCAAATTTTAAGAATTTGCAAAACTCTGGCAAGGACCAGTTTGATTAAAGATGCCTATATTGTATTTTAAATTCCTCCTTTACTGCCAATTTAGCACAGAAACCCTAAAATTATCAATAAACAAACTAGACGAGATGTGAAAGCCGTCGGTTGCAGTGATCTCTGTACCACTTTCTTCTCCGTCTGTTTGAAGTGCATTTTTTTCTATCATCCAAAGTTACTTCTCTTCTTTTCTCCCTTTTCTTGTTTTGTTTTTAATCCACTTTTCTACTTATATTAACTGGCCAACGAAATCATTATATCCATCCATTCATTTTTTTTTTACTGACTAGCTTTAACACGACCTATTATTTTCTTAGGGTGTACTTCGCCTTCATCTCCTCTTTATCCTCCTCTCGGACTCATCTTGTCTTATCCTCCTCTCGAACTCATCTTGTCTTATCCTCCTCTCCCACTTCATCTCCTCTTTCGTCTGACGTTACAACATTAGTCGTGATTTCTTACCGGAAATAATGATTGTTCGGATGATTTAAATTTTTCATGTTTCTATATTTTCTATATATATTTCTATATTTTAACTGAAGATATTAATCTTAGGTTTTTTGTTATTAGCTGTTAGACGCAAGTTGTGTTTGACTATTTTAAGAAACTTAGCTATTATTGTAGGGTACATAAATTTATTATTTGTCTTTGTATTGTACAAAAAAAAATCGGCTGCGTCTGTCTTCGGTTTCTAAAATAAATGAAGACTGCACTGTCAGAAGTTTCATAACAGATAGCGCATAACACTTTCAAAAATAACACCTTTTCACTTAGAAATAAAGCGTTATCACCAATTAAGTTTACACTTTCGTGCCTAGATCTCCAACAACACCTTCAATTGGTAAAAATACTAACGGGAACGAAAGAAACATAACAGATAACATCCCAAAGTGTTATCTGTTGAAACCGGGCATCCTTCTGTTGTCGTTATGTAACTTCTGACAGCATAGTATTTTTACCAATTGAAGGTGTTGTTGGAGATCTAGGCACGAAATAGCGTAAACTTAATTGGTCATAACACTTTATTTCTAAGTGAAAAGGTGTTATTCTTTAAAGTGTTATGCGCAATCTGTTATGAAACTTCTGACAGTGTGATGGATGATTGCTTGGTATCTTCTACCTCTTCGGCAACTTTGTCCGAAGTTCGGCTAAGTTTTTTGAAAGTACCTGATCCCTTCTTTCTTTTTAACATTTGCACCGTAGAGACACAAACAAATGATGTTGTCAAATAAGGTGAGCCGAACAAATACTCACTGCAGCTTCTTTTTAAGTCGCTCTGTGCAGCATCTTCTGAAGCATGCTATTTTCTTGTTCCAAGGTCTTATAAGTTTAACCGGGATCTTCCCTCTCACAAATTCTGAGAACAAAACTAATAAATTTAATTCCTTGAAGCCTTTGTTTCCACGTAAAAGCAGTCGAGCAAAAAATTACAATTGTTGTTTTGATCTTGAGAGCGGCTCAAAGTGCCTTAAAAAATATCGTTTCTAGCTAGGATCTGTCTCATTTGGTTATACCCTCCACGAAGCTGATAGCGCTAGCTTAATCTATAGTTTAGTTCCAACAGGAGGCAAGTTTTGCGCCGCCATTGTTTACGGTTTCAATCGGAGTGTTGGAGCTTTTTCCAGGTGGGTTGTGAAAACTGGGAACAGAGTACCAGCTAGCGATTATTGTTTTTCAAAGTGTAAATAAGGTAGTGAGTACTGAGTACTTTTATGATTTTTTTAACACTAACTCGTTTTATCACCTTATTTTACCCGACATTCGGAGGATTTAGCTCACGAGAGAAGAAATACAACAAGAGCAGGATTTGTTCTCAGGAACATAGGTGTGATCGTCTGGAAGGACCTTCCAGAATCAGTCAGAGCGGCTGTAAGTCTGGCATCATTCAAGAGAACGGTTAAATCCCATTTTTTTGAAAAGGAAAGAAGTGTGATAAGAGGAAAGGGTGTTTATTTAATTTAATATTTTTTTTACACCCCCCCCCTAACGGTCTTTTTTCTTTTCTTTTTTAGGGGGGAAGAAATGAAGGAATGATGTAGCGGATTCATGGTGGTTAGAATTGCGGCCACAATCAGGATTCTTTTGTCTTAAAAGTGACCGTTAATGGTAAATTGTTTGTTTAATTTATATATTTTGGATGAAATTAAAAAAATGTCTAATGTCTAATGAGTAAGTTCCGGATTTGCCATTTCTTTTCTTTCTTCACTTCTTTTAACCCTTTTTCAACCCTGTGTCAGCTTAGGGCGATGTAGAGAATTTGTGTGATTTTTTCAAACAAACACCATATATAGCCTAATCGTACCTACACTCAAGAAATTTCATCCAGAAATGCACTACTTTGGAAAAATATTACTTCAAACACTGCTTGCCAGTGAATGTTGTTCATACTAGGTTTATTTACAAGGTTAAACCCGACTGCGACAAAGGCAAAGGCACTAAATTATAAGCTTTCATTATTTCTCCAGTCCTTGTGCAAACTGTTATGCGATCGTCACCAGGCGACGATACACCAGTGTTGCCAATTTTCTCTGACAAAACTTGTGACCTCTGGCCGCAAAATCCTGTGATATTCTGGCAACTACGAAATTCCGTCCTTTTTTCATTTTCAACAAAAACTCGCAAGTGACGTAGATTTCATTGTTTTTTTATTACCTCAAAACACGACGAAGAAAAATTCGGGAAATAACGAACTACGTCAAGAGATCAAAAAGAAAATCAACTGGTTTCGAGAAAAGTCCCAGTTTACTCTCATCAGACGAGCAAATCTTTGTAAAACCATTAAACTTTTTTTGGCGAAAGGAGGGTAGAGGTTAAAAAATTTTGTGACAAAGTCGCAGAATTTCTGCGAGCAATGGCAACACTGTGTCGCATTATGATTTAATTTACGGCAGGTCAATTTGGCCGAGGCCAGATGGAATACGGCTCCAGAGAGCCTTCTTAGAAGGGGTGCATCCCAAATCAAGGGCATTGAGGTTCGTTCAGAAGAAGGTTGCGAATACGGCAATAAAAAAAAAGAAAAAATAATAAATAAAAAAACTAAGTGGCTACGCGGCGGACAGGGGTGGTCAATCAATAAATGTACCATCAAAACACAGCGATTATGCAAAATAATTATATCCCCAAGTTCTTCTCTCCTGCCTTGAACAGAAAATTAGCTTTCGTTTTTCTGGAAAATTGACAAATCAATTTCTTGTATTACTACCACCTTTCTCTTCGTTTGTTTGTGTCTGACGACAGCTGAGTTTCTAAGGATCTGCGTATTGGAAAGAACATATATCTTGCTGTTTGTAGGCCAAGGGGAATATAAAATGAAAGAAATCAATAAGGCATTCCCAATCTACTTGAAGGAAAATCCTGAAAAAAACAAATCCTGCTCACTTCGGGACAAGAGAAATGTCGAATGAAAGGAATCAAGAAAGAATTTCCAATTCTCGAATACAAAACCCCGGGGTAATGACATCTCACCACAGCTCAACACGAGTGGATCGAGAGAATAACTCTACAGCTGACAAAAGTTCGGGTTTTAAATGCAGTCTCCACGATTCCGTTAAAAGACGGGCAACTAAAATATATTCATATTTCAACTTGCGCAACCTCCACGGCTAACACTAAAAATGCCCACGATCACAGTGCCCACGACTCAAAATGCCCACTAAAAATGAAAACATCTGAAAATGCCCACGACTCAAAATGCCCACGGTTCAGAATACCCATGATTGGATTATCTGAAGGGTTCAAGTCCGTGGTAAACTTGAATTAGGTCTGAGTGAGCAATGGGAGGAGTAGACCGGGTATCAGAATGACGATGATCGCACATTGAACTGGTATAATCTCATTCATCGTGGGCATTTTGAACCGTGGGCATTTTAATCGTGGGCATTTTGAACCGTGGGCATTTTGATCGTGGGCATTGTGAGAGTGGGCAAAAAGATCGTGGCGATTTTGGGAACCACCCCCCCCCCCCCACCAATATCCTGCCCTGACAGCTCACGACATTATTTGTGTTTTTGCAGATTTCTTCAGAAAGTTGCGTTTTGCCATGATATCTGATAACATGGTAAGTGAATTGGTATTCTGTCGTTACCATGGTATCTACGATTGCTTTGCAAAAACGACATCTGTCGAATTTGCGTTTTTAGAAGTCCCCCAAAAGAAGTACTTACATCCACTTACGTCGTTAGTACCAAGCTTCTTATGCTGTTGATCTTGAAAGAGAGATACCATGGTTAATTACTAAGGTCGGGACTGTGGTATCTGATTATCAGATACCACAGAATGATCAGGTAAGTAACTGCAGAAACGGCTTTTAACCGCGGTATCAGATACCATGGGATCTGCAAAAACGCATCCATTCCATTTTTTTTTTTAATCCAGAACCCACGTAGTGTCAAAGTTTTGCTTCACCTTGTTAAGAATGTATTAAAGAACGTGAAAATGATTATTTTTTTTTACTGTTTCTGTCTGCGTCTTTTATCTCTATATTTTGTACTACTCCGCTGTACCTAAAGCATTGTTTAAATAGATGTAATAAGGTGTATTACGGCGTATAAGCCTTATTACAGATTCCTCTTTTCTTCGTCTTCGGGGCGAGCTGTAATAAGTCGATTAAGGAGATTAGACACGCGTTCTACTTTCGCTTATGCAGAGCCAATCAGATCGCTTTGTTTGCTCCGCTAGCGGGCCGAAGGAAGAAGCAGCGAAGTCAGTGTTGCCAGGGGAAGCACTAAAGTTCTACTTTGTTGGAAGTTGAAGAAACAACTTTTCTTCAAAAGAACACGTTTTGTTCTGTTACGACTGTTTATTATTAGTTCGGGGACCAATGCTGTCCATTCGTTGATTTGGTAGCTTTTTACAATATAATGGGTGTCAAATTTTACTCGTGTACTTCAAGTAGTACTAAGATTACTTTTCTGGTCTTTAGAAGCTCGAAAAATTGTATCGGCATGGCAACACCGAACGCTGCATTGATAAGAACCTGTTTAGTTAGTATTTGAACAAGGGTGTGTGTTAAGACGTAAACATCGCGTATAGCGCTATTCAGCTTATTACGCCTATTTGAACAATGCATAAGAAGCGGGTCAGAAACAAACAGAAGAGACGCATCACGAGTCAGCTGGCGCCTGGCTACTGGCGACAGTTTAACTGCAGCGTCAATGATATGGAGGTTAAACGGCCATATCTGCTTCCTCAGCAGTAAAGTTTGTACAGCTATTGACTCATGGAACTACGTACTTGGTTCTTCAAGTCCACCGTAGAAATGCTGTAGCATGTCATAGGCTGCATTATAACCGCAGTTGACGATGTACTCATCGCCCAGGGAGTCACAAGGGCCGCCGTAAAAGTTCGTTGGCTAGAAATGAAATAGGTTAGAAAAGGTCGGGTGAAAGCCTTACAAGCATTTTATCGAAGTTGGTTTAGCGGATTGCCTAGGCTACTATAGGCTACTTCCGCCCGTACTTTCTTGCAAAACTGCTGAAAAAACCGGCTTTGTTGGCTGGAAATGAAATGGGTTAGAAAGGTCGGGCGAAAGACTTTACAAGCATTTTATTGAAGTGCATTCTGTGGATTGCCTCTTATGCTTCGCAGGTACTAAAAACGTTTTTCTGCAGCATAGCCTACTGTTTTTATCACGAAAGCAGAACTGTGTGTCATACACACGACCGACAAGTTGAAACTCGCGGTAACGCAATTGTGTTTTTCTTGTTTGTGGAGATTTCAAATGGCCTGAAAATAAAACAAATCCGGATAAAATTTCAATAAACAGAACATCAAGATTGCCTTTGCCATTCTGTACAAGATGGATCCCCAGTTTTATGTCTATCTGCTTGATAAAGAGCTGATTTTACTCGAGTCAAATCCGAGCCACAAATCCCCCTCGTGAGTTACTTTCGAATTTGAACAGCAGTGCAAGCTACAACAGAGCAAAAAATAACACTAGGGACCCGATGAAAAATATCCGAGAATTAGTCGTATGGAATAGTACGAAAAAGTAGCATGCAGTAGTAACTGTTGCTACTACATGCTACTACAAGCAAACTGGATGCTATCGGATACTACTACATAAGATTAACCAAGTCGGAGGCATGTTTATCAAAGTATTCCATACTACTACATATCACTAATCAAACTACTACATACTATTCCATGCAACTTTTTCGTACAACTACCATATACGACTACCATACTACTACACAGTCAAAGAATTTATCATCGGGGAAAGATTTGAAAAAAGTGACACACACTCGAATAGCAGAGACACTAGCACCAATAGCGATAGTGAACGTCCCTACTGAAACTCATTCAGTCGTTCACCAGCGCTGGCTTTGATAACTTCATATTCTGAACATTGCACAAAAATGATACTTCTTCCATTGTTTCCTTGGTTTGGGCAGACCGCACCTTTGCATTACAAGAAATTTCTAAGCCCTCAGGTTTTTCTTGCTTTAAATGACGCAATTCTATTGGGCGGAGCCACGAATATGACCCGTTTGCAAGGAAAGTATAGGTCTTGGCGCTACTCCCTAGTGTTATTTTGCTCTGAGCTACAATCACCTTGTCGGTCGCGGAAAGACACCGCAGATACACTTTATATATTACGGAGAAATTTCTCCGATATCACGGAGAAATTGTCTGTTCTACATAAAAAACGGTCCAAAACTGCTTAGACGCGTCTGTCGCCCTCTCATGGGCTTATTCGTCTATATGACTCTTGAGTAGATTTTGTTTGTATGTGTTGTGTTTTCCTAATTACGTCTTCTTTTTTTCCTACTCCACGGTTTTCGTCTTGTAAATAAACCGGTCCGGGAGAAGAGGATGCAAGATTGTGTCATGGAGAAAACTGGTTTGTTAACATCAGTTGGCAGGTTCCTCAGGATAGTCTTAGCCCATAGGGAGTATGCCTGTAGAGCTTATGTTCCTGTTTATATGGTTGTTTATTCGTGTTTTCAAGAAGAAGAAAGGCGTTCCGATTAGACCCACCTTAACCCCCTTTGCAAGATGGAGTAGGAGAATTCGGGCCACTTCCTCCTAGAGCGCCACGTGATTTCGCATTTAGGGTTAAATTTGTCGGGGGTGGTTTATATAAATGTGTACGTATTTGTAACCCGCAAAATGAACAAGGTGACAGCGGAGTAAGAAATAACAAAGAATAGTAGCACAAAGTACAAATAAGGTGAACGTAAACATAATTTCTAACAGGGCCCTGAAACTAGCTTAATTTTGCTTCCCGATACACTTAAATCCCAAAGAAGTCCCCAGAAGTTTGTAAATATGTGCCCAATAAAAATATGAAGCCCAAGAAGTTTGTAAATATGTGCAAAGAGAGCTCAACCCTCGGATAGAAAGATCAGTTTGGACTGATTGTGCAACGGTTAGTTTTTGTTATGTGTTACATCACATATCTGTTGTATGGCCTTTCGGCTAAATAAACATTACCAGCCAAGGCCGTATCCAGGGGGGCTAGGGGTTCGACCCCCCCCCCCCCCCGAAACCCACAAAAGTAATCGTTTTTTGTAGGCTTTAAAATCTGATCTATATTTTTGTTGTACTTTCTGGTCCGACCCGCAGGCAACCCCCCCCCCCCCCCCCCCCCCCCCCCCCCAAATAAATTCCTGGATACGGGCCTGTCCGCAGCCACGTGTTTTCTTACGTATTTGCTATGCCCATCGACTCTTAGAGCAAATAAATCTTATCTCTACGTACTTAAAATACTGTTTCTCAGTAACTATAGATTTATCCGAGAGCCAATCGACGTCTAAGGTCAATATCCAGCTTAGGCTTTGCTTCGCCGACGGCAAGAAACACCAATTTAGTCCCCCAACGAACACCATTAGAAATATGATTGTAACGACGAGCTTAATTGCAAAGCTAACAAATCCAAAGATAGAAATACTGCTGCCGTTTGCTGCCTATTAACTGGAACGACGCTCTAGCAAGTAATGCTATCCCGCTTTAAACAAGGCTTATGCTTCGATAGGATGGGAAATTTTCCACGTGCAATAATAAGAAAATAACTAGGTTGGGAGGAAAGGAAATGAACTTACGAATCCATGATTGGCGCCGATGTTGAGCACGGCTTTAATACTTGCGCTGTTCAGGTAATGGTCGTAGAAAGTCTTGACTTTTTCTCCGGCAGCTAAAAGTGATTAATAACATTACGTAAAGATACGTAATGGGAAGTCGCATTCCAGGAAGTCAGCTCTTTACTGTGGTAGTTTCAACGCTCTCTGGAACGAATATGATGACAGCGCGGACCTACGTAGCCACTCTTACGGGAGTTCCTGCTGAACCGATAGTTATCATTACTTATGATGCTCCCGACCTTTACAAGTACATTGTAACGGTACTGGACCAAAAATGATGAGGGAGGAGCTAATTTCCTTATTACGGCGGCCTTTAGAATAATAACAAGAATCGCAACTAATAATAACTCACTGGAACGCTACCGGAATTTCGATTTTTTTGCCGTAGGCTAACTTCATAATTTCACCACTTAGAAAGGAGCAAAAGGATAAGCTCTTATTTCTTTAGCAATGAGAGAACTTTTAAAGTTTAAGAGGCACATCTGATACCATTTTTTTTAACCGCAATTTAATACAGAAGATTTTTACCGTGACAACTAGACCAGAAGTAAATTTGAACTAAATTTAGAAGTCCCGATCCAATGTCGGAGCCTCGGAGATGAGCTGCTTAGACGAATTTACTTTCGGCGAGATCAGTGTTCGTGTAGCCCACTTCTATCTATTGTACAGGTTTGCGAACTCTATGCACTCAGTTGTAGAGCTGTGGACTTGTAAGCCAAAGGTCGTGGGTTCAGATCCCGCCTAAGGAGCACTTTTGTCTTTCAGTTCGTTGCTCATAGGGAAAAAACTTAAAAAGAATAAACAGAGCACCTCTCTTTGTTTTTGTTGTTTTTGGGATCCCAAAACGTAAGTGGAGGGATACCTATGACATCGCAAAAGTTGTCCGTCCGTCCGTCCGTCCGTCCGTCCGTCCGTCCGTCCGTCTGTACGCACGATAACTCTCGAAGGGATTGAGATATTTTGATGAAACTTGGTGTGAGTATCCTTTGGGTCAAAGTACAAGTCAAGTTCGAAGATGGGCTATGTAGCCCTATATTTGAGGGTGGGGGAGGGGTTTCAAATTAAAGGGCAAAAAAAAATATTTTTGAAATCTATTGAGATAGTCAATTTAGGGGTAAGGAGACATGCTGAATCCGAATATGAAAGTTATTCTCTCATCGGAAAAGTAGTTCACCCGGAATCCGGCGAAAACCGGATACAAAATTTGTCGACCCTCGCTACCCCTTGTCTCAGATTTTTATAGCTCTGCGCGGGATCAGTATGGCCCTGCGCGGGGCTGACGTAAGAGAGAGAGAGCTAGTGCGGTCGAAGGGGTTGGTATAATGGAAAAGAGTAGATGGTTGCCGACTGTGCGGGCTATATAACTGTTGGAAAGTTTACAGGGGTTGACAACTTCAGTAGTAGGGTACACACTAAAACCGAAAATAGGCCGATCTAAAATTGTGAGACAAGTAGGGACTTCTAATGGTTTCATGGTCTGATAATAGGCTGTTAGACCATAATCATCTTCGGCAATGAGGGATTAGCAGTTTTTTTCTACTTGGTGTACCTACAGTTTGTTTTCTGTGCTTTATGTGGTATGAACAATTTGGTACCACGTCTATCACGAGGACATGGAGTAGTAAGTAAGTGTTGCCAGAATCTTTGGTGGTGAGGGGTTGCCAACTTTTGTTAGTTGATATATCTTTTATTTTTTGCCAGTGTAGCTCATGATAAGAACGATACGGTACCATGTCTATCACGGGTAGATGGACTTGTTTTATAAGTTAAGGTTTTATTTGAAGTTGATTAGATGTTCTTTATAGGGATAAGGAGATGCGCTGAATTCGTTTCTGAACTATCTTTTCTTGGCTGGACAAGTAGTTCGCTCGGAATTCGGCGGAAGTAAAGCAGGAAGTAAAGCGGAAGTAAAGCAGGAAGTTTCGATCAGTATCGTCAAAATAGATATGGGTTATAAAGGTATATCTGAACTTGATTTTCTCAGATGATTAGCCTGGCAAAGACTGGATCCGGTTTTAAGAGCTAATGTGATAGTCGATTTAGGGGTAGGCAGACCTGCTGAGTCCGTATATGACAATCATTTTCTACCTGGACATATCCTTCGACCGGAATCCGGCTGAAACCAGAAATTTGACAGTAGTATAGCCTAAGGCAGGAAGTTTTGATCAATTTCGTCAACGCCATTGATCTTAATCTGTTTATATGTTTTAATATAAAAAATGTTCATGTAGTCTGGCGAAGACTGGATATCTACAAGACCCAATTGTCTGGATCAAGTATTAAGTTTTTGGGATCCCATCGAAATCTTTGATCTTGTTTGTATTTCAAGTTAGAATAATGTTTTGAATGCTTTTCAACCATATTTCTAACGATAGCTACTTTCCCGGCGAGAAAATAAATTTCAGATATGGGTTCAGCACGATCTTTACCCCAAATCAACTGTTTCATTAGCTTTTAAGAAAATATTTGTTTTTTCTTATGCCACTGGCATGTCTGTCGCTTTTATGCTATTTCAGTTTCAAAAAGTTGTCAATAAAATTGTACCTTCACCCTTCAATTCGAAACCCCTCGCCCCCACCCATAAATAGAGGGCTACGGAGATCATCTATAGGCTTGACCTCATATATGATCGAATGAATCCTCAAGCTAACAGGTATCTCGCCACTACCGTTCTAGATTTGGAAAGGTTGTTCAAACTATCACTCCATTGAAAACAAAATCATACTTGGATTGACCACAGCATCTTCTGTTCCATGGAAGATGTAAACGCGACTGTTGGAAAGAGATGAAGTGTCGTCAATATTGTTGAAGGAAGAAAACGACTCAGTTTCAGCAATCAAACCAGCGACGTTGATAACACCGGGCGTGATCATGCAACTGGTCGTCAGTAATACTGATCCTTGGGCGCAATAATATGGAACTGAAAAGAAAGAAAAATGGTCTGAATTGTGTTATGTAAGAATTATAGTTTTGTCCCGCTTTTTTTTTTTCTAGTCTGCCGATTCCGTGCTAAAAGATGGTAGGCCTAAGGGACAAACTAGGTCAACTAGGTCAGGTTTGACCTAAGGGTCAAACTTCACGTGAAATCGGACCTCTGGCGGGATTGATGAATATGAAATTTTGGAAAGGGCCACGAGCCACGAGTCCATTCAGCTTCAAATGGGTACCTAGAGAAATCTAGGGAAGTTGACAGGATGGGTGTGCAAAGGCACCAGACTTTCTCCCAACTGCCCATTGCAATTCCTAGCTGAGGGCCGAACTCCAGATCAAAACTCACGTATTGAAAGAATTCATAAACATGCTCCCTATATTATCCATAAAGGCCAAAAAGTACTCTCTTCTTCTAAGCACGTAGAAAATCGCCACCTTGGAGAAACGGAGACTGAACATATACGAGGTAGGTAATAACTTGTTTCGCACCTCACCTACAACGAGTCCCCCCCCCCCATGTTATAACGTAAGGGGAAGGCAAGAATGAGCAGTCCGAACATCTACACCAGTTGGGGCCAAACAACAGCCGTTACCAAAGTAGTTTTATACCAAAGATTGTTGAAATTTCAAACAGACTTTGATCATTTACTACTTTTAATTTAACTATTATATTGAAAATTTGAGCATGACAGTACGCTACTCACGAAGTTTGGTTTCGGTACTGTGAAAGTGTGAGCGAATTAGTTTCTTTTTATATTCTGTTCTAAAATGTAACGACAGCCGCTGGTATTTTTACCTTTTAACTGGGGCAACAAGAAGGCTTATAGCTTTTGAAAGTTAAGAGGGGCCAAAAACTTAAGGGTAAATTTTGAACAACACAATTCGTATAAAAACTGTAAGCAACAGAGGAACTTGTAAGTAACAATCGGTTGTTAGACCATGGTTTGCTTCAGAAGAAACAAGACCAAAGGTTCCGATGGGATCCCACAAATTCAATATTTGATCCAGACAATTAGATTTTGTCTTCGCCAATCCAGTCTTCGCCAGACTCCTTGAACATATTTACTCTTAGAATTTAGAAACAGATTAAGGCCAAATAGCTGATCATCTGAATACACCAAGTTCAGAAATGGATTCAGCATGTGTGTTTACCCCTATAAGTCATACCCATTCTGAAGGAACCGATCGAAAAAGATCCTGCCTTACTTCTGCCAATTTTCCGGTTTTGGCGAAATTCCAGAACTACATGTCCGGCTAAAAAATAAAAGCTCAAAACGAACTCAGCGTATCTCGTTACCCCTACATCTAACATCTAATCAACTTCAAATAAATATTTAACTTATAACAAATTTCCCGGTTTCAGCCGGATTCCGGACGAACTATATGCCCGGCTAAAAAATGATTGTCATATTCGGATTCAGCATCTCTTCTTACCCCCAAATTGAACATCTAATCAACTAAAATGGTTTTCATATTCGTGTTCAGCATGTCTTCTTACCCCTTAATCGACTATCTCACTAGCTGTTTAAAAATATTTTGTTTGTCCCTGAATTTGAACCCCCTCCCCCACCCCTAAATGTAGGGCTACAGAGCCAATCTACGAACTTGACCTTTTCCTTGACCCAAACGATTCTCCCATCAAGTTTCATCAAAACATCTCATTCCCTTCGAGAGTTATCGTGCTTACAGACGGACAGACGGACGGATAGACGGACGGACAGACGGACGGACAGACGGACAGACGGACGGACGGACGGACGGACGGACGGACAACTTTTGCGATTTCATAGTGATCCCTCCACTTACGTTTTGGGATCCCAAAAAGTGAAGGTTCGAAGAGTAGAACCGCGTTCGATTTACCTCACGCAAGTTGACCACCAGACAACCATAGAGATCCATTCTTTATTTCACTTTTCTATATATTTCACCGTTATTTCACGTTTGAATTACCACATGTTTGCAGGCTTTTTCTCTATGGACGGCAGGCAGGACGGACGTATGACAATTGTTCTCGGTCTTCAAATTAAGTCGATTTAACGTCGTCTGCCCAGTCGACCGTTAAACGAAAATTGGAAATAAACAGTTGACCGGAAAGGTGAATCAAACGCGGCTCTGATTCGGATAAAGCTTGATGGGTGGTAGAAAGCAGACGCACTGAATGTTCTAGTAATGTGTCCGAACAGTATGCGGCTACGGTGCGGAGTGGGGGGGTGGAGGGGCCCTGAAATTTTGTGACACGCGTAGGGAACAAAGTGATGACGCGATTGGGATAAACTTGGATAATGCACGGTCATAGGCTGTAGATGTGCCATTTTGAGGGCCAGACCTACCCGAATTCGGAAAAAAGACGAGACACCAGTGCTACCCGAATCCCCAGTTGAATTCCTGGCCAGGGACTAGTGAGGCAGGTAACAGACAAATGTAGGCTATTATGTCTCACATGATGTGATGTGATATAAGCCACGTTTCTTTTGCTCCTGTGGTGACTATTGTCCCAGTCCTGCCTTTGTAAAGCCGTTTTATTCTCTTATTATTGTTTTATTTGACCTGTCCGCTAACTTTGCTGGTAGCGTTGCTGGACAGGACCACAGGAATGGCAACTTGATCGGGTAGGTAGTTAAGCTCCTGTTCGAGTTTAGTTTGGCCTATTATCATTTGGGTCTGACCCTTTTTATCGGTAGATCTTGAAACATATTCGGACTACTATAGTCCTGTTATGCTTATTTTTTTTTTCATTGGTGTTTGATTGCAATCAGCAATAGACACGAAATCGGGATGAAGAAAAGGATCTTAAGTGAGGAATAGGCTGGAACAATGAACAGGACTGGAAAGACAAAAATCAAAAGAAACGCGGCCATATTTACACAAAAAGCCGGAGGGCCGTCGCAATACAAAAAAATAACAAAAGAAAGACCTTAGCTATATTCGAAATTCAAACAAAATCAACTAGATTTTTCATCGAAAGATTAAGGAATCTTAGCCAACTATTGAACTCCCGTAAAGCATTCATCGTTCATCACTGTCACCATCCGCTCCTCGTCACACCTTCCTTCATATAGACCTGAATATAACTTTTTTTTAACATTCCAAATACTTCTAACATAATCTGACCTAGCTTTGGTCTTGACCTTACCTCCAGCGAAGATGCCTGCGCCGGAAATCTCAGACGAAAGAGCGACATGGATCTGAGTTGCCATCGCAGCTCCAGAAGAAATACCGGAAACGGTAACGGAACGCGAGTCCACATTGTAACGTCCTGAAAGAGAAACCCTGAAGAGTTATGCTTATCACCTCAGCCAATAACAACGAGCCATTCCCGAGGTTTGTTGGCTCTACCCAAGCCTACCAAGGGCTCTCCGCTTCACCAGATTAAAGCCTTCGCAGAGGGTGCCGGCCAGAAACTAGGCCAATCCCCGTTTCTAAACATGCTGGTTATCAGGGGCGTCATGACTACGGGGGAGGGGGGACGCCTCCCCGAATGTTGTCAGCCATTCGGTAAAAAATAGCCGAGTCGGCCCGAAGCGCCACGAGTTTCTTGGAAACAGTCGATTTATCTTAAAAACAGTTGATTTTTGGTAAAAATAGTCGAATTTTTCTTAAAACAGTCGTTTTTCTGAAAATCAGCCGTTTTTCTGAAAATCAGCCGATTTTCGTCAACACAGTCGTTTTTTTCTCAATATAATAGTCATTTTCTGCAAAAACAGTCGTTAAAAGTGACCAGCCAGTCGGTTAATACCTTGCCCTCCCCCCCAAACATTTTGGCTAGCAACGCCTCTGCTGGTTATAATGTTCTCAACCGGGCAACCAGTGCCGGACCGGCCCCGGCCGAGCACCGGGTGTACACTATAACTGAAAGTGGGCAGCACCTCTGCAACTCCCCAATTCTTGGACCGTAGAATAGCTGTCACGGAAAAAGCCCGGTCTCTTTGAAACATCTGCAAGAATTCTGCCTCGGTTGTTTCTAGATCCATTCGTATCGGGCATGGACAAATAGTTCCAAACACAGGAAAAGGTTACGGAAAGCCCTTGGCAACTGGTCCAGTAGCTTATTGCAAAATCAGCAAAGTGACAACCATCGCTTTGCTTACGCACTGTACCACTTCCATACAGTCTACTCAGGAAGAAAATCTCTTAACCCGAGTAATCTTTGAATTTTAACTGAATTGGCTCGAGATACGACAGCCCCGTAACCGATCACTTTTTAAATTAGATTGGTTTGATTGACCCGAAAAAAATGCGGTACTTTTATGGACGATTTTCATCGAATGAACTTTTTCTTTTGGATGTGTGGCTCTCTATGCGAGACACTACAACGGTGAACGCTTGCAGAAAGACAAATCATTTTTGGGTTGCACGCAATAGTAACCTAGCTGGTTTTCTTCAGAAGTGACCTCAAATTTATCTGGAATTGAAAATTTCTCGAGTTTCATCGCCAATGAATTACACGCGTTTTGATGAAATTTGAATTCTCCGCGCCTGTGTGAATTTTGTCCAGGAAAAGCAAAAAATTTGGATAAAGGGATTCACAAGGATTTTGGAAAGAGGGAGATTTCAGTTTTGTTTTGATGAAATTTGAATTCTCCGCGCCTGTGTGAATTTTGTCCAGGAAAAGCAAAAAATTTTGATAAAGGGATTCACAAGGATTTTGGAAAGAGGGAGATTTCAGTGGTTAGTAGACAACATACATCGTAACTGGAGTGCGTGAAAACAGTGTAAGTAAGCTACTTTAAGTAAGCTACGTTTAAGTTTCTTCCGCTACGTGAACCTTTAGAACATTCACACTGAAGTGTGAATGTTCCATGGAACAGCACTACGCTTGACTTGGATGCACATTACCTGAGAATGTGGAATTGTCTGAATGGTTCAAGCAGTACTGATGACGAAGTATGTAGTAGCCTCTCTGTGCACACCGGTCGCAAATATTAAAATGATCTCAAGTTAATTAATGCACAACTCTTACTACAAATGATCTTTTCACGATGAAATGGCTCAGTTCTTTCGAAATACCATTACCTGCCACTTGAAACGAGCGATTTTCCTGTTAGCGCTTGTCAACTCTATCCAGCCTTCCCGCTCTTCGACGCGGCGGCTGGACGCTAAATATTTGAAAACTGACCGCGCAGTGATTAAAAAGTGGGAAAAACGAGCAAAACCAAAGAAGTCCGAAACAGAATGTAGACCTGATTGCCTACCATGCCAAAACGAAAAGCAACAGTATGAAGCTTCTCATGTCCTCGGCTAAAACGGAATTCTTACAGAGCCGAAGCCTGACGAAGCCGTTTTTCAACGCCTGGTGTGACGAATATCGTCAGGCGTGGTGAAATTCGCTCTCTGTGTGAATTGGGCTTAAGCCGAAAAAGCGCAAAAAAGTCGTAGGATCAAAACGAAACAATGGCGAAAGGCGGGGAATTAAGAAGCTTATAATTTCATGAGGGATCTAGGGATAATATAAAATTTCATAAGGGATCTAGGGATAATATAAAAGGCAGAATAAGCAAGAGGGGTCCTTAAAGGTTAAACAACCTACCTAGTGAGACTTGGGCTAGGATCCTGTCTACGTTACTCGTTGCCAGCAACGCAAGCAAGATGATACCTACTCCCATTCTGATTAGGATTCGAACTACAATAAACGGAGCTAATCGTAAAGAAACAAGACAATCAATTTATACAGCAGAACATGCTGATAAGATAGGAGGAAATGGTTTTACTGACGAGATTATACCTCCGAAAAACAGTACAATAAAAATAACTCGGAGCAATCGTTTGTTAGCACCGGCTAGTACTCGATCATTATCTGAAGTAAATTAGCCAGTACTATTTTAAAGCAGAAATAGCTTGGTTAAAGATAGTCACGTAGTACGGACTGATTTAAGGACGGGATAAAAGCAAGAACAAATAATCTGACAGAACCTCCGTCTCCCTATCTCTGTAATATGATTATGCGAAGTCGAACATTTGTCCCCATACCCTGTCCGCTACGAACGAGCTTCGCGCCACTGCATCATGTTTCGTTACCTCTAGAAATAGCTAAATTGCTGAGAAGGAAAACTAGAAGTAAAAGCTGGTTGATTCTATGGACGCGCTCCAGAGCGGGTCAACGCGTGGCGTGGAGTACGCCTCCTGCAAAATTTGTTCTGCGATAAGCAACGGCGAACATGGAAGATGAATAGCTCAAAGCTAGAGTAGAGCCTTTTGTCGGGGTATTCATAGTCGCGGCATGGGACTGAAGACAGAAGTTCGATCAGATTATTTGTTTTTGACAAAAGTTTATACTGCTGCTTAAAAACAAACTCTACAGTCTATTTTGTTTTATCTGTACATCTTTGGTGAAGTACACTGTATACGACTGTGCGAGATCATATGCAATCCCCCTTCCGCTTCTCTGTTGTCTTCCTTCATTTGTATTTTCTTTCTTGCTCCAGTGTTGCTGATATGACTCATGTGAATGCTCGATGCTCTAGCTCGTCAAGCAAGCAAGTCAAAGTCTCCGTCAAAGGCCCGCACGAGCCATCTATGTTCAAGTAAGATACCGAAAAGTGCGATCGAAAAAAAACACGACAGATGGCGTTGGAAACTCATGACACGGATTTATCTTGCATAAAACTAACATTGCAACGTCTGTAATGTAATGGTAATAGCCAGGCTTCAACCTTTCAGGTTTTCCTTCGGGATTACAAACATCCGTTTTCGTCGAGACGGATCTGGAAGGTAAAGCCAGGCCAAAGACGTCTGTAAATCACGAGTGTTGGACAGCCCAGATTCCGGAATCTGTCTTAGAGAAAAAAATGCGAGACTCAATAAAAAAATGAAAATAAATAGGGTACGAGAAAAAAGTAAAGTGAATGATAGTGGTGACTGAGACAAAAAAAAATATTTGAATTGGAAGGTGTCTAGAAAACGTTGAAGAACAGCAAAATTAACTATCCTCCTTATCACGAAAATTTGGAAGGGTTGGCTTGACTATGAGGAAACCCCAGATATCTGTAATTCTGGAAGGTGAAGCTTGGGTTTAACGTCGTTCCTTGTATAAAGCGCCATCTATGTAATCTCTGTTATCTTCTGTGGTATGGGGATATGATCCGAACTGATTAGATGAATTTGCCTTCGGGCGGGATCACTGTTCCTGTGGCCAGTTTCTATCTGACTATTGTAGGTTTGCGACTATGTTCATAGTAGAAGGGACCCATAAAATTTACTTTACAGGGGGCTTGTCATTTCCTATACTTTTATGTTGCTATGTTGCCCGACCCTTGGCTACTTTCCAAAAATCCCACTTGGATCGAATCGGCATTCTTGTTTGCCTCATTGGGCGTTCGCGCCAAAGAGACTCCTCCCTCAAGGTGCCAGCAGCCAATCCCAAATTTTGTCTATCAGGCCTTGGACGTGATTGGACCGTGGGTATTTCTCGAACTATCTTCCGGTCGGTCAACATAGCATCAGAAATCTCTTATTGACAAGCCCCCTAAATGGCGAGGCATTACAGGAAATTGTTGGGTCCCTGATAGTAGATAGCTCAATTGGCAGAGCGGTCACCTTGTCAGTGGAGGGTCCTGGGTTCATATTCCGGCTGAGCAGCATTTTTGTCTTTCAGTTTCACTTCTCAGTTCACTACTTATAAAATGGGTCAAAACGGGTCTCTTGGTGTACACTCTTGGTATATCACTACACTCTATCTGGTACTGCGGGGGAGGCCGAAGGGGTTTGTCTCCTAAGGTATTGGAATGCAAACTCGGGTGACACTAAGCGTTTCTAAAAAGCGTCACTCAATAATGGTTAATCTAATACCGTCTCACGTCTACTTTATAAATGTCCCCCTTACAAGGGCACTCGTCCTAATCCACATACAATCTCCCTTGTCCTGGGCTAGAGCCATCTCATGACGAATCGGCTGTAGATAGGAAAGGTATTATATTTCGTCGAAGTGCTTAGTAGTTAGAGTGCTTAGGGAGTCGATCCTATAGGATTTGTTCCCACTGCTATTAAAATTGCTGGTTCGTCCGATCATTGAATATGGCCAAGCTATAGCCGTTTCGAGGTCGCTGACTAGAAAATTATCGTCATGTGAGGAAGACATAAAATCTTTTATTTTCAGGGACTACTGCACTCCAGTTTACTGCCTGGCCCTCGTGACCAGCATCTCTGGGGAAACTGACAGGTCTTTTCGGATTTTCTATAACAATGCTTTCAGGTGGCTGCATGGTCTGCCTAGACACTGTAGTGCTTCTGGTATGTTTGTGGTGGCGGGACTTTCTTTTTCTTTTCCTGAACATTCTTTCTTTGCAGAACAGGATTCTCAGGTCCTCTAATCCACATCTGCCCCGCTTTTGAGGTTGTCTCTGCCATTGTGGCTGGAATGGGAGCGGTCTCTGCGGGTGATCCAGGTTCCACCTGGAGCCCGTTCGACTTGATTGTTTTAGTTTAGTATACTGTTTGTGTACGTGTTTCTCCCCCGGTACCTCCATCCCCCCGGTCGAGAAGAAACCGGTAATCCCCCCCCCCATGTGGTAGTAAATGCAACCTATGTTCCTATGAAAAGTATATATGGAGGCGAGCAGCCAGCGAGCCGCCGTCACTCGTTTACATTTAACTCACGTGCCAAACCGCAGTTTTTAATAAGAATTTCTATTTTCCTATATATATGCATTCAAGGGGGGAGGGTTAGCCAGGGGGGTTTGGTACCGAGTTTTTTCACCGTTTGGTTTTGAGGGGGTTGCCCGGGGGGGTCGCGTAGACCCGACGGGTAGATACGGCGAAGAGTCAGTCGCCCTCTTCGTCCGGATCCCTCCTGTTGCTACTGAACGGTAGCGTTGGGGAGTCTGCTGCTTCTCATGCTAACTGTATGGCCCAGATACCTCCAGCGTCTAATCTTGATGACACAGGGTTGCATTAATTAGGGATGACCCTTTCTGTCCAGTGTGTGTTTAAGATCCGCCTAAGGCAGGTGTTTTCGAAGAATAGAAGACGTTTCTTGTAATGTTGGCTGTGGTGCCAAACATTGCTGTCAAATTTGTGCAGGCTACTTTCGGCAAAATGTTGAGCCATCGCCAGATCGCACAGCGTCATGGAGATCGTAGTTACCACGCTTATTACGCCCCCGAACATGGTAAGCAAATGGCAATTATTAAGGACGACTCAGACAGCGTTCGTAAGGTTCGTAAAGTTTTTCTTATGCTCCGTAATGTTTGTCACTGCTCAGATGGGAATTTGACCTAGTTAACTTTACGATAATTTTCACATCTAAACATAGGTGGATACTTATTAATACTAAAAGCCATAATGGGTAATATTCAGATACAAAAAAAGTTAACTCCAGTAAATAAATTTATAATAATCCAATAACAAAAATAACATAAAAAAATAGATCAGTTCAAAACAATGCAATCCAATAAGTAACGCTTTCTTCCCAACTCACCTGATAAAAAACAACAAGATCAACAAAACATAAAAAAATTTCTAATTATTTTTGCTAAAAACATTTCAAGTTATTCGACCTTATTATTACTAGCCTACCATATATACACCACAACAATCATCATATCGTCATTTTTCACTTTCCTAATCCCACATTTTCAAATTTATTTAAAATATTGTTTTCGATCTCTTCTTCTATTGGTCAATCTTCCAAAATTTGCGGAAAAAGTTAATTAACGTTAAACTTCTTGCCTACTTCAGTAAAGTACTTTACGCGGGTTTACGGAGCAACTTTACGAACTTTGCGAACGACTTTACGCACTTTACGAACCGTCCTTTAGTTAAAATTTCTAGACGGCTAGAACGATCATCGTAGTAATTTTTCACGAGGTTGTAACGAAAATAGTATCTAATAGTTACTATTGTCCGAAGAGTATAACACACTCTTAAAGGCACTCTACTAAGCAAGACGGTAAAGCTCCCAAAAGATGCCGGGTCATTCTCTAAATACACTCTTACGCGTCATCTAGCATTTACAGTTCGAGGTTCAAGCACTAGGTAGCGGGACGCTCGATGATTTTCCACGAAACGCTTTTAAGCTAGTTTCCCTTTTTTACGACTGCTAACGTCTTCTGATGACAGAGAGGCTACAACTTATCCTCATGTTGGTCTGTAGCGAGGTCTGTAGGTTTACAGCTTGTGTCCTGAACCATACCAAGCAATGGGGTCGGTAGCTCGCATACTGGAATCATATGCCAGGAATTCCTGCACCATCACCTGTTCCGCACGAAAAGATGATATTTTTTCAACTTAATGATGAAAGTGCGTACATTTTGGAAGAGGAATCCTAATCATGAATGCGCAGTTAATTATAAACAAGCAAATACATCTTACCTTGCGATTTCTTTAGTTAAAACTTCGTGGGATGGCGTAATTCATAACATTCGGAAAGACGTATGAAACATCCATCTAAGAAAAAATTTATAAAATAACCGTTCAGATGAAAGAAACAGCTCTGTAACTAAATGATGACTTTTGTCCAGTGAAAGTAGCACTTAGACTTGTAAATATTCCGAAATTTCTCTACACAAGTGCGTATTGCTTACCGCCATCTAGAGCTGAAATCTTAGCAGAGTGTACAAATAATACGGGGGAAACGACATACGACAACAGATGGCATCTTCAGTTCCACAGCGCTGTTACGAAAGGACAGAAAATTATTCTGAAAACGACACGTCAGATTCGAAGAAAGAGCACTAAACAGAATAGTCTTACTAAAACTGTTGGGGAACGGATGGACCCAAAAAGATGTTAAATATAGAATTTTCTGTCGTTACTTCGGACGCCATCTAAAATATAAATCTAGCCTTACAGCGTTTCTTTGTGAAAGCGGCACTCAATGACGGAGCAATTACTTCGGGAATTTTTCACAATTTACAATTCTTAGCGCTTTGTCTCGGCTTCAGATTGTTATAGCCATTTAATTTTTCAGTTTATTCTTCCTGAGTTTACAATTAATTTAAAGCAATTTTCTATCGTCGTTTCGAACGCCATCTAGAATTTCAATCTTGTCCTACTGTGATTATTCATAAAAAATAACACTAGATGACGGAGCCAGCAGTGGAACAGTTTTTATTTGCTATTCAATTGTTACAAATGAAATGGCATGTCGAGAAAAGAAAATCTTTTACAAGGATTAGACAATAGTCTTTCAAGAATTAGCCGTGCAAACATGAAGACAGCTTGAAGTTTGCATCTTCCAATCATTCATTTATTTTTACTGAGCTCGTACGTCATTTCACCACAGACGAGATTAAAAAATGCTTGTAACTGGAAAAGGACTACGTGAATCTCCTTCTATTTGCTTCTGAAAGGAAGAGGACAAGCCACCCATAAAAAAAGGTATGGAGACTTTAATCTAAGAAAGCTTTTCGCTATTGCTGCTGGATAATTGTCGATACCGTAATTAAAATACAAATTTATCACCGGAACACTGCTATTCGAAACAGAAGAATTTTGATTTGGTGTTATTTGCTTCCTAATAATGACGTGACGATGTTCAAGGGTGCTCCGGGAATAATTATCACTGAAAATACGTGTTTTAAAGCAACTATTCACTGGAGTCTAGAAAATTAATAATGTGAAAAACTGCGAAGAAAAACTACGCCGTTTCCCAGCGTAGACTCCGCAACAAACAAGACCAAAGGTTCCGATGGGATCCCAAAAATCTTCGCCAGGCCAAACAGCTAATCATTAAGAAATCCAAGCTCAGATATGGATTCAGCATGTGGTTTACCTCTATAAGCCGATCGAAATGCTCCTGGCTTACTTCTGTGAATTTTGCGGTTTTGGTGAACTTCAAGAACTACTTGTCCGGCGAAAAACTAAAGCTCAAAAACGGATTCAGCGTATCTCCTTACCCCTATATCCAACATCTAATCAACTTCAAATAAAAATTTAACTTCTAACAAATTTTCCGGTTTCAGCCGGATTCCGGACGAACTATATGTCCGGCTAAAGAGTGATTGTCATATACGGATTCTGCATCTCTTCTTACCCCCAAATCTATCATCTAATCAACTTAAAATAAAACTTTTACTTTTAACAAATTTCCGGTTTTGGCCGGATTCCGGGCGAACTACTTGTCCGGCGATAAAATGGTTTTCGTATTCTTGTTCAGCATGTCTTCTTACCCCTACTTCAAACGTCTAATCAACTTCAGATAAAACTTTAACTTCTAACAAGCTTTCCGGTTTTGGCCGGATTCCGGGCGAACTACTTGTCCGGCGAGAAAATGGTTTTCATATTCGTGTTCAGCGTGGCTTCTTACCCCTAAATCAAACATCTAGTCAACTTCAAATAAAACTTTTACTTTTAACAAACTTTCCGGTTTCGGCCGGATTCTGGGCGAACTACTTGTCCGGCGCGAAAATGGTTTTCATATTCTTGTTCAGCATGTCTTCTTACCCCATAATCGACTATCACATTAGCTGTTTCAAAATATTTTGCTTGTCCCTTAATTTGAACCCCCTCCCCCACCCCTAAATGTAGGGGTACAGGGCCCATCTACGAACTCGACCTTACTCTTGACCCAAAGAATGCTCACACCAAGTTTCATCAAAATATCTCATTCCCTTCGAGAGTTATCGTGCTCACAGACGGACGGACGGACAGACGGACGGACGGACGGACGGACAGACAGACAACTTTTGCGATGTCATAGGTATCCGTCACTAACGTTTTGGGATCCCAAAAACGCGGTTGGATTTCATCCGACACAAAGTGACGCGGCAAAATAGGACGAAGCGTAGTAGCAAGAATAAATAAGGGAAGAATTGAGAACTCACATAGCCTCGATGTCAGCAAGCTGGATCTACTTTCGCCCGGTCTTATTTACCGGGGGTGGAGACTGGGTGGAGCTTCGCGTGTTGCCTCTTGCAGTATTAAGTGTTACCTCCAGAGTAAAAGTGATGAAGCAGTCAGAAAAGGCGGGAATTTCAAACAGTGCTGATTTCCGAGGATTATACAAAAGGGAAAAAACTTTTCAGTCTCAGGTCAGATTTGCAATGTGAAGCTTATGTTATCACAACCCTTCGCAAAGACGATGAAGCCCAAGGGAATGCGGCATTGGATGCCTCAGAGAGCAATTAAGCAACTTGAAAGTTGAGGCATAGACCTAACACGCATGCGATGAGTCAACCACAGTTCAAGGACCGAAACATTTCTTGACAGACCATCATTGACAGAATAATTTTTTTTTTTTTTAGAAGTGGTTAATTTTGGTACGGCGGCATGGTATCCCACTTAATGTTTTTTCTTTGCTTTCTTCTTTCTTTTCTTTTTTCTTCCTCTTTCATGCAGTCATCTTATCTTTTTTTGACAAAGTGTGTGAAAATTATATTGTAAAGTGAAGTTTTCTATTTACTGCCCCCACAGGCCCATTCGGGTTTTCCTGCAGATTATAAAGCGGATTAAAAAAGATCTGTTCATGTAGTTTAGCATGTAAAAGTTGGTTTGTATAATAAAGAGTACTAAACTAAAACTAAAAAACTAAGCATGCATTTAGTTTATATTCAATAGGATCGGTGTGAATATTAGTAATTTAAATTTTGGTCTTCTCAGCAGAGGCGTTACTAGCCAAAATGTTTGGGGGGGGGGACGAGGTATTTACCGACTGGCTGGTCATTTTTACCGACTGTTTTTGCGGATAAAAACGACTATTATTGAGAAAAAAATGACTGTATTGATGAAAAATTGACTATTTTTACGAAAAACCGACTGTTTTTAAGAAAAGTCGATCGTTTTTAAGAAAAAACGACTATTTCTGAGTAAAAAATCGACCGTTTTTACTAAAAATCGCGGCGCTTCGCGCCGACTCGGCTATTTTTTACCGACTGGCCGACCACATTGGGGAGGGGCGGCCCCCCCTCCCCCCCCCCCAGTAGTGACGCCTCTGCTTCTCAGGACTGTCTTATCGGGGGTAAATGGATGACGAAATAAAGGCAAAACAGGACCGACAACATTTTGGACTGAACACTATAGGACTTGCTTCAAAAGGTTTTCACTCTAGGCTTAGAAAGTCAGTTAGAATCGAGGGGGTACCCACTACCCGGCACCTGCTGTAAACGCTTTCCTGGCACCAACCGAAATAGGCAGTGCCGGCACCGATGCCGACAATAAATCGGGTGATTGATCTTTCAAACTCGTTTAAAATGCTTATTGTGATGTTTAAACACGTGACAACCGGTGCCGGCACCGACCGGGCATCGTGGCACCCGGCACTTGCTGTACTCTCAAATCTGATAAGTTGAGAATCAAAAATTTAGCCAACTACACGAGATAATGATATCCATTTTGACTACGAATAATAACAATTGTTATCACAAAGGGAGACGTTTTGAAAGATATCTTACAATCAGCAATTTGCAATAATTCAAAATTTTGGAAATACTTTATAGCCAACTGTTCTTCGCAACTACACAAGAAAATTACATGAACAGAATTTTATGTAGAGAGTACAACTTAAAAGAAAAACATAATAACTCTTTCAGCACATTTCGCCAGCTAAATGCCTTAAATTGTCCAAGATTAATACCTTTTCTAGAAGCGAGTCTTTACAGTTCTGAGAAGACCCAAAATAAAAATTACTAATGTTCACACTGATCATATTGAATCTGGACTAAATGCATGGGTGTTAGGTCTATGCCTCAACTTTCAAGTTGCTTAATTGCTCCCTGAGGCATCAAATGCCGCATTCCCTTGGGCTTCATCGTCTTTGCGAAGGGTTGTGATAACATAAGCTTCACATTGCAAATCTGGCCCGAGATTGAAAAGTTTTTTCCCTTTTGCATAATCCTCGGAAATCAGCACTGTTTGAAATTCCTGCCTTTTCTGACTGCTTCATCACTTTTGCTCTAGAGGTAACACTTAATACTGCAAGAGACAACACGCGAAGCTCCACCCAGTCTCCACCCCCGGTAAATATGACCGGGCGAAAGTCGTTTTAGCTTGCTTCAAGTCTTATCAATTCTTTCCTTATTTATTCTTGGTAGTAGGGTGGTCATCTAAAAAGTTACTTCCATCATTCTGAGATTTAGAGAATCTTAGGATGGATTTGAAGAATCAGTGCAATAGAATGAATTCTTTGCTGTTTTCTTATTGTACATCTTTTATACATAATATAATATATGAAAAAAATAAGATGATAAGTTAAATTAAATTTAGCTCTTCAGGTGGGTTAGAAAATCTGAATTTGAAAAAACAGATAAACAAAATGAGATCGGTGAAAATGACGTGAAAAATCATGAAAACCAGTGTTTCCACTGGTCAAAGAATTCTGCGGCTTGTTACAGGTTTTCAACTTCTCTCTAGGTTTAAAGGTATGACAAAATTGCAGGAAATGGCACTTCAGTCGCATTTGTGCAAAAATGTTGAAGAATTCTGTGATTTCAAAGCTTTTTAGCCAACTTTAAGTACACTCTTCTAGAAAAGGATTTAAATGTTTTACGGATATTAGCTCGTCTATGAAGAGCGGATTTTTTTTTTTTCAACTGATTTTTTTAATTTTTTTTCATGGTAAGTTTTTATTTTTCCTCGGACTTTCCGCGTTTTAAATGAACAAAAAAACGATGAAAGAAACATCACTTAAAGACGAAAATTATGAGAAATCCGACTGGTCTAGACGTAAAAAAACGATCGTTTACAAACGCTTCTTTATTCAGCCGCCGAAATCTACAAGTTTTTTCTTGAAACTGAAAAAATGACTGATTTTTGGACGAACCAGAGTACTACAGGCTTTTGAGGCCAAATGTCATAGGTTGCAAATGCCAAGTAGAAATCAGTGTTGCCGTCTGTCTGTAGCAGACAAGTAGCAGAACTCCGCGATGTGTCAAAGATTTTATGCTTCCACAAAGCGAGCCGGGTTGGCAGAACTACAGAAAAGCAGAACTACAAACATGTATTGCCTGCCCATATCATCCAGCTGGACAAGGGTGGCCTGTTTGTGCCTCGTCCTGAATTTTTCCCCTTTCTGAGGGTGTTTTTTTCAACACTGAGGAGGGACCTCAATCAGAGCCAGTTGAGAATTGATGGGAAAGAGGCTTTAAAGGCAAGTACACCATTAGGCTACTTAACATACAAAAGGACATGAAATCGAAATTTTGTTGCGACTGAGTTTGATTTTAACAGTTTATGTCAACAAGTTTAAATGGAAAAACCTCACCATTTTTTCCTTATCCAGGTAGAATAGGGTAACTGGGTTTGTCGGTGGTTCTGAAACCCTTAAAGTTCTGTTTGAGCTATATTTTGTATATTTTTAATTAGAAGCAGGGAGATTTGACCTAGTAGAGTATCATATCACAATATAGTAGTTGAGTTCTTGATCAAGTTCTGTGGGTTGTTCCAAGCTTACTTGTGAATAACAGTTCATATTCTATTTTTTTAGTGCTGTTATAGTCTAATTTGAGAATATTCTTGCAACTAGACTACTGGAAGAAAGTCAGAACAAAGTGCTGTTATCTTTTCTAATTGATAAAGCAAGAACAAACTTGTTCTGAATATTAATTGGCTAAAGTCCATGCTAGTTAATGCTCATTTGGGAGTGGACTATTTCATGAAATTTCCAATGGAGTAAGAATAACACAGGTAATAAATACTTATGTGTGGGTTACGTACTGGTTAGTCATCTGGGACTGAACTATTTCATGAAATTTCCAATGGAGTAAAAATTAAACTGGTAATAAATACCCATGTACAAAAACCAAAGAATGAAAAGTCTGCTTATGATCAGAACAACTTACCACAAAAATAGGTTGTTTTCGAGTTGCGGGAGTTGAAATATCATTCCTAGAGGCTGTGAGATTAGAGTAAGGGTTTTCAGATGTGCTTTAACTGAAAGTGTTTACAGGCTGCAAAAAAGAAATACAACACTGATGGTAACATGAAGAACATGTTCAAAGCAGCTTGCCTTGTGGTAGTCAAGAAGATAGGTGTCCAGTTTAGTCAGGGCACCATTGATGACCTGTTCAGCGTATGGACTCTTAAGATGGTAAGAAGTTGCCATTTTTGAGGATGTATCTTTGGAATGTCTGTTCAAATGTTTTTTCAGACTTAATTGTTCCAGGTTCTTAGACAAAAAATGATCCAGTTATGCTCTGATTAAAGAAAAGAATATTTGAATGAAGTGTACCAAGGAGTAGCTGTATCTATATGACTGTCATAGATATTGATTCCAGAAAATCCAATAATCCGTGCTGTGATTTTAGCCACATTTTTTTTTATCTGTACTGATGTCATTAAAGGTCCCCTGCAACAACTTTTGACCAAACTTGCCACTGGCATAGTCCATTATAAATATATAGTAAATTAAATAGGAGTTTTCAATTTTCAATTTCTAACAAGCTGTCTTTGCATAATCCGGACTCCATATTCTGGGGTGCCTGAATAGTTGAGCCCGACCTTAAATTCGTAGGTGAACTGGCACAACTGACAAACTTTCATTGCTTAAGCATGCTTACAAATAGCTGACACTCATAGGCGACTGCAGCAGAAGGGTACACTTACATCAGGCAGATAGAACTTCACGGAAGTACTTGACATAACCTTATCCCCTCTCCTTATTTAGATCCATGCGTACATGAAAAGTACTGTGAATGGTACATTTGAGCAGCACAGGCTTGATCAAGGAGTACAGAACTCACGTGGAGGCCTACAGTTGCGAGACTCTCTCTATGCCACTTCAGCACGAGCAGCACCCAAAGCTGGAAAGTCAGCAGCAAAGACAGCTCATGAGAAATCGCAGATACCTAGACGGACTCTCTTTAAAAAAAAGTGAAGTACATCATAAATGTTGTTTTATTCGTGTCTAGTTTCGTAAGTCTAGTTATCGTACCGTGAAAGAGATGAACATGTTTTACAAATTAAAAAATAGGAAATTCTGGACGACAGTTACTGTGGGCACTGGAAATAGAAAAACAACGAGAGCTTGTTACCGGGCTCAGCAAATCGAACAGGCCCTTAGGTGTGTTTTTATTCTTGAGTTTCCTCCAGTGAATTCTGAGTTCTGCACCGGCAAGAAGACGTTTGAGTTCTCATTTCTGACAAAACGCAAAAGAAGAAGAAATCGTTTTAACTGATTAGTCAAAAACGTGAAGGAGAAACAAGATGAGAACTCGGAGGACAACTCAGAACAAAAACGTACCTATTTTCTTCCTAAAAAGTCTAGAGATCGTAGGGACAGGTGAGCATCACGGTAGCCACTCCCTGACACAGATTTTGAAGTCACATCTTGAACGCAGACTGCCCGTTTCGCGGAACTATAGTTCAATCCCGACAACTTTCCACCAGTCACGTGCTTCAGCCGTGAGAACAGGGATTCCACAACACTTCCTGTGACTCGTGAAGGGACAATAAAGTGTGACGGGTTTCGGGAGCTGAAGTCCAGTACTAGATTGCGGAAACCACTCTGCATTATCTGAAGCAGCTCTGAAGTTTGCCAGGATATGTAGTTTCGATGATTGTAGGGCTCGACACCTGCAAAGAAACATAGTATGACAGGGGAAATAATATTCAGAGCCAGACCTGTTAGTTGCATGGGTGACTATTTGATTTTCCTTTGTCAGATCAGCAACGATCCAAAACTTTAGGAAATAGCGTTATATTATGGGGGGGGGGGCAGGGTATTCCCCCTAGAAGTCTTGAACTTTTGATAGTAACATGAGGAAAAAGTTTATCAGGCACTTGCGCTGACTAACTGTCTACCCCAATAGCGTTCAATCTAGCTGGCACGCCCTCAAAAGACACAGCTAGTGAGACCACTCCTTCTGGTAGGAGTGAATTTCTAAAGACCCTCATCCTCCACAGAAGTAAATGTGGTAGAGACTGTGTAGATGGCCTGTCACATGAATGAACCACTCTCCCACCCACCACAGAGGTCAACTTCGTTTCGGACTCCAAAGGGCACAACTCTGGCCTCAGCTGTTAAGCCTACGAGGTTGAAATTCCAACATTCCCTCCTAGTACATGTGCTGGCAACAACTGCGTGGCAGAACACTGACCCGATGCAAAACGGCTTACTTTCCGAGAAACAGTCGCTGGGATAACCGTTGAAATTCCAGGGCTTTCGTGATAATCCTTTCAACTTACCACATATTTCAGCTTTCCAGTCTTGGAAGAATTTGAAGCCGACTTCCATGCTCTGCATCGCAGGCGAACTCGAGTCCCGCACCAACTTCTTGGAAAACATGCCTTCTTCGAAAAGAGCATTGACACTGGCCAGATATTTCTTCGTCATGCCAATGCTTTTTCCCTCGGGAGTATCCGGACCGTGTTTTGTTTCCAGAACTCCCAAAGTAGCAAGCATTTGATTTTGCTAGAAGAAAATGAGCATTATAGTCTGACAGGTTATGCAGATAGTGGCAGTGTTAGTTAATCACCCTGTTTCAGTAGGCAAGATCTGTTTAAAAGGACACCTGTGCAAAAAGTATAAACAAATAGAAAACGGACGGATTATTTAGAATTCATTTGCAGGCCGAAACACTCCTGATACCATGTAACCATGTAATATTCTTCCTTCTTGTTTTCTGACTTTCCAGTAATATCAGCAGCTATTATAATCCTATCTTCTTACGCGGTTACTTACCTGCATAATTTTCGAAGGGGCAACGTTAAGCTTAATCCACGAATTTCTATAGACGTATTCACGCCGAAGTTTTGGGATTCTGAGCGGTATGTCGTTCTTTCGACGTTGAACTTCTTCGTGGTATACCATTTCGATGGGCTTCCAGCCAAAATTGACCCCGCCGCAGCTTAGACTCCTTGTTCCACCATCGCGAGACATGTAGAGCGCATTTACGAGGTTTTTCATCTGGAAACGAAACGTTGGTCTAATATAACGTCAGCTACCCATCGCACTAAAAGAGTCTACTACGAAGAATGTACACCCTCGCTGTGCACTTTACAAACCTAGCCATCCAGTTTAGCGGAAAGTTAGGCTGTTGAAAAGCGGAGGAGAATGTCGTTTGATTCTAACCGTAATTTGAAACCCGTATGCTCAGTTATATTATTAGTTCAGCAAATATTTACCAGGACAACAGGCACAGATAGCCCGACATTACCATTGCCGCACATCAGGATATCATACCTCCAAGAATCTGTAATATTCCTCTATGGAAGTTCCAGTATGCTGGGTTGACCACAGCGCTGTCACCTCGTTTGCTAATATGCCAATCAAAGGATGGTGAAATATCTATTCTATGTTCAGTCTATGTGAATGACAACTATCTGCCAAACTTACGCCAGATTCGCACTCGATAATAAAACAAGAGTTATTTTACCTCGTGCGCTGGGCAGATGATGAAATGCACTTTTCCACCGGGGCGAAATGGGGTCTCGAAAACGGGATTTGCTGGGTCAAACTTTCCATCTTTAGACGACCAAGAGCATAGTTCACGCACTGCTTTCAGGTTCGTCGACGCGCCATCGCAGACCACAGCGGAAATCCGAAAATCATGGGCTTCAAGCACCCTCATAGCAGTCAGAACGTGGGTGCCCATTTCATCGCTAGTGAAGGCACGTGGAGATTCAAAGTGAGGTCCTATGATATCGAACGGAGACGACAAATCACGCCATACAGTTTGGAGGACATACTGCGTTGGTTCCGGAACTTTTTCGCTTTTCCACTCCTCGAACAAGTCGGAGAGATCCCCAGCGTAAACATCTCCAGATAGACCCTAAAACCAATTACATCATTAGGTACGGTACTAAAAGGTGTACATTTCCTAAATCCACTCCCCCACCCTGGTCACTCACCCCGTGTTTACGCTATCCAGTTCAGGAACAGGACTGGGGATTAATCATGTTGTTTAACCTATTAAAAGGTGGGCTACTGGCCGTAGCTCAATACAAAAAAGCAGCAGAGCAGCTGAACTAACGAAACCACGAAGATTCGGAAATCAACAAAGTTATGTATCCTGTTTAAAGGCTGGCTACCGGATGCAGCAGCAGAGAAAAGGAAGCCGTCTGAAAGGAAAATACGGCACTGGATCGACGTCTGGTTTCCTGCAGGCAGTATCTGCAGTTCAGCAGATAGGAACTATCCATTCAGCAAATATAAAACTGAAGGTGATAGCTCTTCGTGTTGACAGGGAAAAAATAAGAAAAGAACCAAGTCAATATCTTACAAAGTATATCTACCATCAAGGCAATATCCAGGAGGGGGTAGGGGGTCCCCCCCCCCCGAAATGTCCATAAAACCCACGTTTTAAGGCTTTTACCTTTAAAATCAAGGTCCGACCTGAGCCCCCCTGAAAGACAAGAACCCCTTCCAAAATAAATTCCTGGATACGGGCCTGTCTACCATGCACCAGCAAGAATGTTGATCTCTTGTTCTTTTAAACTACTTCGTACCAGCGCCCCTGCTAACTACAAAGAAGCTATAAGCCATCACTTCTAGGCCAAAACAAGAAGCGGTTAAAGAAAGCAACATAAACCTGAAGCTGGTAGTTCTTTGAGTTCCATGCGACCTTGGCAAGGACCTTCACTTCATCAATAACCAGGACTCCATCTGATATGCCTGGAGTCAACCCCATTTTTTGACGATCGTTCTGTGCTTCTATGTAAACAAGTCGTTCATTCTTCATTCGTTGGTCATTAGCTCCAGGTCCTTCATAATACACTTTGGCTACTCGTTTGAGCTGACTCTCAGATGGAAGCTGGAGGACTTTGAAATCTCGCAAAGCCTCGTATGCTGACGGGGATCGCATCCTGATTGCGAGTGCTAGAATGATAGCTTTTAGACCATTCCAGTTCGGTAAAACCATTTTGACGAGAACAGATTTTACAAACAAGCTGATATGGGGATAGGACACACTAATAGGACCGTTGGATGGATTCAGACCTCAAAGTGGCACATTAACTGGACTCCACTTACTCCCCATAAACTGTCGTCAAGATCAGCCAAGCCATTGGGTACATAGATGCACCACTAAACCATGGGGGATCCACCAAATAAGGGACATACAAATTGGCACATTTAGGAAACCCATCCCTAGAAACTGTCATCAAGACCTTTGATACTTATGCGCACATCCCAAAATAAGGGACCCGCCTCCACCACATTGTTTGGATAGGCTTGGATCACAAAATGGTAGGCTATATCGACAGGACCTACTCTTGCTACCTGGCGAATCAGAAAAGCCTTGGGTGCTTATGCACGCCACTTTCTTGTGGAAAGGGTGTGAAAAGGGGCTTCTACTATTTCATTCACGTTACCACCGAGAAACTGCTTCTGAGATTGGTTATTGAACACCAACGATTTCGAGCAAATCCCTACTCGTGAGCCACATTTCTCGTCTTCCTTACAGTTTTTAAACAAAATTAGATCCTTAAAGGAATTAGAAGAGTTGGAGAAGTGGCGGTCTACTAAGAGTCTTATTTAGTGAAAATACCAGGAAAGTAAATCAACTTTGGAAGCAGATAAAGTTGAGTGATACTGTAACTCACCTATTCGCACAGTGATGGTACTCCATCGGTTGCTGCTGTTCCCAGTCCTATTCTTATTCTGGTCTTGGTTAAACCTCTGGATATCTCTCTCTCTCTGAGCCTGTGCATCTCGCAGCCAAACCTGTCTTAATTTCCGCCTCATCACAACATCAGGGCATTCTTCAATCACTTCTTTTGCAACATCCGAATATTGGTCTTGAATTATCTTACAAGCTGAACTAAGTTCCGCACTCTGCTCGGGATCCAGTTTTACACAGAACCTGGACAATTTTTGTGATAGTTTCCGAGACTTCTTCATCAATTCTAATTTCCTTAGGTTCAGGTTTTTCAGTCGTTCGAGTTTACTTGAGGGAGTAAGTACTGAGAAGGGTGTCTTTGAATCAGCAGAAGTCCTCTTTTTTCTTAATCTCTGTTTGGTGTTGGGACTGGCGAATTTTGCACTGAATTCTTTTTTCTTCACCCTGTGTTTGAGGTTCTCGAAGAACTTTCTGCACTGTTGACAGCGTACAACAAATAAATTTTTCTTGCCACCTTTTGGGACTTCATAAATAAATGGGCATGTGTCACTACGATAGTGATTGTAGCATGACATGTACATGCTCACTTTGGCAGTTTTGCTTGGACCTACAGGTTTTCTATCATCCCGGATACTGTCAACCAGGCTTTTGGCAATCCCAGGACACAGTCGAAAGTGACGTCCAATCCTCAATTTCAGGGCAAGCTGCTCTTCCAGATTTGTTTCTGTTAATTCTGACTCAACCCCATTGTCAACAAAGCAAACTTGTACTTGGACAGAATAGGTTGGTAATGCCTCATAATCATGATCCATCATCAGAGACCTACACAAAAACTGAGACAATCTTTGCAGACTTACAGGTGTATATACATGGTCATTCAGAAGTCCAATATTCCCTACTTCTTGGGTGACTTCAATCTTTCTATATGCAATGATCACTCGCAGAGGGTGAAACACCACTGAAATGTCATTGTCGTTGGGCAAAATTGTCAGGTCATTTCTTTGTAAGTAAATTTTCCTTGTCTTCTGATCCACTGCCATTGACACATTAGGGTTCAATGTAACAAATTCGGACACTCTTGACTGAAGCTTGGTGAATGATAATGATTTGTTGGCCATTTTCTGGGCTGAAAAACATAACATTGTATCACATAATATTATTTGAAATGTAGGCTACCTACTAGGCTATCGCAGGATACTCACCTCGGTATGTAACTACAAGACTTAGGTAAAAAACTAATCTTTTAACAAATTCGTGGCACAACAATGTAAGCTGTTTTCTGGAATCTCTTCGACAATTTTAACAAATATTTTAATTTGACTCTTTCAGAGAACCTGACCTGGGATAGATTTTGGTACCATTTTTAGGCAAATTAATGTTTGAGTGTTGTCAGCATGTGATCAAAATCACTTCCAAAACCTGTAGGTCTCTGTCTCCTTCTTACTGAATAACAGCAAAATAACAGAGCATATTTCCTTCAGATGCATGTTTTATTTATGTCCATTCACCTGGGTGGGTCAATAAAATCATTATATTTAGCCTTCTGGTGATGTATGATGTCACCATTTATTTGCAAATGCTTGAAGTGAGTAGGCACGGGCACTAGATAACCTTATTCAACTTCTTGTTAATTTATTGTTTAAATGGTAGGCGCAAATAGGTTCCAGTGAGCAATAATTGCCTGCCTACTGTAAGTGTAACTGTGCCCAAACTTTTACTAGTGGCCTGCACTGCATGTACTAGTTGCTAGGTCCATTCCTATGTGGTAAAATACAAATTTTAGTGCAGTAGTCTGCTTCATATTCACTTGGGTGCCTATATTCTTTGGCTCAATCTTGGACAATCACAAGTACTGTAAGCTAAGGTATCAGCATGAAGTGCTTATAAAGTCAACAACAACAATTCAAACAACAACAATTAACTATTTCAAACAACAACAATTCTGGTATGAAGTAGGGGTCTCACTTTGAGCAGAAGGGTTGATCACATGTACAAAGAATGGTAAGAGTGTTATAAAAAGTTTTTTTCATGTAGTTTAGTATATGTAAATTGGTTTGTCTAATAAAGAGTATTAAACTAAACTAAAAAAAAACTCTGAATAATAGATGGTACGTAGCCAGTAAGACACTGATCAGTACAGTAAGATAGCTATTATCGCGCGCTCAAAATCTATTGTTGCCCGTACAAAAATCTATATTTACTGAAAAGCGTTGACATTTTGGAAAGTATGAAAAAAACGACTATTTCTAAGTAAAAAATAGACTTTTTTTTACTACAAATTGCGGCGCTTCGCACTGACTCGGATATTTTTTTACCGACTGGCTGACAACATTGGGGGGGTAATCTGGTGGAGTGATGCCTCTGGCCTACTGTATTCAACTTATTTAGTGGAAGGGTTGCATATTAGGCTAGTGGAACTGATGCTGTCCTGTAAAATAGAATCCCTCAGTGCTGTGAAGTCACCATGACTGGATTCGGGGGACATACTGTTACCAAATTTTACCTTGTTCCATAAGTCATTCCTCCAAAATAGGCTAGGCAGTGTCTTCATGCAGAACTCCTCCTGTACACCTGCACATAGTCACACACACCAGACACACACAATTGCACACAATACATCAATTCCACTGTTCCATACCTCTGATTGTTCCAATCAACTCAAATACAAATCAAACACTACAGTTCTATCAACAGATATCACGACTTGAATTTCATGAGTTTCTGGTATGTACGAGGAAAAGCACATTGTTAAACCTTTTTGAATTTGGGAATTGGGTTGCGAAGTGGGTTGCGAAGTGTTGTGTTCTCGACCGAAACTAGCACTCTCACCACATGACAACATGGACCATACGGCGGCCGCTTCGTTTCTCTTCCTAGGTCATGAGTTTCTGATGGTGGTCATGCAAAAAGGGATCCAGAGTGGAACCCAAGTGCCAGACATTTGAAGGAAGAAAGGTCAGCAGTATTGCAGACTAGCAGTCATAGCAGAGGGCAGGGACGGTGTAAGATGTCAAGAAAATAAATCCCCGAAATGAAATGATGATGCATGTAATGCAAGCCGAACCCCGAAACTCCGAAAGGGTCCCTGCCTGGAACCCGATTGCTGATGAATCCTGAAAAGAAAAATGGTTCCAGGCCCAGCTCTAAACCCAACTCAGGTGCTTGAGAATTGCAAGAAGAATTGAAGTACGGTACAGAAGGGTCAGGTTTTGAATTGTAGATATCATCCTTCCCACTGGGCACTGGCTGCCCACCTGTTCAAATTGAAATTGAAGAAGAATAAGTGGGGTTGTGATTCAGTATGTGTCAAAGCAGCTGAGATTAGCTGGCAAACTATTGTGGATTTTACAGGGATTCAAGTCATTCAAGATAGATAGATAGATAGAGGGATTCTATGTTTTATACCCCCATTAATAGCATTTCCAAGAAAACGTCTGAAATCCCACCACATCAGATGCAGCTCTTCCACTGAGTCAGGGCTGATCCGGTCCATACCCTGTCCATACCTCAACAACAGCTCAACTGGCACATTTGGGTACCATGAGTTTTACCTTTTCTAGGGTCGAAGATTCGTCCCGAATCCCTTAACGGTCCCCATGCAGGTCGTAAGTTTGTGTGATGTCACTTTTACTCTGCATGAGTGCTGGCTGGGTGTGGTCGCACTTATAACCCTTCTGAAAATTAGGCTTGTTGAAAGGCAGTTTGTATCTGGTCTGTAGGCCTATATCCCTGGTTCCCTCTCTCTATGGTCCACATACGGATGGTTGGAACCAGGAAACTATTATCTTCCTGCAAATCAGGCAGGGTTACACAAAATTTGTCATAAGCTTACCTTTTAGGTTATCCTTTAAATGCAGTACCCTTTTAACAAGCTCAGTCTATATTTGGCTTTTAATAACATTGTCTATGCTTTAGCCTAGCCTACCATGTTTCTGGATGATCAGTATATTTTTAGTCTTTTGACCAGTGCATTGGAACAAACATTGGACCAGGGGTTTTTAGGGGCAATTGAAATACCTTCTGTTTTAGCAAGAACAAATAATCTGATAGAACCTCTGTCTTTGGTCCCATGCAGCGACTATGGATACCCCGATAAAACTGAGCGGAGCTGGAGTTACATGCTGTGAGGTTTGAGTTGATACCCGTCTACTTCCCTCTACGCCGTTGCTCATACGAGGTGAAAAACTGTAGGATGCCTTGTAGGCGCAGAGAGCCCGCTCCACAGTGCGTCACACATGACGTCAGTATGGCAGACAACCAATCAGCTGTAAAGGACGAGTCAATTCTGCTGCGGAGTTGTACCGCGGTACAGCTGTTTGTAGAGATAACAGTTATGATGTTCTGCGTAGCTCCTCCTCCGCTCGTTTGCGTCGTATAGGAAATCAGAATATATTCGACTCTGCATGGTTGTATTACAGAGATAGGGAGACGGAGGTTCTATCAGATTATTTGTTCCTGGTTCTAAGCATTATGGACATGGTAGAACACAAGTTATTGAGACACCTACTCAGTCTAGTACACTAGCCCCTTTTCACGCATGGTGCTCAAACGTCTAGCACCATGCCTGGGTGCTAGACATTCGAGCACTGTAACTTGGATTTCATGTAGGGTGCATGGATTTCAGTATACAGTGCATGCATGAAAAACACAGTTTCTGTCATCACAACTGAGAACCGGCTCGGACAGGGCTGAAATTACTACCATGAATTAGAGAAATCAAAGACAATCCTATCATTTTTTTTATAACAAAAACAAGAGGACGCGACTGATCATGGAGATGAAAAACCTCATTTCCTTTTCTACATAGTCAAGGGTTTTTCATGTAGAGTGTCCTGTGCCTCAGCATTTTCTACCTAGCAGCCAACCAGAATATTGGCTCCTGAGGCCTGCCTGGGGCAGACTACATGGAAAATAGATAGGGTGCTGTCAGATTTTTCATCTCCATCATCAGTCTCGTACTTTTGTTTTTGTTATGAAAAATATGATAGGATTGTCTTTGAATTCTCTAATTCATGGTGGTAATTTCAGACCTGTCCGAGCTGTTGCACAATTGTGATGACAGAAACTGTGTTTTTCATGCATGCACTGTGTACTGAAATCCATGCACCATACATGAAATCCAAGGTACAGTGCTTGAACGGCCAGCACCCAGGCATGGTGTTAGACGTCTGAGCACCATGCCTGAAAAGGGGCTAGTGTACTAGACTGCACCTACTACTGATTTTTTGTATACTAACTAGGATCTGTCAGCTAGACACTCGGTGCTATGTACAGTATTCAAGATATTTTATTCTTGTGAGATGAATTGTTGCTTCTGTAAGGGTTGCTTCTGTAAAGGTTGCTTCTGTAAGGGTTATCATTGCAGGGCATCACGTTGGCGAAAGGTGGGCACATGCATGGAAGCTCTGAAATCGGGAAGAATTTGATGAAGTTTAGAAACAGGACAGACTGCTAGTTAATGTTCAGTCAAAACGCTTGAAGAGTGTTCAAGAAATAGTAAAGTGAAAGTATGCAGGTAGTAGGAACCGGCTGAATGTAATTCGACGTTCATCAGACACCCCTACTGCTTGCAAGTTCTTAATGGGAGTAATGATCTGTTGGAGAAACGCAGTATAAAGTAGAGAATATTCATCATTTCCCTAGCCATCTCGTTCATTGTTAGTGAACACCGATGCTTCTGCTCCGAAGCTAGCGAAAGTTTTTGATTTGTCATTTTTGTTCAGCTTGGCTTGACCTGAGACCAAGTTCTTAAATGTTCTCACGCTGTTTCTTTCAGGTCTGGCAAGCTTTGACCTAAGTCTGGCATCTTATCACGTCAGTCACGACTTCCACCGCTTGACTTTCTACGCCTTAACCTCTCCTGCCCAAATCGTCGATCCCCCGGTGCCCCTAATCTGTTTGCTCACCGAAGCTTCCGCCGTTTGATTGGTAACAGTGTTATAATCAATATCTCCTTAACGGAGAAGTTGAAAACCCTCTTTACTTCCGGCCTGCTAGCTTTTCCAAGCGCCGTCGCACTTTTGGTGGCCCCGGCGCAACACAGTGCTGGTTTTGGCGAGATCCCCGCGTTATTCGAATGGGACGTCATATTCTGCTTCTCTCCACTCCATACGGCGTGGCTGGTGAAGCGGCCTGTCGATCCGATCCATAGGAGCGCGTCATCCGTGGACACGATCAGCCTCAGGCGAGAGATAGACTCTCAGCCGTGAACGTATTAGTTAGTATACAGATTGCTCAGTGCAAAACGGTGTAATTAAACAGGACACACGAAGTTGATTGAGTTATTTTAATCGGGTGTTTTGTCGGCATGGTGAGAACGTAAAGTGAATTTGTGAAATTGAAGTAAGATTGTGTTGTGGTTGAAAAAACTTGTACGAAGGCAAGTGCAGTGACGTAAAGCTTGGCAGGAACTGTTGCCCTGGTGATATGTTGACAGTCGTCGTTTAATTTCGTTCACCGCCGTCTCATAGGTAAGCAAGCTTGGCTAATTTTGATCTTCGTAACTTTAAAGTTATCTGTGACAGAAGATGAGCTTTCTCGCTTATCAATGTCTGTTATTTGGACAATTGTTCAACTTTGGATAGTGCAGTCTTTGCTTAAACGGAAAGAAACACTAAACAAGAAATCCATTTAGATGGTCTTACCAAACCCTGAGAAACTAGTTCGAGTCGACTCGCCGAAAGTTCACTTGTCAGGGTCGCTTGAAAATTCGATTTACACCGTCAGAAGACAAATAATATCAAGAGAACCATACCTTTATTGTGCTGGGGTGTTCGGTTGGAATTATCACCGAGAGTTGACGTATATAAAGATGAAGATGCCACTGTGCTAAGCTATGTAGCCGAACGTCTAGAAAAGTGTACCTCTACTGTACAGGACAGTCAACACCAAACCCCTGATTTTTGGATACCCTATGCCAAACGCCAGGTATATCAAACTTTTGGCATAGGCCTAACCTATGCCTAACGCTGGACACCCTCTGCCAAACGCTGGATAGCTGTTTATACCCTAACACTAACCTACACCACTATAGATGAATTCTGATCGGTTGATTTCTGAGCTTCACTTAAATCATCAATATTTTATTGGGTTCCTGTATCCAGCATTTGGCATAGTGTATCCAGCGTTAGGCATAGGATGTACCAAACGCTAGATATACCCAGCGTTTGGCATATAAAATCAGGGGTTTGTGGTAGACTGGTACAGGAGGGATATCCAACCTTGAATATACATAACCTCGAACTTGGCCTGAAAATCTTCCAGGATACTTCTTTGCAGTCCAAAACAGGTCCTAGGTCATTCAGGGTTTCCTTCTTGACAGTTAGGACCTTGTTAGGACTGCACTGAAATTTCCTTTCAAACTGTTTAGGCCATGTTCGAGGTTGTGTAAATTTGAGGTTTGATACCCCTCCTGTAGCCTACCTTGAACTGGATCTAGCCTGTTTCTTCCGCCTACGAGCTCGTCTCAGACTCGTGTAATTTTCTACAGTCTTGTGTTTCCCACCTGCCCAGACTTTTGAATCTGACCAGAAAAATGGGTCTGATGTTTTTTCTTTTAGCCTGGGGAGTAAATAGCCAGGCCAGCTCTCTAGACTCCTTTTTGTTCATAGCCTGTCCCAAGTAGCTCGACGTGATTCACAGACCATATTAACAATGCTTTGCATCACCCCAAGCCCCCTTTCTCCCATGCTTCCACTCCCCACATTCTTCCTTCATGTTGGGAGGACATCCCATAGCGCCCCCGGTTTTGCGACAGCCCAACCCGAGTCTGTCACCTCATTCAAGCGATCATTAACGTGTTAACTGTGAGCGAGCATGACCCAAGGGTAATCGCCCAGTTTCTTGTTGCATTTTGGAGATGTTCATAAATCTGTGCGGCTGCTTACCGAATCAGATTGCCCCTAGGCGTAAGAAAAGAATCCTTGTTCTCAATTTATACAGAGCACTGATCGCTCAGAGAGCTTGAGCAACTGATGACAGGTTCCCTGTTCAGAAGGGACGAGATCGCCGTTGTTTAATCCATGGGAGAAAGTACTGAATGGGTAAATTGGTGGGTGACCTGTAAATACCGCGGCATCCCTTTCTTGGCGGTATTCTCTAGTTTTTTGCTGACAGCTGTACAAAAGAGATGACAGGTATCTTGGTGGACATTCCTTTTTGGACGGTTCTCACAGGGTCCAATGCGAATGTTCGGGCACTATCCTTTATCACTGAATAGTGCCCATATTTTTAGTTTAAGTTATTGCAGATGTTTCCGGACTAGTTGACAGCCCCTAAGCCGCACTACCTCGCGCACTACGGGAGAATGTCCCTGCCGACTAAGTTTCGTCCCTTAACCAGAAACGACACTTTTCTCTTAAAGTTTAACCCAGAAGGGCTAGGATAGGACAATCTAGTTACCCATCACTTATTCTCTTAAATTGGCCAGAAGACCCGCTGAAAATGAGTTACTTCGTTGTTCCGCTATTCACGAATAATCGATTTTAAATAGTGGAATTTGCTTTTGGTTTGTTGTGTCTCTATGCGCTTGTATTTTTGTTGTATGCCTTACGAGAAAGATTTATCATTTTTTTTGTTTGTTCAGGCACTAAGCAATCGTCACCAACCTCACCACTGCCCACTGAAAAGCCGCATTTGTGTTGAGATTAAAATTTTCCCGCGTCATAGTAGAATTTACGCTGTGGGGACGGCCGGAGATATTCTGAGCCTCATAACTAGAGCAGATAGTGGAAAATCAAAAAATCCCTTTGCAGAATCCAAATAATTCAGTGTATCCAATTAAATGACAGACAAAAAAGTTGGCTTTTCAGTTAAACTTTAAGTGGCAGAAACTTTGCACAGAAACACGAAAATCGCCCTTGGTGTTGACAGACGTGGCGCTTAGTTCAAGTTCAGCCGAACAGGGCTGAGATCCGACAGTCTAGTAACACGTCACTTATTCAGTTAAATAGGCATGAAAACCCGATAAAATTGCGTTACTTCGTTTTCCCGTTATCCATAGATAATCGATTTCATCGAATGAACTTATTCTTTATCGTTTGTGGTGCCTCTATGTGCTTGTCCCTCTACGCTTGAAATATTTAACAACTACAAATGTAAGCCATTTCCGGGAAATAAAATAAAATGTCCGATTCCTTCATGACAGTCATAACTTTTTCTAGCTTAGCATCTTTAACTCCGGAAATGCAGGCCTTTGTTGAAATTCGAATTCTCCGCTCCTGGATGAATTTTGGGTTGTCGTGCAAGCAGCGCACATTCTGAACGTTATTACTAGAGACTCGGGTGAAAAAATTTACAAAGTTTCTTAGATGGGTCAAAATATTTCAGTGTAAAAAAATTTCAGAGTAAAAATCTGTCTTTTCAGTTATACTTTAAGGACGGTTTCAGAATAGTTGTTTCCGCTTAAAACCAACTCTGCTCTAGTGCTCTCTATTTTTTTTACACGTACAGATTTTCCTTTCATCGAAATGTCAATTGCTGATTCTCTAATCCCCTTGCCCGTCGCCTGTCAATGTTTCCGACCGATTGACCTATGCCGGTATTCCTAAATTCCTCCCATGACAGAATGAGTCATCTGTGAAAAATAGCAATGGCACGTTTGTGAGTTTTAGATACCTTGTTGTAAACAGTTGATAATTGCAAATATTTTGGATATCTTTGTTCGTTTTTATTTTCTTTCTTGATTGAAAGTGTGTCCTGCCTAGGACAGGATGGTGATTGAAGCTGTATTCAATGTTCTGAAAGCAGAGTTAAGTTTTAAGTACTGAACCATCTGAAAATGCTGGAGCAGAAAACGTACTTTGTGCGAGGTCTCCTTTAAAGTTTGATTAGAAAATTCATGGGGCAGTCAGCAGTAGCCTACGTCTCAAACAATTAAACTGGCTAACATTCCTAAAAATGTTGCCTAGGATGCGCACCGGTCAATTTTACCTCCTGCAGTCGCAAGCCAGTCAGTTAAGGCAACCCGTAGCACTGATTGACAAAAGACACAGCTAACGAAACCGCATGGGAAATCAACGGAGTGTTACCTGAAGTCGTTTGTTCCCTGTTTTGTAAAGCATTTTAGTGATACTTAATTCCGAATTTGGATTGAATTATTTTGAAATATTTTTCTTTTTTGTAGGCTAGGTGCTGGATCCTGTTTTTCCAATAATAATAGCTCATACTTTATTACAGGCTTCGCATCTGAGTTTGTCATGATTTGTGGATCGGAGAAATTAAAGGAGTTGTAACCTACGGATATGTACGGATCTGGGTGAGTAGCTCTTCTTGTCTGACACGCCGTTAGTTTTTGCATACTTTCATTTTCAATAACATGGTCACAAGAAGTTTTGAGAAGTTTCGAAAGGACATTGGAAAATGGAGCTTTAAAAACAGAATTGTTGAATACTGGAATCATTTCCCTGAAAGTCTCGTAAAGGCCGAAAACATTAATCATTTCAAATCTGGTTTAGATCGTCACCTGGCCGAAATTCAGTTTAGTGTACGAAGTGTCTAGAGAAATTTGTAGATGAGAAAGCCTTTTTGTTGCAATTATATTAAGAGCACCAACTTGCACCTTTACTGGCATTGTCGTGCCTGATAATCTTTTTTTCAGAAACTTAAAAATTCTTTAAGCTCCTGAACTTTATTTGCAAGTTAACTCCTGATCAGAACTAGCCTACATCTTGTAAGTGGAAGACCCCTGTGTCTAAATGGAGTAGGCTATTTGGTCTCGTAACACAGAATCATGCGAGTTGTTTCCAGAGATGGGATTTATAAATTATGACGATATTGGTTTTGTATTGCATCCCTTAAAAAAGAACGAAGCTCAGATACCGAGCAAAGATCAAGACAGAAACAGTAAACACAAAAATTAGACACAAAAAACATTCGAAACAAAACTTACGACACTGTTAGGTTGACAGAAGTTTCCCATAAGTAACGGGATTTTCTTCCCGAATCTGGATAGTCTTATCCCTGCTCTTCCCCAGGGCAGGTCCTCATGAAAAATGTATAGCCTGCGTAGATGTATGTCTCACTATAAATAAAAACTTGGATGTAGGTCTATTGATGTGTAGTAGTACGAAATAGTTTCATCCAGTCTTGCTTTAGTATGCCACTGAGCCATCTAGTTGGACTAGAGATAAAGTTACTGTTGTATTCTACTAAAACTTATAACTTCAAATCCTTAAAGCACAACTCTTACTAGAAATAATATTTTCCCTATGAAATGGATCAGAAAAAAACATTTTCGAAAATACCATTACTTTCCATCTTAAATTAGTGATTTTCTTGTTAGCGCCTGTCGACTATGTCCAGCGTTCCTGCTCTCCGACGCGGCGGCTGGGCGCAAAACATTTGAAAACTGATCGCGCCGTGGTTCAAAAGTGTGAAAACTAAGCAAATAAAAGAAGTAATAAACAAAAGCTTCTCAGATCCTTATCGATCCTTATGTGTGAAAGAGTTATCAGCAGGTGTTGATGATCCCCTCAAAAGTTTCTTTGTGTGACGGGCAAAACTCGGCAAGGCCAAAAAAGCGCTAAAATTCCGTAGGCACAAAACGAAACAATGGAGAAAGGTGGGGATTTTAGAAGCTTATAATTCCGTATGGGAGCTAGATATATTATAAAAAGCAGAATAAGCAAGAGGGGTCCTTTAATTTTGGAAAAAATCTTCATCGGAAGGAAGGAGAGCCCCAACTGAGGGATGCAACAGGAAATAAAAATAATCACTAGTCGTAGTCGGTAATAACTTATATATTTCTATATTCCTCGGCGAAGCTTGTATTTGCACGCTTATCTTACTTTTACAAGAGCCGGTTATAGCATAAGAAACAACAAAAATACCAACGCAATAAAGGTGGTAGGCCTATAGAGACGTTCCTTCCTACAATACGTAGCTATTGTAACCATTTTCGTTCCAACATCGTGAAAAGTTACTACGCTGACCGTTCTAGTCTTCTCGAAATAGTAATTAGTAGTAACTATTTTCTTCCGACGCTCGGGAGCGTGTTCGCGCGATAGTTTGCCGAAAGTAAAAAAAATGCAGTTTAGCCTTGAAGCTAAAAGCTGTTACGTCATGGGTAGTTACTACGGTAAGTAGGGTAGAACGCGACCAGAGTATCTCGCCACTACAGGAATCTGCGTCACGGAGACGGCTAGCTAGGCCTGTGAGCAAGGCCGTATCCGGGGGGGGGGGGGGTTAGGGGGTTCGACCTCCCCCCCCGAAACCCACAAAATTAATTGTTTTTTGTAGGATTTAAAGTCTGATCTATGTATTTTTTTGTACTTTTTGGTCCGACTTGCTGGCAACCCCCACCCCCCGAAGGGCAACCCCCCCCGAAATAAATTCCTGGATACGTGCCTGCCTGTGCGCAATCTAGTTTGACCAGGAAAAAGTGGAGGGAGTATAGGTATTTCTACCAAGTCGCATTTTCTCTCCACGCTTCCAGAGTTGAGAATTAGCCACCAGTCGCTAGTGCAAAGATGCAATTGCTGTCGCAAGTACTTCAAGCTCATTTTGATGTTTGAATTCAAACCTCAGACGAGATTTCGATGGTGGGCATATAGGATACTGTAGATCACGTGTTTGGATTTCGGCCCGGAATGATTGATGGTGTTGATCATGGGTAGCTAGACTATCATCATGCATGTTTATCCAAGCTGTTGACTACCTCCCGATGCAGTCTTTGTCCCGGGGCTTCTGTCTCCTTCAAGTAGAAGTTCAGTCTTGCCAATAATGCATTGACGGTAAATGCTGCTAAATCCTTGGCTCATATTTGTTGGTTGTAAGCAGGTTTGATACATCCGTTAATGGTTAGCCCTGCTTAAAGCACTCCGTCAGTCCGTTATGTTTAAAAGATGATGCTAAACGGAAAAGTCAGCTCTAGGATTTGCTTTAGTGATATTTCGATTGAAGGTTCGTTTCTTCTAGCCTGACGTTTAGCACCATATTTTGTATATTGCCCCGCTTTATTGTCTTCCTTGACTGGATCAGATCGTAAAGCCTAACTGACTAAGAAATTTCAGTCTTACGTTTTGGCAACTGTTCTTTGAATGCTGGCAAATCTTTGGCTCCCATGTTGGGTATGGGCATATTTGACACATCTGTTAATTGGTTGCCCGCCTTTTTTGGCTGGCTTGTATATGGTTAGCTTGTGTTATTTCTTGCTCCCGTTCTGATCCATGGATAGTCAGTTGACGGTAGATACTGGTAGGCTAAGCCCTTGGATCATTTGTTGGTGTGCCTCGATCCTTGTTTTAATGTCATTCCCTAATCATCGGTCTATCCAAGGCTCAGAGGCTCATGACTTAGTTTTTAAAGTAAAAGTTCTCAGCAAAACTACGAAATTAAGGAACAGTATTTTATAGGCCCTTGTTAGGCCCACATTTTGCACCCAAGTTTCCTCTGTCGAAGAATTTGTGCAAGTATAATTATAAAAACAATTGAAGTAGATGCTAAAACTCCTTGGTTTCCTAACAATGTAAGAAGTAAGTGGCCAGCGATTATGTTTCCTCTGTCGGTTATTTTGACATTATGACCCACTTCTTTCTTGAGTGCCAAGCGCTTTAGCATTTGAGGGTTAAATTTGTTGGGGTGGGTTGGTTTTGCTTCCCGGTATCCTGAAATCTGTGAACCCCAACCTCATCATGAAATATGTAGCCTGTTGTAAGCGTTCAAACTTGGAACAAAAAGTTCAGTTTATTTTGATTAAGGTTTATTGGTTTATTTTGTGTGATGTGATACATGCCATCCATCTTGTATGGCCTATCTGTGGCATAAACAAATATTATCGTTATTGTTATCCTCTCGCTGGATTTTTCTTAGAATCGCCTAATATTGGAGTACTGTGAAGACACCGTTTATACTGTGTTTTACTGTGGTTTTGCTACAGTGCACATTCCTTTGTTAGAGAGGTTGATAGCGATTGTCCGAATCCGGTTCTCATTCAGAAGGGGTTAAGTGCGTCGCAGCTCCATCTCAGTTATTCCATCTTGTCATCCTAGCTGCATGAATTGGGGGTTGTCCCTGACGTTCGACAGCCTGACGAGGATCCTTGCCAAGAAGGGCCTTCGCTGCCAAAGCATAGTAACTGACGTATCCGTTTTACGCATTGTTTGAATATATGTTTCCCCGTCAGCTTGGGCTCAGGGAGTATTTATGAATTGGGGGCATCCTTTTGCCTTTTCTTTTCCAAGAAGCTACATAGCCTAGAGCTCCGATCTGATGGGAATCTTTATTTCCATCTACTGAGTGGGCTCTCCAGCGCTTCTATGCATCGGAGCCGTTGATCGATAAGTTGCTCGCTCATTTCTTCGTAAAGGGACTTCATGACAATTCGCTTCCCGGGGTTTCGGTTCTGCTCCCTTTACCGATACACCGCAGCTGAAAAACGATCGGGGAAATAAGGTGAAAGGAAAATCGGGAAATAATTTTCACTTGCCTGATGGGTGAAATAGGTAATCGGACGGGTGAACGGTGGCGGAAAATGGTGAAGTTGACAGGAGCGATTGTTGTGAAAACAACTGTACGATCATTATGCAAAATCCTGCAATAAAAAAAATAACAGAAGCCGTGTAGACCCTTCAGCGCAACGATTAAGGAGTAAAATCTCAAAACAGGTCGTTGAAAGAAATAGACACTACCCTATATATGTGTGTTGTTTACACTTTCGGAAGTTTTATAACAGACAAGCACAAGGATGCGCAGTTTCAAAAGACAACACGGGATGTAATATTTTGTGGTTTTGAAAACGTTATGCAACAAGTATTGCCAGAAAGACCAACAAAAACCGTCTAAAAAGCATCTGCTGACTTTTTTGTTGTCGTCATGATTAGATTTTTTTTAGACTATACATGGGGTTTATTGGACAAAATACTAGCAACTAGAACACCATCCAGAAGTTTACACTTGTTAAGAGGTTTAAGAAACCCCCTTTGAGAAATTAACCTAAATAACACTATACTAAAGAAAAAAAAAGAAAAAAGAGAGGAAGAGAAAAAAATGATATTTTTTCGGCTCTTCCTGGCAATGATTGTAATGCACAAAGTTTTCAAAATCAACACGGATTACATCCCAAGTGTTGGCTGTTTAAAACTTCGCATCCTTGTGTTATCTGTTATGAAACTTCCGACAGTGTAGGAATCCGTACCGTGGGCTACATAAGGGTTTGGACCCAAGGAGGGTTTTCGGGAGATTCTGGAATCCTTTTCCAGTGAGCGAAGCGCATCGTGGTACCTGCAGGAAACCTCGGGAAATATCTTTTACTTCCTTTTCCACCTACTGCGGGGACCTACGGAGAGTTATAATTCAGGAAACAAAAGTGTCTGGTTGTTCGATTACTCAAGTTGCTTTGTTTTGGGATTCTCAAAATTATTCGTTTCCAAACAGGTAACCAGATGTAGCAAGCTGAGTTTAGCATAGCCTATCTTGATTTTTTTTTTTCCAGCACTTTTAAATTTCCCCAGAGCTTTCCACTATCCGGGAAAGGTGCTTCGGTTCCCAGGGCGCGCAACTAGGCAAATTTCAGCAGTGGTTCGGAAAGCAAGTGAAATAGTCCCGCCTTTGCGTTCCAGCTCGCCAGAGCCGTCTTTTAGCCAAATTTCCATATTCCAGACCAGGGGCACCATGTGCCTTAGCTCGTGCCCCCCCCCCCAGTGATCATCCCATCATCAACGTTTAACTAAAACTGTAAGCTACTACGCAGGTCCGTATCCAGGATTTTTTGTTGGGGGGGGGGGGGCGCGGGGCACCCCGCTCACTGATCTAAAGACATAGATTAGATGTTAAAGCCTATAAAAAACGATTGTTTTTGGATTTTTGGGCTAGGGGTCGAACCCCCTTACTCCCCCCGTGGATACGGCCCTGCTACTAGGATATGTGTCTGATATTGTAATATACATTAAAAAAAATGGTGTGAACCTCCCTGATGATCCGAGTTTTGCACTACCCTTCAGTTTAGAAAGTGAAAGCTTCTCTTTTCTTAACTTGTGGATCTCTTTTACTATCTTTATGTGGTCGATTCTGCTAATGTCCGCTTGGAACGCTGTAACAAGTGGGTTGTTTGGAAAGATGGTAAAGCTCGGGAGAAAAGTTGTTTGCACTTCGTGTTCCAGTTAAATAATGAACGGTAGCTTTATTATTATAAAAAAAGATTTTAATGTTTTTTAAGGAAGACTGAGAAAGTAAGAAGTACAAAAGCTGACAATATAATAACAACTGAATAACAAATTATTTCTCTCGTAACTACATCAGTCACTAACATTAATCATTTTGTCAACTTTTTCTTAGTTAATTTTGACAGTTAGTTCCGCTTATTACGGTATTGAATAATCGGTTAGAGAGAAAAATACACTGTTCTTAGCATTTGCTTTTATAGCATCGTGAAAATAAAGGAGCAACCATCGACCACAGCAGCTGTCTGCCTACAGGTATTTTTTTTCGTCGGTATCCCCGAATTTCTCCATTTTGCAGGACGACCCACATCTACCGAAACCACCCACCGAGGCTATCAAAACCTCATATATTCTCCCAAAAATTCGGAAGTAAATCTCGTTTTGACTGGGTTGCTCGAATTTTGTCGTGAACATCTGCCGCGGACAGGTGGTCAAAGGTCTGGTTGAAGGAGCGTGTCATTAATTGCATTTTTTCTGCTCGGACAATTAAGTGCCACCAGAAAACTCCCGGCGTCGCCGAATTTAATCGTGATTTGACAACGCAGGATTTCATAGTTTGCACTGGGCCTAACAATCTCTAACATTAGTTGCGTTTTTGATCCGAATTCTCCGTTCTGAATTCTCGATTCTGAATTCTCGATTATCGTACAAAATTACCGTTTTTGCTCCTCTAGCTTCTCCATTCTCGCTTTTGACAAAAACACTAATTTGACAGCTCGTCTGCTACCCGGTATACCTGTTTGTGCATATTAAACACCGCAACCTGTTGACCAATCAGGGAGGAGAACGGGGAGAGGAGAATCGAGAATTCACTAGCAGAGCAACTTCTCGATTCTGCAGAATTCGGAGGCTTTCCCCGTTCTCGATTCTGACAAAAACGCAAGAAAAGGAGAATTCGCTTCATCTGAATAGTCCAAAAACGCGAAATAGGAGAATTCGGAGGAGAATCGCGAGGAGAATTCGGATCAAGAACGCAACTATTGAAACAAAACTTAGGATCACTGTGTAACCACAAACCAATAGGAAAAGAAGAAAACATTCCTGCTACCGGATAGTTTGTCGATGATGCTGATCAGATATGTTTGAAAAAAAAAAAAAATAGAGCCCTGAATTAGCCTAGCTTGTTCCTGCTTAAAAGCAAATCCTCTTTGTAGATTGTGACATAGCAACCTTTGCCTTCCGAGGAAGTGGCATGAACATGTAAAAAGCTGCCCCGTACATTTGCTATCTTCGGGATACACTCTCAAGTGACCAACCCCTTTGCTTGCCACTTGGATGCGGTTCGGTGACGCCATGACTCTCGATTTCGTTCCGTGAGCATGAATCATCGAGTAATTAGCAATGTACTGTCTATGATTTTTAAATGTAAGCAGTTGCGTTTTTGCAGATACCATGGTATCTGTTACCACGGTAACTGGATCCGCAATTAGTCGTTTTTGCAGTTACCATGGTATCTGGTATATCCTACGGTTGCTCTGCAAAAACGACAATTGCCGAAATTGCGCTTTTCGAAGTCATCCCAAAAGAAAAACTAATATCCAGCCACCATCACTAAGTGCCAAACTCCCACCGATTTGACAAAAATTGATGAAAGTGAGATAACTTTTTCAGTTACCACGATCATTTAACACGGTGGGACCGTGGTATCTGAATATTAGACACCACGGTAACTGGCCAGATACCACGATAACTGCAAAGCGCATTTTGACCGTGATATCAGATACCACGATAACTGCAAAACGACGTTCGACCGTGGTATCACGTACCATGTTGTCTGCAAAAACGCAACTAGTGTATTGTTCGTTCTTGGGATTTGGGAATAATTCAATATCTTTGAAATGGGGCAAATAGGGCGAGGGTGAGGGCAACTCTCAGGAGAGGGTAGATTTGTGTCAAAAAGAAGGTGAAGATTTTGACACTGTTTTTAAGAAAATATTTTGCGTCCGTGTCAGACTCTCTTTGAGCTTGTGTTTTGTTTATCTGAGTTTTGTTTTGAGTCATTCATTCGAGTTATCAGCTTTAGATAAAACTAGGAAATGGCACGTCCAAATTATCGAAATGACGAACGTGATTTCCATGTCAAGTGATGCTGAGTATCATGTTGATTCTTCCGTGTTTCCGGGATATGAGTCGGATTGACCTATCAGCGACTACCTCCCAAGTTTCATTTTCGCTGCTAATCTATTCCACTCTAATGATTGGTGACACGAAGACCATCGAAACAGTATCTTTGTGGTTGTTCAGAAATCAATGGGACGAAGTATCAAGGGGCTGTTCACTACCAAAATGGGCATACGGTGGCCACGGTGGATTGGAAAATGGAAGGAAACCAATTACCAATCCATATAAACAGTCATTGCCAACACAACTGTAACTTTTTCTGCAGAATCTTATTACCAGCCAACATTACTCACAAATTACAGATATCAATTTAATACTTTAGAAACTGTCCCTCTTTCCCGTCGGCACATCACTAATTTATTAGGTCTGTTAGTGTTCACTGACTCTAACGTACACACCTTTTTTCTCGTTTAGGATTTTTGAGCAGAAATGTTAAAAAAAAAATCAAACCAATTTGTTGAAAGAAAGAAACCCTACCAAGTATTTCGCTGTTTTTTTTTTTACTTTTGTTCATGTAAAGTTTTTCTTTTTCTTTGATTAATATGTTGAGATCCTCTTTGACTGTGTCCAGAAGTGTAACTTTGCGAATAGTGCCGCTAGATACTGGCGTCTTCAAATAGGGTGATCTAGTTTGACGCATAAATAAGTTTATTCGTGAACCTTACGGCATATCACAACTGCAAACGAACTAAACTAAAAAGTCTGAATAAAATAAACATCACTTCACTTTGTACAAACAATCTAAATAAAAAAAAGAATATATAATAAAGTTAAACTAAACAATACACACGGTGCCTGTCCAAACTCGTGTATGTTTAAATGCGTTCGTGGCTGCCATTCGCACTGCGTCTGACCCCTGTAAGTTGAAATTTTGCGGTTATTGGGACAAACGCGGGGGGGGGGGTGTCTTACCGGAAAATGTCATTGTAGCTTAATGAAGCTAATTGATACAACGGAAAATGAAAACGATTCAGTCAATTCCACCCGCGTGTACATCATTCAGCATAGGACATAAAACATGACAGTGTCAATGACAATTAGCCTATGTAAAAACCTCGAAATAAATTATTTAAAGATTTTTCTTTGTGCCTTGTTTTCTGCATGAGGATACTTCCATATCGCCCCATTAGATGGTCCTACGGTCGTACCGAGTCCTTGTTTGACCTCGCGACTTGCAAAGGGGTGACCTGGACATTGCAAATGCTAGAATGCTTCCGGTTTAACTCCTTTTGTTAGATATCACGTTGTGATTTCTTATTTTTCGTCACTTTGTATGTTGCTTGTTTTAAGCCCGTCAGTTTGCCTGAAAACCCGACACGTTTGCCCACTTTTTCCAACACTTCGCCTACCCCTCTGTTGACCCACCAGATCCCCAAGTTTTCCACCCGTCAGTTCGCAAACTGTCAGTTCCATCACTCGTCGGTTCGCCGACCCCGTCAGTTCCAAACAGTCGAACTGACGGGAGTACGAACTTACGGATGGGCGTAATGACGGCGACCCAGTGGCCAGTGTGGTCAGTAGCAAGAAATCAGAATCTCGTCATTCTGATCCAACCCGGCGTTTTGAAACCCTTGTTTGACAAGTCGACAACTACTACCGGCTTTTTAGCAGGTACCTAAGTGGTTACCAAATGGTCATATCTTTTTGGTGGGTGGGATTTGGACCGTACCATAAAGTGGGTCTTGTTCTCAACATATAGTTGCGGTTTGCAGAGATTTATTGCAGTTAGCCACTCGTCGCAGCCCGAGGGGGGACTGGGAAGTCGAGCGGAAGATGAACAGGTAAATTCCGGATACAAACCTGGACTTGCTAATCCTAACTAAATGTTCAGCTTCTGTTTTCATACAATTCGCCCTGTGAGGGGACTAACCCCAAACACGAAATAGAATTTTCAGGCGCGAAAAATTCTTGTGCTATATAGCAACACATTTCAAGTACCGTAAGGAAGTTTTTTTTTAAAATAAGTCATTAAAAGCTTTCGCGATGATAAACTGTGTGCAAATTTGTATTCAAAACTCAGGAATATCCTATTTCTAATTATTACAGGCAGCCCCGGATCCAGGAATTTATTTCGGGGGGGGTGGGGAGCCCACGGGTCGAACCAAAAAAGACATACATCAGAGGTTAAAGCCTACAAAAATACTATTACTTTTGTGGGTTTCGGGGTGGGGGGGTCGAACCCCCTAACCCCCGTGGATACGGCCCTACTTACAGAATATTTGGGGTTGTGAAGGAGTATTGCTGAGTAGCAACTGGACAACGAGTTCTTCGAATTGTAAATCTGAAACATTATGTGCCCACGTGTTTTCTCAACTGTTTGTTAAGATGTTCAGTCTTAACTCTTATGTGACTCACGTGTCACACTTTTTGCCGAAATTCCCCGTCTGAAGTGATTCAGCATCCTTGTTTCCGAATCTTTTTATGCTAATGCGTGAAAGTAGGAAAGACATTTTTTTCTTCATTACAAAAACTGAGGAGTAAAAATGTGTAAAGGAACAATATATTCAGTATTCCTGTGTATTTAGCGGCACTGTAAATGCGCGCAGTGAGAACCAACAAATGAGGGGCTACCCACCCCCGGCACCTGCTGTTCACCTTTTCCCACACCGGCCGAAGCAAGCGGTGCCGGCACCATGATTCATTTTGCGAACGCTTCCAACCATGCTTATTCTAACACGTTGTAACTGGTGCCAGCTGGCCGACCTGGCACTCCGGCACCGGGTACTTGGTGTAGGCTATACCAAAACAGAGAGTGGAAAACCCCTCGCCATCATAAGATACATGAGGTTGAAATAATTGGTTGGAGTACAAATTATCAATACGTCAGGGCCGTATCCAGGGGGGGGTAGGGGGTTCGAACCCCCCCGAAACCCACAAAAGTAACAGTTTTTTGTAGGCTTTAACCTCTGATCTATGTCTTTTTTGTACTTTTTGGTCCGACCCGTGGACAACCCCCCCCCCCCCCGAAAATATTCCGCAGTACCCCCCCCCCCCCCCCCCCGAAATAAATTCCTGGATACGGGCCTGTCTCAAATTAGTCTCTTTCGGAAAAATTACTACAAGTTGTGGGTTAGCAGGGATGATTTCATAAGAGTTAGGAGAACTACGGATTAGTGTGTAGAAAGCACTTCTCAGTTAAACGTAGTTACGAAAACAGAACAAATAATGGATTGTTGGTAGATTATATATTATCGCCCTTGCTGAGGGTGATAGCGGAAAAATTTGGCCCGCAGATAGCATGATTGGCTGATATCGCCCGAGCGCCAGCGAGGGTGATATCTGCCTATCATGCTGCCCAAGGGCCAAATTTTCCGCTGTCGCCCGAAGAAAAGCAAGGGCGATAATGATTATAACACCAGGGGCCCTGCTATCACAGGGCGATAACAGTTGCCGCAGGGCGATAACAGTTGTCAGCGGGCGATAACGGTTTTTAGCGGGCGATAACAGTTTTTAGCGGGCGGTAATTATTCTTGTTATCGTCCGCTTGAACTTTTTTCTTCTAACATCAGGCCAATACCAGGAAATTTTGGCACTGGATCGGATAGGACTGATATCATGGGACTGCACGGTATACTGGTGTTATAGAACTTTACCTTTTTTTTTACAGTGATTGGACTGGAGGTGGTGCTCAACAGCTCTCGGTCGTCACAACAGTTTGGGGTCCAACAAACCAGTCGACGCCCCATCAATCGGGACCCGGAAATCAGGGACCTTACCAGGGGCACAATAAGAATTACGTCGGTCCGGGAACTCCTGGTAATTTTCGACAGGGAACTGGTTCGAAGTGAGTATTAGGCTTGATTTCTATTGAGCGAGAAGCGAATTTCCACATAAGTCTCCGGTCCGGTTCGTTAAAGGACCTGTCGTACTTATATTACTGATTCACTCTACGTCCTTAGGCTAATCGTTGCGTCGATTATAATTTCAGATATCTGAACCACAGTGTCATTTTGAGCCACTCGCTACACCGATTTTTGCCATGTCTGCCCTTTTTCGAAGCCGGTCAGTTTGTTGCATCTAAGAACCTCATTGGTCAGGTAGACCGGTTATGCAATTTCCTCCGTGTTTCTAGTTACACGCACTTTAAAGGACCCGTCGTATCTATAATATCAGTGCATCCGTATAGTTACGGATCAGGCATCCGTAACTGCATTCATTAGTTCTTAAACCCAGAGACCCGAATTTGAAATGTTACATTCTGAACCCGCTAACGACATCTCACAAATCTTTGTAGCCTACTTGCCAAGATTCACTAGTTTCCATGCGCAATATGCTCCCGACGATCTTCGCGTATCATGGTAATGATGCGTAAACCGGTTTTCTGAATCATGCAAAGTTTTTGCTAGAAGTCGGTGCGTCTGGAAAGGCTTGAAACAGCCAAAGCCGTGGATGATTTCTTAAAAGCAGAGCTTAGTTTTACAGTATTCAGATAGTTTTGATTATTGAAACATAAACAGTAAATAGTGCGAGGTCTGCTTCAAAGATCAACTCCCCATAAACAGTTTTTCCCAACCAATTCCACCCTTGAATACCCCCTTAAAAATGTCCTCCCTTAACCCAAATGGTTCACATATAAATGACAATGATATTGTAAATGTTTATTCGGGTTTTACTTTCAGTCACTATAGCGGCAACGGGGGACAGGAAGGACCGTACGGCCCCTCTTCGATCAGCACAGCTGCTATGGTAGCTGCCGCAGCAACTGCAACTGCAACTGCAAGCGTTGTCGCTCTCCAAGAAAGGCAAGACATGGGGCAGTTTGGTCAGGTAAGACTTTTTTTTTATGAAACCCGCGTAGCAAAGACTTGCTTTTTGGGATCTAATAAGGCCCGTATCCATGAATTTATTTCGGAGGGGGGGGGGGGGTTGCCCATGGGTCGGACCAAAAAGTACAAAAAAGACATGGATCAGAGGTTAAAGCCTACACAAAACTATCACTTTTGTGGATTTTTGGGGGGGGGGGGTCGAACCCCCTAACCCCTCTGAATACGGCCTTGGATCTAATATTCAACAGCCTGGTTGATTAGAGGAGAGTTTTCGCGATATTCCAGGATTGCTTTACAGCGAGCGAAGCACGTCGCAAACTTTTGTAAGAACCCGATTCCTGGAATTGCTCTCCACTTTCCCGCTGGATTGATCGGGAAAACACATCAAAGCCGCCGGGAAAGTTCTGAACTTTTGAACATAAAGAAATCGAGATATGTTTCAGTGGACATTCCTTCCATTCTCAGTGTTCCGTTCTTAAAGGTCATCTGAATGAACACCCTAAATTGCCATTTTTACGTACTGCTTACCATTTATCTCTCGAAAACCGGACTAAAATCGGATGAAGTTTCACCGTGCTATAATTTTCAGCCTTTTTTCCGACTTGTCTTGATCGTAACGCTCGCCGTAACAGTTGTAACAGTCCATGCGTAACAGTTCATGTTGTAACAGTCCACGCCGTAACAGTCCATGCGTTTATCCATCCATGCGCTGTTTATCCATCCATGCGTTATCAACGTACGTTTATCCATGCGATAATGGCAGTTTAAATATTGGCGCTAAATTTGTCTTGGGAGGTCGTAACGAATCGCCATAGGGAGACCTAGAACTTCAAGAGTGGATAGCGCCGACATCACGGAGCGAAAAAATTCTTCTTCTCTGTACCGGTACTGTGAAGGACGATCTGAGGGGTTCATCGAAGTATGGTAGGATCGTTCAGGTGTAATCGTTCAGGTGTCCTTTTGACCCTTGCTCTTTTTTTCCATACTTCTAAAATTTATGCCGGAGTATTCAACCTTCCACGGAGGTTTCCACTAACTTTCTGGAATCAGAAAGTTACATCAGTTTCCAAAGCGCGAAAATTGGTGCGGAAAGCGCAACAACTTGCCGAAACCATTGGAAAGTGATTCCGACTTTGCTTTCCAGCTCGCGAAAACCCTCCTTAAACAATATCTGATTTTGGTTTGATCAAGAAGAAATAATATTATTTGTTAATATTTAATGTTAATATTCAGTAAATAATATTTGTTCTTGGTAATAATGTTGTTCGCCCCAAGAATGTTCTCTAATCGGTCTTCCACCTTTTATGAATAGGGCATTTGTTTATTTATGAACATATTTATTGATAGAAAAAGAGGTTAAGCTGACGCTGAGGCACTTGGAGGTGATGATGGTGACTATTTCCGGGTTTACAGCTTCATCCTTCAGGGGCGTTCAAGACCTCTTTCCACGGATGCGCGCGCCAGTCTTCGTCAATCAGCTTTTTGATTTATTGATTTCTGGTGTCTCGCTGGTGATGATTGTTGAACTGCTTAAGGAGTGACCCATGGTCCGTGATTGTAAATTCTTATTCGAACACATTTTTTGTGTTTCTGTATTGACGCTGAAATTGCATTTAATAATTAGATTATTTAACAATTTCCTAGGTCGCAGTTAAAAGTGTGTACGTCCTGAATTTGTGGATCGCGGTGTCATAAATGCTCGTCATGATAATGCCATGTGACCCTTTTGAGCTGACGATCTCGCAAAACATTTTTATGGTTCTGTTTTGATAGGTGACACAAATCTTTAGTACTATTCCTACGCGGCAAAGGTCGGTCATTTGATGACATCATGCTTCAGTTTCTTAACGGGTGACGGATCTTTTTCTCTCTTCATTGTTCTTTGGAATCCTGCTGAGGTAGACCTATCTGGTCGCCTTTACTTACTCTTGTAAATCATCCGTAAGTGTTCGTTCGTAAACGTCCGATCTTCAGTCTAAGCTGAAAAAACAATATAGCCGGTTTTGTTGCCCTACTTTGCATAGTTCACTCGGTGGGCCAAGGTAATGTGTCTCGGATCTTCCCCAGGAAAGGCTGTAAGGTTTACTCCAACGATTCTTATCGCTCTGGCAAATGGCCAGGGTTGAAGGGCAGCCAAAGGTCGCTGGTGGTGGTGGTGGTCTAAGAAACAGCTTGTGGGGTTCAAGCTAGTGTCTCTCGAATTTTCCTCGGCTCTCAGTATTCCCCTCTTAATAAGATTAGAAGCTTCGTCAAGTTGTTCTCCGAAGATATCATTCTCATCGTTTAGGCCAATGACCTGGGTTGGAGTGTAGCCAAAGGTTGCTAGTCTAAAAAACAGCTTGTTGGGCTGAAGCTGGTGTCTCTCGGATCTTCGTCAGCTCTCAGTATTCTCCGCTTAGTCCAATTAGAAAGTTCGTGAAGCCGCTCTCCGAAGATTCTTATAGGTCTGGCTAGTGGCCAGGGGTGGAGGATAGCCGAAGGTTGCTGGTGCTGGTCTAACAAACAGCTTATTCCGCAACTCTCAAGTGAGGTTCTTGACGGTAAAGGCGGTAAATGCCGGACTGCTTGTTCTCCATAAGAACCGGCAATGCATAATTTTAAGTACCAGCTGAACCTCTTTTTGGGGGGGGGGGCAAAAATACAGAAACTAGCGAAAAATACCGTACTGCGAAAAGTTTGAAAGCTGCCTCACACAATCACATAGTAAGGCATTTTTCTTGATGTTTAGCTTTCTGTTCGTGTATTTTAATTATTTGTTCTATGCCATCTTTGACCTACCTTGGCTAGATGGGATGGACAATAAATTCATATAGTAATTCAGTAGGGTAAAGTAGAAACCACAGGAACGCAGGGCTAAACAGTGTTGCCGTCCAAGCTCCAGCTCACGAGGTGGCGCTAGTTTCACTGGTACTCAAAATTCCTTTCCGATTATTTTTTTCCATTTTTGTGAAAGTGGTAGCCTCTTGCATATTCCCATGTCCTCTCTTCTCCTCCTTGCTTGAATGAATGTGCTTCTGCTCGGAATGAATGTGTGCTATGCGGGGATGCTGTGTCCCTGACATCTCGATTTTGCCAGCCGGTTTGGCAGTTCCCATGTGGTTATCCCAATTAGGCTAATATGGGGTATGAGTAGGAGCAAATGCCACACCTTTGAACGGCTCTCGGGATGGTGTTTTGCTTGGAATTTCTGGATTGAATCGCTCGCCATTACGAAGCTATTGGTCTAATTACCGGTTTCTTAGTTCTGGTGGACATCGCTAGTTGATTATAATCAAGGCTGATTGCGTCAGAATAGATAAGGAATTATAGGGGATATCAGACACCAGTTAAATTAAAAACCTCCAGTGCCAGTGCTTTGTTCGGTCGCTCAACCGGGGGCGTGTCAAGAAGACTGTTCTTAGTTTTATACAATCGTGAACTTATTTGCGACGCATACCTAACAAGCTGTAATTCGCTATGACGGGTATTGGGAGGTGAAAGGATCTAGCCTAGTAGGCTATGGGTAGCTCCTTAGTATTATCAGGGACCCATAAATTTCCTGTAATGACTCGCCATCCAGGGGGCCTGTCAATAAGAGATTTCTGATGCGCTCCTGACCGAACGTCTGAGAGTTCGAGAAACACCCACGGGGATAGAATACGCGAATATCCAGATAGACAAAATTTGGGATTGGCTGCTGGCGCCTTGAGGGAGGAGCCTCTTTGGCGCGCATGTACAATGAGGCAAACAAGAATGCCGATCGGCTCAAGCGGGGATTTTTGGAAGATGGATTGGTTCGGTCATCATATCAATATAGAAGCATAGGAAATGACAGGCCCCCTCTGTAAGGAAATTTATGGGTCCCTGGTATTATATTCATTCCAATGGATGAAACGGGTACTCGATATTTCGGCCGTTCTCGGCAACAGTGCAGAAAAAAACTCCACGCTTTCAGATAACTTAATCTGCAGTATTTTGCATTTTAGCGTTTTAATTCTCCATCAGATTCTAGCTGTCCGAACTCGGAATAAAAATCTCCGAATTCGGTGATTCACAAATACTAAAGCGCGGTGTAGGAGATACTTAAAACAGGGAAAGGTCCTCGTTAGGCTGTCGAACGTCAGGGACAACGGGAATGGAAGACACGGACCTGCGGAAATATCGCTACCAAGGCATCGTAGCTGACGTATAGCAGACCGATTTTCATGAAGATCTGATAAGAAATTAAAAGTCTTCATTAGTACTTTCGCGCCGCGTTGTTAGCAGTACGCGACAACGGTATGGTAGCCCCCTATGTGAAGGGTTTAAATGTCTGTTGATGGTCCTACGGGGGGTAGGTATACCATGTGTGAGCATACTATACCTAGATGAGTGGTCTATTGTCTGCCTCTGACCTGTTGTGTCTCTCCACATACCACATCGGCTTGTCGGTCTTCGGATTGGTGCTTACTGTGTTGGGACGGAGGTTTTGACAGCCGTCGCCAGCTGATGGGACCGAGATGGATAACACGGTTACGGTTAATCGTTTTACCTAGTACGCTACTATTACAAATAATGATAGGCGGACGGATATATACGTTTGGAACAAAGCAGTTTTAACAAGACTATGCGTCTATTTGTAAACTGGAAATCTGTGGCAAGCTATTGTGAATTTTTGGGCAGTACGATAGTACTTCATTGAGTCTTCCGAGTAAATACGATTTGTAGATATTTGTACACAAATACTTTAAAATCTCGCCGAGCGGAGCGAGGCGCACTCTCACGGTTCCTAACGCGTCGTTAACGCGGAACCTTGCGCGCTTACATTATCTTGACATGATGTATGTGGTGCGTGTGTGTTCAATTCAGTATCGATTTGTGTCTGCACAACGCGTTGCAAAAATCAAAGAAACCAGCTCCGCTTCCCGTTTTCATCTACTGGAGAATCCGTCAAGATCTAAGGTCATGGAATTTCATGGCTTCTTACGGGATTGCTGCGCGGGGCATTCTCCGTTAATTCCCAGAATCGGGATGTGGGTAAAATCTCCGATTGAAATAAAAGTATCTCCTGAGTCAGAAACCCTAACTTTAGCGAAGAGTTTCAGGCGTCATTTCGGGAGCAGCGTTTCCAAGCAATCCGCTAGCGATCAGCTTAAAAAATGCTGATTGCCAGCTTGTACTAATTTTGTAGACTACTAGCCGAATGATTTAGAAGCTATGTATGCTAATTAAGGAGGCTATTCATCCGTTTTCTTTATATATGCTTCACAAAATATGTTTTTTGTCGCTACTTTGCCAGACTAGATAAAACCTCTAAACTACTTTGCCAGTCTGTATGTGCGATTACACAGACTTGAAAGATGAACAGGAATGGAAGATCTTCGTTGTCGTCGAGGAAAGGCGAATCGAGTTCAGTTAGTCACTGTCCTGGGCTATGTGTCGCAAATGGGAACCCTTCATTTGACCTTTGTTTTTTCGTACTTCGCAAAACCTGAAGCGGCAAGCTTTATTCTATGCCTATTGTCCTGGGCCTCAAGCAGTCCAGTAACGAGGTTAATTTTTTCACAAATAAACAAAAAAAACTTCGCTTAACAAATCTGAATTTCTGCGTACTCAGTATCCCCCTCCTAGACATTGATATGCTCGCCTGTCTTTCTCCACTAGAACTAAAGACATTGACATCCGACAGTGGCCTCTACTTTGGCCTACCAAAGCGCCTAGTACTCCACGATTACAAATTATGATATGCCTACAGATAGATGTGAGCGAAACAGTTTCAACAAGATTAGTACGGTTCAATCAGATTTGGTTGGCTGTAATCGATTGTCAACAAGCGGTACCGTAGTTTAAACTTAATAAGGATCAAAGGGATATGCCGTGGGAATGCCCGGAAGGAGATGATGATATGGTATGGTATTGGATGTGATGTTTCTTGCTAAAAGCCTACTAGTCATAGAACAGAAAAAAGAAGAACACATCGTATGGCCTAACTCAAAAGTAAATATATTGTTTACATAAAGTCTTCTCGATGTTTCACCGCTATGGCTTAAAAAAATGTTTAAAGCACAACTCTTACTAGAAATGATCTTTTCCCCATGAAATGGGTCAGAAAAAACGTTTTTCGAACATACCATTACTTTCCAGCTGAAAGTAGCGATTTTCTCGTTAGCGCTTGTCGACTGTGTCCAGCCTTCCTGCGTTCCGACGCGCCGGCTGAGCGCAAAACATTTGAAAACTGATTGCGCCGTGGTTCGAAAGTGTGAAAACTAAGCAAATAAAAGAAGTAATAAACAAAAGCTTCTCGGATCCTTATTGGTGAAAGAGTTGTCAGCAAACGTTGATGATCCCGGCAAACGTTTCGTCGGGAGACGGGCAAAACTCGGCAAGGCCAAAAAAGCGCTAAAATTTCGTAGGCAGAAAACGAAACAATGGAGAAAGGTGGGGATTTTAGAAGCTTATAATTCTGTATGGGAGCTAGATATATTATTAAAAAGCAGAATAAGCGAGAGGGGTCCTTTAATATTAGTAATAGAGCTTTTTATTGATTTTTGGTAGTAGGTAAAGTTTAGTAATTGTAAAGAGCAAAGGACAAAATATTGTCTTTTATTAATTTTATTAAGAAGTAAAGAAGTTAAGATTTTCCTAGTAACATTGAAAGATTAGGCTCCGGATTAAAAAAAATTATTCACCCTGTGGCATGCCCTTACATATTTTGGGAATCTCTTAGTACCCCCCATCGATCGCCGTCTCTTTTGAGGAATGACCCGCCCACACTCTCAGATGATCTTCCTGACATTACTGTCAAGGGACCGACATGGGAACTCACGAGAACAGTGGCGGAGTAGGCTATACCTTACCAACCTCAGGTGCCTACTCAGAAAACACGGTCCTTCAGGGCCAACTTTACTTTGTTGAAGGGGAGAACCCTTTGATATAAGGAATACCCGACAGTCCCTACCCTAGGCTCATCGCCAACCAGTGAATTGTTCTTTGCCTAGTTGTAATTGAGTTGTGCACCTATGGCCGGTAACATGCTCCAGTCAGATTTATTTGTTGTCTGCTGTTTTATTTGGTTTCCGGCTCCTCCAGGCAAATGTGCTTCCCATCCATTCTTCCAATCAATAGAGCGTCCCCCCATCTGTCCTCTATGACGTAAGAAGGGTGCATACCCTCTCTATTCAAACGTAGAGCGGAAAATGAGTACACGTTTCCAATACTTGATGCACTTTACTGGGGCGATAGTATTTGGTTTCTAACTCATCCGTAGGCTCTATCGTAGAGGCGTGTAAAAGGCAGTGCTTCAGCTCGACCCTTTTTTTGCTGCTATAATATAAATCTAAAGTAATACGGGTCTTAAAATATAAGGGATAAATGAAGATGAAATAGAGGAAAATAGTTAATAGAAACTTGTTTACATATAGAATTTAAGTTAGATTCAAATCAAGTAGGGAGTTTTGATGTTTTTGAAAAGTGAGGAGTGAGGTTATGTGTGGAGGTGAAGACCTAGCGACTCGCATTTCACTCCATTTCGAGGGAGAAGACAGAAGAAGTTTACGCGGCATTAAGAAATGGAGGATTAATGAAGAAAACGACCCTTTTCGAAAAAAAGTAAATCCCGCCTGAGGAGCATTTTGTCTTTTAGTCCACTACTTGGCATATTAGTGGCCCTCCGGAACAAATTATATTCATAATAGCAAGTCTTCACACGAAGAGGCATATTTGATGTAGAAGTGCTGCAATTATCAGGCCTAAAAATTAAATTAATCAGGATGACCGATTTGGATCCAGCATTAGCCTAACCGTCATCATAGGTAGCACGTGTTCAAGCTTGCAGAATGAAGATTCCACAAGGACTTGTGTAAGTGCAGTTTTCGTAACAAAATTGTTGATATTTGGAACAACTTTACCTAATAATTTCAATGTGTTGTTGGAAAGAATTTGAACTCTGATCAGTGTGATAACTCCCGATTTCTGAGAGTTATTTTGAGGCCAGAGCTTTTCTGTTGCATTATATTATTGTTATGAAATATTAGAGCAAACGACCTGCTGATCAGCAGCTGTCCTCTTTACCAGTTGGTTTGTTAGTTCTTGATTATCGTAGAACATGATTCTCGTAACTCTTTTCAAATCGCAGTTCGCGGCAAGCAGAGCCTGACAAGATAAGGCGGCGATATCTGTCATAAGCAGAGCCGTCACTACTGGGGGGGGGGGAGGGGGTTTTTCGTAAAAATAGTCGATTTTTTCTTAAAAATAGTCGTTTTTTCTTAAAATCATCCGATAATAGTCATTTTTATTCGCAAAAATAGTCGGTAAAAATGACTAGCCAGTCGGTAAATACCTTGTCCCCCCAAAAAAATATTTTTGCTAGTAACGGCTCTGGTCATAAGTTCACACATTGAAGACTTCTTGATCGGACAAGGGACGCAACGATTTAAAGACTTATTCGTTAGGATTCTTGATAAAAAAAAAAGTAGAGGACGGACTGCTGCAAATAGGGCTTGGAAGAATGGTGAGCTTGCCATAGGAAGAGCTTGTCTCGTTTCGTCCCAAGACGTGTTGCTATCGGCTATCCGCGCTTGGATGCTAGCTCGTCCCGACGGCTACGGAACAGAAGGCAAAAAGGGGGGGAATGGCGCAGAGAAGTTGAGGTGATTTTGGATTTTTGGATATATCGATATTTTCAATTTCGATAATCGATATATCGGTATCGATATTTCAGTACCATGTTTCGCTATAGTATTGGTCTCGTTTCGCCAAAATTTAAGAGCAAAATTGTCGTGAGAAAGCACCTTGCTTGAACTCAAACTTCGAATAAATGGAAACTGAATTACGAAGAACATATTGCTCCAGTTTCGGATATATAAGTGTAACTTATGTTGGATAATTTACAATAATTATAACTGAATAAATATCGTTTTCGATATCGATATTTACGTTTCGATATCGATATTTGGTCCGATATATCGTTATCGATATCGAATATCGCCCAACGACACTAGTGATTTTCATTAATGTCCATTTGCCGGTTATGTCAGCACGTGGCACCCGTCTTGCCTTCCATTTTCTGTGTAAGCTTTTTCCTCGGCTTTATCTCCGCCATTATATATATGGCAAGTCTAGAGCTTCCGTATTGTCCCGGATGGAATTCGTGAAAATAGTCAAGGGTTCAAATTGTCTTGCCTCGCCACCCTTCAGTTTACGACGCGTTCATAACACGCAGATGGTTTCCAGGCCGGTTTTCATGGCACGTGCGAATGCGAGTGGATGGTCGTCAGTCGTCCGTACCAGATGTCGTCCCAACGCTGACGCCGGTCCTTCTACACCTTCGCTTTATGCAATAAAATGACAAGGCTCACCGTGGAAGAATTCTTAGACCATATATAGCTGTTTAAAAACCGGTCTCCATGACTTTTGATGATCGTCTGAGAAATTAATTTCCTCTTGTGGAATATGAGATGAACAACTCGGCGGCCTTAGACGATCGTTATGGTTTCGTGACTGGGTAGTGTTTAGGGATTGGTTTGTTCGGAAGTATTTGCGATCGGCAAAGAAAGAGGTGGAGTGGAGAGCGAGAATTCCTTGTATGGCTGGGTGTTTAGCACTTGAACGAGGAGCCACCACGGTTTAAATTTGATGAACTCTGTGACACGGTGAGTCTTCCCCGGCGGCGTGCCTAGGGCCCAAACCCGGGGAGGGACGACGTGGTAAATGTCAAAATTTGTGTGTGTAAAAAGTATAGTTGGTACTACTATTTCAATTCTAAGTCAGCTTGTCTATTTCCTGAAGGTAGCCTAAAGCGCGTTAAGTAAATAAAATAATCAAAGTGAAGTTTAATTTTTGTCAAATTACCAAATTACCTTAAATTGCACTAGCAAGCAATAAGGATGTTGTATCCCGATAAGTAGCTTGCGGTTGAGGATGTTTCTGTTTCCTGGTTACTGCATCTTTTTCGCTCCGATCCCCACGGTTGAGCGCGCCAGTCCTCGTCGAGTCGCTTTTTGAACCCCTCAGTTGTTTCGTTGGCCACAGTTGGTTGCTGCACAGTGAGCTTGGTTGCTAAAGAAGTGCTAGCCGGGCCCCCGACTCAGTCAACTGCCCACCCCTGTGGAAATTTTTCGAAAAAAGGTTGCATGACAAAGACGTAAGTCGTAACCGTTGTCACTGCACGCTATTGTAGCAAGACTCGATGCTACCTTATCAAGACTAGATGCTGCTGGATACTACCGCTTAAGATTGTCCTGATCTGAAGCATGTCAAATGATATTATTTCATATTACTTCATTTCAATACATACAACTGTGGGATGGGACCTGAATCTCTATGTCCGGGCCCGGTCCTCTGAGGAGTTGCTTGTTGGTAGACTTGATGTACACCAAAATGCACAAGTGCTTATCCCCTCGCCAGTATCATGGTCTGCTCTCGTGCCGATAATTTGTGACGCAGCATTCTTATTCGACGAAAGGTGAAGAGGGCTCTACATACCAGTCATAAGGCGGGATGACGGATACTGCATGGAAGCTAGGCAATAGCCACATGGACGAAGCATTCCAGTTAAATTCCCCGCGAAGGAAAAAATGATCAGCTTTTAAATGTAAACTTTCGCAGCGTCACTGTGAAAGTACGCTACCGGATACGCGCAATCTTGACCGACGTCACCAACAAACGTTGTCTGTAATTGGTTGTTCAGACCATACCTCTGGTTGAACCAGTCGCAAACGTTGCCAGAGGCGGAGCTTAATTGTGAAACGGCTGTCTGTGGGATGACTAGATTTGGCTAGAGTATCAGAGCATGAAAACAATTTTATTGTGAAAGGGCGGACAAAACGCGAAACTGTCGATTGCGCTTGTTATCGAGATAGAAGATAATGGATTAGCATTAGGGTTTCAGATCTGCTTTAATGAAGTCCATCTTGTGAGACAAATCTGTGATTTCCTCCCATTTCTCTTGACAGTAATGCCCAGCCCATTCGGCCCCTGATGGTATCAGAGGAACTTCATCTGACGCGTCCGTAATCAGATTAGAATCATTGAAAACGATATGAAAACAATGTATATATTGGTCCCGTTAATTGCTGGTATAATCCCTATTCGTTTCACCCTTGTTATTGACGATAGGAGTGGAACTATGTTGCTTTTGTGAAATCTTGTTCATCGGCGTTGAGTTTCCTGTGGATTTCTTCATCCTGTTTGCATGGCCGGGAATGACAGGCAGTCATTCCGAAAAACAATGTTTTCTGGGGGGAACGTCTTATTGGAAACAACTCTCTTTGTCTCGGAATGCGGAGAGCTTGGAGCTGTTGTCACATATCTATAAGGCAAGCGGTGCAACTGGCACATTTGACAATTTTGCATATACCATGATATCTGATACCATGGTTTCTGATACCATGGTATCCGACACCACGGTAACTGAATGTGCATTTTTCTCGTTTTTGCAGTTCCTTCAGCCCAAACTGACTGCGAGTCATGTGTGACAGTGCAAAACTGAAGGTGAATTTTATTAGCACTATATATATATATATATATATGTATATATATATAGTATGTATAGCCCTGATAAAATGAATAGCCGCTCAGACTCGAAAATGAACAACTAAAGACTTAGCTTAAGTATTTGATTTTGTGAATTCAGAGCCTGAAGTGGACCCTTGCCAAGATGGGCCGAAGTACCTCTAATAAAATTTTGCTGAAGTAGGTAGGCTATGTACCGTGGTATCAGATACCATGGTATCAGCAAAAACGCTACTATAGTCCTACTAACATCCCCCACACCCTAACGATTCCTTTGGTCTATTGCGTCTTTCCATGTCCTGTTACAGGTCAGAAAAATTTCGGAAGCAAACGTGAACAGAGTTCTATTTATTTCATCTCAGTCTGAGAAGTCAACACTCCAGTTACTATTTTATTCTGTAAATACTATGTTGGAGCATCTAGGAGACGAATTTTATTATTGACTTCAAACACAGATTAAATTGATTCCTTTGTAGACCAGGTTGTGCTTCACAATTGCAATAATTCTTGATATATTTCTGACGAATTATCTGTTAACAGCTTGATTAACACAAAAATAGTACAAAAACAAACAAAACTTCTAGTCAAGTTGTTAAGTCATTTTAGTGACCTCAGTTGCGGCTTGACTGATGGCTTGTTTCGTTCGGCTAGACGACTTTTTTGACACTTAAGATTATGGGCTGCCTCGCCAAATTGTTCTGCGATTTGACTTTTTGCATGTCTTACTGCGGTATCTTTTTTTTCAAGCCGCGTTGTGTTGCATCATCGGCCTTGATTTGTTGCTGTTAGATAAATTGAGCTCTGGTTTATAGCGTCTGCATTGATGTACCCTCTAGTGGACACCGTCAGGAGTGATGTTGCCAACCTGAGTAGTCTGTCGGGCGGCCGCTAGTCAGCGCTATTGCTCAAGACAAAGCATTTGAAGAGTTGACGGATTTCAAAATGAATCTGAGTCGACATTAGCAGTACTGACCAATTGGAAAGCACTGATTTTGTTCGAAGCAGCAGAGCCCGACCAATAAGATGCGATATTTATTTTATTGTATACCAAGTTTGAAACCTTCCTTATTTCTGGTAAAACTTTTCTCCGATGTCGTGGTTAAACAGTCATGACCAGGTTACATAGCTTACAGGTTCAGAACCAGACTCGTATCCAGGAATTTATTTCGGGAGGGGGGGTTGCCCGCGGACTTTATTTCGGGGGGGGGGGTGCCCACGGGTCGGACCAAAAAGTACAAAAAAAGACCTAGATCAGAGGTTAAAGCCTACAAAAAACTATTACTTTTGTGGGTTTCGGGGGGGGGGGGTCTCCTGGATGCGGCCCTGTTTTACGGTGTGGAAGAAAGTAGTTGAATACTTCAAAACCAGGCTCAGCTTTAAAAAAAAATTACCCAGGGCTTGGCTGGTTTGAGCCTTTTTCCATGCTCGTTGACTAGTAGCAATACCAGGGTACAATTTTGATAACCGACGAATGAGCTCCTCGCAAACAGTCGTCGGGAGCATGACTCGTATCACAAGTAGCGAAACGCAAGAGTAAAAATCAGTGAAGTGTCGCTAGTGGGGTTAAAATGAAAAGTCGGGCGTCCGGGTTTATTATTATTATGCCTGTATTTCGGCCAAGGGCCTTGTAAATACTCTAATACTTACTTTTGTCCACTAAAACATAACAAATCACGTACAACAGAAGAAAACATAAACGAGTTCACCCATTTCATCGCACTAATTCTGCCAGAGTGGCAGGCTTAACTGAAAAAGAGGTGAATATAGAAACTGAAAAGAATATTTAATATAATAATATAATCTTTAATTTCCTCAATAGCTCTTACAATTCATTCGCTAGAATTGGATTGTCGTACAGTTAACCACCATGTGTCGGTGGTTAACGGTAATTACGGAAGTAAATTGCACTGGCTTTGTAATTGCGACGGATCCTTGGTTTATCCACAGAAAGTCACTATTTCTACTATCGACTATCTGTCATGACTGCATCATTTGTGGCTATCTTGAAGAGAAGTACAAATATTACTCCATCGATATAGAACTTCCTTGCTAGTCATACGTCCTTCCGCAAGGAAGTGAGCTTGGTTGATTACGATTTTTCTTGTGTTCTTTGCATTTGAGGTGCGTAGTACTAGGATGTCTGCTGTCACCTTGAAATTTCTCCATAATCGTACAGAATGTGTACCAACTTGCCGTATTGTATCCGCTCTTCTTTTCCTACGAGAGACTGTCCTTCTCTGTCCAAGCGCGCTTTGTTCTTAAGCTTTCTTGGCAGGTTAATTATGTTAGTTGTGTTTATGTTTAAGTAGGCTATAGGTAAACGAAACAGAAACTGCCGGACTTCCGTCCATGTTGGCCTTTTTCGTATTTTACTGCATTGGGTCGAGCATGTTTCGTTCTCTAAGAGTTCATCGTCAAGATGATACCGCAAGTGATACCACTACAGAATACCAAAGCCAGACAGAACGATACCTCGCCACTACCGATTCTGCCAGAAAGAAGATCAGACGCTTGACCACATCCTTCTCATGTACAGCGCCTTCTGTCCGAGTTTGTTTCTACCCAGGAGTTGGGCTGGGTGCCCTCTTCGTACCCAGTCTTTCGGGAGGTTTTCAAATTTTCAACCTGTTCAGATTGTAGATCCTTCCCTCTCCCGTTACCATGGATCAGCTACTACATGCTTCGACTTATGCTTACTTGTACTTGGTTGATGTCGTAAGACATTCAGTCCTCCCTGGGTACGAGAGCTAGCGAACCACTTTGTTCCCACGAATTCTGACCCTAGGCAAACGGCATAGAGATTGGAGAAGATGAATCTCACTGTCTGCCAACCCATATACAATCGAGGTCGAGTCTGAGGGATACTTCAACCATCTCTTCTTTGGCCTCCGTGTCTTCCTTACCGGTTAGGGAGAGAGGATGGGAGTAACTGCCTTCTTCGTCAGAGTGTCGTGACTCACATGTCCGAACCAAGTTAGTCGTCACTTCTCGACTACCGAAACGGCCTCAAGACGTTGTCAGGGTTCCATTTTGTGATCGAATGGGGGAGAATAGAGATTTACAGGGCCTGAACTGTAAGAGAAACTGAAACGAAGTTTGGTAGTGACGGATACGGCAAAGTTCCAACCTTGGTCCCGATGACGGTCGCTTATGCAGTCCTCGACCTCATCGAGGGCATCCCCTTACTCAAACAGTGTCCGTAGTGCCCGGCACTAGTTATATCAGCGGCTGGCCAGGGGTTGGAGATCAACGCCTAGAGAGGCTGTTGACACGCTCTGCCACGCTACATGAATTAGGGGCGGTCACCAACAAGCCGGCCGCCGGGATTCTAAATTCTTGTTTTTTTGCTAGGGCAAATTAAGATCTGGGTTTTTTGGTTCAGCTTGAATTAGCAGTAGGTCGTTTGGTCATGTTTGCGATCTCATCCCTACAACCTGGCAATTACGTTAATATACCTTCATGTCAGGAATTATCCTACCCGCTGCTATCACGTTGTAGCCTATACGCCCAGATCAAAACAAGGCTATAACGTTAGTTCCGAGCGAGAAATCTAACGGATGGTTAGCTGACCGTTTGTAATGTGCAGTGTGTGTTTACTTGCACTATTTTTATTTTTTTAATCTCGGAGAAGTACCCGACACTTCCCAGTTGAGATCTTCCGTCAGCCTTCATTCGTTCCGTTAGTTGTCCAGTCGTCACCTTGTTCGTGACAGCCTCGGGCGATTTGATCCAGGCTTCCGCTACAAGGGAAAGTTGACGCTCTGCAACCGTGGCTTCAAATTGAATACAGCATCCTCCGGCTTCAGTGGTATATCCGTACTGAATACGATGAAGAAGTGTCTTGCCCTGTTTAACAAGTAATCGTGCCTGTCGCTATGATTGTGCCAACTTGGATGAGATGGCTGAAGGCGCTAACGCGCTAAGTTTCGATTTAGCCTCAACGAAGTTGTGAAAAACCGCAAAATGATGATGAGCACCACTCTTCAAGCAATCAGATCAGTGCTGCTGTCCTGAATGAGTTGCTAATGCAATACATCATCTAGGTGATAACGGAAAGAGTGAAGTGCTTAAAGTGGGTGGACGAAGTGATAAAAGTATGTGATGACAGGGAAACATAATATACTTGAAATGCTCCTCACGGAAGGATATAATAACAACAATAACAGCAGTGTAAGCTCATTTGAATTTTATACCGGTTTTCAAGTTCGTTCATGTTGATGCTAGTAATCTTCCTCAGTGTACCAACTGAGCTGAGGTGGTGCTGACTCGCCGTCCATTCCAGTCTCTAGTTCGAGATAATAGAGCGGAATTGTAACTCTCCACTTGTAAAACCTAAACAGTGATTAGTGCTTGGATATTTTTTTTCTAACCCGCTGCGGGAGAAACAATCAAAACAAAATAGACATTATTCGACTCCAAGCTGACTGGGAAACATATATTAAACAAAGGCTAAATATTCCTATAGCCCAAGCTGACTGCGAATCATATTTGACAATGCAAAACGTATACGTCAACTACATTTTACTAGAGCTATATTTCGGCCCTTCGAACCATATTTGACAATGCAAAACTTATACGTCAGCTACATTTTATTAGAGCTATATTTCGGCCCTTCTGTGGAAGTTGTGGAAAACAACTAAAGATTCTTTCTTGAATATCTGATTTTGTGAATTACTTCTTGAAAGTTGCTTGGAGTAAAACTAGTGCTGTGATTTCATTTTGGACAAGGCGGCTGTTTAAGCGGCTTGAGCCTTAAGCGGACCTTTGTCAAGAAGGGCCGAAATATCGTGGACGAACATCGTAGCTGATTTTCCTTTTTTACCCATTGTTTAATATAAAAAACCAAATGGAACAAAACACTAATCCCACTGACACTAATCGAAAGCACTCTGGGTACGCCGCAGGATTTAACGAAGGAGAAGAAAACAACTCACCAAGAAGTATTCAAATTCTCACTCAAGGTTGCGGGGGGGGGGGTGCCCCCCACGCATCCTTGTCTTTTCCGTTAGCGTCGGCTACATGTATACCACATAATCAACGCCATCGCCGCCTCGTTCGTTTAAAACCAGGAATACCTGGTTTTATCAAAATAAAATACCATAGAACCATGTCGAACTTCTTCAGCAAATCATTCTAAACTTACCAACAGCACATGAGATTCCATCTTCGAAAGAGGTTCCGAAAAATCAAACGTCGGCTCCTTAGAGCTAAGTAAATATCCAGAAAGAATTCGTTCAAGTTTCCACGATTGGTTCATCCTGATGTCATCAAAAAAAAAACAAGGAAATTAATACAAGCATGGATTTATGGCTAGGTGTTCGGTAGTACGCGAGACTTTTCTTATGTCTGTGTCTTGGGCAGGGCCAAAAGATTATTTTGTATTTATTTATTATTACATTTGGCGTTAAGCTTAGCTTGTCGTCGTGAATGAGTGGACGTAATATTTTACTATACCCTCTACAGCAAGAGCGGTAAGAATCCTCGGAGAGAAAGAAGGAGATAGACCTTTGCTAGCTGGGGTAGAGCCGACAGTCCCTACCGTAGGCTCATTGCCAGAGAGTGCACTCCATTGCCCTGCGAAAGAAATATTGAATTTTTGGTTTTGGTCACCAGCAAGGGGGGAGGAGGTGCTCACCCCAAAACAACTGTACGGTAAGTAGTCTACCTACCCAGGATGTGCAGTGGTGCCAACCAAGTTAGCACCCCTTCGGTATTCAGTACAACTGTGGTTTGTGTATTATTAATGCAACGCTGTAGTACCGCACCTAAAAAGCTTTGTTTATTTGATGAATGTTTTCTTTACGTCAGGTTGCTCGTCACTCCGCCCGCCTCATTTTCACATAGCTTAATTTCCTTTTTTACAAACAAACTTTAGCCAAAACAGAATTTCGTATGACGTGATCTGTCTTCCAAATCCGTATAACCTGTCGTATCTTGACCGGTTATTACTGAAGATAATACTGAATTTCGTGAGACCGCATAGATAACTGGTTCGTAATCTACATTCATTTTGCACCATGTTGTATAGTTTACACTTGTCAATCTGTCAGGATTGTGTATTGCATTATCGACTAGAGTTGTCAAACACAGGCCGCTTTTCACTCCGAAAACTTAACAAGCTGAAGTTTCGTTTTATTTACATTCCACAGGCCAGAATTAATAGGTTGTTGAGTTCCCAGCTTGGAATGGTAAAGCAAATTAGAAGCAGACGCCTATTTGTTTCTTGCATAGCGCGGGTAGAGGATTTTTATTTTGATGGATTTGAGACACGGATCGTGTCTGGTAAATATGGAAGTAATGACGAAACTTGAGCTCTGGATCGTCTGTTAAATGTTTTTGAGTCCGAGTGCTTATTAATACTTGCTTTACAAGTTTGTCTGCCTGGTTTTTCGGCAGGGTCTTAACAAGTAAATAATCCTTGAGCCCAAGCTGGCTTGAGTCAGATATAATATATACAAAAATGGATTCGTCAGCCAGCCAACGCTGGGGAAGGAAACAAACTTGCAATCAAGCGTTGGCCCAGAAGAATAACAGCCTGAAGAGGACCCTTGCCAAGAAGGGCCGAAATATCGCTTCATAAGCATCACAGCTGACGAATCCGTTTTTGTATATATTATATGAATATATGTCTTAACAAGATTTTTACATTTTCCTGCATAATCAATCAATCAATCAACTTTATGACCTAGCTAGAAGAGGTCAACTTGCAAATATTTATAAAATAAATAAAACGACAATAGATTATCGAAAACACGTTGCGAGAAATAAATAAATACTGGAATAAAACTGTAAAAATTGGGTAACGAGATAAAACGATTACCAGTGTAGGCCTACCTCTCGGATGGCGGAGGGGGGGGGGGGGGTAAATAGCTCATCTGGGGACAACATACCGTCTTTGCTCCCAAATTTTTTGAAAACGGTATTTCTGCCGTCATTTAAATTAGGAACCCCTAGCCTAATGAGAGCTCATTACGCTACTCATTGTAGTCCGTTGTTTTTTTGAAATAGGTGTCTTAACGCCACCGCGGTTTAGCGCCACCGTATGTTTTCCGCCACCCCGGAAATCTTGCATCATTAAGAGGATTAGTTGGGTCAGACGAAAGGGTCAAATATTTTGGTAGGTTCTTCGCCACCGTATGTTTTCCGCCAACTCATTAGTGCAGGTAGCTGGTTCATGTAATTACAGATCCAAATCCTTAAATGCGAAGAGGGTGTTTACCGCCACCAACGCTAACTCCACGGTAATCCTAGCTAAGACGCTTAATGTTTCACATGATTATTTATATTAAGTCCAACTAAAAACGGTATAACTTCAACAATTCAAGGCCCCCAAACTATTCAAATTTCCTGCTCTTGAGCCGAAACGAGAAACCGTCAACAATGTAAATGTCATTTTCTTTAACACTCTTTGTTTTAACTATTTCCATGATTATTTCTCATCTCACTTAGTTCGGGTTCTGCAGTTACAATTGCTCTTACAAATACTTTTAGACCAGTTAGTAACTGATAATCCCTTAATCGCTGTGATACTTAATCCGGTTGGCGCTCGACATCCCATCAGAATATTAGGTCTGACAAGATTTGACCCTACGCTCTGGAGGAACTAATCCTCTTGGGGACGTAAGATTTCCTGGGTGGCGGTAAACACCCTTTTCACATATTAAGATTTTTTATCTGAAACTACCTGCACAGGCTACCTGCGCTAACTGAATTAAAAGGTGGCGAAAACATATGGTGGCGGAAAACCGCGGTGGCGTTAAGACACTGCTACCGCATTTACTGGAAAATTGTTGATTATAATTGTTATATAGGGATCAGTGTATTTTATAATATGTTAGATAAAGGATTTTTTATTTAGTAGTGATGTTTTTAGTTGAATGTGTTGCAGATGAGAGCAGCCCCTTGCAGTCGTGGGCGTTTTTTTTTTATCCTTTCTTACCTTTTTCAGTAAAGTAGTTAAGTTTGAAAGAGTTTGCATGTGTCTGTGAGTAGCCGGAACGGAAGATGAAAATTTACATATATAATGAAAATAGTTTTTATGTTTATCGTGTTGTCGTCTGGACTCTTCTGTCCTTGTTTTTGCGCCGGTAAAATAGCTGGGGTTGATGACTTAATGTGTGAAGGTGTGTCTACCTGAGGATCTTTATATTAGGTGTTTAATTTTTTTTAACAGTTTAAAAAGAAAATTTTGTAAAAAAAAATGATAGCCTCTTCATTCATAATCTTGAACGTAAGATTTGCTACTAGGAAAGTTCGTCTGCGTTATCTAAGACATGGTTTTGAACACTCTTTGATTCAAAATCCTTGACGGTTTTCTCTTGTGTTACCGTAGTTACTACGCTAGGCTGGAACGCTTTTTGAATTTTTTCGGTCAAATATCAGGCCGCGGGCTGATCGACCAATCACGTTGCAGAGATGCGTAGTTACTACGCTTACTACGCTCCCGAGCGTGGTAAGCAAATAGTTACTATTAGTTACTATTTTGAGAAGGTTGGAACGGTCAGCGTAGTAACTTTTCGTGAGGCTGGAACGGAAATAGTAACTAATAGTTACTAATGGTAGAGGGGTGGAACACGCTCTAGGTAGCGCTTCAAAAATAAGCCGTTTCTTTGTTATCGCTTGTCATTGACACTAATTCGGTGTATCGGCGGATGATTTCAGAGCATGGTATTGCAAGGCGCGGAAATTCAAATACTCTCGGCCATGTACGAAAATCAGTCGTTTTGTAGAGCTGAGTGATGAGAGTGCCATGGCTGCCTAAATAAACCGTCCCTGTAGCTGGCGGATTGCTCCAGTGTTATCTGCTGAAACTTTCTGTTGTTTGTGGTACGTTTTGTTTCTCGATGTGAAGTTACAACACTGCCAAAACTGTACAAATATAACCGACCTACTTGCAGCTGATTCCAGAGCTTACACAAATTCTCAGTCAAGATCGTTAATATGAATATTTGTCAACAATACAGATAATCTGGAATATATAACAACAACGAATGAATAAGAAAAAAGAAACTCCGCTTATATTTTTCTAATCTAGTAAATCGGAGGATGGTAGTCAGCAAAGAACGGCGTAACGATATATTAGCGAAAATAAATTGTCGAGTGATCTTCTGATTTCTGACGTAACATTGTATTCTAGGGAGTGGTAATGTGGTATCATGATTGTTTGATCCGCCCATTGAACTTTAAAATCTTATCTGCCCGGTTTTAACACTTATGTTTTATTTTTAACTTTATTGCCTTCAAGATAAGATTTGCTTGCAGGTTTTTTATTGCTTGCTTGACAAGTTTATTCTGCCACGTTTTATGAGTGTCATCTATTTTAGCTCAGACATGATAAACAGAACTATTACAGAAACGTTATCTCAGACATGATTTCAGAAACCCATTGGTTCAAAACCCTTGATTGGCTTGTGGTATATTTTTGTTCCGTAAAATGACCGTAATTTTCAAGAACATCCGCGTCAGTGTCCCTTTCCAGCTCCTGTAATTCCCAGTCGGTGCAACCAGCTTACTTGAACATAATAATAATAATTAACTTGATTACCATCCTTTTTTACACAACGGTGCAATATACAGAGTAAGGAGAATGAAAGAAAATGCAGCAAACAAACAAACACAACATAATATCAAGAACAAATATTCTGACAGAACCTCCGTCTCCCTATCTCTGTAATATGACTATGCGGAGTCGAATATTTCCGTATGCCCGGCCCGCTACGAACGAGCGGAGGTTGCTAGCTTCGCGCCACATCACATTTTGTTGCCTCTACAAATAGCTAAATCGCTGTTAAGTCGCTGAAGAGGAAAAGTAGGAGTCAGAGCTGATTGGTTCTATGGACGCGCTCCAGAGCGGGTCAGCGCGCGGAGTACGCCTCCTACCATTCTCCTTCACTATTTCTTGTGCGATCCGATAAGCATCGGCGAAGACGGAAGAGGAGTAAACGAGTATCAGTTTTGTCGGGGTTTTCGTAGTCGCTGCGTGCGAATAAAGACAGAAGGTTCTATCTGATTATTTGTTCCTGAAAATATGGTACACTAACCTAGGCAATCTCTTAATCGCCGGGATTGTAAGAACGACGAAAGGGCACGACCCTTTTTCTAATTTTGTTTTTAGTTAAGAGTCAGTTTGGCACTCTTCTCTTTCTGCATAGATCGCCTAAAAAATGTCCAAAAAAGAGCAACGAGAACCATTCTTGGAGATTAGAAGGTATCATGTGAATAGGCCGTCATTAAGCTAGACGCTCTTAGATATTGACCGTAGAAATGCTGTTTAAAAAAAAATTGAGTAAAGATGGTATGTTGTCCCCAAATGAGCCGTCTGTTCGGGAGGGACACTGGCAATCGGTATTTGACATTATCCTGCCCATTCGTCAACCAAATGTTTCCACAATTTTATTCCTGCATTTATTTAAAGTAATTTATCGTCAACTGTATTAGTTAATTTGTTGTTTGACGTCTTTTGTAAATATTTCGCAAGTCTTCAACTGCTTTGACGACCTCTCCTAGCTTTAAGCTATTGGGTAAAAAGACTTGATAGATTAACAAATTTTGACTCGAAAATTTTTGGACTTCCTTGCCAATCCCCCCAGTTCATTCACCCCCAACGCTATCTGATCTCGTCCGTCCCCTAGTTTATCGAGAATTAAAGGACACCTGAATGAAGAGTAGAGTACCAAGTATTATCCCTATCTGTATGACTTCCGTTAACATTGCCTGCAGAAAACCCAATCCAGATACGAAATAGTGTTTCCAAGATATGATTTTAGCTCCATTTTGCATCTGTCCTTATTTCAGTACCGAACAATTTTAGAAATGCACAAATGTCTCCAATCAACCCTTCTTCTAGAATATGTTTTAACCAGTTAACCCCTAACGTATATCTAGAAGAAATTCCAATACGATCCGGCCAACGCTGTACAAGATTTGAATGAATTGCGCTTTTTGTCTTGGAGTCCGCATGTGCAAACCTCCAGAAACGAACATCCCTATTTTGAAAACGTCACGCTCAGGAGAAGAATGCTCTCCGTGGCCATGTCTGTAAATGCATTCTCCATGGTGTGTTCAAGTATGGTTTCATCGTTCAGGTGTCCTTTAAAAGGAAAAATTGTTAGAATCGCAATTTTCTTATATAATTTTTGTATTTAAAGTTCTAGTATTATTCTGTCGAATATTTGGGACTAAACAAAAATAATTATATCTTAACTAATTGCATTTTTTTTTCTAGATGGGAAGCATGCAAGGCGGGATGCAACCAATGCAAGGCGCGCAGTACGGTGCGCAGTACAACAGCATGAGCCGAGGCCCTGGAATGGGAATGAACAACATGGGCATCATGAATAGCATGAACATGAACTCGATGAGTGGAATGAACATGAATGGTTTCGGCGGAAATGTTCCCATGAATGGAATGAACAACATGGGCAACGTCATGGCTGGAATGAACGGATCCAACACCCAAATGGGCAAAATGCAGATGCAGGTAATTTTGCACTTTTTTTTATATTTATTTTGTGACAACAAGGCTGGTCAAGGTACAACTTGTGAGCATTCCGTATAGACCAGTGCTGATCACAGAATTAAAGCAGGTCGCGATCGGCTCTGATCAGCGGATTCAAGTTAACCTTTCATTAAAAGATTTAATCCATAAAGCCGCAAGTTTAGACCCGGACTAGGTACGACCTTTGGGTTATCTAGTGGCACGACTCGGAAGCACCCCACACTGTGCTGGCTAAAAACAAGAAAATCATACAAAACAAGCATTTAGCAGGTATATGCATAAAAGTAAATAATAACAGTAGTTTATATGGCAGTATTTCTTCCTTGAATAATTTGTTTTGAGTTTTATGTCCTTTCTTCACATTTTAATGTAAAAGGCATGCCCACTAATCTAGGTATGCAGTTTGACCCATTGCACTGAATAATTTGTGAGCGGTTGGGATTGACTGACTCGTTGTCTTAAACGGTGACTAGACCTAACCCTGACTGGTTGAGGATTTGTGTATGACTGAATGGTTTCTCCTGATTACCGGCTTTTTCTCATGCCTATCTCTGAAGTATTTTATATGCCTTCCTTTTCCGCTTCGCTGTCTGTTACATACCTACATCCAACATATCGCCTATTGCTTTGTCGTCGGCTATTGTTACCGTAAGCCAACCCCTTAATTGATTCGCAGTATGCCGACAATGTCGTAGCTGGAGGTCCGGTTCCCATGGTTCATCCAAGAGTAGCGGAGCGTCATTCATCTTTTCAAGCTCGTGCTCCATCCGCACCGAGCCTAAGGGGCCGAGCTTTGACAACCAGAGCATCATGTTCACTGCTTCTTTCACGCAGAGCCTCTGGGCGTTCCTGCTCCTCTTCACTCAAGCTTCTCAGTTCTCACAACTTTCATCTGCTGCCTCTTTTCTCTTATTGAGTGAAAACTATCAGCGCGGCCCGGTGCTGGTGTTTGGGTTCATCGACCAAGCTGATGCCTCCGCGGCTCAGTTGACGAGAAGAAATCTGGCGAGGGAAATCGGAGGAAGTAGTGGCAGAAAGCTATTGGTTGCGTTTAGTCAAGCGAGACGTAGTCGCGTGTTCTGCCAATTTTGCCTTCAAATTGTTGATTGAGATTGTAGGCTTCTCTCCCACTGCTTTGCGATATGCGTGATGTACTCGTGTTAAAACGGGTAGGACTGCCAAAGTGCGATTTTTCATTCCTTCAGTATTTCATTCTAAAACCCAAGCCGGACACAGTCCATAATTGTTTGTTGGTCATTTAAAAAAGAATAAGTATAAGATATACATACATACAATCAGTCATTTAAATTAATGACTTAATGAAGCTCAACTGAAAAAAAAACGGTTAGGCTATGTAAATTTTTCCCTGTTTTTGCGAGGCTTGGAGAAAGGCCTAAGCCTTTGAGTGGATAATTTGTGAAAAGCATAGTCTTGTTTGAAGTAATCAACTATTTTGGAAGTGGAATATAAATAGTAAATAGTGCAAGGTGTCCTTTAAATCAATTGTTTTTTTTTATCCATGCAGTATTACAAGCTGTACAGTTTGGTTAACAGTTTCAGGTTAAACGGGATATCAGTTGTGGAAGTTGCCGTTGGTAGTAAAACTACTCACTCCACCCGGTTGTGTCCTTATAAGGTACCATCTATTTACGAAATCGACTTTAGATCATTTCAGTAGATCAGTTTCCACCATCAATGACAGTGTCTGCGGGTTCGCAGAACATCGCGCTCGACAGGTATAACCTGATGGAACTTGATAGCCACAGTCGATACCGGCAACTCCCTCACTTCTGATACTTTGTATTATACTGGTTTTCAGACTACCTGGTTTTCAGCTTTTAAAGTTGCGATTGTTACCAACTGCATAGAGTCGATGTTTCGCCGAGTGCTGACGCATTTTGTCGGAGATTAAAAAGCTTGCTTAGCGACCTTAGCAGTCACGTTCTGCCACGAAGCTTGTTCCGATTAAGAGTTATAATTGCTCTATTTTGTATCGTCCTGGTCTGTATCCTGGTTCGTAGCCAGAACCCCTACCCGCTGGATAGAGGTGATACAACTGAGTGCGTTAGTCCTTAAAGGCCATCTGAAGAGCTCACCAAACCGTTTCCCAGTTCATTCTTCAATGGTCGTTTCATCCTATCTTTGAAACACAAAGTCGACTCTCTTGCGAGTTACTCTGCAGCTGGCAGTTATCTGGAATTTGCACACTTAGCGCATCTGTGTCACGGTCAGTTAGCGTCTCAGGCAGCTCAGCGGATAGGCGACAATTTTACATGGACGAAACACTAGAGGGGGGTTGCGCTGGGGAGACTTTGAGAAGAAATGTTTTTTTTTTATAAATAAAATAAAATACCTCGGAATACTGTCTCAACGGACAGGTGGCGGTTTTACACGGGATAAAACACTATTTATCTATTGAGAAATAGATCTTGGTAATATTGCTGTCCGTCTCGCACAGGTGACCTGTTGTCACATATTGAGACGGGATATTGGTTTAAGAATATGTTGAGTGTTGAATTTGTTGAAAAAAAATGAACTGAACTGAAGTTGGTGGTTGCATGGGTTCGGGAGATTCTCAGAAAAAAAACGGCAAACAAATGCTTTAAATACCTCGGAACCTCTGAAATCCCTTCCGTGGTCATGGTGAATCAACACCTTTACATTTAGGGCAGTCGTCCTTAATTTTCGCAGCGTATTGAAAACGAAAAATACTGGGGACGGAGCCGCTATCATCACTTTTGCTGCATATGTCTTATCAGTATTTTTTCGAATAGAAAGCCTGATACCGGTTATTCCCATCTTAGAAATGGGCAGTGTTGCCACTTTTCTCTGACGGAACCTGTGACATTTAGCCGCAAAAGCCTGTGACATTCTGCGGCGCCCATAGAAGTCGGTCCTTTTTACCAATTGTTAACGAGAAATCTCGCTTTTTCAGCTTCATAATCATATGCTTTTGCTTTTTTTTCGGCTTACCGGTTGCAGATTTCTGGCTCGCTTTGTCGAAGAAGTCGAAAACCTGTGACAACTGGGCAGCCGAGCGTAATGCTCTCCTTAAATTGATTCGAGATTGTTTGTTTTCTAAGGTCATTCCGCATGTCGTTACGATCAAACGCGCCCCATACTTTTGTGAGGAGACAGGGAGAGACTGACGTCCTTTAACCCAACTCGACGACGATTGCAGAATATTTCATGCTAGTCCATCTGAGCCTAGATGACGCTTTTACGCTATCTGTAAAATTTCAAACTATTACACGGCTTCGTGGAATGTAGTGTGTATTTTAAAAATGCGAGCGTACTCGACGCGCCTTGGTTTAAATTCGTTTACGAAAGAATTTGGGGACATTAGAAAACTATCTAGGTTGTTTTGCTTGCTAGGAAGCCTTAACATGACTGTCAAAAAGAAACCTTTAATGATGAAATGAGGTCAATCTGTTGGCTGTAGCTTTGTCGGATTTCGAATGTGGTTGCTGTGGATACCTTCTCAGGAGTGCGACTCTGTATAACAGGATCTTGCCTTTTTCTAATGACAAGGGATTGACCTCTTCTTTTTTCCCTTTTATTCCATAGTCCTGCCATTTCTGTCGAGTGATAGAAGATGGTAAGGGCCGCGGAACATGCGGTCCGCAGGCCGGATTGATGAATATGATGTTACATTTTGGATAGCTTCGTAGAAGTCTTGCCTCAAGCCAAAAATAATGTTTTTGCTCGTGGAAGTACCAGAGTCTACTATGTCGGTGTTACTGCAAACGATCCAAGGTTGCTGCAGCTGTTTCTGTTGATTCTAGGTCTTGTCAGCCGATTGCACTGGTAGTAAAACCCGGTCGACTGGATAAAAGCTGTTCCGAAATTCGATTATTATTTGATTGGCCCATATAGCCTTGGAAATCCCGCTTCCTCTATTCTCTGTTGCGAGTTACACTGAAGCGGGCAGTTACCCGCCTGAGAACAGACGCAATGGGGTTCTGAGGTTTACCCCGTGCGATAATATATGTTGTTGGATGTTTTGTATGAAGATACGTACTTCTCGTTGTATTTGTATGCGTACTCTTGTGCTTTTCTCTTTGTGATGTACTCACCGATTTCAGAGATAGAAATAAAATACCAGTTTCGCTGTTTAAAAAGAAAACAACCCCCCGAACGAAACATAAATATTTGAAGAAATCAGTCTTGGTTTCATTTCAGTTTCTCTTTTCAGGACTCTTTCGGACCCCAGGGCGGTCAGGGACAGGGGATGAACGCCGGCATGTATCGAGGTCGGAGTGCCCCTTATCCTAGTCCAGCCACTCACATGGCGTCGAAACGCCAGCAGCAAGGCGTTTGCGGTCCGTCCCCCAACGCACCTATGCAGGGAAACTACATTGGCCCCAACCCACAGGTAATAACATAATGATTGACTGAAGGGTTAAGACTTGTCCCCACTGGTAATCGTAAGCTGTCGGAAGCCTGTCGTAACGTGTCGTCGGCGCCATTTTTGCGATTTGCAGCCAATGAGAGCTCGCCGGGTCTGGACGAGCAAGGGTACGTCGGACCTGCGATTGCCCACTTTAATCGAGGTTTAATCGAGGAGCCTAAAAAAAAAGAAATTCTTATATGGGAAAGGTTTGAAGGAGATTTACCGATAAGATCTGCCAGATCTACCGATAAATACTTGAGGAAGAGCCACAGCAGTCTACCAAAAAAAAACTGATCTTTGGGTATCCCATGCCTAACCCTGGATGCCCTATGACAAACGCTGAACACCTGTTGGTAAGGAATTCTGATTGGTTGATTCTGGAGCTTCACTAAAATCATCAGTATATTGGATTAGAGTATCCAGGATTTTGCATAGTGTATCCTCGAGTGTTTCCAGCGTTACCATAGGGATATACGCTAGCCCAGCGTTTGGCATATTGTAGGCTATCCAGAATTCAGGGGTTTGTGGTACACTGAGCCACAGTACTGAAAACCGTAGCGAAAGTCTTTCTGTATCTATTGTGTAGCCTATCCAGTGTTAGGCATAGGGTATGCCAAACGCTAGATATACCCAGAGTTTGTCATAGGGTATCCAGAAGAGAGGGGTTTGTGGTAGATTGAGCCGCAGTAGCCTATTTAATATCGTAGCGATATTATTTCTAGATAAAATCCCTCGTAGGAAAATGGCCCCATAATCAATCAATAAAACAAACCTGTTCTTTAAATTTTAAATGGGAAACTTTCTACTTTTGTCTTTTGTGATTCGTTTCAAAGCGTCTCGCACTGCGCGTCAGAGCGGAAATGATCATCGCACGAAGTAGAATTTAAGCAATTTTTTTGAATTGGCAGTTCTTGCTATGGATAACGGTTCATCCCGATGCAGTGTCTTGCTTTGGTGTCCTGTCGTCTCAGTCATTCACCTTCAAATTAATGATGGTAAATTTATGTCCCATCCGTATTGCAAAATAAGACGCTACAACGCTGATTTACTAGTTCAGGTATTAAAGATAATAATTATTAGGTTTTTAGTTATTAAATGTAGGAGGCAAGTTTTTGTATGACCGTTAGGATGAACTTAAAGTACGATTGTGCATATAATATGTTTCTTGTAAATTTTTTTTGCAATGACGAAAATTTGCTGCGTCCGGGTTCAGTTTTTTAGTAAATTGTTTAGTGATTCATCAACAAGGCATTGTAATAAAAGGAGTAGCGTAAGAGAGACCACAAATGGAAAATATGAAGTAATAATAAAGTGATTGATGAAGGTCTTTGCCATTACGATATTGTGAGTTTTTTTTGCTGGTTGCAGTGAAGTTTCTTTTGTATCCTTTACTGTTTTCCGTTGTTTCCTCGAGGGGATGAAAAATAAAAACCGAAAAAAAATTTGTTAATTGAAGAATTCCACCTGTTTCTTGACAAATTATTTCTTTTACATTTTTAACTGTTTGGACTACGACTCCTCCTCCTCGTGGACGTTAATTCTTCTCCAACCTTTTTAAAGTCACACACTCTTTCCCTAACAAGCAAACAAAAAACAAATTATTCGACTAACATATTTAACTTACGAAATTTAATCTCTGATCCATCACCTTTAATTTAATTATCAATTTTCACACGATTCTCTAGCCTGTAGGTTACTTTCAGTTAACAATTCAAAACTTTATTTAATCAGTGTTACTTATAATCCTCATTTTTATATAATTTTTCTATGCCTTCCATTATGGCGCTTTTCACAACCACAAATACAAGTTCCTTTTAAGAGCGCTTCTTCTTACCGCGTCTTGTCCTGGGATCGATTGAATCTTTAAATATTTTGATTAATTTTGTATTTATTTCTTTCGTCGTTCCACGCCCTCGTAATGAATAATTCTTTTAACATTGTTTCATCCCGGAATCATTCCGATTTTCTAGTTGTCATGCTAACAAACTCTTTCGTTTCTACCCGTGATTTGGCATGACTTGATTGTTACTTTAAAAATATTCCGCAGAATGTTGACTGAATTTGCTGACACTTCAACTCCTTGTTCCCTTGATCGTTTCCAAGACTCTGGCGAAAATCGTAGTAAAAACTCAAATTCCAGGCGCGTGACAAGGGGACTGGTCGGGAATTATCTTGGCAAAATCCACATTCTTCAAAATGAGACCGCCGCTCTTTCCCCGTGCCAAAATTTGTTTCGACGCGCCGAGGATTTTTTCGGTGTCGAGTAATTATAAACTCTTGGAATCGGAACAGTGAAACCGTCAGAAATATCACTCCTGAGGTCTCTGTCAGTCAGGAGCTCGGCGTGTTTTTCGTGTTCACTTATGTCCCGTCTGGATTCCATTGGGTGGGAGTCATGTGTGATTGATCGTTTGCGCTTTCCGCTCTTTGTTTCCAATGCTTTGTGGGAATTTCATGCGCCTATAGGTTGTTTTAAGTTCATTAAACTGTCGTCTAATAAAAACAAGAATGTGAGTCGGTTTATCTATCTAGATGTTGATTTTCGGTTGGTTGTTGTTCTTTCCTTGTTGGATTCCTTATATTCATATTGTTATTTTTTCCGCCATGTCTGATAAGAAGACAAGAACTTGAGTCGGTTTACCACTTTAGATGTTGATTTTCGGTTTGTTTTTGTACTTTCTTTGTTGTATTCTTTATATTTATTTTGTTATTTCAATAAGATTTTTGGGGATAAACTCATTCAAATTCATCGATTTGTCAACATAAGATTTGCGTCAATTCGTCTACATAGCCTATGATTTGTCCTTTTCATTCCTACTCGATCACGGCAGCAAAGGATATTTTAGGGGAATGGGATACTTGTTTGCTCATGTGGGTCGTGTATCCCAAATGAATTGATGTGTAAAGTGGAAAAAAAATTACTTCTAGATATTATTGTTTAAAATAAATTGTATTTATTAAGAATATTCTGTGTACGTTATTAAATAATAATTTAAGATGAGATATGTGTTATTAAATACTTGTTGAAATAAATACAAACTTTTTAATTGTGTTGAACATAAAATGTTGAATAAATATGACGATTGATTTTTTGAACAACCTGCACGCCCCGGAAGAAAGATTTGTTTTATTCTTTTTATTTAGATTAACGTCGTAATCTTGAGTCTCAAAAATATTATTTTTTGTTTCCAGTACTCTCAGGGCTATGGGCCACAACGACCTGGCTTCGGAACCCCCTTTCCTAACGTTCCGCAATCAAACATTCAGAGCTACCAGACAAACATGCGACCCAACATGGGCCCAACCTTGCGGCCTAGCTACCAAGGAAACAACCAGTACTTCAACCCCATGGGTAGCCCACCCAGTGCCCAGTTTGTCCAACAAGGAAGTCCTATGCCCAATGGTATGAGCCCCTACCAGCAGAGCAACCAGTTCGTACAGTCGCCAGAAGCGAATATCAGTTCGCGACCGGGGATGAACTACCAGCACAGCCCGATCCCAGGGAATCCGACCCCACCCCTCACACCCGCGGCTAACATGCCACCGTATGTGAGTCCTAATGCAGATGTCAAACCAAACCTGGCGGACATCAAGCCAAACATCAACCCAGGAAGTAAGTAATACCTTTCATTTTAGGCGTTTTTCCGGTATCGACTAAATCTTAGCCGATTAATTGAAGCTCATGACGTCATACAAGAATTCAATATTTTCCATTTGTTCAAATTCAAATTCGTTAAATTCCATCTTATCTTTTTACAAAAGTAGTGGTGGTTCGTCGTACGTGGTCAACATAATCATGAATAATCACATATATGTTACAGTTTTAAAATACAATCCTTCTGTAATTTACAAACGGAACTGATTTTACCGAGAACGGTTTATAAATGGAAACGCGTCCGCCGCCTTGCTGGCCGCTTCGCTCTGTATATATAGATACGTTCATAACGTCAGGGTTCTCGGATAATAGGCTAGGGTTTAGTTTACAGCGTTTTTCCGGGGCACAGTACCCTTGATGACTAACTCTTCGTGCTTATGAAGGATCGCCGGGTGCCCAGCGAAGAGCCAGAAAAGCTACGACAACAAACGTCGTTGATTGATTTACACATGATTTGAATCTATTTCGAGGGTTGGTTTGGGTGATGTTTCTTGTTCTTCCCGAGGTTCACTGGCGTGTTTCGACTTACTCATACGGAGTATTTTTGGCCCCCCACTTCTGAGTGTTTGTCGCGGAAACACTGTTGTGTGCCTCACAGTCAGCCACAAGTTGAAACTCGCAGAAACGCCGTTTTTTCTGTTTTTCGGGCAGTAATTTTAAATATCTGAAAACAAAATTAAATCCATGTAAAATCTCAGTAAATAGAACTTCGGGCTTACGGCCTTACGTCCTCAGTAAGTAGAACTTCAGGCTTACGTCCGTACCCTGTCCTTATCACTTTTTGGGATCCCAAAACGTCAGTGACGGATACCTATGACATTGCAAAAAGTTGTCCGTCTGTCCGTCCGTCCGTCTGTCCGTCTGTACGGTCTGTAACTTTCGAAGGGAATGAGATATTTTGATGAAACTTGGTGTGAGGATTCTTTGGCTCAAGAGTAAGGTCAAGTTCGTAGATGGGCTCTCTAGCCCTATATTTAGGGGTGGGGGAGGGGGTTTAAATTAAGGGGCAAACCAAATATTTTGAAACAGCTGATGTGATAGTCGATTATGGGGTAAGAAGACATGCTGAACACGATGGTGAAAACCATTTTCTCACCGGACGATTAGTTCGCCCGGAATCCGGCCAAAACCGGAAAGTCTGTTAAAAGTAAAAGTTTTATTTGAAGTTGATTAGATGTTCGATTTAGGGGTAAGATGACATGCTGAACACGATGCTGAAAACCATTTTCTCGCCAGACAAGTAGTTCGCCCGGAATCCGGCCAAAACCGGAAATTTTGTTAAAAATAAAAGTTTTATTTTAAGTTGATTAGAGGTTTGATTTAGGGGTAAGAAGACATGCTGAACACGATGGTGAAAACCATATTCTTGCCGGGCTAGTAGTTCGCCCAGAATCCGGTCAAAACCGGAAAGTTTGTTAAAAGTAACAGTTTTATTGGGAGTTGATTAGACGTTCGATTAAGGGATAAGAAGAACTTTTTTTCTACCCGGATAACTTGTTCGCTCGGAATCCGGCCAAAACCGGAAATTTGGCAGAAGTAAAGCAGGAAGTTTCGATTAGTATCGTCAAAATAGATATGGCTTATAGCGGTATATCTGAACTTGGTTTTCTCAGATGATTAGCCTGGCGAAGACTGGATCTGGCGAAGACAAGACCCGATTGTCTGGATCAATCATTACATTTTTGGGATCCCATCGAAACCTTTGGTCTTGTTGTTAAAAAGGATCCTCAGTTTTATGTCTATATGCTTGATGTAGTAGTTAATTTTATTTATCTAGACTGAATTTAAGTTTCCCGGCAGATTCGAGCCACAAAATAAAAAATCACCTCGACAGTTGTCTGTCGAAGTCGAGCCACAAAGCTATCCACAAAAATCTTGTTGGTCTGGGCCGAACAAACAACCGCGGAAACACTCTTCTTGAACCACAACCAAGCCACAAACACTTAGTGGAATCACGGAAAAACGACTATTGTGCTATTGTTGTTCGCCTTTGATTTAATTTATCATCCCTTAAAAGCTTGCTTCCGAGAGAATAACAATTTCTCATCTTTTGCATGATTGAAACGTCGATTGGCCATCATCAAATTTGTAGAGCGTTTTTGCCACAAAACGAAAGAAAACTTGAATAGCCGAATGCGATTCAAAATATAGCATAAGATGGCCACCGTAGATAGTTCGACATTCAAAGTTTAAAGACGCATAAAAAATGCCATTGTGTTATTACTGTTTCGGTTACTATCTGACCCTGTGTGAATCCAAAGCTATCGTGAGGTGATCGTGGTAATTGGATAATTGACCCTAAAAAACGATGTCAGTAGGTTATTTTACCGATCGCGACCTTTAAATTTTGATTCGTGATAGCGTCTACCAGACCCCAGCATTCTGGAATGTTCCGGTTTGCCAAGAATACGGATTGGTGGTATTCCGACGGATAAAGGCTCGTGAAGACCGGTATTGTGGTAAATTATAGCGTAAGCTTTGGTGGGTGGGGAAGAGGTCACTTTATGTCAGTTCTTGTGGATATTTGGGGGTATTTTACGACCTTCTTATCTATCTCCGGCTTTTGTGAGGAATGAGCGTCAGTCAGTATGATGATTTTACTGTTACGGAATCCAGTTTAGAACTCCCGGTGCTATAGCAAACACGATAAGAATTCTCGGAGACCAGTCTTATAATCCTAACGAGGAGAAGGGAGCTGGGTTAGAGTCGACATTCCTTAGCTTAGGCTCATTGCCATCGAGTGAGATATTTATTGTCTGTTTTATGGTCATGTTTTATTTCGTATTGCCCACACAAAGTAGTTAAACTTCATTGTTCAGATGGTTCCTATTCCACTACCTATCATCAGGGACCCATAAATTTCCTGTAATGCCTCGCCATTCAGGGGGCTTGTCAATAGGAGATTTCTGATGCGATCTTGACCGACCAACCGGTAGTTTGAGAAATACCCACGGGGATAGAATACGCGACTATCCAGATAGACAACATTTGGGATTGGTTTTGCTGGCGCCTTGAGGGAGGAGTCTCTTTGGCACCCACGTGCAATGAGGCAAACAAGAACGCCGATTCGACCCAAGCGGAATTTTTGGAAAGTAGGAGTAGGTCGGGCAACAAAGAAGCATAGGAAATGACAAGCCCCCTGAATGGCGAGGCATTACAGGAAATGTATGGGTCCCTGCTATCATTTAAAGTAGGACTGAGTGGCCGAACTCTCGCATTTAGTTGGTAACCAGTTTTCCCCGAGCGGATCTCGTGTATTAATAATAATAACTAGACCTCCGTTGCCTGTGCAACGGGAAGTGTTGCAGCACTGTGCCCTGTTCCTTAGGGCACAGTTGCGGAGCAACACGTGCAACTATGCCCTACGGGACACAGTTGCGGAGCAACAGTCTCCATTATGTCCTTCAGAGGACATTTTTCTAATGCGGCTTCGATTGTTATCTTGAAGCATCTTTGATATGGTTTTATTTCGAGCTCCTGCTAAACTGAGTTTGGTAAAATGTTTAGCTGGTCCAGAAATAAACGAGAATAACACAATGCTCCGAGGACATGACAAAACTTCTAAATAGAAAACCTACAGAAGGAATTTTATATCCGGAAAACTATTGCAAGTTCCAGTCTTATGGGATCGAGATCTGTCGAACCGCGTTGGAAAAAAAATTCTAGCTGGCCCAGAACCGAAGTTACCTCTAGAACGTCGAAACTTCGGAAATTATTTCTAAGAGAACGAAGCAACTTGGTATAAAGAACACTTCACTTCTTCTTGCATAACTTTCATAGCACTACTCGATAAAAATAAAATAGACATCAAAATCGAAAATTTAAGAAAATTCAAAAAAATCGGAACGAGATGGACTTTTCCGGAATTATTTCCGGGAAATCTGTAAGAGCTACGGAATTTCATGCTTCAGTTCTCGAAAAGATCAATAAAAGTTCTATATGAGTTCATAATTATTTTATCTCTAAAACGTTTACTTCCGAAACTAGGGCCGTCTTAACTTGACGCCAATTCGAAGTATTATGTTTCGAGACGCACATTTCGGGAATTATTTCCGGGAAATCTGAAAGAGATACGGAAATAACGTCTTATAGTTTTCTGCTTAACTTTTGATGGTCTAAGCTAGGAAAATATAAAACAAACCAAATTCACCAAAAAATTTAAATTGCCCCGAGGGCATGACAAAACTTCCAAATAGAAAAACCCAAAGAAGGAATTTTATTTCGGAGAAACTATTGTAAGCTCCAGTTGTTAGGAGATCGAGACCTGTCGAACCGCGTTGGAAAAAAAATTCTAGCTGGTCCAGAACAGAAGTTACCTCTAGAACGTCGAAACTTCGGAAATTATTTCTTAGAGAACGAAGCAACTTGGTATATAGAACACTTAACTTCTTCTTGCATACTTTTCATAGCACTACTCGATAAAAATATAAGAAACATCAAAATCGAAAATTTGAGAAAATTCCAAAAAAAATCGGAACGAGATGGACTTTTCCGGAATTATTTCCGGGAAATCTGTAAGAGCTACGGAATTTTGTGCTCCGGTTCTCGAAGAGACAAATGAAAGTTCTACATGAGTTCAGCATAACTGTATTTCTAACAAGTTTATTTCCGAAGCTAGGGTCGTCTTAACTTGACGCCAAACATCGAACGCAGAGTTTCTAAGAAAAAAAACGGTTTTATTTTTTTTTCTGGAAAACTGTTAGAAATTTCAGCAACTTCTCTGGAACTTTTTTACTCTGTTTCACGTTTCCCTTCCCTCTGAAAAATCTCAAATTTTTAACTCTTACCACTTCGGAGCTACAGGTCGCTGATCACGGTGAAAAAAAAAAACAAAAAAAAACTACGAAAGCAGTAGTGTTGCTCCGCAACACAATAATAATAATAGTATAATTGCAACAAAAAGGGTTTCGCCTCTACAAATTATATTTGTAGTATTCTGTGTTTGTCTAATCGTTCAGGCATAATAGCATGGGAGTTCGCAGAATATTTGCAGGGGGCGGCGCAAGCTGACTGACCACCATGTATGTCCAGTCCAAAGGAGACGTTTTGCTGGAGGACGGTCAGGTCTGACCGATACCTGCCCGCTGCAGTTCCACTCACAAGAGAAAAGATTAGGCTTTAGAGTTATCATGACGCATGAAGTTAACATCGTGGCTATCACTTGACCATTTTCTGTATTTTTTTTTGTTTAGGTTGACTTACCATTGATAGCTATCTTAGTTATTTTGGTCAACAGACGATATATATTTGTGTATAAGCCTATATGTTATATATGTATAAATATATTCCTCTTCAGGCTTAAGCCGGAAAATGAGCTTGTAGAAAAATAACTGAAGATTCTATCTCAAGTATCTGATTTTTTTTATTTTAAACAGCACCCATGTTCAAAATGAAATCGCAGCATAGATGCTGCGATCGCACAAAATCAGATACTCAAGCTAGAATCCGCATTTGTTTTCCCCAGGAACTCCTTTTCCAGCTTGAGCGACTTGGAAGAGGAACCTTGCCAAGAAGGGCCGAAATATGGCTATATTAAATTCATCTGACGTATCCGTTTTGCACTGTCAAACATATATATATGTATAGTGCATATTCACCATTAACATAGCGATATCGTACGCCCACTGTTTAGTGTCAGTTGTATCCAATGCCCGTAAGGTGTTGACGTTCACCTTTATGGTTTGTTCTTTTTCTCTCTGTTGGCTGTCCAGCATAAAATCCCCGCAGAGTGTCGCCTGCCAGAAAATATGGGAAATTGGCACATGTCAGCAAATGAACACAAATTTATTCTGTGGTTTCAGAGGATGACGAGCTACGGTTGACGTTCCCTGTTCGCGACGGAATCCTCTTACCACCGTTTCGACTGGAACACAACTTAGCCGTGAGCAACCACGTGTTTCAGCTCAAGCCTACGGTCCACCAAACTCTTATGTACAGGTGAGATAGCCCCATCTTCTTGCTATGTCCCCCATTAGGCAATTTTTTTCTGCTTCTAATAAGAAAAATGTTCGAAAAATTTATTTTAAATTTGCCAAGTATCTGCTGCATTGGACCAGTAATTCTTTCTTGGCACAGAAATTTCAGCTGGTTCTGCCTGCTAAGATCATCGATAAAAGAGTGGAAGATTTCAAATCTTCCGCCAGTAAACAGAACCACCACCGCATGGTCTTCCCTTTTCGTGTAATTTATAGTTGTGTTTGTGTTGTGTATAATGTAGAATATTGATATGTGCGTTGTCTTTTTCTTTGTTGTTGTTTTTCTTTTTTTCTTTCTTGTACTCCGTCACTAAGGCTACACGCCCTCCTTGTTTTTGACGGGTTATAAATAAATTGAATTGAATTGAACTGAATTTTGAGTTTTAATGTTGTGAACAGACAATCAGGGTCGGGTGGTCTTGGGCATTGATGATGGTAACATCATTCATATGGTTTCATTTTAACTTTTCTGTTGTATGGCCTACCCTGATGCGATGGTCGCGGGCACTAATGATGGTGACATCATCAATTCTGTATTAGGTTTAATTTTAACTCTTCTGTTGTATGGCCTACCCTGATGCGGTCTCCGCATCGTTGACTGTGTTGCGAAAGATACGTATGTGAATGTGCGGATCTTTGAATCCCTGACACATAGCTTCCATGAAAAATTATCTCAGAATTGGTAGTATGAAGCTGTAGAAAAAGTAGCATGCAGTACGAACTCACGCTACTACATGCTTCTATGTCAAGGCTACCGTGTTACTGCATGCTACTATTAGAAGACTGGATGCAGCTATAGCAAGATTAGATGCTACTGGATACTACTGCTTAAGATTGGCCCATTCTGAGGCACTTTAAATAATAGTATTCTTTACTATTACATATCAATACATGCAACTTTTTCGTACAACTATCATAAACTACGCAGGCTACACATTTTTCATCGGGTTGTAAACCTTCTACTGTTAGGTATTAGACTGTCGAAAGTCCACTCATTAAGGCCCGTGCACACCTAGCACGATTTTCGCCATCGGATACGAATTTCTTTTTTTTAAAGGTTGTTTTAAAATTTTCAAAACATTATTTTGAAAATTTTCGAAATGTTGACGTATCGCATGCAGGTTTCTCCATAGTGACACGAGTTTTGCATGCGCATGTTCGCATGTGACTTCTTATCAACCTGTGTGTACACGTAGATATAGTCAGTAATCGTAATAGTAACGACATTTTCAAACATAAAGCTCAAAGTTGTTATTTATTTATTTATTTCAAAATATAGCCTCTGGGGCTGCTACATAACAACTCAATTTATGTTACCGAGAGCTGAATTTTTTCTTCTTATTGGGAAAGGTTTTGCATGTAGCTAAAAAGCTGTCCTTCTGATCTATATCGTAATAAAAATATTGCCAAATAAAATGTCAGCTTACTAATCAGTTACCTGTCATCGGATTGAGGATTAGCAAAGGACCCCGCAAAGCACTTTAGCGAATTTTACGAGTCTTGTAAACTTTGTATTCAGAATGTAGATACTGTAGATACTATGTACTCAAGCGGTCGCCGATTATGTGACTGGCAGATTGGCCTCAAGATTTCCGTGCAGTCGTAACAGTGAAGAAGTAAAATCTTACTATTTTATAAAGTTCCAGTCCCAGTCTATACAAATTATTTTCCGTTTCTTGTGTGTTGTCTAGTCTATCAAATCCTGGCAAGGAATTCGAGCTGAAGGAATTTGGTGATTCTGTATGAAACTTATAATTCTTTTAACTAAAAATGATGAAGAAGAATTTGCTCTTCCAGCGTGTAAACCGTTGTCTTACCGTCGATCTGGAATATTTGTCATGCTTTTTACTTCCTTTCTAATCCAGATAGATCTTTCCGAAGCAAGGTTTTCTTGAAATTTGAAGTCTGGCTTGAGAGTGGATGTCCCACGTGACTACAATGTAAAACCCTTCAAAAATGTGTTTGTTCCAGTATTCAATACTATTTGAATACTACCGCTTAAGATTGAATATTTGAAGACTGTAAAACTAGGCTCTGCTTATAAAACATTATATCCGGTTTTAGCTGTTCTAAGCCTTTTCCCAGGACCATTGACTTCTAGTAAAAGCTCGGCAAAATTCAGATAACCGGTTTTACGCATCAGTAGCATAATAACGCGAACACCCGTCGGGAGCATACTGTGCATGGAAAATAGTGAATCGCGGCAAGTGCGAAGATTCGTCAGGTGTTAGCCGGCTTAAAATGTAACTTACGTTCAGGCACGTACGCAGGAATTTTTTTCGGTGGGGGCCCAAATCCTTCAAAACAGTATATAAAAGGCGCATTATATCATGTAACATCTACAAAAACCAAAAGCTGGTGCTGGTGACCCTATTGGGTAATTACAGGCCAAAAAATCATCGAAAACGGTTAACAAATTCTGTCTAGATCAGTAATTAACCACTATCCCTTATTCTGTGTGAAGGATCAGAAAATTATGCGAAAAAAAATCGATTTCGGGGGGGGCCCGGGCACGGAGGCACCCCCCCTGCGTACGTGCCTGCTTACGTTGGGCCTCCGGGTTTAAGAATTAATTAATGCAACTACGGCAGTAGGTTTTATTGGCATTACAGGAACGACGAGTAGTTTAAGCTTCTTTTACTCTCCTATGAACCTTTTTTGCGTGTTTTTTACATGCGACCTAAAGGTTTGACGAGCTCTGATTTCCCTGAGTAAAACAATTAATTCGTTTTATTCTGGAAGGTATTTCATGTTATACAATCGTTGCCATGCGTACGAATGTCGTGGTAATTACAAATTGTCCAAAGAGAGATTTTTCCGGGCGCTTCTTGGTGGCAGATCGCCAAGAAACGTGGTCCCTTTTTTGCTATCGATTGTTTCTCAAGGTCACATGCTTTAAGGTAGACCTGAGTGCCTAAAGTATCGTATTTTCTTATTTCTCTAATCAGTTCTGAAAACTTACTGTGGAAAATACCGCGAGTCTTCTCCGGCGTAAGCATATATCAGACCCGCTGCGGTGTAACGCGCAAGAGCAAAGGCAGCAACCGGTGGGGTATGTTCAGGGCTCGAAAAGGTATAATGAGGCACGGGATTAGTGGATTTCCAGAAAGGGCCCATTCAAACTTTAATCTGACGTTTAAGATGGGCTTAACTAATGCAAGGCTATCGCTTTGCCATTTAAATCAAGGCCAAAATTACAATACATTCGCTTCAAATCCGAAAGAATCCTTAAATTCTATTGAATTAATTTGTTAATTAACCCAAGCCCACCACCCTCCATGTTTATCCACTCATATATTATCTGTTCAAGTCCACCCCTGATTGGCCAGCTAGTGCCTAAGCTCATTGCTGGAAGCATTTTACTCTTAGCTCCTAGCCATCAAAACGTAACAGATCCTCCAGGTCAAAGATCAAGCTTATAAGACCCCCCCCCCCGCCCGCTTGATATGCTATCCAACCCTCCAGCCACCCTCGGGTCTTTCGTATCTCCGTTCATCCTAGTTGCCGCCATACCTCCACCATACCAGCCACACCACATACGATACCCATGAATCCACAAGCGATTTTTTTTAAATGTAATTGTAAACTGCTGGATACTTTATGGATGTTGTAGGTGTTCATGTGGATCACAACTAGCCCACAATATGGTAATAACTATGTGCAGCAACAGTGGAGTTTTGGGTGAAAAAAAAGAACAGTGCAGTTAGTTCTGAATCGCATATTTCGGATGAAAGCAGGTTTTTAGCTACTCCGGTGTTTAGGCATTTATGTAATTAGCGATGGTCATGTGACACGGTAATGAAGCACAGGTGTATCTGAAGGTCCTTCAACTGAATGCCAAAAGTTGATTCATAATGAGGCACAGCAACAAAACAGTAGTGTGCGGTATCTATTTATTAACAGCAATTACGTGTTCACGATAATTGATGAAACAGGAAAATAGTGTAATAGTATAGTGTAAAATAACGGTAGTTGAAAGAAATAAAATACCGATGAGGAAACTCAAGAATGCCGAGGATAGGTTACAAGTCCTGATCCAGGAATTTATTTCGGGGGGAGGGGGTCGGACCAAAAAGTACAAAAAAGACAGCGCAAAAGTGTCCGTCTTCGTCAAGTAGTTGTAATACTGTAATATACCAGCTCAGTGTGTAAGTAATTTTGACGTAGTGCCCCACCCCGCGAAACCTTAGGCCACACTTGGGGTTTGGTCTGGACAGAATCTGTTACATCCGATAAATCTGAATCATGTATAAATTCTCTGTGTTAGAATACTGGTTTTTATGGCACTTGCAGCTTCGCTCAAGTGCCATATACCGATCACTTTTCGGTCTGTCGGTCGGTCGGTCGGTCTGTCAGGCCACTCATCTCGAGTTACGGTACTTCCAGATGAGCTAGGACGATGAAACTTGGCAGGCATATCAGGGACCCGACCAAACTAATCTGGAAATAGTCACTTCCCCGATCCGACCACCGTGGGGGGAGTGGAGGGATGGGGAATCCGGAATATTGACGTATTTATAACTTTTGAACGGGGAATCGGATCTTAATAAAACTTGATGTTTGGAAAGACCTCATGTCTCAGATGTCACATTTCAAGTCCGGAATGGATCCGGTGACTTTGGGAGGAGTTGGAGGGGGGGAGTCGGAAATCATGTGACATATTCAGAGTGGACGGATCGGGATGAAACTTGGTGGGAAGAACAAGCACAAGCCCTAGATACATAGTTGACAAGACCGGACCGGATCCGAGCACTGTGGGGGGAGTTGGAGGGAGGGTTCCGGAATTCCGGTGATCCCGACTTAAGATACTTACAAATGTGTTGGGACGATGGAACTTGGCAGGCATATCAGGGACCCGACCAAACTAATTTGGAAATGGTCACTTCCCCGATCCGACCACCGTGGGGTGAGTGGAGGGATGGGGAATCCGGAATATTGACGTATTTATAACTTTTGAACGGGGAATCGGATCTTAATGAAACTTGATGTTTGGAAAGACCTTGTGTCTCAGATGTCACATTTCAAGTCCGGAATGGATCCGGTGACTTTGGGGGGAGTTGGAGGAGGGAGTCGGAAATCATGTGACATATTCAGAGTGGACGGATCGGGATGAAACTTGGTGGGAAGAACAAGCACAAGCCCTAGGTACATAGTTGACAAGACCGGACCGGATCCGAGCACTGTGGGGGGAGTAGGAGGGAGGGTTCCGGAATTCCGGTGATCCCGACTTAAGATACTTACACATGTGTTGGAACGATGGAACTTGGCAGGCATATTAGGGACCCGACCAAACTAACTTGGAAAGAGTCATTCCCTCGATCCGACCACCTGGGGGGATGGAGGGATGGGGAATCCGGAATGTTGACGTATTTATAACTTTTGAACGGGGAACCGGATCTTAATGAAACTTGATATTTGGAAAGATCTCGTGTCTCAGACGTCACACTTCAAGTTCGGGATGGATCCGGTGACTTGGGAGAGTTGGGGGGGGGGGAATTGTTTGACATGTTCAGAGTGGACGGATCGGGATGAAACTTTGGGGGAAGAAAAAGCACAAGCCCTAAATACATAATTGACAAGACCGGACCGGATCCGAGTACTGTGGCGGAGTTGGAGGGAGGGTTACGGAATTCCGGTGATCCTGACAAGACGCTTAGACATGTGCTAGGACGATGAAACTTGGCAGGCATATCAGGGACTTAACAATTTTCACTAAGAACAGTCGGATTTTGCTTACAAATGATCACAGCAAACACACGCATTGGCGAATTCCTACTTTCATCATTTTACCAAGCCTTGCAAGTGCCATATGAGCTTACAGCTCTTGTTAGTTTTGTGTTTTACTCCGTTTCTCCTTGTGCATTTGGCGGGTAATAATATATGTATAGGCCTATCTTACTTATTCATCCCTTCAGGAACTTGCCAATCGATTCAGTGCCCTGTTTTTGCTCTTGGACCCGTTGTTATAGTCTTTTTGAAAGAAAGAGTAGATAAGCCCCTAGCATCATTGGCCCACTTCTTCTTATTACTGGAGGTTAGAAGTAAAAATATAGTTCTAAGAAAAAGACAATGAAGGATGAACAAAGAGTTCTTGGTATTCCCCCTGTATGGCTTCTTCTGTCCTGGCTGGAACTTGATTGCTTGGTGATCGATTAAGTGATTGCAGGAAAGGCACCGTGGGAAGGCAGTGTTGTCAGGTCTGACCAAAAGAGATTCTCGTGTCTTCTTGAGTATGTACAGTACAGTGTTGCCACTGGTCTCAGAATTCCGCAATTTGTCACAAATTTTCAACATCTCAGACAAAACGAGCCAGATTTCACAGAATTCTCTCGAGACCTTAAGATAAGCAAATTGTATGATAATGAAGCTGAAAAAGCGAGGTTTTTCGTTAGTAGTTGGCAGAAGACCGAGATTCGTAGGTGCCAGAATGTCACAGGTCTTTTGCGGCCAAATGCCACAGGTTCCGTCAAAGGAACGCGGCAATATAGCTTGTGTACAGTAGAGGGATGCTTCTTCGAACGTCGCCAACTTTGAACAGCACAAAGAATACGATGAAATTAAATTCAAAAATAGTTGCCAGAATGTCACGGTTTTTGCGGCCAAATGCCACGGGTTCCATCAAAGAAACGTGGCAACATAGCTTTTGTCCAGTATTTAGAGAAGTTTTCAGAGAAGCATAGTTTCTTCTTATATGTGTTATTTTTTATCCTTCATTGTGTCTTCTTATTTTCTTTTGTACTCCACTATTTTCCTCTTGTACGATTTGTTGGTCAAAGATAAATTATTATTGTATTACACTTCTCTGTACTGAATGTATTGTTAGACTTTCAGCGAAATGTATAGATTTGCCCACTCACCTTCCTGTCAGTTTATTGCAGACGCGAAAAAGTCATCTTTTTTTCAACAGCCATTTGCCAAAAATGATCATGAAAATTTAAGCTAAAAAAAAAGGAAATAGTTTTTTCGTTTTCAAGAAAGAAGAAAACTCTTCACTGAGCTTCCGAATGCTGTAGATTCAACAGTCTGTGTTTTTGCAAACGTGTAGGCCTACTATTGCTTTTTTTTAATCAACAAAATTCCTTCTTGTGTTCAGCTGCATCGTAATTGTAAGCAGTTTTGCTGAATAGCATATAGCTGTCATGGTCGCAACTAGCTAGATTTTATGCCGGATTCACGCGGTCGTAGGCAACTAACCACAACTAATTTGTTGCTGAAACGCAATATCTTTTGTTGTTGTTGTGGTCTTTCCGACTCGATTCCAGTACACTCTTCGTCGATCCACTTGGTATCCCCCCGCCCCCTCCCAAGGGAAATCTTGCTCCCGCCGTTGTCCGTCAACGAGTTCCTGTCCACTCCCTCCTAAGTATCTCTTCTCTGGAAACAAATGAATCATGCCCTAAGCGATTCATTGGCTTCTCTTCTGGAACTCTGGAACATGTTTGGTGCGGAGAAATCCCACCGTTCATTTTCGGCGTCAACGTGTCGAGAGCGCATTGATCGGCACCAGTGTTGCCACTCGGCCAGATTCAGTTTACTAAAACCAGAGGCGTTACTAGCCAAAATGTTTTTTTTGGGGGGGGCAAGGTATTTACCGACTTTCTGGTCATTTTTAACGACGTTTTTTGCAGAAAAACCGACTGTTTTTAAGAAAAAACACTGTTTTGGCGAAAAATCTACTGATTTGTATGAAAAACTGACTGTTTTCTTGACTGTTTCCAAGAAAAAATCGACTGTCCTTACGAAAAATCGCGGGGCTTCGCGCCGACCCGGTTATATTTTACCGACTGGTCGACAACATTCGGGAAGGGGCGTCCCCCCTCCCATACGTGACACTTCTGACTATAACTAAGATTTATAAACTTAGTTTTTTACTAAGGCATAGCCTACATATAATACATGATTTCAGAAGTCAGATGAAGCGGCATTCTGAAATTGCAGATTTCTTTTAAAACTTACTTTATGTAGTAAATAGAATAGCATTTTGAACATTTTATTTTAAGCCCACCCGAATTGGACATCCGAATTACCGTTATGTCAGACACAAATGATGAATTGTTTACTAGATCTTCAAAATTTACTAGATTATTAGTTTTACTAAACCTAGTTAATTCCTACTGCCAGTGGCAACACTGATCGGAACGGAATGTTTAGATTGTTTCCGCAAGTATTGTTACCGCGGAATCGGAGCTGGGATTTATCCTGGTGTCGAGAAGGAGAGAGATAGATAATGGCTGGAACCGTCGTCTGGAGCTAGGGAAACTCCTCTTTTTTTGTCATATGGGGCAGGGAAAAAACTGCAAATGTTATTTTGGATGGATTTTTATTTCCCACTAAAAAAAAAGACATGACGTCACTAGTGGAGTAGTAAATTGAAGGAAGAAGAAAAAAAGAAAAGCAACAAATAAGAAACGCACAAATATATACAAGCAAGACAACAAATGGGCACTAATATCGCAGAGCATCACACAGTTAAACTTATATAAAACTTCTCTATTCTTTTCTGAACAACCAAGTACGGGTTGGATATGTTATATCGGTTGCTAATCGCGGTGCTTTTGAGCAGAAATGGGGACTGTGAAAAGATTTAAACAAAAATAAAAAATGCACAAAATAGTTGGATTTTTTTTTTCACCTCCCAGTTTGCAGTTATAAGCCTAGAAAACATGAGTGTGTGTGGACGATATTTCTCCAATAAGCTTCCCGGGTTTGGAATCTTGTCTAGAACTTCAGGAGTACGAAGCGAGGTACGAAGAAGTTTTTTTTCAGTGTTTCCTCAGGTATTCTGAAAATCAAAAACTAAGAAGTTCGGTAAGATCGCCGAAGACCTCAGGATACAGCAACTTGATCTGTATTTCTTCTTTATCTACTGGTTTAAATATTTGTTCAGGTCACGGCAGAGTATGGACAGGAATGCAAACAAAAATCAAAATTGTCAAAATTTGAAGACGCCATAGCAAAGAAGTGTGTGGGGGTGATTGGATCGTGACATTTTCTGTTTCTTTGGAATTCTGAAATGTAAGCTCAGTCCTTTTTCAGATCGCCGTATTAAGTCAATTGGCTGCAGCAACATGGTGTAGAAGGTTTTCATATTCATATTGTTCGTAAAATTACAGCAGAATATCCGCACGATTGCATAAGAAACGGAGGTCAGATTCTGAACAGTTTTAGTCTTATCACAATTCGCAAACATTGTGTCCGCTTAAAAATACAGTTGTTTTGCCAAAGTTACAAAATCCTTATACTACTGACATTGTATTTTGACATTCTATTGTCCTTTTTTTTATTTGACAAAATCTTGCCAAGTAATATGGGCCGTCAGATAACATTATAAGGTAATGGAGGTTCCATTAACTTCGTCATTGTTCGGTTTAGTGCTTCCGCTGAACAGTATCATGGTGAAAATGAAAGTTGAGCAGAGCCAAAACGTCGGAGTGACGAAAGTCAATACACACGTTACTCCTCGGCTGTTTTCGGGCATTTTTTTTTTTTTTTATAATTCCCAAGGCGGGTAAAGATCACGGTCCGTGCGCACTCATATACAGTTTCACTTGAGAATGTGGTTACGTTGGTAAACGTAGCCAATATAGATGACGGTGCCGTCTGTCTTCTAAAATATAACTATTTGATTTATTGTATTTTAGTAGTTTTTGTTCTGTGTTGTCCATGCTTTTTACTCTATTTTGATGATACCAACCCTCTAAGGCTAGATGGGCTGCAACCCATTCCAGATCCCATATTTCAATAAAACATAGTTTCGTAGATCCATTACAGTTAGCCTACAAGATAGGTGTGATCATTTCTGTGGCTGATATGGGCATATGCTAATGTCGATCCGTCCTGCTCTGTTGTAATTTGTTTGTCCACGGAGCTGATTGTTGGCCGGGTTGTCGACATAACGTCCCCATTCGAAACTTCCCCTGTCGAAACGTCCCCGTCGAAACGTCCCCATGACAAAACGTCCCCATGACAAAACGTCCCCATGACAAAACGTCCCCGTGACAAAACGTCCCCACGACAAAAGGTCCCCGTGACAAAACGTCCCCACTTAAAACGTCCCCTGACGAAACGTCCCCATGGCGAAACGTCCCCGGCTATAGATTTACATCAGACCGGCAGACCGGCATTTCCGCGTCATAGTAAAATTTTGTATTGTGAGGAAGGCCGTAGATATTCAGGGCATCATATTAGAGCAAGTAGTGAAAAAAAATCCTTTAACACAAGACAAATAATGCAGTGTGTAGGCCTACAGATAAATGCGACAAAAATAAGTTGTCTTTTCAGTTAAACTTTAAGGACGACGCTCACTTTAGGGTTCGAAATACTACCTTTGGAAGGCAATTACCGGCCTGCAACTCATATCACTTTTTGGAACAGAAATTGCATGCAGATTGTGCATGTTCATTCAAACGACGTAGAACTGGTCGGCTACGAGTCCATTGGAAGGCATATTACACTACATATTTTTACTGGAAACTATACATTTATGAAGCGACCGGTCCCATGTCCGATCTTTCCTGCTTATAAGGAATACTCCCATATCTGTAATGCACACTGTGAAGTTGTCTTACCTCGATCATGCACCTGAAGATCGAGGCGAACTTATAAATCTATGCTTGGGGACGTATCGCCACGGGGACGTTTTGTCATGGGGACGTTTTGTCACGGGGACGTTTTGACACGGGGACGTTTTGACATGGGGACGTTTTGACACGGGGACGTTTTGTCATGGGGACGTTTTGTCACGGGGACGTTTTGTCACGGGGACGTTTTGTCACGGGGACGTTTCGACGGGGACGTTTCGACAGGGGACGTTTCGCCAGGGGACGTTTTGTCATGGGGACGTTTCGTCGGTAAGCCTGTTGGCCATGGTTTTTCTTTCTTTTTTTCTTTTCTTATACATCATTTAATACGATGTTTTCGTCATACAGATTGGCAATCAGGTTATCATCATTGTATCATTCTTCCTTACACAGTAAATCCTCTTATCCTGTCTATCTAAGGTTCGGGAGATATGGCGTTGGCTTTATTTTGGGTCGAGCGAGACAGACTGATAGGCCACTGCGTGACGTCAGTATTAATGAATTTATCAAATGTAAACGTGTGTGAGCAAAACTCGACCAGTTGTGTTAAAGCTAGGTCTAGGCGAAAAAAAAAACTGCCCCCCCCCCGGACGTAACCCCCTGCTAAACGCCCCATGGAGACCCACGCACCGGTACCAACCCCCCGGGTACCCCTCCCCTCGGCCAAACCCTTTTCCCTAGACAAGCGAGTTAAATGTAAACGCGTGACGGCTGCTCGCTGGCCGCTAGCCTTTTTTAGATATAAATTTGCCGGCACACTTTGAAGCTAGACTACCAAAGGACTGTATAGACTAACTCACAGTCTTAGTCGGGTCACATTTTCTTCAAACTCCTTTTTGGGATCCCAAAACGTTAGTGACGGATACCTATGACATCGCAAAAGTTGTCCGTCTGTCCGTCCGTCCGTCCGTCCGTCCGTCCGTCTGTCTGTCTGTAAGCACGATAACTCTCGAAGGGAACGAGATATTTTGATGAAACTTGGTGTGAGTATTCTTTGGGTCAAGAGTAAGGTCAAGTTCGTAGATGGGCACTGTAGCTCTACATTTAGGGGTGGGGGAGGGGGTTTAAATTAAGGGACAAACAAAATGTTTTGAAACAGCTAATGTGATAGTCGATTATGGGGTAAGAAGACATGCTGATCACGATAGTGAAAACCATTTTCTCGCCGGACAAGTAGTTCGCCCGGAATCCGGCCAAAACCGGAAAGTTTGTTAAAAGTAAAAGTTTTATTTGAAGTTAATTAGATGTTAGATCTAGGGGTAAGAAGACATGCTGAACACGATAGTGAAAACCATTTTTTGACTGGACAAGTAGTTAGTCCGGAATCCGGCCGAAACCGGAAAATTTGTTCAAAGCAAAAGTTTTATTTGAAGTTGATTAGATGTTCGATTTAGGGGTAAGAAAACATGCTGAACACGATGGTGAAAACCATTTTCTCGCCGGACAAGTAGTTCGCCCGGAATCCGGCCGAAACCGGAAAATTTGTTAAAAATAAAATTTGTATTTGAAGTTGATTAGATGATAGATTTAAGGGTAAGAAGAGACGCTGAATCTGTATATGACAATCATTTTTTATCCGGACATATAGTTCGTCCGGAATCCGGTTGAAACCGGATTTTTTTTAGAAGTTAAAGTTTTATTTGAAGTTGATTAGACGTTCTTTATAGGGATAAGGCGATGCGCTGAATTCGTTTCTGAACTATCTTTTTTTGGCTGGGCAAGTAGTTCGCTCGGAATTCGGCCGAAAACGGAATTTCGGCAGAAGTAAAGCAGGAAGTTTCGATCAGTATCGTCAAAATAAATATGGCTTATACATGTATATCTGAACTTAATTTTCTCAGATGATTAGCCTGGCGAAGACTGGATCTGGCGTAGTCAAGACGTAGTTGTCTGGGTCAAATATAAAATTCTTGGGATCCCATCGAAACCTTTGGTCTTGTTTTTTTATTTACCACACTAGACACGAAAATTACGAATTCAATTCAAATCAATTCAGTTCAGTTTATTTTCAAAAATTCCTTCACGGACAATGCCGAACACTGAATTCTTTCGTCGTGTATACGATGGTCACATAACTAAACAATTAAAAACAACAGCCATGTTACGAACAATCTTAATTTAGTCAAATTACATGCGTCTCACAGTCAAACTCGCAATAAACCTTACATCATAAATAATCAAATAATAATCAAAATCAAATTCTATACGAAAGTGATTTTTTTCCCATATCCGTTCTTTTTGAACCGAGCGGTAAGCCATCAGACCTCATACTTGTTATATTCGAAATGAGGCGGAACAACCACTTGCCCATTATAATTGTTTAAATTATTGTGGAGGGTTCTTTTCTTGGGCTGTGAGCATTATCTTGTTTTTCCTTCTCAGGTCGGACTTGGAGCTTCAGTTAAAATGCTTTCATCACGAAGACCGGGCGATGAATACGAATTGGCCGGCAAGTGTTCAAGTCTCTGTGAATGCCACGCCCTTGAACATTGACCGGGGGGAGAACAAGTCCGCCCACAAACCACTGTACCTCAAAGACGTCTGTCAACCTGGCAGGAACACGATACAGATCACTGTTTCTGCTTGTTGTTGTGTAAGTAAATCCTTTTTTTTTTTACTGCGGAGCAGAGTAAAATAACACTAGGGAGTAGCGCCAAGACCTGATAATACTGACACACACTCGAATAGCAACGATACTAGCACCACTAACGATAGAGAACGTCCCTGCTGAAATTCCTTCAGTAGTTCACCAGCGCTGACTCCGATAACTTCATATCCTGAACATAGCAAAAAATGAGACAGCCTCCATTGTTTCGTTGGTGTGTGCAGACCGCATCTTTGCTTTACTAGAAATTCCTAAATCCGCAAGTTTGTCTCGCTTTAAATGCCGCAAGCGTTGTGTAATTATTTAGCGGATGTTATATTATTGGGTATGATTCGTCTCATTGAAGTAATTTTTGTTTTATTTATTTTCGTGTGCGCTCGAGCTCTGCGCTCAGCAGCGGAAAGTGGAAAAGATACATTTGTTGTAAATAAAGATAACCTTGAACCGTAATAGGCGACGTTACGAATGGTGCGGAGAGACGATTAGGATTTTCAGACCGGATTTTATGCACGTTCGTCATTTAAGAATGTCAGCTTTTCCGAGTGGAAACGACGATGGTGACGAACAAGGCCTTATCCAGGGGGGGGATTAGGGGGTTCGAACCCCCCCCCTCCGAAACCCACAAAAGTAATAGTTTTTTATAGGTTTTAACCTCTGATCTATGTATTTTTTGGTCCGACCCGTGGGCACCCCCCCCCCCCCCCCGAAATAAATTCCTGGATACGGTCCTGGTGAAGAAGATCCTGGCAGGAATTCCAGTGCGTGACCGGGCGGCCCTGGTCGTCTGTCCACACCATTGCAAATTATTTGTAATAGTTTGTAAATTATTTTTAATTATTTTTCGTAAGGTTTATATCCAGGGAAGCCCGCGACTCCCTCTCTCTCTTTACCAGCTGAGCCTGGAACCGGAGTTCAGATCTCTATATTCGTGAATAACCTTACATTTTTTTTTAGTGAGCACTTTTGTCCTTTGGGCAGTGCGTTATAGATCCTTCATTCATTCATTCATTAAGATCAATGCAACTTACAAGGATAGTAGCCAATCAGATTATTTTACGGAATTTGCTGATTCGCTAGTGCGGAACCAAGTCAAATAGGAAGCCGATAACCTAATTTCAAATTCGGTTTTCGAAACGGCAAGGTGTGGATGTGGTTTGGTCTATCGGAATTGGTTCGAAACTAGCAAAAGAGATCAAGTTCAACTTGGCTCTTAGACTAGCTGGTACCCGAAACTGGCGCCCGTCTCCTTTCTCGAACGGCAGAAACTCGGCAAAGCCTCGGTATAGGGGTGATTTTCAGACCAAGTTATAACGAGGCTACCGAGTACCGAGCATTAGCTAAAACGCGTTATGAATCAACATTCACCTCCGCCGCTCAAAAACACTACTGAATCACTCTAAGAACAAACTTTTTGCGAAATGCTGGTTGTAGATCTTTCGATTCTGCTATTCGGAACTGACGTCTGTGGATTTTACCTTTTCTAACCTTTGGTTTTTCCGTAATCCGCTCTTGGAAACGCCCAGCAAAGAAATCGTTTTCCAGAATTGAAGTTGGAATTTCGAAATTCACCTGTAAATTTAGAGAATGTGCGGCCTTGATTGTATTTGTCCGGAAAGCAGTTTTGGATTTATTTTGTTTCCTTGTTGGATAGACAGTAGGAACATCGGATTTATCTTCTAATTGTCCTAATAGATACTTAGGAAAACCTTTTTATGCGCCTGTATCAAGAAAGCGTGTCGAGGGTTGGACTGTTTTGTTGGCACGGGGTATTTCCGGGGGGGGTGCCTAGGTCCAAGCTTAACGCTAGAGAGGTATAGTCCAGGACGGTTAGGAAGTAGTCGAACACATGCGAAATATTTTCAAAAGACATTCAAACGACATACAATAGGCCTAATTTTGTGTAGCCTTTGGCTTTTCACGTTCCAGGACCTTGAGAAAAGTCAAAAATCTTTTCTATAATACGCTTGAAACTATTAATCGGTTCAGCAGTAATCGCATCTTCGATAAGACTGTTCCAGGATTTAACGATTCTGTTTGCAAAACTCCACTTGTATATATCGTTGCGGAAACGCGATTGAAACCGTGTTTATATTTTTCTTGGAATTAACTTGAGAATTGAGGGAGGAATCGGAGTCGTTTGTTCTTAAGGAGGGGTCTGACGCAAAAATACCCTATTTTTTACAATAAATATAAATAAAAAGTTAGCTGCACTGCACAGGACTATATTTCTTCTAACGACTGCTTCTACCCCTGCGAAGTGTAGAGGCAGGACTATTTCAGAAGATTATTCATTCCATGTTGAACGGTTAGATGCCTCCTGCCTAGAATTAGTTGCAACCCTTACAGTCTGCAGGTCCGTATCCAGGAATTTTTTTCGGGAAATTTGCCGAGGGGTCGACGGCTCTCATTTTTGATGTAGCCTACACCCTTCCGGAATAACGGAATAATCCTGACCATTCCGGATTATTCCTGGCCCTTCCGGATTATTCCTAACCATTCCATATCCTCCCATTCTTGATCGAGTTTGGTAATTCACCAACTTTTGTTTAGTCCGCATTTATTTCACCCCGTTCGGTCTGTCCTGCGGCGAACGAGGGGTGGACGACTCTCATTTTTTATGTACACCATCCGGAATAACGGAATAATCCTGACCATTCCGGGAGAGTCGTCGACCCCTCGGGTTTTGCCCGCGGATCGGACCAAGAAGTACAAAAAAGACATAGATCAGAGGTTAAAGCCTATAAAAAACGATTGTTTTTGTGGGTTTCGGTGGGGGGGGGTCGAACCCCCTGATCCCCCCCTGGATACGGCCCTGACAGTCTGGTAATGATTATTTACTTTTTAGTCGCATCTGTTTGTGCTGCAATTGGTGCATCGACCGAGTGTTCGCTCAGTGCTGCAAGGGCTGCTGCGAAAGCGGCTGCTGCCAGCGGATCACTGTGTGTCCAAGATCAAAAGACATTTCAGCAGCGGTGTGCTCACTAGTCCCTCGTCCGGCCAGAATGGCCCGTCCTCTGTCGGGCCGACCGGCCTGCCCTCGGACACAGATGGGGTTGAGCAGACGGCTATGAAGGTTTGTAATTTTTGTAAATTCTCCATATTCCAGTTCGATGCTACTATAAAGAGAGTAGCGAGAATCATTCTTGACTTGACTTGACTTGCTTTATTTTCTACTAATTATAAAATAGACTATATAATCACACAACCACCCGGGGAAGGCTCAAACAGCCTGATGATGGACGGCTGCAATCCTCTGACTCTCAACCTTTAACAAATTTAATTAAAAAAAAAAGAAAGAAAGAAATGACAAAAACACTCTCACTCAATTAACCTTTAATACCAAAATCTGAGAGAAAAAAAAAAAAGGAAAATTTTCTGGGTGATCATAACAGTTCATATGTAGAGGGCGTTCCTGAAAAAATACCCTTTCAAAAAATTTCGGTGCAAAGATACTGTAGGCTATTGTTCCCAGATGAGCCGTCTATTTCCCCTCCCCTCGTCCGTGTGTCGGTCCTAGAGGAACTCTGGCAATCGGTTTTTGCCGTATCCTGCCAATTTTTTAACCCAATTATTACGCAGTTTTATTCGAACATTTATTTCAGGTCATATCTTGTAAAGTATATTAGTTAATTTGTATTTCGGAACTTCTTTCTCACCAATTTGACAGAATTGATGAAAGTGAGATGACTTTTCAGATACCACGACCAGATACCACGGTCGGACCGTGATATCTGAATATCAGTTGCCACTGTAACTGGCCAGATACCACGACAGCTGCAAAAACGCCTTTTGACCGTGGTATCGGATACCGCGATAACTGCAAAAACGACTTTAAACCGTATATCAGATACCATGGTATCTGCAAAAACGAAACTATTGCAAGTACGAATTAGCAGCATCATGAGTTTTAAAAATTTGAACTTGAATAAAAAAATTTACTTGTTGGGATTTGATAAATAACAATAATAATTTCTTTATAATTTGACTGTGAAGTAACATACAGTGGAGGAAACAAACTAATATTTTTTATTTTTTTTACACTTTTATTGCAGTGATACAGTTTATGAAACGCTAAACGGCATCTCGAATTTTGTTACTTAAGAACTGAACAAGGTTGGCAGGGAAGGATGTTGTTGGGGGGGGCGGGATTTTAAGATATTTGAATGAGTGTGTTGATGCTATCTTAACCATGAAATCTAATGAACATTTCTTCACTTGGCTCTGCCATTTTTGCCCTGAACTGTCCACCAGCTTCCGACGTCTAAATTCCGTTAACAATTCTTTCATGTTTATTGTGACGTTTAACAAGTCCATTGTACAGTTCTAATCTTAGTGTAAAGAACTCCAGCATTGTTGGATCCATTTTTTTGCATTTCGAGAGAACTTTAACCCATTCCTCTGACAAAAAAATGAACATCCCAGCATTAACCGAAAATTCCGCGCCTCTCCGAAAAGTTCCCGAGTCTCTTAACAAATATCCACGACATCAAGAATTGTCCCCGTCGCTGCTTCGCATTCGCTCAAGAAAAGATTACCGTCCACGTGGAAAGTACAGTTCCGTTTGCATTTAATGATGATGCTGGTGCTACCACATACCTTTGCATAATAATAACAATAATAATTAATCTGCACACTAAACAACGCGAGGACGGTAGAGGGAAAACAGTTAAGAAAAAGAGTAATTAGTCGTAAATAAAGATAGTAAATATACTTAGTATAGTAGAAAAGGATAAAAAGGCAAGAGGCACAAAAATAAATAGAACTAACGAAAGAGATTCACAACTGTTTCAACAAAGATTACTTCCGAATTTTGGTACGTAGGCTACCGCCCAAATTTAAAACCTTGTCAGTTGTTGTATATGATAAATTAATTCAGACTTGCGTAGTTTGTAGCTCACTGTGTGACGTAGGTCAGAGGTTCTAGAAGAATAGTAGTTGCAAGATTAAGATTTGCTCCAAACAAAGCTTGGCCGGCCTCGAACTAGAGATGGCCTTTTTATGATGCAAGACATCTCCTAAGTAAGATTGTAAGTTAGATTGATGATGATGGTGGAATTTGTTTCCGCACTGGACTTATATAGGAAAATAGGGCAGCATTAAGAAAGAAAAGGAAAACGACTATTTCTGAGCTTTCGATAACCGGGATGATGCGCGATAAACAAAAAATAATATTTTTGTTATTTTAAGACAAACCAGAAAAAAGGACTAATTTTGCCTAAAAATCTTCTCCCTAGATGGCGAGCGGAAAAATGTTCAGGGCAGAAACGTGAAGGTCTTGGACCATGGACGATAACTTCGCAGAAGGGTCAACAGGCAAAAAGTTTGCAGTAATGCGGGAATTCTTACAACGGTCAGGAAGGCGTAAAAGAAATTTGCAGTATTTGAAGTAAACGGTCCTGATACGTTTATACGATTGCTGCGCCGCGAATAACAATAATAATTGTAATTAAAAAAGCCCGAGGGCGATGTACAAGTACAAATTATGAACAGACAGATACATATCCATGCAACTAATCTACGAAAAGCATTCTGAATTCTAGCACGCTATCGACAATCAACTACTTATTGACTGGGCGGAAGTACACTTCAGGATACCAGGAAGTATCGGGATATCCCCACCGATTAGCCCTCAGTTGGATCAGGGACCCATAAATTTCCTTTACAGGGGGCTTGTCGTTCCAAATCTAGTTTCCAAAAATTCCCACTTGAGTCGAATCGGCATTCTTGTTTGCCTCATTGGACGTGCGCGCCAAAGAGACTCCTCCCTCAAGGCGCCAGCAGCCAATCCCAAATTTGTCTATCTGGCCTTTGACGTGATTGGACCGTGGGTATTTCTCGAACTATCTTCCGACCGGTCAAGAGCGCATCAGAAATCTATTATTGACAAGCCCCCTGTAAAGGAAATTTATGGGTTCCTGGTTGGATCCAGTACCTCAAATAAATCGCAGACCTCTAGGTATTCTTATACAGGCTCCCAGTCGCAAATAAACTAGTCCTATCTCCATGACGCTACAATGTTTAGAAAAAAAAACTGCAGCGTCTATAATTAAATGTACCTTTTTCTTATAAGAAATTTTTCCTTCAGTTACCATGCTCAAATGTGATAGGTCAAAGGCGGTTTGTTGTCATAGAGACGGAAAAAATTTGGGGCCTGCTCTCTTGTAAAGAGTTCCAGGAGTCAGAAAAGGGGGCTTTATGCCTCTTAGTTTCAAAGGCATCATGTTCTCCCGCTTTTTCAAAGCTCGCCAGATTTATGCAACTGCGATTTATAATTCGGTTCAGTTTCACAAAAAGTTGATGGACAAATCGAATTGTTGATTTTTGCTGTAAAAAAGTCAAACGATAAGCATATTGTTCGTGACGGCAAAATAGAAATTGCAATATGTTCACTTGTCAAATGTTGTTTTAAATTAAACCGTTAACCCGGCATTATACAGCTTTATGAGCGCACGCAGCTATGCTCACAAGTGAAACAGTCACAGGGAGAAGTATCGGTACCGGATCTACAGCGGACCAGATTGGCCTTACCCGTGTCTTTTGAAGCCGGAGATTTTTTTTCGGTGAATGAGTGAATACCTTTAAATCAGCAAACTACCACATAAACAAAGATACATAAAAGAAGAGGAAAAAAATAACAGGAAGATGGGAAGAATACCGACTATTCGCGCTACAAGGTTGCAGCGAGACTGACACACAGGCAAGTAGTGGAAAATTTGCTTGGTAGCTAATTTCACAAGCTCCAACTCCGAAGCAGAAAGATGGCCTAGAGAGAATTTTAGTACCTAAAGATAGGGAGAGTTTTACCTGACGGGAGTGGATGGTTTGAAATTTGAATTTTGTTCGTTTCAGGTGTCTCTCAAATGCCCCATTACCTTTAAACGAATATCGTTACCTGCCCGAGGCCATGAATGTAAACACATTCAGTGTTTCGACCTTGAATCCTACCTACAGATGAACTGCGACAGAGGCTCGTGGAAGTGTCCTGTATGCAAGTAAGTACTCCCCCACCTCCGCCTTTCCCCACCTCCGCCTCCCTCCACCTCCACTTCTCCCTGAGGCCCCGTTTTCCACATGCGCATTGTTAGGCTATGTGCTCCTAAGGTGTATGGAACTTTGAAATATGTGTGGTACCTGCTGGTACCCTAACCCAATAAAATGTTGGTATTTCGGGTGGAGCCCAGAAATCAACCAATCAGAATTGATTGTTAGTGGAGCAGGTCAGGGTGGGGTACCTATAGGTATCCAGCGCATGGATTAGGGTATCCAAAAATTAGGTTTTGTGGCAGACTCGTCCCTACTAGCCACCCTAGTCGGAGAAGAACCATGCAGCAGTGAGGCCGGGACCAGCGTTTGGGTTATTGCAGGGACCCATAAATTTCCTGTAATGAGTCGCCATTCAGGGGGCTTGTCAATAAGAGATTTCTGATGCGCTCTTGACCGAGCGTTAGATAGTTCGAGAAATACCCACGGGGATTAAAAATTGCGTTGAGGGAGGAGTCTCTTTGGTCTCACGTCCAGGGAGGCCCGGGATTGGCTCTATCTGAGCAAGAACGCCGATTCGACCCAAGTGGAATTTTTGGAAACTAGGTGAGGCTCGGGCAACATAGCAACATAGAAGCATAGGAAATGACAAGCCCCCTGAATGGCGAGTCATTACAGGAAATGTATGGGTCCCTGGCAGGCCCGTACCGAGGAATTTATTCCGAAGGGGGTTTCAGCCGTGGGTCGGACCTAGTCCATACCAAAAAGATCAATAAAGATATAGATCAGAGGTTAAACCGTATAAAAAACGATAATTCTGTATGTTTCGGAGGGGGTTCGAACCCCCCACCCCTGGATACGGCCATGGTCCCAGGCTATTGGTAGACCCAGTTGTTGGCAGCTCGACCAGAACGCAGCTTCTAGTGTAGGCCAGGATTTATGCATGATTGTACAGTTATGGTTGACTGAACTTAATGGAAAACGGGGAAACCCGTTGATTTCCCTTTTTATGTTTTGTTCGTACCGCTAGAGTCAGTCGTGATGAAGAAATTCTCTTCGTGATTGTTCAGTCTTTTACTAGATGCGGATTTTTCATAGCGAATTAAGCACAGTTGAATGAGCGGAAATACCAGTCGCATTGCGCCTTGGTTTTTAAGCCCAGTAGGCTGGTACTAGAACGGAACAAGAAAAATGTTAGATATGTGAAGTGCCGAGTAGGCTGGAACAAATAAAAATGGAAAAATACGTGTTTATCTATTTTTGCCCGTTTACAATGGCAAAAGGCAGAGTACTGCTACATACGGACGATTGTAATATACAGTTTATCTTACACATAGTATCACATATGTCTTGGCTTAAATACTATTGCCTCGGAAGAAATAATTGCAAACGTATTGTCTTCTTTTTATAAAGTTTGAATCCTGCTTTGCGTAAAAAGCACATTGGTTCGACAAACCTGATCGAATCGGTGTTCCCTGTCCAGCTTTCAAGCCTGTCTCTTCATACGCACTCTTCTTTCGCTTCCAAACTTTTTGACAGCCATTAGTTCAAGAGCGGATAGGCTAGCTTTTGAGCATCTCCCGTTTCGCTCTCTAAAGTGAATCCCACATGATCCCACTTGGCTGAATCCCGGCTCTCGTAAGCTGTTCTTTTATTAGCTTAAAGGCAGGTACTTCCCCCATACGCTCTCAGCAGCTGGCCTAGGAATGGCAAGTCTAACACCACATCAAGGGTCATGGATGTCAAGTAAATTAGGGAATTCTGAAGACTGGTAGAATCAAGGCATTCAGTAATTATTAGAAAATGTCCTTAAAGGCAACATTTTGACATTGAAAACCAGAAACGACGTGATCGCGCCATTGGCTAGCTTGATGTTTCGTACCCTCCTCCCTCGATGGTATTCAGTCCTAACGTACCCTAATCTTTCCATAGTAATATCTTCTACGCTTAATCTGTAAAAAAAAAAAAAAAAATGTTTTTCTAACCATAGCCTATTAACTTTCACCTATTAACATTTCCAACTATTATATAAACTTTCTTCATTGCTATTAACCCACCCATGTTTGTATTTATTTAAAACGTAATAAAACCCAAAGATATAACTACGCCTAAAATTCAAGCAGTCAAATTTTATGGGTTCGATTATATGTCAAATAGATTTGTTCTGTTACTGTACCAGTTTTTGGTCAATCGACCTTGTGTCTCCGGCTTGACCCTATGTAATATCGTTTTATAATGAAGTGTAATGAAAACCTTGGTAGGTAGGTAGGATTTTTATATTTGACCAAAACATTGAAAATAAAATAAAGTAACATGACTAATATCCTATTGCAGCAAAAAGAAAGTCCTAAGGACTTGTGCTGCAATTTACTATTACTACTTTAACATTGATCAGGAATAGGGAGAACCTTTGGAGAGCTTGTGTCTAGCCGACAGTCAATTGTCTATTTATTTCATATTTATTTATTTCAAAATATAGCCAACTGGGTCTGCCATATGAGCAGTAGAGACTTATTGTCAGTCAGTGATTTGTTATGTCTGCAACAAATATGAAAAATTATTACTTTCGTTAAAAGAGGAAGAATTTCAGGAATTGGACTGTTCCAGACTTGGCGTGTGGAATCTTACGCGCGAATTAGTCGTTGACGCAAAGGCACGAGCGGAAACTTGTGTTTTCCCTTCATTGAATTTTTTCGTATAAATAGACAGTCTGGCACTGCCATTGATGCATTCTTGGGACAGTTACAACGACAGCTGGATACACGTGTTTCGGTGTTTTTACAAAAATAATTCTGAAGCAATGCATCCAGGCGAGACATTTGTTCCGATTCTAGAATAGGAGTATTTCCGTAGGATGCCTGATTGTCACAGCCGTTATTGAACTTTAGAGAACACCTGATGTCGGAGACATCCTTGAATATTTATTTCTGTCTATAAGCCCTGGATTATTTTCTCTCTTTTCGAGTATTTCGGGAAGTAACATTTGAAAAGCTTCGCTTACGTTGTCGCTGGAATCCGAGTTATAGTCATTAGAAAATCATATGAGACTGAGATGATAATATACTAATTCGTCCAAAAAGTTATTTAATTTTGATACCGCCCGGATTATTTTTTCGTTGCTTCGTAATATATTATATATTATCGCCCGAAGAAAAGCAAGGGCGATAATGATTATAACACTAGTACATTTGTTTTAATTTTCTGGTATTTCCCTGATGTTAAAAATAAAAAAACTTACAGCCGGGCGATATCAAAATAAATGTCGCCCGGGCGACATTTATTTTGATATCGCCCGGCTGTAACTTTTTTCTTTTAACATCAGGGCAATACCAGAAAATTTTGGCACTGGGTAGGATAGGACCGATATCATGGGACTGCACGGTGTACTGGTGTTATTACGTAATATTTCGTGAAGGAAGTTAGAAAGCTTCAGTGTTGTCATGGCATCCAAACTGTAACCATTAACACTGCAAATAGAAAGATTGGTTTTGTAGAATTGTATTGTATCACAACCCTTCCCAGCCCCTAGTCCCTGAAGCTGAGAAAATTCTTGCAATGCACCTACTGGTGATTTGGACTGTAAGGTTTCATTTTTGTTTCATTTAATTTTGTAACAAAAAATCTCTTAAACATCTCAATACTAAAATATCAAACCTAAACATTAATAATATAACAGACAATTGAAAGACAGTTCTCTCGAGCTATTAAATGCCTGTTCACTTACTCGGGGGGTATACGATCAGCATTTCCCCTCTCTGATTTTCTCACTTTCTCCCCATGTGGACAGAAGGGCCGAAAACTTTGGCAGGAACTCCAATCCGCAAGTAAGCAACTCTGGTCCTCTGTTCACAGCGATAATAGTTCAGGATGGTGATTCGGTTATGGCGGACATCAGGCAGTTTTGTCGTGAAATTTTTTTTTTTTTTATGGTAACAAGATCATTCAAACTTTATAAAATTGTTGTATTCGACAGCCTTTCTTCCGAAATCTTACCCTGTATGTGTTCCGTTTTCAGAGATGTCCTAATTTTTAAATGCGCATAGCATCTTTTCTAATTCCTTTCTTATTTCTTAATTTTTGGGCTTCAATTCCTCCTACTCCGTGTCGACGTTATTTTTTTTCTACTTTTTAACGTCACTTTTTCTGTAAAAAATACATAGTTAAGGGATTGTTCTATACAGTTGGATCAGGTTTTCAGTATTTAATCTAATTTTCATTTGAACTCCATATTTTAATCAATCTTTCAATATTGTTCTGTATACTTTCAGTAAACAATTTTTAAAGCCTCGATCCAAACTTTCAGTATCTTGAACTAATTGGAAATATATACAAAGACGGACAGGGAACAATCCCTCGATTCATTCAGTCCGTCCCGCGCGTCTTCCCCTCTCATTGGACAGATATGTGAGCGGCATCGCACTGATTTTGCTATCACCATCCAGCACAGCAATAATGGGCCTAGTCTCCATGGCCAAATCAATGAACTTGCTTTCCAATTTCCTTTGTCCTCTGGATGGCCACGCCGCTGCATTTCCAGCACTGTTTTCCAGGGGAACTGAGTTCTTTATCACCCAACAATTGTAGCCGTGGTTAGTCCCTTTTCGGCAAGAGAAGTTAGAATGCTGTCTAACGTCAGAGCACATCGTGGCAAAGGAGGTCAGGGATCGGAGAGTCCTCTTGGATGATAGACGCTTTAGCAGAATTGGGTCCGCCAGTTTCTGTAAACCGGGTCGTAAAAACCTCTTAGAGAGTACCCGTATGGAAATAATTCAAGTCGTAAACGATCGTAAACGATCGTTTTTTTACGATCGTATTATGGGACATTCCGATCGTAAACGATCGTTTTTTTACGATTGGAAACAGTTGTTTACGATTGGAAACAGTCGTTTACGATCGTAAACGATCGTTTACGATCGTTTCCAATCGTAAACGATCGTATTTTTACGATCGTAAACGATCGTTTCCAATCGTAAACGACCGTATACGATCGTTTTTTTACGATCGTATTATGGGACATTCCGATCGTAAACGATCGTTTTTTTACGATCGGAAACAGTTGTTAACGATCGTTTTTTTACGATCGTATTATGGGACATTCCGATCGTAAACGATCGTTTTTTTACGATCGGAAACAGTTGTTAACGATCGTATTTTTACGATCGTATTTTTACGTATTTTTACGTTTTTTTTATCGTATTTTTACGATCGTAAAAAAAACGATCGTTAACAACTGTTTCCAGTCGTAAACGATCGTTTTTTCCCAATTGTATTATGGGACAATCCGATCGTAAACGATTGTATTTTTATGATTGGAAAGAGTTGTTCCCAATCGTATTTCCAGTATGATTATGGCAGATAATTCAAGCTGAAAAAAAAACAATAGTAAACGATCGTTATTATCGAAAACAGTTATTTCTAAGATTTTTTTTTCAATACGAGCATTGGGCCTATTTCCCGAGGGGCTACCCACTCTCCGGCACCTGCTGTACACCCTTTCCCGGCACCGGCCGGCACCAACCGAAATTGGCGGTGCCGGCACCGGTGCCGACAATAAATTGGTCGATTCATCTTTCAAACGCTTCCAAAAATGGTTATTTTGTTGATTTAACACGTGACAACCGGTGCCGACGGGTTTCAGCCGGTGCCGGCACCGACCGGGCATCGCGGCACCGGGCACTTGCTGTACACTAAAATCGAGAGTGGTCAACCCCTCGATATTTCCACACTGTATGTAGTCACTTCCATTTTTATAACTGAATTAAGCACTGATATTTCCAGATTTTTGTAAAATATGCTGTCATGAAGGCATTCCACTTCCAGCTGGTGAGGTCCTGAAAGATCTGCGACCATAAGAAGACATGAAGATTCCACTAAGCCACCCACTAGAGTAGAAAAGATATCATTCTCAGCCAGTTCTACATTTGTTCAATTGTTTGGACAAAACGAATAAAAACTAACGAAGGGAACATTTATCCGCAACACCCCGAAGAAATGTCACTACCCCCTGAGGCGGTCGTGGTCTGAGGCGGTCGGCGCTGATTGGCTTGTTGCAGAGCGCAGTCACAGGTCATGCTTTGCGCACGTGAGGTCAGCATACCTCTGGGAATTCATTGTATAGGAAGACGGCATTTTCGGTATAACTTGTCAGCACCAAGTTATAGGGGTGAATAATGGTATACGTAACTTTTCAGAGTGGGTAGAATAATAGGGGTTAAGTGAAAAGGAAAGGTAATCAATTGGTTAGGTATGATCGCCTGGCAATGGTCGCTAGTGATCCGTTAACCTAACTACCTCAACCTAATCCTATTCTAACACTATCCCAACCCTACCCCTATATATAGCTATACCAAACCTCCCAGCCACTAAAAACTAATCAACTTTCTTATCGTCTTGAAAATAAAAACAATTGCTTCCGATCGAAAACAGTTGAAAACGATCGGAAACAATTGAAAACGATCGTCAAATTACGATCGTAAAAAAACGATCGTAAAATTACGATCGTAAACAACCGTTTACGATTGGGATTTTAGTTTCAGCTTTTAGTTAAACTATTTGGATTATGCAAAACTAAAAACTAATCAACTTTCTTATTGCCGTTGTTAGATATCAGACCTGTATTTATTGTCTTGAAAATAAAAACAATTGTTTCCGATCGAAAACAGTTGAAAACGATCGTAAACAATTGAAAACGATCGTTAAATTACGATCGTAAAAAAACGATCGTAAAATTACGATCGTAAACAATTGTTTACGATCGTTAAATTACGATCGTAAAAAAAACGATCGTTAAATTACGATCGTAAAAAAACGATCGTAAAATTACGATCGTAAACAACCGTTTACGATCGTTAAATTACGATCGTAAAAAAACGATCGTAAAATTACGATCGTAAACAACCGTTTACGATCGTAAACAACCGTTTACGATCGTAAACAATTGTTTACGATCGTTAAATTACGATCGTAAAAAAAGATCGTAAAATTACGATCGTAAACAACCGTTTACGATCGTAAACAATTGTTTACGATCGTAAACAATTGTTTACGATCGTTAACAATTGTAAACGATCGTTAACAACTGTTTACGACTTAATTATTTCCATACGGGTAGAGTAGAGATGCATTTATTAAAAAAACAAACACTATTCGCCTTTCGCCTGCCAAGAAAAGCAATGAAGCTTGGAAGGGCAAGCGAAGTTATTCCTTTATAGTTATTCACTACACTCATACCGAGCTACTCAGACACATGACGCTCAGTGACTAGCGAACATAAGTCATTGACGTTATAAGTTGTAAACAGTGTAAACTTATTTATTTATCTATTACCCGCCTTTTGGTTATAGCGGAGTAAAATATAACAAAGTAAATTTACATATTAAAACACTAAACAAAACAGTATAAATAAACATGGCTGCATTTTTCACATACACTTTAAAAACACACTAAATACATTTAAAATTTTGACACTTACAATAAACGGTTTCAGGAATAAAAAACTGGCTAATGATGTCGTGGGCAGGCAGGGCAGGATGTTGGTGGAGGGTGAACAGATTTGATTTACTACAATACACAACGCGCGTCTAGTAATTAATAACCCTTGGGAACCAAAAACTTCAGTATACTAAACTAACAACATAAATACTGTTTCAGCTCAAGCTGATTGGGAATCATGTAAAAAAGGACATATGTACTAGGAATCATATACAAAAAGACATATGTACTGGGAATCATATACAAATGGCAGCTAGCTTGTCCGTTTGGGTCATTTGTTTTAAACTAACAACACTATTACCGGTGTTCTAACGCCTATGTCACACAAAGCATTGCCCTTTCCCTTGTAACCTGAGCTGATGCACCCTTGTTCCTCCTATTAAACATCTCGGGCTGATCCTTGCCAAGTTCGCCTGTCAGGTCATCCTCCCAACGAATTCCCAGCATCGTTTCTTCTTGCACGCTCTGTCCTTTTCGTCCAATAGGTGTCTCGAGTCCCGTCTGTCAACGTCCCTGATTCGATCCCGAGTTTCACTTGGACTCCCCGAGTGTTGTCCGCTGCTATTCTCCTGAGCAGTAATGGAATTCACCGGGGGAGACATCGGGAAAGCTAAGAGAACATCAGGACATAAATTTCCCCACTTTCGGAGCAAGGAGGATTTTCGGATTTCCTTTGGGAGTTCGTCGAGATGGTTAGACTGCGGGAAGTAGTAGTAGTTACCTTTTTTTGTCTGCTTGCGCTGATTGGGTTTGGCGCCCAGTGTACAGTGAAATCGGTTTCGGGAGCGAGGGTGGAGAAGATGGACGGTTAAATGGATAATAATAATAATACAATTGCAATAATAAGGCTGTCGCCTCTATAAGATGGACCGTTGAACGGTTTTGCTTGCAAGCAGTTCGGATCGGGACGAGGAGATTTTAGAATTCTTGTTTGATATTATTAAATTACCTTTGTACGTTTTGGAAAGACAACAGCTGAAGCCGGAATTTCCCACTCCTGAAATGCGTGACCACAAATATAGAGGAAAAGTTATGCTCGTCCTGATCTGTCGCCACCATCGGTGCAGACAAGCAAAAACTCAAACGAAGATTCGTGGACTTCCCATCTATCCTTTTTTACATCCTCTTCCTCTGATGGAAGCTTGAAACTCATTTACAGGATCTACGTCTTATCTTTACTGTTTTTCCCGCGTTTTTTCCCCGTTCCAGACGCCGAAGATTCTTCGCGCCGTTGGTTATTTCCTTTGGCTTTCGAGCCCTGTTTGTCTCATCCTTTATCACTAAACCGTGCTGATTTCTTCGTCTTGACATCGATCTTTCTTAAATACCATTAAGCTCTTCTCTGTCGTTCGACTCTTCCATAGAAACGCTTTTTGTGGAACGCTGTCGGCAAGGGTCGCTGGGAATATTGTTATTTCTGGAATCAGCCTAGCGAAATGCATGAAGTCTGGGCCCGCCTCATATGGTCCTAATTGAATCACGCTGATGAAATCGTTTAGGGAATTGTTTCAGGGAAGTTAGGCTCTCAAGGATTGTTTCCCGGAAGGATTTCTACTACGCAAGAGGAAAGCTTTGGAAAAGGACTTGGGAGTCCTAGGCGTTGAGAGGGGTTTGCAACTAGCGTGATGGTGTACCACATGAATGCTAGCCTATGGGGTGGTCAGCGGTGGTTGTTTAAGTAGTTGTAGTTTATTTTACTATGCAGCCTTGACAGGCATGGTAAAATACTAAAGACCCAACAAAAAACAACTAAATTTACATATTATTCAAAGAAGGGAAATACTATAGAAAATGATTCCTGTGCAACATTGACAGACAGATGAACCTTCCAAGATTTGCTACCCCTAGGAAATATTTTTCTCCCAACCTCTGCATCAACCATACCTCCCCCCGTATATGACCATCAATTTGAGAAGTGAAATGAACAAAATAACTAAAATTGTTACCCTATTCAATACATGACACAAAATGTATAAAGAACGTAGGCTATATATTTTGGCGGTCAGTCGACAGATTACGGTAGGGAACTTCTCAGGGGTGGGAAACTGAAGGGTGGTGGTTCACTCCAGTGAGTAATTACGGTATAGGATGACCGGAATCCGGTAATTGCGACTTACGGGTTTCCGGATCTTGTCAGCATTCCGCAACCCACTGATTTTTTTTCCGTCCCAGGCATGTGGCCGTCCTGCATCCCATCCTAGACCCTCAGGTCCCATGCTCGAGCCCTTCCCTGTTACTGAACCCCAGTCCAGTTTCCCTCTTTATATTTCCTCGATCCTTATGCACGCGGAGTCCCTCCCATTTATCGCAGCCAGTGGCTTCGTCTTTGTTCGACTGTTTCATCGGTCCGATACCCTTCCCCCTTTCCGCGCTCCTGGCAATTTTCCAGTTTATGTTCTTTCTCATTTGTCCTGTTCTGTTGATAAATATCGCTTTCCCGGATTCCTTTGTTAGCTGAGGGGAAAATGACCGTGGCGCCTTGGCGGGAGATTTTTCCTCGAGGTTCTAAAGTGCCAATCGGCGGCCTGTCGGGAACTTTAAATTAACTTGAAAGGTGGGAAGATCTGAGTTTGAGCATTGTGTATTGATTGAGATCTTTGATTTGGTGGTAAATGGATGTGGTTGGATTAGAAAACACTGCTTTGGCTTCAACGTCAAAGAAGCTCGTAGAGTGAGTTCTCATAAAAAGCTTTTTTTTTAATACTCATAATCAAACTTCAATATTTGGATTGCGACCTAATTAAATTATAATCTTACACATTATAATTTAATCTTTTTGTAAAAAAGATTATAACGTTTTGTTTTACATCGAAGCGTTACGCTCAAATGTCAGTGGGCTATATCCTGGGTCTGTCGGCTCTACCACAGCCTTGGAAAGGGGTGTCCATAGTAGGGGTGTCGAATAGTCTGGTTTCTAAGGATTTGTCGTCTTGGCTACTGACAAGGTATAGAGGGTAGCCAAAACTTTGGTGTGGGCTTTGCTGGTATAAAGGAACAAATAAGAAATACTATACCCCGCTAGTGTTGTCGTGTGCTTTCTCCATGGTGTTTGAGAGAACTGTCGGTCAAATGACTAAGGCATATTCTTAAAAAGAGCTGACAGTATCTGTGGGGCTTTTAAATGTTCCCAAATTTTCCATTAGTCTTGAACTGCCCATAAGCCCTGCAGTTTTCCCTTTGAGTAAATGCAAGTATTCTCGTCAATCTGGCTGCTACAAAAAGTAGCTTATGAAACACAGTCCCTCCAAGTAAGGGAAACGCCCTCAGGACGGATTGGGTCTGTCGAGGGATTTTCTTAACAGTTTTTGGAACCGAATTTCGAATTTCGCCACAGTTTTCGTTGGTGTTGGATTGTAGTGGGCTAGCGGCCATCACGACTGTCCCAGCAAAACTTCGAGTCCTAATAGTCTTCAAAGGACTTCTCGCTCTCTTCGACTGTGGGTGTTGATTTCATTGGTCCACCGTAAGCTGACAATGGACGAAATTAGGATACTTCCCCTTCCTCAGCAGTTACGATTCTGCTTTATCCTCGTGTCGCAACCACGCTGCTGTTATCCTCCACCTTCGTCTTGTCATCGTCCTTCAGATTTCCCACAGGTTGGCCGCTTCTTTTTTAGTGTTCTGCTGGGAACACGTCTTCGTCCTTTGCTCCCGTCATGCTCCAACCTATTCTTGGAAATAATTTTCAAAGCTTGGAAAAGTTGCCGTTTCCAGCCATTTCATAGAAAGAGGATATCATCTTCCAAGGAGTTTCCTCCTTTTTGGAAGTCATTATCAGGGAGGTTTCGTTTCCCTCCCGTCCGGATTCAGGATAAATTCTCGCAAGAGAATAACTGCCGGAGGGAATCAAAGCAGCAAGCTGGGTCAATAATACTGCAACTCCTAGAAGGGAAGGTGACGGCTGAGAGCGGACGAGGTACTTGGTGCGGAGGCGGGTGATAGGTCGAGTGGGGTTAATGTTGTGAAGTACGTGGGCGTAATTCTAACGCGAGAAGTGGAACTGGGAAACTTTCTGCTGATCCTATGGTCATGTTTGTGACTGCTGTTGACGAAGAAAGGGTACTAGATAAAAAGAAGGCATTCGAAAAACAGAATCAGATTTAGGCAACTTTAAAATATAACAATAGCCTAATTTTGTTTTTATTTACGTAATTGTGACCTGCGAAGTGGAATAGGGAAGCTTTCTGCTGGTCGGGCCGTCTAGTTCGTAACCATGCAGATGACCAAGAAAAGATGCAGGGTTAAAAAAAACATCGAAAAACATGATGAAAGGTAAAATATAACGATATTTTTTGCTTACCTTACAATGTTTTATAGTTTTATTATTTATTATTGATCGTTTTGATTTTTATTTTATGATTGCTGTTAGTTATCTTTTATTTAGCCTATTTACCAATCATCCAGGCTGAAAAAACAATTTTTTAGTTTTCTATCTTGTTCTAAAACTCTGAGTAGTTCTAAAACTCTGAGTAGCGTTTGTAATCATGTTTTAATCCGCTAGAAGCTTTTTTGCTTACTTTAAAATGTTAATAGTTAACATTTTTTTTTGTTTTATTATCATTTTTTATTTGTTTGTGCTAGGTTTTACTCTTCAGCTCGTTTGCGTATTGTAATCGTATGTTAGCGTTTGCATTAGCGTAACATTTGTAATCATATTTTGATGCGCTAGAAGCGCACAATGGAAAAAGAATAATTAAATTCATTTGTGGGTTTAAGAGGTTTTTTTGCAGTTGCGGGTATGAAAAAATTACTTAGGAAGGGAACGTACATGACCTTTATCTTTGTCCCGTTTGGGTGTTTTCTATGATTTATCCACTTCATGAAATCGGGCAATTAAGAACGGTGTAGCTGATGAGGGATTGCTTATGGGCTGTTCGGAAGGTCTTTTATAATTACTAGTTACAAATCATTAATTAACACTTTAGTTATTAATTGAAACTTCACGTCGGGGTCGGACTTGGAACATAATTTATGTATAAGCAGGAATTCATTTTGTTCGTCTTGTTTTCTTTGTCAACCATCGCCCTCCGGAGCTTTTCTTGCACACAATGTACATACGTTGTAACTAGTAAAACCTCTAAGAAAGTTATAAACATTTAACGACCGACGCTTGACTAATTTAATGGCCGATTTGTCCACTAGTGTAATTACAAAATGCACCTACAGTAAGCCAATTGTGTCGTAAATTTTCGAGTGGGAATTGCACATACATTGTATTACAAATAGCCTAAGCTAAGTCTTCGTAAAATAAACAGCGTTAATTTCAGTTGCTATCAGCATGGTTCTAATGTCCGATTTTTTTTTTTTTTTTTTTTTAATGCTCCTGTAAGTGAAATCATCAGAAACAAGTAATCTCTGCTTCCGCAAAAACGAGAGATGCGCGCAACCTGTTCAGATTTTCTTCTTTTTCTTCCTTGAGAGTTGATAGACAGGAGCCCTTTTCTGGCGTATTTTTCTTCTTCCTTGACCATTTTCGATGTTCGGAGCCTTGTTTTGCAACTTTAACCTCATTTAACCACGTTTTTTCACCTCGTGCTTTTTCATCGGCTGCTTGGGATTTGTGTCGTTAAGAGGTCGTTGGAGGTCACATAGTCTGTACACGATTGAGTTAAACGACTTGATTGATATTATGTTGCGGAACATGTGGGAGGAACGATTACAAGTCGATAGGAATGACTAATACGATACATATTTTTTTTCTGCAGAACCCTAACCCAAGGCATTTAATTCACAAGTTACATATACCGATTTCCACCTTCTGGAGTAATGCTAGATAGGGTGTATATGGAAAACGCGAAACAAAGATAGACTGGTGACAAATATTGGTGTGAATGTATATCGAAACCTGTTGGCCTAATTAGCAATATTAAGCAACTGGTTGGGACATGTTTGATGGTGGACTTTCCGATTTGCGTTGAAAATTGAATCCGAAAAGCGCGTTGGCGCCATTTCACCAAACGTTAGGGGAGCGGAGGGGCAAAGGTCCGGTTTGGCCCCAGTCCCAGATTTATTACGCAGACTCAAAATTAAATTTTCTTTTTGGGGCAAATTTAAAGTAGTTTTCTGTTATACCTTGAGGTATATTCATTGCTTTATGCTATTCCTTTGGAAATCTATTTAGCGTACAAAAACAGCACCAAGGTGGAAGATTTTGAAATCTAGCCCCCCCCCCCCCCAATGTGCCTCCGGGGATCTGGTGACCGATTCGAGATCGCCCCCATCCAAAACCGTGGAATTCTCGTTTTCAATCCGTTCGTCCTCGACAACATCACTTTGATTATATTTGTGCGCTAAAGAATATAATATTTTTTTCAGTAAAACGGCTCTTCTTGAAGGTTTAGAGATTGACCAGTACGTCTGGGGCATCCTTAACGACAGTCGAAGTTCGGAAACGGACGAAGTCACTGTTGACTCCAACGCTAGCTGGCGATCGGTTAAACCTTTTACTGGTATCAAGGTACGTTGGCTTTTTCTGCTCGAGCTTATAGCCTAGTTCTCAGGGAGGTCGGAGGCATCAGGCGACCTACCTCCTTCCTTCATGGCTTTGCTAAAAGTAGGCTGACAGTAGCAATGTTATTTAACAAGTCCCCCGGGACTTTCCCTGCAGGTGATGCAGACAAATGTTATGCGTTGGTTTTGTATTAAACATAATCTGATCTAAAAAATCGAATATGCCTACTGTGGGATTACGAGCAGCGTATCGGCTGCGCAAGCGTATAATATGAAGGTATAAATCAAGTTCAGGCATCAAAGGTATCGCAACAGCGACTGCCATATAGACCCTATTATCAATAAAACTATTATCATTTTCTACTGCACTTATGTCCTTGGGCAGTGCGACCTAAAACCTTCGTTCATTCATGGCCTGACTTCAATTGTTTATATTTTTATTTCGGCTACATTAACACTAAGAGTAAAAGCAACAAATTTTGACCGAAAACGGGCAATCGAGCGTAAGAGGGGGTTGTTCGTCATTGGACGCTCCATTAAATACACGCAACACTTAGTGTCGAAAATTATCAGGAGATCGAACTGACGGGTGGTCCAACTGTTTGGATTGGGCGGAATCGGGCGGATTGATTTGCCGGACTGTCAGGTTGCCGCAGTGATGGGAAAGTGGGACTAGCTTGCTTCTTCCGTGGGCGAAACATAAAGATGTTTACTTCTGAGACTCTCTTACGTTGTTGATTTGTATTCAGAAGTCCCCACCCACACTGTATCCAGATCCACTCTGACTAGTGCATTCATGTCATTCATTGACGTGGGATCGATTCGATTTTTTTCAAGGTTCTCCGAAGTTTCGGCCCACGCAAATTTAATTCCATTTGGACCGTCTTCTCTCCTTTCATGTAACTAGGTATCTTTTCATGGTCAAAAGCTGGGAACATAAGTATTATTTCGGCGCAAGCTGATTACAAATCATGGAATGAACCTGCAATTCGGTGATTGTAGGTTCGATCTTTTCGCTTACAGCATGAAGAGAAATATAATAAGAAGGGCCGACATATTGCTGGAATAAATCTTGGACCTGTTTAGCGCCATTGACCTAAAGCCGGGTTGCCGCAAGGCCCGAATTCTACGGAAAATCGGTTGCTATTCCGTAGCCTACGCGAGCAAAAGCATTGACCACATCCGGGGGGGGGTGGGAAGTCGTATTCAAACCTCCCAAAGGAATGAAGAAATTATTTTTTTATTTTATTTTTTCACTTCCTTTTACTGCCGTAAACTGGGGTAGTTGGCTGAGATCCTGATTTTTGAATAAATTGAGAAAAAAAGCTTTCTTGGCTTAGCTACCTCATATCTAGACAGTGTATAGTCTCCTAGGTTCTGTTTGCCCCTTGAAGCGAAACAAGCCATAGACAATCTCTCAAAAAACATCAACAAGGTTCCTTGTCTACTTCAGCTTGGCAGCCCCTCTTAACGTCCTGGTTTCCTGTACGCCCCATGTTGGATTCCTTTCTTGAGCACGTTTTCGAGCTTCCCTACAGCCTAGCCAGCTTTTTTTTTTCTCAAAAATATCTCCGACTTCGTCCCTCTCTGATACTAGCTTGGTCACGTCAGCTAGACATTCTAATCTCTTACCCCTTTAGCTTCTGTTTGCCCTTCCCTACAATTTAGCTAGCTTCGGACCCTGTCATCGAACATCATTCGGTCTTTGACACTACTTCGCAGTATTTCGTATCCTTCCTTGTCCTGTCCCTTGGCGGTGTTTCAGGACTCCCCAGGTTCCATGACATCCCTGCACGTCCGCCGCTGGCTTTGATTGGTCAGTTTCTCTAAGCATCCATGTCAATAAGTGGCGGAAGTGCTCTGTTTCAGTCTTCTCGTATCCACTCTCTTGACATTTGCGAAAGTCCTTTGTTTCCCGACTGTGGTACGTAATTGCTTCTTCCATTTAGAAAGAGTGGATTCCCAACCGTAACCTGCCAGCAGCTGTGAAAGCGGTGCAGTGTTGCCAGGTTTCCCAAAATTTGTATAACCCCAAACGTTTCAATCTTCTAGACCAGGTCTTGCTTTTTAAACAGACTAGATTCCTGACCTGAGTGAAGGCTGCTAGTTGGGGAAAGCGCGGTGTTGCTAGGTTCTTCAAATTGTTCGTGGTCTAGACTCTTAGCCCACGCTGGCCTTTTTTCTAGCACGTAATTATCTCCGATGAAAAAGAATACCAGTCGGGCAAACGCAGTGTTGCCAGGCTTTTCAAAACTCCTAGTCTAATTCAGCCAGCGTTTTCTGAAGCCGAAGGTACTACTTGTCTTTTTTCAGTACTAAAGCTGAATGAATGAAATAATACATTTACTCTAAATAAATCCCATCGGCAACGGCGACCAAAATAACACCAATATATAAATCACTAAGGCAAAGCATTTGAAGCAAACCGAAAAAAAAAACCAGCAAAATAAATCAACAACATTTCGCGGTCGAGCGATCTTCGGGGGCCCCCATAACACTTATTTTTGTAACACTTACTTTCCATGCTTGAAACCAAATCCCTTTCATCCCCAACCTCCCGACCAAACATTTTCTTTCTCAAATGTATCAACTCCTCACAGTAGCAAATCAAATTATACCGCTTTTACCCCTTCAATACCACACATTGGGGAAGAGTAAGGATTATGATGATCGTTCCTGTAGCCAGAATCGGATAAAGTCCTCCCAGTGTGGCAACACTGTCTAGGAAAAGTGGCGACAGTCAGCGAAGTGCCTCTGCGCACCCCGCTTTCGGTGTTTCTTTGTCTCCGACCGGAGTCCCACGGAATCTTGATCGGGGAATGGCGTGAATTAAATGAGCCTCGCTCAACTGGATCAATACGTGGGATCTTTATCAAAGTATTGTGGGTGTTCCTAGTCGATGTCAATGGGGTACCGCCCTTGCAATAGAAAGGGCAGAGGATACGACAGGAGTAAGCTATGAGTACCGGTGTTGGGTCCGAAACCGGTTGGTGGCTTGGAGGGAAAGTCGAGGCGGGTGGGGGGGGGTAACATGGTGTCAGCCAGGGTTGCAACCTCTCAGGAGACGCCCTAGTTAACGCCGTAGGGTACCTCCCGGGCAGAGAAAATACAGTAATGCTGGCAGAGTTACGCGAGTAAAGTTATTTAGCTAATGTGATTTCGCTTTTCTTTTGGCCCTTCATTTCAGTTTAGTTATATTGAGTTATTAAATGAAGCCACTACGCGACAGCTGCTGATTATTGTTTATATACTGCTGCACTTTCAGAAGTTAGATTGCCGTAGCTTTATTATATTTAGACCTAAGATAAACAAATAAAGTCGCTAGTCAATATTCGTTAGCAGTAGGCCATTTGGAGGACAGTTTTAGCAGCAAGAATAAAAGACGATCATTCCGTTTCAGAGTGAAGATGATACCAACGACTCCTGTGGCAGCAAGAGGAACTATGGCAAAGCACTATCGCCGGGAAGTATGACAATGCCTAACATGAACAGCTGGGACTTCGGACCCTCCATGTCTCCCTATTGCCCTCCTGATATGCACAGTTAGTACCCCTTTGTTCTTTGCTGATCCTTGGGTCTTTCAAGGACGTTTAAAGTACTAGTTACATTAGATACGTTCAAAAAAATAATAGGTCCATCCTGGTTGTTTTAGCCGCGCAGCTCCACGGATAAAATGGCATAAACGGCATTTCTGACCAATTTGCTCCTCGGAAGCAATATACGGGAGTCTGATCCGCCTCCAAAAGAGACAAATAACATGGCAAATGCTAAAATCAGCGTAGTTCCGTTCGAATGAAAGTCCAAATTGGAGATCCAAATAACACGGCAAATGTGAAAATCGGCGTAGTTTCGTTTGGATGGTTAAAATAACATAGGAATGGCATTTCCTTTCTAATTTTGCTTGTCTGTTTTTTTTTAAGTCAAAGTACGGTAAATATATTAAAAAAATAAATAAAAGGAAAGTCTATTTTTTGCTAAATTACAAAAAAGGGGGGCCCGACTCGGTTAACTGAACAGGATCCCAGAATCTCTGCTAGGCCCATTGTGTCCTATTAATCACTCCGACTGGAGAATGCCTCGTTCGCGCGTTGCTGGACATTACTCTTGCGTGGTGGATCCTCTTTCCCAGTCTACATCTATCCCTGTTGTCATTCCTCCATAATGGGGTCTCATTTCTTCGGACTTTTTTTTTGCGTCTTTCGGAGTCTACCGGATCGATTACCGTCTTGCACGAACCTTCCAAGAGGGAAGCGCCGGATAAATAGGCTTCCCAGGCCAAATTATTGCTCTCTCCCACACGGAAGGGATAGATTAGGGGATGTACTCAACTTTGTCGTTGTGGCACTGCTGGAGCTAGGGCTTGCTAGGGGCGATTTATGTGGGATGGCTTTATTCGTTACTTCACTAGAGTGACGAATTGATTCGAAGGAACTGTAATGCCCCACACATTGCCCCACCATAGGCCTTATGGTGGGGACATAAATAGTTAGCAGTGTCACTTATTTGTATGAATAAATTTGAATTAACGTGAACCTAATGTAAACTGTGGTTAACAAGTAAAGCCTTGAACACTGATTGTCATGGGCAGGTCCCTATCCAGGAATTTATTCCGGGGGGGGAGGTTGCCCGCGGGTCGGACCAAAAAGTACAAAAAAAACATAGATCGTAGGTTAAAGCCTATAAAAACGATTATTTTTTTACGTTTCGGGCGGGGGGGGTGGACCCCCTAACCCCCCTGGATACGGTCATGGTCATGGCATTATTAAAGGCTAACTGCCGACATCGAGGTTGATATTAGAAAATTGACAGTAACCTATCCGAGGCTCGTGTAATAATAAATTTTGTAATGACAAATTTCTACCCAGCGGGAGCGAGTTTGACATATATTTTTAATGGCGGTCGAGATTGTTATTCCGATATCAACCGAGATGGACGAAAGTCTAAGTGTTATAATGTTTCCGAACAGAGCCTTTAATCAAGAACAAATAATCTGGTAAAACCTCCGTCTTTGGTCCCATGCAGTGACTATGGATACCCCAATAAAACACATGCTGTGAAGTTTGAATTGATACCCGTCTACTTCCCTCTACGCCGTTGTCGCCGTTGCTCATACGAGGTGAAAAACCGTAGGATGCCTTGCAGGCGTGGAGAGTCCGCTCTACAGCGCGTCACGGGTACCCGTGACGTCAGTACGGCAGATTCTTCTGTGGGGTTGTACCGTGATACAGCTGTTTGTAGAGATAACAATTATGATGTTCTGCGTAGCTCCACCTCCGCTCGTTTGCATCGGGTAGGATATCAGAATATATTCGACTCTGTTTCAATTTCAATTTCAATTTATTCTCAAAATTCCTTCACGGGCGAGCCGAACATTAAATCTGCATGGTCGTATCACAGAGATAGAGAGACGGAGGTTCTATCAGATTATTTGTTCTTGCTTTAACTGTTCGTTTACTTTTACCCTGTGGTACTCTTTCATTCATTCCATTATTTTTAGAGTAGCTTTGCTTTTTGTCAAACAAAGACAAACATTTTGTCGAGTTGGATATTTCTTTAATATACGTCTCCGAGAGGTGAACCTTCTAGAAAAGCCAGTGAAGATCACCAGAATATAAATACCTGTGGAACATAGAATGATATGCATTACATACCTGCTCGAGAAAATTATCACGTTATAATTAAGAGTCTAAGTATAAAGAATCACGCCATGGTACCATTTGATTCATTGCGTCACAGGAGTGACGAACTGATTCGTATGTGTAGAGGAAAAAATTGTTATGTGAACTGTTATTTGGATTATCATGTTCTAATTAGCGTCTAAGTATGAAGAATCACGACATGGGATCATTTGGTGCATTACCGTCATTAGCATGACGAAAGCATAGAAATATTGCCGACTGGTATTTAAAGAGATAAGAAGGGATTGTAGTTTAAGCTATTGATTGTATTTCGAAAGCGGATATGTCTGGTCTAAGTAAAATGAACCGTGTCATAGGATCGCTGTGTCTGTCAAGTTGATGACGAAAAATTACAGAGAAGAGCAATTATCTAGTGGTATAATAGATCTGGTATCGAGATAAGATCCTTCCAGTACCATGCTATACCCCAGATACTTAATTTTCAACTGAAGGACATGACAAGACCCCCCCCCCAACCCCGATAACACACCCTGAAGAAAATTACCCATTTTTTTGCCACTGGTTTGGTGTTCTGTCCTGGTCAGTTTTCGGGGGGGGGGGGAATGAGAAGCGCGGCACTGGGATTGGTCCACTTGAAGTAAAATACGTCACCGGGCATGGAGCCTTAAAGTCATAGTTGAGCATAATAAAAATGCCATCCAACCCAACAATCAGAGATGGGGCGAATCAGAATCCGGATTCAGATTCGAATACAGGATTCGTCCTTTCGGCCGGATTCAAATCCGGATTCGAATCTTCTGCTTTCTGGCTGGACTCGGAACAATCAATCTTGCGAATCCACTCAAATTTCTAGGCTGCATCCTTCCAGTTCCCGTTTCCCAATTTTCACACAGTTGGCTTAGGCAATCCAACTTTTTGGTCTCTATCACCAACCATCCTCAGTAATATCGCGTTATTATTATTACTGCTTTATTTCAGTCCATAAGAACTAAAAACAGACACTGAACACAAATACAAAAGAAATCTACCCCATACAAACATCAAACGCGCGATGAACGTTAGTGTAAACTAACAAATAAGGTACACAAACCAAGATGATTTGCATGCAACGACACGTGACACATGTATATTGATGATGATTTTGCAGAACGAACTGTCGAAATGCGAGCAGAGCGACCGTTTTAATGCCAGACGGACCGCTAGAAGGCGCTAATTACCGCCACTCGTGGGGCCTATGAGAGTTTCCTGTCTTTCCACTGCTATTCTCTTTGCCTTTAGCCATGACCACGCTCGTTACATATTTTCCTTGCAAGAAATGTAACCTCTATTTTTTCCAGGTATAGCCAACGGGTCTATGATGGCTGGAAGTGCAATGGCTGGGAACTCACCCTTCCCCAGCAATCGGAGTAACAGCTACGACCCTTCTTTCATTTCCAACGAGTGGGGTATGAACTCTAGCCACAATAATGGGGGGCCCCTGTCACATTTGGCTGATTCTGTCAATGCCCTTGACTCTCTAAACGCTATGGAGAAATCTTTGAACGATCAGATGGGAATGATGAACAGCAACGGGTCAAACCATAACATGCAGGTGAGTGGCTTGCTTTCTACTCTTATCACCTCTTCTTTTTGCCCTGTGTATAATCAGTTTGTTGCCCTTTTATTTGTGTATCATACTCCACATTTTTCCTTCTTTAAGCGTGCAAAAATAAATATGTAGATACACGTTTATTTATTTCAGTCCGTCCCTCGAAATCGAGGAGTAATTTATAAAGAAAAGGAAATCCAACATACCACAGTCAATGTGTACAATCAACAACAATATACAATTTTTTTCTGAAAATGGTAGGTACTCAACTGGCATAAAACCGTCAGACCTGCCAGTGGCATAGAAAAAATGACGCTTTGTTAATTAACTAATAGATTTCTAACAAGAACATAACTACTCGTTCCTCAGTCGATTTGGTCCGTTATCAAATTGGTTCTAGGAGATGTGCTTGGCCCAGAAAAAAAAAAACATTCCAGTTTAGTAACCTGAAGATGAACAAGGGTCACGATAACAGCGTATTTGCGGAGAATTTTGAGGCCAGCGATTGGCATGTGGCCAAATCGCTTGTATGTAGAGATATAATTTAAATTTGTTCAGGTCATGTTTTCTTCGTTTTCAAACTGGTTCCAGCAGGTTTGGTGAAGTCTTGGATTTATATCACCTACACTGTCAAAAGTTCCATAACAGATAACACAAGGATGTGCGGTTTCAACAGATAACACTAGGATGTTAGCTTTTCAAACGTCACGCTTTAAAACGTTATGCATACAAGGATAGCCGAAACACCGCCGAAAAAAGCATTTGCTGACTTTTTGGTTTGTCATCGTGATATCGGAAAAATCAGCAGATGCTTTTTGGACGCTTTTTCGTTTCCTACCGGCAATGCTTGGTATGCACAACGTTTAATATATGACGTTTGCAAAACCACAACAGATAACATCCCAAGTGTTATATATTTGACGATGCAAAACGGATAAGCCAGCCACATTTTATTAGAGCTGTATTTTGGCCCTTCTTGGCAAGGCTTGGCTTGGGCCGAAATATAGCTCTAATAAAATGTAGCTGACTTATCCGTTTTGCATCGTCAAATATGATTCGCAGTCAGCTTGGGCTGAAGGAATATCTATCCCAGGTATTATCTGTTGAAACTGTAACGAATGTTAATTTAGGTTTAGCAATTCGTTCAGTGAATAATCGTAACACTAGAATGTAAACCTGCGAGTCACAACTCCCTCGGCACACGTCACCACGAGATGACGAGTACAGAATTAAAGTCTCGCGAATTTAGCAAGATTGCTAAATGTTTCATGAACCAAGGTAAGCAATACTGGGTTCACGCATTTAGCAAGATTGCTAAATATTTCAAGAATTAAGATAGTAAGCATATCCGGGATCAAGAAAATATATAAGCCAGGAGATGGGACTCGCGGGGCTCTTAATCAACTCTTAATCGACGATAGTCAGTCTTCGTCACACTTAGTGAATTAGATGCAGTTTTAGTCAGGATCACCTTTGGAGGAGTTGGAACATAATCAGTGATTGAAAAGGATGTAAATAATGATCGAGTTCACCAATAAATGTAAGTGTATTTTCTAGACAGTGGTTACCGAATGTAGAACCTAGGACAACCGTCCGAACTTCCCCCTCCACAGATTCGAACCTAATCCTTCGAAGAATACCGCTCGGAGATAGGGTCAAGAAGAGACCCGAACGGAAGCGCGTACCACGGCACGGGTACATATCGTAATACTGGTGGCAGCTATTTACTGTGGAAGGGAGAGTTCCGGGTTGTTCCCGATAGGTTTCAATTTTTGAAATGGCCGGTAAGATTGAGATACTGTTGAAAGCGGCCGAGAGCGTCGATTATTTTGATGGTAGGACGGACGTGGACGAGTTTTTGGAGAAGGTCAAAGACGTTTCAGCCTGGGACGTTGACGAAATTAAGGAACCGGAGCTGATAAAGATAGTGCGACATAAATGTCGGGGGGTGGCGTTAGATTTTTTCAGGGCAAATCACGCAAAATTTACCACTTTTGCGGCACTTCGGACGGCATTGAAAGAACGTTTCCAAAGTACGTCCAAGAAAGATCGGCTTTTGTACGAAAAATTGTATTTAGAAGAGGGGCAGGAACCTTTCAAATTTGTTGAAAGTATGGAGCTAAAGGCTCTAAATCAACTTGGTCTAGATGCTATGCCAGCAGCGAGCAACGCACCAGGATCTTCTTTTCAGCTTTTACAGTCCCTCCTGAAAACAATGGTTCACGACCATTTAGCAAGGAGTTTGAGCGAGAAGGTTTATTTACGGGACCCCGATTCTTGGGAAGTAACAAAAGAGTGCTTGATAAAATGGTATCGCGCTCAGGAAAAGGTAAAGTTGCAGCACGAAAGCAAGAGTGAATCGCGGGTGTGCTATAACCAAGAAAGGTCCCCGAATGGTAAGTCTCAGGAACTTGTTTCACAGCGGGCAGATTCAGGTCCCAGAAATCGGCAATGCAATAAGAACCACGCGCCGGATAGGAAAACTAACGACCGAGTTCCAATTACATGGCAAACACGTGGGAATAAAATTGAAACCCACAGCAGGAGGACATTTAACAGTAGCGCGTACACATGGGACCCAAGTGGAAAGCCAATTTGCATAAAATGTGGTAAGGTAGGGCACATCGCAAGAAATTGCTGGTCAAGAGGCATTGCACCAGTAAATACAGGGTCGAAGCATTTAAACTGGCGAGGGGGCGCCGTTCCACAGTAAAGAGGAATCCGACGCCCCGCAATTTCCGTCGTCCTTCTTATATTAGTGCGTATAATTGCGCAAAGGATGCACCATTCGTTGACGTCACGTTGTGTGGAGTACAGGTAGAGGCATTGGCGGACACGGGTTCCGGCATCAGTCTCATTAGTAGGGCCCTCTTTAGGAGGTTGCCGCATAGGGTCCAGGAAGGACTCAAAGCAGACTCCACGTTGGTTAAAAGTGCATCCGGGCACTGTTTAGACGTCAGAGGTGTCATCACAGATTTCGTTAAGATAGGAGACGAGTGCTGCGAGGAGAAGTTTTTCGTCAGTGATGCTTTAAGGATTCCCATGATATTAGGTTACACCTTCATGAAGCGACATAGGTTTTACGTTGATTCGGAAAACGACTCTCTGGTCAGGAAAGATTCAGCTAGGTCGTGTAATGTCATTGAAAAAGCAAAGGTGAAGGAAGAAGACCTCACTGTTGAACTGGCAACAGTTTTGCCAGTTAAGATACCGCCGTCTACGATAAGCAGAGTATCTTTAGCTCCACGAAGATTTTTGGATTTCGACGAGGTTTTGGTCGACGCTACGGATCAATTTATTCAGAAATTTCCGCAACTGATTGTGCTGGATCAAGTGGCGATACCAGAGGAAGGGCTCATCTCAATTTACATAGAGAATTCATCAGACACCGTCGTTAAAGTTCCACGGATGAGCGTGGCTACTGGAACGAAATTTGTACAGACAGAATACACAACCGTCAACAGCTTAGTTGTGGCACCAGAAAATCGCAGGAAGTGTCGACCAATGACAGAAAAGGAGCGCGAAGTTTTTCTTTCACAGTTCAAGCTTGATCACCTAAAGAAGAATCCAAGAAGAAAGAAGATCATCGAAGATTTTCTCGTGGCTAATTGTGACATATTTGCCAAAGACGAGTTCGACCTAGGTGAATGCAACCTGGAACCATTCACTATTGACGTTGGCAACAACCCTCCAAGCCGCATGCGACCCTACAGAATTCCTGCACACCTGGAGACATCTGTACATGCTGAAATCGATAAGATGCTGAAGTGTGGAGTAATCGAAGAATCCACTTCACCTTGGTTGAGCCCACTGCTAATAGTACCGAAGAAAGATGGATCAAAGAGGGCAGTCATTGACCTAAGGAAGGTCAACAGTCTTACCAGGAAAGACTCATACCCACTGCCGCACATAGATCAGCTGCTTGACAAACTTCATGGATGCAATGTCTACAGCAGCGTGGACGCCATCTCTGGGTACTGGCAATGTACCATAGACGAAGACTCTCGACCCATCACAGCTTTTGCAGCACCTGGTACGCCGGTTTACCAGTTCAAAAAGATGCCTTTTGGTTTGTCGAATGCACCTGCGCACTACTCTCGTCTGATGAACAGGATCCTAAATCACCTATTCCGACTAGGAGTCTCAGTCTATCTGGATGATATTCTGACCGCCAACAAGTCAGACGATGAACATTTTGCAGCTTTATCAAAGGTTTTTGAGGCACTCAGACAGGCTAATCTGAAGCTCAAGGGTAAGAAATGCTCTTTCTTTCAAGAAGAACTAACTTATTTGGGTCATCAGATATCCAAACATGGGATAAGACCAGACCCAAGCAAGATATCTGCTATCGAAGAGTTAGCTTACCCGAAGAACCTGCAAGAGCTTCGTTCAGCACTTGGACTGTTCTCATATTTCCGAAAATTTATCAGAAATTTTTCCGGAATAGCAGAATGTCTCACTCGCCTGACCAAGAAAGGAACACATTTTGATTTTGGGCTAGAACAGCGAGAGGCTTTCGAAAAGCTGCGATCTTGTCTTCTGGAGAAGCCAATTTTAGGACTTCCTGATTTCAGTCCTAGGGCTAATCCAATGATTTTAAAAGTAGACGCTTCAGACGTCGCTATTGGTGGGGTGCTTACACAGGTGCAGGAGTGTCAAGAAAGGATCCTCCGTTTCTCGTCTAGAACACTGAACACCGCGGAACGGAAGCATTCAGCGACGGAGAAGGAGGCTCTCGCAGTTGTGTATCATATTCGCACTTTTAGACCCTATCTGCTGGGCAAGAGATTCACTGTCTTGTCAGATCATAGGCCTTTAACATGGCTTATGAATAAGAACGACGCTACGGGCAAATGGGCACGTTTCCAGATGGAGCTCCAGGGGTATGATTTCGACATCCAGTACATACCCGGACCTAAGAATGTCGTTCCAGACGCACTTTCAAGGTTGCCCGCAGTAAGTGTTAATATGATGCACATCAGTGACTTACCAGTCACATCGACAACTCATCTGCGAGAAGGACAGTACAAGGATGCTTTCTGCAAAGTCATCCGTGACTACATCACTTCAGGAAAAAGGATGCCGCATGAAGCCGAAAGACTCGTCTTACGGGAGATCCAGAATTTCATCATTGACGAAGAAACTGACCTTGTCTGTTACCTTTCCGTACCAACAAACAAATGTCGTCGCTCTGATATCAAGGTGGTACCTGTCCTGCCGACAAGTTTAATAAGGGAGACTTTGGAGTTTTTCCACGATTCTCCTTTAGCTGGACATTTCGCATTCGCGCGAACTTACCAGCGCATAAGGGAGCGCTGTTACTTCAGGGACATGTTTTTGATCGTAAAAGGCTACGTCCAAGGTTGCCTTAAGTGCAGTCAGCGCAAAGGCCTACCTTATACTCCAAAAGCGCCTCTTGGATCTCTTCCAGAAGTAACGCGTCCGTTAGAGTTGGTCGGTTTGGACTTGTTGGGTCCGTTCAATCGGTCGGACCAAGGTAACAAGTACGTGCTCGTAATGACGGACCACTTCACTAAGCACGTGACATTGGCACCCATTCCTGATAAGTCGGCAAACGTGGTGGCTAAGGCGTTTGTCGAGAAATTTGTCCTGATCTATGGCTGCTGTGATCAGATTATCAGTGATCAAGGTAGCGAATTTATGAGTTCAGTCTTCAAAGCTACCCTTGATATTTTGGACATTAAAGGGCTCAGGACGTCAAGTTTCCATCCAGCCTGTAACGGAGCAACAGAAAGGCACAACAGAGAAATCGCAAACATTCTCAGCATGTATGTGAGCCGACGAGATTTCTCGGATTGGGAGAATTTTCTTCCGTATGTCCAATGGGCGATAAACACGGCGTACCAAGAGTCAATACAGGACACACCTCACTTTATGACATTTCTGCACGATCCTCGTTTTCCATCAGATGGCATCATCAACAGTCGCACGTACTACGACTCGGACGTGAATTACAAATCAGAAATGATTATGAGGCAGAAGCTCGCTTTTGACATGGTGGGTCAAAACATTGCAGCAGCGAAGGAGAAACAGAAGAAATACTACGACACGAACTTGAAGTATCACCAATTTGAAGTGGGACAGTTGGTCTTACTCCATGTTCCGCCGGAGGCACGACACCAGAAGTTGGACAAGATTCGTTGGGCTGGACCTTACCGAGTGACAGCAGTACTGGAGAATAAGCTCAACTACGAAATCACTCGAGTAAGCGACAACAAGAAATCAGTTGTACATCAGAATCGTCTAAAGCCGTATACGCCGTACAAGCTGTGGGAACGCCAAGTAGAAGTTGAGGAAGATCTTCCAACAGCGGCTAAACCAGCAAAGAAAGTGAGATTCTCAGAGCCACCTCAAACGGATGACGAAACCGACTCATCACAAGACGAATCCGAGTCGTCAGATGACGAAGGCGGCGACGAAGGAAGAGGGCCGAACATACGAATAACACCAAGCAATACCAGCTCCGCTGGGCCCTCCGCAACATCTGGACCAGCACAGACCAGCGTACCAGCCCACTTCTTTGAAGAACCAACAGCTCGCACCGAAGACAACGAACGTCCTTCCGGTTCACCACCAGATGAGGAGCCCGAGGCCAGTGAGGAAGAATTGTCGAACTCGGCAGTCTCCGCACCAAGGACACCAAGATACAAGATCCCGAGTGAACTGCACGATGGTGACTATTCAGATCTTCCTAGCCCATTCCAGTGGACACCTGAAGATGCGAAAGGACGGAGATACTCGTCACCAGCGGACTTGGACATCGAAGGTACTCCGGACTTCAAGGACCGTTTGTTCGAGAGAACAAGAGCGACACCGAGCGAGCTGACATGGGACAACTATCTAGGCCAGAAGTACGACGACTCGATGGGAGGAGACGAAGTTTTCCAACCTAATGAACTGCTGTTTACGCCAGGACCATCAAGTTCTACCCCTTTGGTGAAGCCAAAAGAGACAAAGAGTCCACTTCGAGATCAGAAGATCGGGATTCCAAGACCCTTTGTTTTGCAAAGCATCCCAGAATTCCGGAAATCAAGTGGATCAACACCAATAGAAAAGCCAAAGGGCTGGCTAGCGACAATGGATAAATGGCTGGCAGAGCCTTGGTTCGGACCAGTCGATTGGGAGGCGGTTCATGAAAAGAGAAGACGTAAAGAAGAGAAGCTCAACAAGAGCCAAAGCTCACGAAGCAGTGCCAGTTCTTGTAAAAGTCCCACAACAAGAACCACAAAGCATCAGTCGCCTCAGACCGTTTATCTTGATGAAGAACAATTATGGAAAAGGAGAAGCCCTCCGAGAAACATGTCGAGTTCGTCAGGCTCAAATCCGTCAAAGTCACCCTTGTCTGCAACGAAAGCCAGAAGCGAAGCACCTGGACAGAGAATTTGTGACTCAGCCAACATCGGAAAGACAATAGGACCAGGGATTGTCTTGACTCCACAACGGGAAACAGCAGAAAACTCTAGGCAGGAAGCAGAGTCAGCTCCAGACCAAGTTGCTTCAGGGGAGCCTACTAGAAAAGAAGAAGAGTCAACTCAAGACCCAGTTGCTTCAGGGCAGCCAACTGGGAAAGAAGCGGAGGCAATTCCAGAATCTGTTGGATCAGCGCAGCCAACAGAGCCGACGAAAGAAATCTCTACGCAACAGAATTTAGGGGAACCATCAGCAGATATTTTTGCCCCTATAGAACCGGTCCGTGGGAGGTCAAATAGTCTACCACAGTCGAGTGGCATGGCAGCCAAGAGGTTGGTCCGAAAAAGTCACATTGAACAGCGCTTGCACCAACACAAATTTGACAAGGCCACATCGATTAAAAGGAATAGGCCAGATTTAGATGCTACACGTGCTGCAGACCAAGCAGCAAAGAAGGCAAAACAGGAGGAGTACAAACTTTATCTTGAGTCACTCTCAAGTAAACAGTCTAGACCACTACGAGACAGAAAACAGCCTGACAAGTTAACATACACGAAACTGGGAGGTGGAACACAGAAATAGGGATATAAGTTTTTCACGATTACCGCGGCACAAGTGAACCACAGGTCGCGAACTGTCGTTCACTTGATCACACTTGATCGTACAAACCTAGATTGGTTATTATCCCTTTTAAGGTATGGAAATATACCGTACAGTGACGTCATGCACCAACAAACCTTGAGTGAGCTCGGTCACTGCTGGTCTCCTTGATGAGGACTGTACGATATTCAAAAATTAGATTCGTTTGATTCATCGAATTTTATTTGTTCCCCTTGGTTGATGCATAAATTCGTGAATTTTCTCCGGATTCCCAATAAAGAACTAATAACTTGTGCTTTAAGAGAATGTACTCCTGACTGAAGGAAGTGGAACACCACTAAAATTAAATGAAACTTTGGCCAAGTTTCATTCGAGTAATGCTAATATTTAGCGAGGGGTGAGTTTGGTCACCCCTGAGCGGGAAGGAGCATGCACCCGCCAGGATAAACAGATTTCTTGGGGGTGAGTTTTTGGTCACCCCTGGGCGGGAAGAAGTACCCGCCAAGATTAACAGATTTGGATTAATCTGTTTTATATTTTACAGGTGATGTGTCTCTCTGAAATAACTGGTAACTGCGGACAAAGAATAATAATAAGGTTGTCATAAGAAAATTTTGAAAGACCAGAAGCTGCGTTAGAAACCTTCAAGATGGAAGGGTTTGAAAAGAGCTCCGTTGGTTGAGCAAAACGAGAAATTGCTGTAAAGGAAAGCTGGGATGGTTTAAAGAATTAAACTAAAAAGGGGTCAACAGCTAAGTTCCCAGGAGTTTAAGGAAATAAGCAGCTAATATTGTGGGTTTAGGTCCGAGTTACAATTCAGTTGAGTAAGAGAGACACCAACGATGAATTCACCGTACCAGAGATGCTCGCACCCACAAGCGAGCGGAAGGACAACCTTATCATGGATTGACCCCGTATCCTCAGTGCGATACACGATCGCGGAGACGTCAACTATGAGGATTTCGCCATAGCCAGAAGTTCCCGATATCAAGGCTCAACGAAGGCCGACTCCAAGCCTTGGAACCATGACGAAGATGGGAAGTAAAGAAAGGCGATACACACGAGAACCAGTGCTGATATAGCAGTTGAAACAGAGAAGAAGAGATAGCAACTGCCAAAGAAGAGGAAAAATCAACAACGAAAGAAGCCATATGGAAGGCGAAGAAGTCGTCTACACTCAAAGGTGACCGTTGATAATAGGAAGATGGCACTTGCCATCACGAAACATTTGGAGGAAGTCCAATAGGATCAGCTGGAAAAGACAGATGACTCGCCGAGTGCGTAAGTCAGATACTAGCAATATTTAGCAACAGTCAGGACCCAGTGAAAGTGGTCAAAGTTAGGGTTGAAATAAGATATGAAGAAAAGAACTTTCTCATTTATGAAACAATTTCACAATTTGCCTGGACATTTGGCAATCAGTAAGAATTAGAGACAGAAGAACTTAAGTTTATTTAACCCTACTAAGTATCAATGGAACAGTCGTCGTAGGATTTAAGTCGCGTTATCGAAGAATGTAAATTGTAACCGAAGTTGTGCACTTTTTATTAAGTTCGATAGGATTTTAGTGTTTATGTAATTAGGATAATTATATAAGTATAATAGGATACGGGTTATGACGAACGTCTGAAGTATTTGTGACCAGAATCATTTAAGCGTTTTAAGTGTAAGTTAAGTAGTAGGTAGAGTAAATTATGCTTTATCGGTAAAAATGGGAATTGTCCAGTCGAAAGTTGCCATATTAGCAATTTAATTTTTCTAAGGGGGGAAGGGAAGTAAAGTCAAAATCCGTAAGTTTTGATTTCAATAAGGACAAGAATAAAATTAAATATTAAGGAGTAGGCAGTCCAATCGAAGTTAGATACGCCATTATCCAGAGAAAAATACCACTAGAAACGAGAGTTTTACACACTGGATGATGTCGAGAGAAACGACAAAGATTTGCAGGAGATTACCCAGTGTGGAGTAATGACGAGAGCTGACGTAACAGAAGAGTAGTCCTAGAGGAAACTGCCATAAAACAGGGCAATTTTAAGTAAGCAATTTTGACTACCACAAGTATTGTTGTTGGCCGCCTTACTACGAGTCATAAGAGAGGTACAGTATAACGGTGTAGTGGCAGAAAACGAAATCATAAGGGCAGATCTACCAGATTGGAGTGCTATTGATATAACGTTAATAATTGTCCTTGAAACCAGACTTTTGGAAAAGTTGCGATTCTTATTAAGTTAAGCTGAAAATGTCAACTTTCTTCAGGACATGCACCCATGGGTTTGGTATAGGTCATTTTGTAAAGTTGTGTCAAGAGATACCAAATGTTTGTATAGCCTATGTATTCATGAATGTGTCAGATAGATGTAAAGGATATGTAATTGTAAATCAATCTGTGTCAGGAGACACTTTTTCTAAGGAGGGAGGATTGTAACGAATGTTAATTTAGGTTTAGCAATTCGTTCAGTGAATAATCGTAACACTAGAATGTAAACCTGCGAGTCACAACTCCCTCGGCACACGTCACCACGAGATGACGAGTACAGAATTAAAGTCTCGCGAATTTAGCAAGATTGCTAAATGTTTCATGAACCAAGGTAAGCAATACTGGGTTCACGCATTTAGCAAGATTGCTAAATATTTCAAGAATTAAGATAGTAAGCATATCCGGGATCAAGAAAATATATAAGCCAGGAGATGGGACTCGCGGGGCTCTTAATCAACTCTTAATCGACGATAGTCAGTCTTCGTCACACTTAGTGAATTAGATGCAGTTTTAGTCAGGATCACCTTTGGAGGAGTTGGAACATAATCAGTGATTGAAAAGGATGTAAATAATGATCGAGTTCACCAATAAATGTAAGTGTATTTTCTAGACAGTGGTTACCGAATGTAGAACCTAGGACAACCGTCCGAACTTCCCCCTCCACAGATTCGAACCTAATCCTTCGAAGAATACCGCTCGGAGATAGGGTCAAGAAGAGACCCGAACGGAAGCGCGTACCACGGCACGGGTACATACGTAATAAAACTGCGCATCCTTCTCTTATCTGTCATGAAACTTCTGACAGTGTAGTTACCGAAAAACGTCTAAAAAACTTGCTCCAGTTTGTTCACCTTATGATGGAAAATGCCCGAGTTGCGACAGAATATTTGCAGAGGACCGCGGGTAGCTAGCGATTGGCTAATTCACGCTTTCTATTTTCCTTTAGATGCAAAACGGCCCCCACACCCCCAACACGCCCGGTAGTTCGGGTATGCATTCCTCCGGGCCCTATCATACTGGCATGTCGTGTGACAACAACGTCAACTCCTCAAATATGACAGACGCTCTTGCCGACCTCCCCTCCGACTTGAACTTTGACCCAGCGGCCGTCATTGACGGGGAGGGACAAGGACAAGAGAACCTGAACGTAAGTGTTTTTACTTCACTATTTCTTTTTCAGAGTGAAGGGAGAACTCAGCAGATAGAGACAAGCGTTTTTTCAGGCAATGTTGATATAGAATATTCATTTAGGACATTTCACAGTCGCAGCGAAAGCTAAATTGATATTTCCTGTAAGGATAAGTAAAAATAAGAATAAGATTGTTTATCTTTCTTGTTTGCGACATCTGTCCGTCGATCGGTATTGCATTCCACAACTGGAGCTCGTCACGGGGTATAAGGTTTTATGGTCAGGGAATAAGTGTATGTACAGTATAGACGTGTAGTACTTCGGATGTCTACTAATTTGACCCAGACAACTAGGTCTTGTCTACGCCAGATCCAGTCTTCGCCAGGCTAATCATCTGAGAAAATCAAGTTCAGATATACCTGTATAAGCCATATCTATTTTGACGATACTGATCGAAACTTCCTGCCTTACTTCCGCCTTACTTCCGGTTTCGGCCGAATTCCGAGCGAACTACTTGCCAGCCAAGAAAAGATAGTTCAGAAACGAGTCAGCGCCTATAAAGAACATCTAATCAACTTCAAATAAAACTTCAACTTGTAAAAAAAAAAATCCGGTTTCAACCGGATTCCGGACGAACTATATGTCCGAGTAAAAAATGATTGTCATATACAGATTCAGCGTCTCTTCTTACCCTTAAATCTGTCATCTAATCAACTTCAAATACAAATTTTACTTTTAACAAATTTTCCGGTTTGGCCGGATTCCGGACGAACTACTTGTCCGGCGAGAAAATGGTTTTCACCATCGTGTTCAGCATGTCTTCTTACCCCTAAATCAAACATCTAATCAACTTCAAATACAAATTTTGCTTTTAATAAATTTTCCGGTTTCGGCCGGATTCCGGGCGAACTACTTGTCCGGCGAGAAAATAACTTTCATATTCGGATTCAGCGTGTCTCCTTACCACTAAATCAACTATCTAAAAAGCTTTCAAAAAATATTTTGTTTGCCCCTTAATTTGAAACCCCTCCCCCACCCTCAAATATAGGGCTACAGAGCCCATCTTCGAACTTGACCTGTACTTTGATCCAACCAATCCTCCCGCCAAGTTTCATCAAAATATATCAATCCCTTCGAGAGTTATCGTGCTTACAGACAGACGGACAACTTTTGCGATGTCATAGGTATCCGTCACTAACGTTTTGGGATCCCAAAAAGGCGACGAAGAACATGGACAAATTCAAACCCAGTGAACAGTGAAGTTAAAATAAAACAAAACTCAAGCCACCGACTGTTCTATTTTGGAATCTGTTGCTTTTATTTCTCAGTTGATTTCGGACCCTTAAACGGCCAGATGTAAGCGTCCAAAGGGTGGGACAGTTCTGATTCAAAGAGGCATTCCTCTACTGGTTGTGGATAGGCATGGGCACTGTTCCTGTTTTTTTCTTCCTGTTTTAGGGATAAAAAAAAACCCGGCTGGGTTCAAAACAGCTGTTCTGTTTATTTTTGGATCCCTAAAACAGTAAAAAAGGAAGAAAAAAAAAGGAACAGGAACAGTGCCCATGCCTAGTTGTGGAACACACCCCAAGTTGACCAGTGGCCACCCCCTCTGATAAACGTCGAGAGGGACCATTTAGGCTTTGATGACCGCGGAAAGTGTTCTTTGCTGAACGATCGATGGACTCGACTTCGGGAGCCAAGTTGCTAAGGGCCGGGAAATCTGTGGGAACGGTAGGAATACAAAGATATGGGAGGGACAGGAATAAAGGATCGTACTTGTTGCTAGTCAGAATTTCGGGTAAATAAACTACTTCTATTGATGTCAGCCCAAATGCCTCCGGCCGGATGCTCTTAGTGAAACTTTTGTTTAGAAGTTGAGACTGAAAGACGTCGCAGATCTGACCTTTGAACGGGAGTTCCGAATATGAACTTTTGTGAAGCTTGAGTGGGTCGATATGGTGAAGCGACGGCCTAGAGTCCCATCAGGTGACATTAAAGAAGTATATTAAAAAAATGACTCAAAGCGGATAAATCAGCTAGGATATATAAATCCGTAAAATCTGTATTTTGAGCGGAGTATTATTTTAGATTAAATTTGCCTAATAATAATAAGTGCCTCAGATATTGGATTCAGTTGAGAGCGAATTGCCTACCAGTAGGCTACATAGGAAAAAGAAAAAATCTAAAAGAACAAGACCAAAGGTTCCGATGGGATCCCAAAAATTCAATATCTGATCCAGACAGTACCGGTATAAGGTTTTTTCTTCGCCAGGCCAAACAGCTAATCATTGAGAAAACCAAGTTCAGATATGGATTCAGCATGTATGTTTACCCCTATAAGCCGATCGAAACGATCCTACCCTACTTCTGTGAACTTTGCGGTTTTGGCGAAATTAAAGAACTACTTGTCCGGCGAAAAACTAAAGCTCAAAAACGAATTCAGCGTATCTCCTTACCCTTACATCCAACATCCCAACTTCAAAGAAAAATTTAACTTCTAACAAATTTTCCGGTTTCAACCGGATTCCTGAAGAACTACGTGTCCTGCTAAAAAATGATTGTCATACGGATCCAGCATTTTTTCTCACCCCTAGATCTATCATCTAATCAACTTCAAATAAAACTTTTACTCTTAGCAAATTTTCCGGTTTTGGCCGGATTCCGGGCTAACTAATTGTCTGGCGAGAAAACAGTTTTCGTATTATTGTTCAGCATACCTGCTTACACCTACATCGAACATCTAATCAACTTCAGACACAAATTTTACTTTTAACAAACTTTCCGGTTTTGGCCGGATTCCGGGCGAACTACTTGTCCGGCAAGAAAATGGTTTTCATATTCGTGTTCAGCATGCCTTCTTACCCCTAGATCCAACATCTAGTCGACTTCAAATAAAACTTTTACTTTTAACAAACTTTCCGGTTTTGCCCGGATTCCGGGTGAACTACCTGTCCGGCGAGAAAATGGTTTTCACATTCGTGTTCAGCATGCCTTCTTACCCCATAATCGACTATCACATTAGCTGTTTAAAAATATTTTGCTTGTCCCTTAATTTGGGCCCCCTCCCCCACCCCTAAATGTAGGGGTACAGGGCCCATCTACGAACTCGACCTTACTCTTGATCCAAAGAATGCTCACACCAAGTTTCATCAAAATATCTCATTCCCTTCGAGAGTTATCGTGCTTACAGACGGACGGACAGACGGACGGACAGACGGACGGACAACTTTTGCGATGTCATAGGTATCCCTCCACTTACGTTTTGGGATCCCAAAAAGGAGAACCGAGTATAGTGACACCCTGCCCTCTATGTAATGAAGGGAATGATGACTTTTAGTTGCTTAATTAGTGTATAACTTGTTCATGTATATGGCCTCTGGCTTTGAATACGAGATTATTGTTATTATTATTATTATTGTTCAGCGATATTTCGGTACTTCTTGGCAGAAGACCTGCTCAGAATGTATCTGGAAGAAACGAAACTACAATAAATAAATTAAGCCTCTAGCAATAATAAGTATCCTGTTTTGGTGAATTTCTAAGAAGTAATTCTGCCTGTTTAAGTTTTCCAACTATTTAGAATATTGGAACTTGAACAATAAAGCATAGCGAGGTGTACTTTGAGAATGTATTTGGACTCATACCTCCGGATCTTTTATTGCAGATGCTGGAAACTTTGATACCTTTCCAGAGCTTGCATTTTCCTTGTTACCCTAGTCCTTTCCCCTTTTTAATTTTAATAAAAACAATACTTATTTCCCGTGCTATCTCAGGATCATATGTTCATACTATCGAAATAAGACCATTTCGTCTTCTGTTGTCTATCAAATCTGGACATTTCCTTAGAGCCTTTGGCATGTTGGCAGTTCAGGAATTCATCTGTTGATTTTTTATTTTTATTTTTACAAATAAAGCAGTCTCAAAGCAATCTCTGAGTGAAGTTTAGTTGCATTGAAAAATGGATCAACCTACTCCGCGGAAGACCAACGTAGACATCGGGAAAGATTTAAAAATCGTGAACGATCGTGTATCGTACGTGAAGACTGTCTTTATAGGGAAGTGCTCCTGGAGTTCTGATTAAATCTCCCCCCCCCCCCCATACAATATATATAAACACTGCTCTTACCACCACTCTTGTCTGCGGCACACATGGCCTCTAGACTTCGGTTCCAGGTTCCTTGATCAGCGGAGTCGAGAGAAGCACGTTAATATATATTATCGCCCTTGCTGAGGGTGATATAGTACGCCCAAACAAAAGTAAAGGCTATAATGATATAACACTAGTACACTTGTTTTAATTTTCTGGTATTCCCCTGTGTTGTGGCTGTAAGCAAGCCCCTTTTGTTGAGTTTATGAGCTCCCACCTAAGCGGACAGACAAGTACGGGTTTGAACGCTGACGCCATCTAGGTTTGTCAGCGTAAGTTTTTTAGACTTAGGTCTTCCGCGCTTGGTAGCGCGCGATAATGTTAATTCATGATTGTACCCCCGACGAACAGGGATCTCAGTGAATTGGGTTTTGTGAAGAGAACACTGAGAATAAAGGATTATTTTTACTTACAAGGACAGAAAGAGGAACGTGAGTTTGAGCCATAGGCTGAGTAGGGTAGGATATTCCTTCCACTCTAATTGTTGATTGGTGAGAGAGTGGATGAAAAAGGCTAGGCACGCCGGCTTCAAGACAGTTTTCCACGTTATCCACAAGGTCTCAAGGACCCCTGTCAAGACCTAGCTCATCAACCACCCTCAAAACCCCAGCACCCTGATGTTAAAAGAAAAACTCCAACCGTGCGTTATCACTTGAGATCGCATGAATGTTTGTGCGTTATCACTTGATATCGCATGGCTGGCCGTGCGTTATCACTTGATATCGCACGGTTGGAACTTTTTTCTTTTAACACCAGGAGAATACCAGAAAATTTTGGCACTTGGTAGGAGTGCCGAAGAATACCTTATCACGAATTGGTATGTCGTTTAGCTGGAGATTAATAGCTTCCCTTTTCTTTTTAGCTTCTGCCGGACAATATGGTGGATACCATGGACCTCCTTTCCTATCTGGATCCCCCTGACTTTGCTACGCCTCCGTCAAGCGGGGGAAGTAGTGGCGGTGGTCAAGGTGGCTCAACGCCGGCAAATAGTGCGCCCCCTACGAATGACGATTTGTTGGCTCTCTTTAACTGAGCATGAGAGCGCGTGAAATCGCAATCAGGACTTAAGTCGAGAGTCAAAGCTGTGCGGTGCTGCAATACATGCTAGGTCGCCAAGAATATTCTGATCACCTACCTTGCTGTCACAGGACGAATGACTGTCTGCTGGTGGACACGTGTCAAAGGTTCTCACACTTCCTACCCGGAATGAATTTGTCAGCAAAAGAAAATTTATCCCAAGAAACTGCGTGTTCACATGTAACCGCCGTCTAAAACGGGAAAACGCATTGGGATAAAAATCAAAGACTGGCGTAATTATAGACGATTCGGGAATCATAAACCCCCATCTCGCCCAGAAGTCCCTATGCTCTTCCATTCGGCAATGCTGAAATTGCAATAGCTACCGATTGCCTAAGTGTCTGCCTAGTAGCTGTTCCTGACGACGTATTATCCACCGAGTATGTCCAAGGCGTCTCGATCGCAGCGTTTCTGACCCACTTTCGCAGGCAGCGTGTTTGGAGCGAAGAAGTAGAAGTGTTCGTGGTGGGAGAGTGCCATCTTCTGTTCGACGGTGAAGCGGACTGGACAAAACAGCAACTGACGTTACCTACATGTTCCTGGTAGCGCCGGCGCCACGTTTCTACCCCACTGTTGCCGGCAGCTTTTTCTCAGTGATGAAGTGTTAGTGGTAAATCTAGAGATCTTCTAGATGAACGTTGTATCTTCGTATTTACTACTGTTCCTATTTGCCAAAGGCGTGGAGCGATTGAAGTGTTGAACGGGTGATATATTTTTAGACTGAGTTTCGTAATAGAGATATGTGCGCATGGATATAGGTTAACGGGTATAGGATGACAGTTGGTGTGTTGTTGGCGGTTTTCGGGCATGGATCGCCTGGTTCTGTCGAAGCCAAAGAAAAGTCTGGTATGCCAAATTTATCGGTTCTTAAAGCAAGCTTTAATCGGTGACTATATTTGTTAAGTTGCACATGTGTAAAAACTCACAATATGCAATTGTTTATGCATTTAGAGTGACAAGCGTACGTTCTATCGATAAGGAGGTTTTGTTGGTACAAATACGTGTTAAGTGCACAAGTTATTATTCGCTGCAGTGTAAATAAGGCTTGTTATATATCTGGGAATACTGCCGATGTTTGAGGGTGGTGTTGACGGCGACTAGCGGAAAAAAGAATTGGATTACTCTTAACTTCCGTCCTTTAGGATAGGCTGCTATTTCACTAAAATTCCCTCATTTGACCGGTCTTTCTCTAATAATCAACCAAAAATATATCGATAAAATTGCAAGAAGAAAAGTTTTTAAGAGGTATCTTCCTCTGAGGCAAAATATACCACCCGTAGTTGTTTCGGCGGTTCAAAAGCCTGCTGTTCTTGATGAACCGACAGTTTTGAATCTTTTGTGTCTTTTATTTATATATTTATGACCCGCTTAATATGTCCAGCGGGATAATACAAAATAAAAAGAAAGTAAAAGACAGAAATCAAAACGCTAAACATGATAAATAATTGAACGTATTTACGTTCTTCAAATACTCTTCATATTTTAAGTTTTTTAGTTTTTAATTTGAATGTTAAATTTCACTTTAAAACTTATTTTCTACACAAAAGCTTAATGCATAAGACTAAACATATTCTGGATTAAAAATCCGTCTAAAATTGAACACAGAGCAACCGCTTCTACTGTTTTTATAGCGGCACTGTGGACCAGTTGTATTCAGCAAGAAAGACGGATACATTTGCATAAACAAATTTCTGCGAATGGGCTGATCCTCAGAATAATGATCAAACATATGTTTAGAAAAGTCCATTTGGGGCCTGAGTTTCTTGGCCTACCCCACAGTGGGCCACTACGAAGTAACTTACCAGTATACTCCAAACTCCAGTAAAATATTGATTTGAATCAAAGTGATAAGCAGTATATGTTGGCTGCCCAGGATTTCAAAGATGGGCAGTATGCAGTTTTAGGTAAAACACAAGCAAAAGGCATTTGTAGAAAATTTTATTCAAGAAAAGCAAAAAGTGCTTAAAAATAACGACCACTTACAAATATGTGAGATGTTTAAAAATGCTGAAGGCAAGACTGGAAAGGCAAAAGCCGACACAAAATTCAAATAATGCGATGGGGGGGGGGGCTATAGCAACATTTAGTGGACGGAAGGGAAGTAGTAATCCTTCTTAGGGCGCGTATCAGCGCTGGAATGTCAGTATTGTTTCTGTACAGCGTTATTGCAATATTCTTTCATTCCTGCCTGTCGCGCAACTGTCAAATTGTGAAAGCATTTAGAATCTCTCCTGTACCCTTATTTATCCACAAGGTTCACCAGGGGGTCCGTTCTCCAAACCAGTGAAATGTTCGGTTGAGAGCATGAGTGTATCCCAGGAACTGATTACCACTCACAGCTTAATCGTCTAGCAGTTCTGCAAGCTCCTGTCTTCCCCATGAGAAGCTTTTGGTACACAGCTCTGAACCTGGCGACTCCTCCGAGCCCGTGCTCCTACGCGTAGATCTCCTCATACACCATAAGCGGGAACGCAATTTTGTTTGGCTGCGTTCACGCTTAACGATCTATTCACGACATCACTTCATTTGCTCCGGCTACAGCCAAGTTCTTACTCTTGCCGCTCGTGTCGCAAGACTGTTGCTCCCACGCCACTGTGTCCCAAAAATAAATCGAGCTTGCAGAACTGCTAGATGATTAAGCTGTGTTATCACTGCACTGTCAAGAATTTTGATAACATATAAAACGCATCCTTGTATTAAACGTTATAAGAATAGATCTGTTATGACCTTTTAAGTCTCATATATTCAAACAATGCATAAAACGGATACGTCAGCTACGACGCTTTGGCAGCGGTATTTCGGCCCTTCTTGGCAAGGGTCCTCGTCAGGCTGTGGAACGGCAGGGACAGTGGTGGAGAAGGAACGAACCGGCAATAAATAACGAAGCTTCTACCGAGGACCCTTGCCAAGAAGGGCCGAAATATCGCTGTCAAAGCATCGTAGCTGACGTATCTGTTTTTTGCATTGTTTGGATATATATTTCCCAGTCGGCCTGGGTTCAAGGGGTATCTAAGTCTTATGTGTCGAGATACAAGGATGCGCACACAAAGTATCAAACTTGTTAGAGTGTGGCTCTCCTTTGTGGAGGTATTACACCGTACTCAACGAAAACAGGTCTGACTCAACGTTGTCAGTAGGCTACTGAGCAGTTAGGAAAATAGAGTATTACTCGAAGTTGTAAAAATCGACCAATAGGATGCGAGACTTGTTTTGTTGTAAAAGTTTGAAACCTTCAGAATATCTGAGCAAACTCCTTTCCAATACCGTGATTAAAACGATCGAGAAAGGGCCGGGAAAATGTTTCCGATACCTTACAGGTCAGAATGGCTACCAAAAGCTCACAGTTCAGTCTCAAAGTGATTAAAAAAAATCAAGAAGGGGCTGGGAAAATGTTCCAATACCTTACAGGTTCAGAATGGTTACCAAACGCTCACAATTCAGTCTTAAAGTGATTGAAAAATCATGTCGGGAAAAATCTTTTCAGTGCCTTGTAGGTTCAGAATGGTTACCAAACACTTATAACTCAGTCTCAAAGTAAAAAACCCTATAGTCAAATTATCAGAATCAAAATTTTGCTTTTTATGAAATGATGGTGCAGAAATATCCGTTTTCGTTGGGTAGGCTGTAATCTCTATCGCAGTGTAGCCTTGCATTCCCGATGCGCAAGAAACTTCCAGTACCCTAGGTCCTATACAATCTAGATGGTATCAGTGGCACATGATACCTTGTTCATGGTTGATCACAAATGCCTTCCACAAGCATGATCTCTTGGCGATCTTCTTATCCAAGTTTATTTCGGGGAGATGAAGGAGTGGTGCTCTGCGCCCTCTGGTTTGGGCAGATAGAAATTTCAGTTGTTCTAGGCAGACGGAAAATTCAGTCGGTCTGGACAGATATAATTTCATTTGATGTGGAGAAAATTCATTTAGCCTGGACAGATTGAAAATTCTTTTGTTTCCTACAAAACGAACCCAATTAGACTCGGAATGAATTACTTTATTATGTCTGACCAAAACGGTGCCGTTTAACGCCATATAAGACAGTGGGAAAAGTGAACCCAAATAAAGGGGGAAGAAGTCGCTCTTAGGTATTGGAAGGTTTTTGTAAAAAGCTAAAATGAACCAAGGAGCCTGAAATTCTGGATACCGGTTGGTACCCGGAAAAAAAGACTGCCGGAAACTTCTTTTCCGGCCTCCCATGCCGGAAATCAGTGGAATGCCTCATATCGTTTGCTCTGACACTTGGCGTGTTAAGTTACCCCAGCTTAAGATTTGACGGGGTTAGAAGACCATTTTCTTTGTCATGATTGTACAAGATCCCAGCACCGCGTCAGTGCTTAAGGATGCTTGCACGACCCATTTGTATTGGTGCTCGAGAACCTTAAAGCGCAAATGACTAGAGTTGTTTTTTCTTGACAGTTTGAATAGGCCAATAGGAACCGGTTTCATCTCAATCTGTCGTGTCTTCGCATTGCGTAGTTTAAAATAAGCCATCGTCATTATCACTACAACAAAATTTGTTTGGCACGAGACGTCATGATGAGCGAAACCTGTCTCGTGATCATGACAACTTGTTTGAACGTAAATTGCTCGTAAAGCAGCAATGGGATCGTCTTGCCTAAAAAGTACCATTATAAAGGCCTACAGAGGAAAACGCTATTCATGTCGTTGGTGCTTTAAGGTTCCCTAACAACATCTTCAGTACTTTAGAGTTTCGTTAGTAAGTGGAATTTCATTTGCTTTCTCTGATGATAAGTTCCGTTTCACACACAATGCTCGTATGATAGATGTCCTCTTAACTCCGTATGGCAAAGCGAGGTCTGGTAACTGCGACCCGGGCTGATTACAAACAACTGCATGCTTTCCACTTTTGTTAAGCGTGATTGAGACGTGGGGGCAGGGACTCGCTACGCTCGTCTGATATTGTGAATCATGTATATAATCAGCCTCGGAGCCTCACTTAGCCGGATGGATGTTTAGAGGACACTGTCTGTCGCGTTGATATTTTTTTCATATCTGATATTTTCTTTTGAACTGCGAACCTTTCAGTGCAACTTCCTTCGTATTTTATTGTCAAGTAAACTGGTCCATCCTCGGGTAATGTATTATTTTACTTGGTTCTACTCGTTCATTTTGCAGTTGCGGACCAAAGCCCTTTAAGACGTTTTCTATATATGAGCTTTTTTCCGGCTAGGGAAAGCTTTCTTCCTACGAAATGTTGTCTTATTATAAATGTTGTTTACATGAATGTACAATACTGTCATTCTGCATTAAACTGTAGCGAGTTTTACACACGAGTATCACTTTTATTACCTGTAATGAATAGCTAACAAAACCCTAATCCGACAGATAAGATTACGAAAATCTGTCAGGACGGTTCGGTTGAAAGTATAGGGCGATTCTGGCGATCTGGAAAGCTCAATATGCACCGGCTTTAAAGTTGAACCGAAAGGGGCTGAGATAGGACAGTCTCGTTACCCAACACTTACTCACTTAAAAAGGCTTGAAGACCCGACGAAAATGCGTTACTTCGTTGCTCCGCTACTCACGAATAATCGATTTTCGACTAGTGGACTTTCCCCGTCGGATTTCAATCAATGAGTATATTTCACATAATAATATTTCTTTAGAACAAAAATAACCTTGTACGTCAAAACAAAATGGTTTGAAAAATACATAAAACAACAGTTAATGCAAAGTAAAATAAACTAAGTGTCAAACGCTGCTTTGTTATAATTACATACGAAATATGGTATAAAGGATTTTAAAAAACGCTGAGAAGACTTGACATCGGGTTCTCTAAGGAGTTGTTTCTTCGCTACTTTTCTTGCTTGCCGCGTGTCGACGGTTGGCTCAGGGGTGTAAAAAGGCGGTAGGATGTCGCGATGGTCTGGAGACAGAAGGAGGGAATATCCAAATGCCATGGTGAGATCGTGTCTCCTTTGGTTGGGTGTTTCTAGCTTTAGGGTCCGCAGGCTAGTGTTGTAATCAACGTACATGTGACCGAGTACAATGCGGCAAGCTCTCTTCTGAAGGGTCTCCAATTGGTCGCTTTGTTCACTGGAGAGAGAGCTGTGGTACTTCTATGCGCTTGTGCCTGTGTTGTATGCTTGACGAACAATTTGTGTTCAGGCACTAAGCAGTCTTCACCAAGCTCATCACTGCCCGCTAAAAAGCCTCGTTTTGTGTTGAGATTCAAATTTTCCGACGTCATAGTAGAATTTGCGCTGTGGGGACGGCCGTAGATATTCTGATTGTCACTACTAGAGCAGATAGTGGAAAATCAAAAATCCCTTAGCAGAACCCAAATAATTCAGTGTATTCAACTAAATGTTGCAAAAAGAAGTTAGCTTTTCCAGTTCAACTTTAACGCATTGTTTAAATAGGTTTAATAAGGTGTAATGCGGCGTACAGTTTCACCTTTTTCTTGGGGCGCGCTGTAATAAACTGCATGAGGAGAATAGACCTTGGTTCTATTTTGTCTTATGCAGCGCCAACCAGATCGCTTGGTTGGGTTCTGCCAAGAACAAATAAGCACAAGAACCTCCGTCTCCCGATCTTTGTAATACGACCGTGCTTAGTCGAATAGATTCCGATGCCCTGCACTTGCAAACGAGCGGAGGCGAGCTACGCGGAACATCCCAATTCGTTTCCTCTGCAAACAGCTACCTCGCAGTAAAGCCCCGGAGAAGGAAAGTCGAGGGTAACAGACGATTGGTTGTCTACCATTGTGACGTCACATGTGACGCGCTGCAGAGGCGGGTCATGCACGCACGCCTGCTATGGTCTTTTCCTCTGATATGCGCAGCGGCGAAGAGGGAAGTAGACGGGCGTCAACTGAAAGCTCAGCGAGTAGCTCTAGCTCTGCTCAGTTTTGCTGGGGTATCTAATTTTTTTTAATCTTGAGAATTAATAAGTGTCACCAGGGACCCATAAATTTCCTGTAATGCCTCGCCATTCAGGGAGCTTGTCAATAAGAGATTTCTGATGCGCTCTTGACCGACCGTCCGGTAGTTCAAGAAATACCCACGGGGATATAATACGCGACTATCCAGATAGACAAAATTTGGGATTGGTTGCTGGCGCCTTGAGGGAGGAGTCTCTTTGGCGCTCTCGTCCAATGAGCCAAACAAGAACGCCGATTCGATCCAAGCGGAATTTTTGGAAAGTAGGAGAGGGTCGGGCAACATAGAAGCATAGGAAATGACAAGCCCCCTGAATGGCGAGGCATCACAGGAAATTTATGGGTCCCTGGTGTCACAAAAGACAGACCGAAGCTTTTCATATACCTTTCATGTGTGCAATTTATTGGTGTTGATTTGGGGATTTTTCCCGGGGGGGGGGTCTACTTCTGGGAAGGTCGTGAGTGGGTGGAAAAAGATCACGGAACGTGGGGTCAGAAAAAACCCGAATTCCGTTGATTTCCGTAGGGAGCGTTAAGGAACTCGCTTCGCTTTCCAGAGCTGTTCTTGCACTCCGCCCGTTTCCGTAAGTGACATGTAAAGTGAATCCACCACGTGCGTGGAAGGAAAGTGATCTTGGCAAGTCAGCGAGAAGTAGCAGATTCCAAGAATACGCCAAAGGGCCCAATGCCCACGCAGGCTTCTTCCTCGTCGATGGATTCTAGGTGTTGCTAGCGCCGCTGTTGGCGTCTTAGACCAAAGAGTCTTAAGCTAGGTGCCCACGGAACGCGAATCTTTTTCCGCCACGCGGCGCGAAACAAATTCGACTTGGAGTTGAAACGGCGCGGCGCGAATTTTTTCCATTCGCGACGTCAAATTCGCCCAGGCGAACGCGAATTCGCGTTCTGTGGGCACCTAGCTTTCGACCGTATCGATCAGGTCGCACGCTCGCAGGATCGCAAATAGGTGCTGGAAAATCTTGATTACGACTGACTGGTGTGGTTCCTGTTTGGTGATATCTACACATGTGGGGTTAATCTTCAGCCTTGTCAGTAGGGATTTCAGTCTACCTCGTGCATTCAGCGATTTGCACATGAACAGGATGTGGTCCATTGTCTCGTCGCCGTTTTGGCAAATCCGACATGATGGGGATGTGGGGGGGTCTTCGTTGGGGGAAAGCGCAACGATTGTAAAGGCGCAATGACTTTCCGCTCGTTCTTGCACTCGGCGGATTATCGCTGGAGTTTTAGGAAAGCGAATCCGTGAGATCTCCCTTGATGTGTGACCGTATAGAGATTTCGGCGTATCCGACGAAGACGGAAAAAGCACAATGAAAGAATTTAAAGGGCGATTCGGGCGTTCTCACGGTTTTGCTTTTATAATAAGCGAGGATCTTTTTTTTTTTTTTTTTTTTATTAAGGATAAATAAGCGGATACAACATTTCATGCGCGAGCAATTTGGTAGATCTTTGTCACTGTACATACAAAACAAGGACAACCAATACATAAACTTGTAAACAACCGATAACGTATTACATCAGCTGATTATACTTTTCCAAAAATCGAGGTACGAAACTATTGCGGTATCGCTCGGTTCTACAAGAGATAGGCGCGAGTTTTGGAACTTTCGTAGCCACATCTCGTTCGGGTCGGCTTCTTTCGGGAACATGAGGAGGAGGCAGGAAATGGCGATAAGTGGGATTACCAAGGATTTTCAGTCCAAAATTTGTACAAAGGTGTTCCCTGCGAGCCGATAGGGTAGGAAGATTAAATTCATTCAGAAGGAATGAGTACGGCAATTTACACCCACCGTAAATAATTTGAAGGGATCGCTTTTGAACCCTCTCGATCTTATCTGATTCGCACTTAGTTAGCCCATAGTGCCAGGCTGGACAAGCGTATTCCAGTAGAGGACGAGTAAACATACAGTAGAGTGATATCATCTTTTTTTTGGCACTTTAAACTTTTTCAGTACTTCGAGCATATAAATCGCCGAATTAGCCTTTTTTATAATATTTGAAGTGTTTTTATGCCAAGTTAGGTCTGAAGAAATAATTAGTCCAAGGAGTGTAATTGAATCAGTAAGAATATGGGATGGAATGGGAGGGTTGTACTGAGGCTGTGACTTTAGAAAGGAGAAGGGGATAATTGCTGACTTATCGTTATTAACAACCGTATTATGAGACCTTGCCTCAGAGGCAATCTCATGGATTGTGGAGACAGCCTGGCTTTTGAAATTCCTCAAAAGAACTGCAACTAAACGTATTCGTCTACGAATTCGTCTACGTATTTCCACCTTTCCTCATGATCTTCGGCGATATCATTAATCGTAATTAAGAAACACAGTGGACCAAGAACCGTACCTTGCGGATCACCACAAAACACTTGTTGTGGATCAGAAAAACAATTTTTATATTTTACAATTTGTTCTATATTAGTCAAAAAACTCGCAATAATATTTACAATAAATTCAGGGATATTTTTTTCTTTCATTTTCTTCAGCAGAATTTCGTGGTCAATTAAATCAAAAGCTTTTTTAAAATCAATTGCGAGTAAGTTCAACTGCCGAGTGCAAGAACTGACAGAAAGTCGTTGCGCCTTTACAACTTTTCGCTGAGTTGCCGAGATCCACTCACGTAGTGGATTCACTGTCCAGAACTAGCCGAGCGCAAAAACAGCTTTGGGAAGCGAAGCGAGTTTAAGCCAAAAGCGCAAGAACAGATGGCGCATAAACTAGCGAAGCTTTCCAGGTCGCCCGTAAGAGTACGCATTGGCACCTTAAGGTTGCATATGTAGTCCCTTGAATCTATAAATTAAAATAAAATACAGAAGGGAAATTTCAAAAAAATTATTCTGGTGTAGTCTGGGTGAAAATTTGTGACTTTTCGCTGCGTAGAGTCGAGCATTCCATGCGATAAGGTTACGCTTCATAGGAGGCCGATGAGGCGGCGAAGTCTCCTTGACCTTTTCACGCACGTTGAATGACTTTGCAGACTCAAGCCGGCATTAAAGAAAGCGCAGCCTTATCGCATGGAACGGTAGACTCTACGCAGTGAAATGTCATAACTATTATATACCGAAGCAAACTTTAAGAAATCTCTCTTCGTTATTAAAGGTTAACTTCCAGATTCAAGTGATCACATATGAAACTTGTCAGGTTTTAATACGTACTTTAACATTCCGGGGTAAGGTATAGGACTTTCGACTTTGAGACTGTAATATCGGCGTTTGGTAACTGATGCGGTTCTGATCACTGAAAACGTGATTTCTACTGTTAGATCACAACGAAACAGTTTCGGGGCAAAATTTGTTTGGAAAAGAGACACTGAGGTTTACAAACAACAACACAACTACAAACCACAAAACGAAATCTCGCATCCTATTCGTCGGTCTTTCGAGAAGATTCGAAATTTCCAAACGCCCAGAATTCAGTCTCGACGTCGAAAATAACTCTCAATAACTGCGTTCTTTGTCCCCGGAGTGTTCACCGGTGGTCTCTGGTCTTAACCTATAAAGCGTTTTTGTATCCATTGGTGACTGCTCCCACTCTTAAGGCGTATTCTTGCCGTTCCCCGAGGACTCCACTTGAGGAGTCCCCGCGTTTTTGTTTGTCCCGGGGACTCACTCCCTGTATTCTCGCAAGTCCCCACGGACGGGGAATGCTCCGATTATCATCACCATCATCAAAAAAGACTCCCTTTCAGATTCGGAGGGGATTCAGTTTTTGCTGGTGTTGGTGCAGTGTAAAATTAATTAAAAACAATCAGAATAAACAAAACCAAAAATAAAGTGGATCTAGACTAATTTCGTCAACTGCATATTTTCTTTCGAATAGAATCCGTTTTAGAAGCACTCCCCGTGTTCTCGCTGTTTTCTGTACGCGGAGTCCGCGTGGAGTGACTCCCTCTATTTTCGCCGTTCCCTTCGATTCCCCGAGGAGTCCTCGGGGAACGGCGAGAATACGCCATTAAGAGTGAAATCTCTCTATCCAACGAAAACGGGTCTGAGTCAACTTGGCAGTAGCCTACTGACCGACTAGGAGACCTGATATGAAGGTGCAAGACCAACCAATAGGATGCGAGACTTGTTTTGTAGTAAAGTTTGAATCCTTCAGGATCCACTTCTGAGTAAACTCCAATGCCGTGATTTAAAGGACCTCTCTTGCTTATTCTGCCTTTTATAATATCCCTAGCTCCCTTGTGGGATTATAAGCTTATAAAATCCCACCTTTCTCCATTGTTTCGTTTTGTGCTCACGAATTTTTAGCGCTTTTTCTGCCGTGCCGAGTTTTGCCCGTCACACAACGCAAAGTTTGACAGAATCTCCAATGTCCGCTGACAACTCTTTCATATATAAGGATATGAGAGTCTTCTGTTTTGACTTCTTTTATTTGCTTAGTTTTTCCAACTTTTTAACCACAGCGCGTTCAGTTTTCAAACGTTTTGCGCCCAGCCGCCGCGTCGGAGAGCAGGAGTGCGGGATAGAATCGACAAGCGCTAACAAGAAAATGGCTTATTTGAGGTGGAAAGTTATGACATTTTCGAAAAGCGTTTCTTCGGGACGGGTTCGTAGGGAGAAGATCATTTCTAGTAAGAGTTGTCCTTTAACAATCAAGAACGGGTCGGAACAACTTTTCCAATAACCTACAAGTCCACAATGGGTTACCAAACGACGATAGTTCAGATTCAGTGTAAAAAAGTTCCATGCCTTATAGTCAGGCTTGCAGTATTATTTTTTTTTGCACTTTTTTTATGGCACTTGCAGCTTCGCTCAAGTGCCATATACCGATCACCTTTCGGTCGGTCGGTCGGTCGGTCGGTCGGTCGGTCGGTCTGTCTGTCCACTCATCTCGAGTTAGGGCACTTCCAGATGGGCTAGGACGATGAAACTTGGCAGGAAAATCAGGGACCCGACCAAACTAACCTTGAAATAATCAGTTTCCCGATCCGACCATCTGGGGGGGAGTGGTGGGCCGGGGAATTCTGAAAATTAAGTAGTTTTTCTCACACTTTTTCGAGTTGGGGTACTTCCAGATGTGCTAGGACGATGAAACTTGGCAGGAGCATCAGGGACCCGACCGGACTAACCTGGAAATAATCAGTTTCCCAATCCGACCTTCTGGGGGGGGAGTGGAGGGCTGGGGAATCCCGAAAACTGGAGTAGTCTGTAACTTTCGAACGGGTGATCGGATTGGAATGAAACTTAATAACAGAATAAATGGCATACCTCTGATGTCCCATTTGAAGTCCGGACCGGATTCGACAGCTATGGGGGAGTTGGGGGGGGGAGACCGAAAATATCGAGAAACGGTTAGAATGGAGGGATCGGAGTGAAACTTGCTGGGAAGAACAAGCGTCTGCTCCAGTTAAATCGTTTATACATTTGGACTGGATCCGGACACTAGGGGGGGGGGGTGGAGGGGAGTTTCCCGGAATTCCGGTAATGGCGGTTTTTGGGGATTTCCACGACGAAACTTGGGAGGCGAATCAGGGACCCGATCAAAATGACTTATAAATAAAAATTTACATTATCCGATAGTCGTGGGGGGAGTAGCGGGAGGGGGAATCCGGAATATTGAGTCATGCGTAACTTTGGAACGGTTGATCGGATCTGAGTGAAATTTGATAATTGATCAGAGGACATGTCTCTGGTGATCTTTGTCATGTCCGGACAGGATTCGACAACAACTGGGGGGGGGGGGAATACGTGACCGGCTCAGACTGGGGAGATCGGGATGGAACTTTATGGAAATAATAAAAAGATGCTCTGGATAAATCACTTACAGAACCGGATTGGTTCCGGCGACTGTGGGGGAGTTTTAGGGGGGGGGGGGTCCGGAATTCAGGTGATCGCTATTTAAGGTACTTCCAGATGTGCTAGGACGATGGAACTGGGCTGGAATATTAGAGATTCGACAAGATTGGCTCAGAAATCGCCACTTTCCAAATCCAACATTCCTTAAAGTACCAATCTTGACCGTAAATTTAGAAAAACACTTTTGAGCAAATTATACATTTTCATGATCCCCATGAGCCCATTATCATTTTTGCCTCAAGGGTTTTGCTTACAAATGAAGTTCTAGCTCCCTTAAAGTGCGAATCTGAGCCGCAAGGTCGAAAACTACTTTTTTTTTTATCAAACGATACATCTCAACCCATGATCATTTGTGCCACAAGGGTTTTGCTTGAAAATTTATTCTATCACCCTTAAAGTGCACATTTTAACCGAAAAGTGATTTTTTTTTTTTTTTACCAAATGGTATATATCAATGATCCCTAAGGGCCTGCGATCGTTTTGTCTCAATAGTTTTTCTTACAGATGAATTTCTAGTGCCTATAAAGTACGTATCATGTACGTATCTCGCATTTAACCGCAAAGGTAACCTTAAAAGTACTTTTGATCAAACACTACATCTCAACCCATGCAAGTGCCATATGAGCTTACAGCTCTTGTTTATGATAGATCCAGTAATATCTGTTTTCGGTGAGTAGGGTACAATCCCTTTATAATAATTTCGATATGAGCGAACACTATTTATCATATGCTTCTATTCGGATTTTTCTTCCGCTGAACAACTAACCTTGGCTGAAACGTGGCATCAATTGTAGTTCTTGCGTCTCAGGCGCTGCATTAGGGTAGCCTACCAAGCTCTTTGAAAAAAGGTGCCTTTGCAATCAGACCTCCACGAAAGGGTGTTCTTAAAGTACGTACTGGTACCTGGCAGGTTGCATACGTGATCGAGCGTTTTCTCTTTTATAATCTAACGTTTCTCTTTTATGAGTATAGTGTTTTTCTCCGTAAGACTCGAGTGGTTTTCCGAAAGAGCTAGTCGGAGACGCAATATAAAGAGAGTAAAGGATCGACCTTGTTTAAGTAAGAGATTTCGCTAAGTTGTATCGTCACACAAAGAAAAGAGATTTCAAAACTTTGCTTCTGCAGAACGTCCGTCTCCCTGTCTCTGTAATATGACTATGCGGAGTCGAATATTTTCCCACACCCTGTCCGCTACGAACGAGCGAAGGTTAGTAGCTTCGCGCCATATCACGTTTCGTTACCTCTACAACCGCCGTGAATCACGCGTGAGGAAAAGTAGAATTCAAAGCTGATCGGTTCTACGGACGCGCTCCAGAGCGGGTCAGCGTGCGGAGTACACCTCCTGAACTATTTTTCTGCGACGAGCAACGGCGAAGGGTATCAACATCAGCTCAAAGCTAGAGTAAATACTAGGTCCGCTCAGTTTTGTCGGGGTATTCATAGTCGCTGCATGGGCAATTGCAAGAACACATCGCGACACACCAGCAGAGCTTTCCAGACCGCCAGAATGCTCTATATGACTAAGTCCAAAACACGCCAGTGATCCTCAGGAAGAAGGAGTAAACGTCTCTGTAACGACTCAACGACTCAAATCCTGTGTCAAACAATCACGGCGATCTTTGAGAGCAGCTGTGATGCCACTTCTGCCTTTCTTCCGCTAGGTACCCGGAGAGGCCTGAGATTTTGCATCGGCAAGGAGAGATAGTCATCAAGAGTATCGCCTCAAAGTCTAGACTGACTTTGCCGCCTCAAATGCTGCGCAGCCCTATCGCATGGAAAGCTTGGCTTACGCAGTGAGAAGTCATAACTACTAGACAATTTTTTTTTACTTCATTATATTATTTTAATTTATACATTCGAGGGATATATAAATGCCACCAGTCAGCTCAGCTGCCAATACGTAAGCTATATGAACTGATCCACGTGCTACCGGTGCGAACTGGCCACGATCCACCAGTTCAGCCTCCAAGCAGTGTAGTCTTTGTTTATCGTCCTCACCATGTTATCGGCATCAAACAGACAGAGATAGCACAACAGATCCAAAGGGTAATGAACAGAAGAGAGAAGCTTACATTTTCGGAAAGGGTAGTGCAAAACTCTCATGGTCAGGGAGGTTCGCAATTTTTTTCTGCTGAAAGAATATAATTAAACAAATATACTAGCAGAATTTTAGTTAAATATTGATGATGTTGATGATTAGTGGGGGACTAATAGGAACTAAACCGCATAGAGGCTCTGTTCTAGAGCATGGCGAATTGAAGAAACAGTATGAAACTAAACCTGATGAAATAAGTGGAGTGACTCGAGTATGAATAGGAATCTGCCTTGTATGTATCAGTAGTACTTCGTCCCTTTATTGTAACCAGGTATTAAAAATCGACATTGTATCAGACTGGGTCTGAACAGTTGCTCTATTTAGTTGCTCCGTAATTTTCCTAGATGCACAGCCGCTCACACCGACTGGTCCGTGACGTATGGCTATTCTTTCTTCGGAACAATGATCAAAGGTCCCACGTTGTCACCGGCCTCCTTGTTGTAAGCGTTGTGAGATCCATCGCAGTATGGGAACTAGAACGGAAATTTAACTTAAAGCACAAGTCGCAACAGGTTATGTTTCTATTCCAATATTCTAACAAACAGCTCTTTTTAAACTCAGCTATGTTTCTCAGAGATTTCCAACCCGTGCCGGCTGTTTTCAGCCTCTCCACGCCCCCTTGGTTTTGACGAGACGCACGGAAGACCTGCACAATCGGTGTTCCTGAACAATTTGCTTATCCTCGGAAGCAATAAGCGGAAGCTTTAACCGGCTTGAAAAGAGCCAAAGCCAAACACGTCAAATGCGAAAATCAGCGTAGTGCTGTTAGGTTGGATAAAATTACATAGGAAGTTCGAAATCCCGATAATGAGAATCGACGGAACGGCTAGGGACACAGAGTAAGGAAACATATGTCTAAATTCAATGAGCAGCCTATGGGAGCTGCAGCACTTTGTCTTTTCGTATTCTCCATCATGAATGTCTTGTACGGGTCTACACTCTGGCGACCCCCCCCCCCCCCCCCCCCCGGTACCCAACCCATTCTCCATCGTGGATGTCTTATACGGGTCTAGGCGACCCCCCGCCCCCGAACGCCCCTGCAAAAAAAAAACTGGCTACCCCCCCCCCCGAATGCAAATATATAGCAAATTATAACATTTTATTAAAAACTGCACTTAGGACCGCGAGCACTAACGGATTCTTCTTAGAAAGGCGAGTTAAATGTAAATGGCGTTACGACGGCTCGCTGGCCGCTCGCCTCTATGTACACTCGGGGGGGGGGGGGGACCCGGGGGTTTCGGGGGGGGGGGGGTAGCCGGAACTTGTCTTACACACTAAAGCATTGTGATGTAGTCACAAATCTGACGATAAGCCAGCTTACCCCAGAAGTTATCAATATGCGCGCTGGAGATACCTGGGCCATGACGTCAGATTAAAGTATGTGACTATGGCTTCCGGTTCCGCAAGGTTGTACGTGTGTGTTTTCTTTGTTACATGTACATTCTTATAATTAGATTTTAGTACCAAATAATGAAACGAAAATGAAAGATGGGAAATAAACACATCCATTCATTCAGTATCACAATATGTCAAATAAGCTGAGCATAAAATTGGTATTTGCACTTACTGTTGTACTTCTCCAGCATCTGCAAAAGGCAGTTTTTCCTGTGACATCCTCAGCATTAATTGAGTCTACAACCTTTGGATTGTCCTTCTTGATTGATGGGTTGACTCTCTTCTACATAAACAATGACAATTATTCCTCACTGTGTTAGGCTGAACAAACAATCACTAAAGCCTTCCAGCAAATACTGAACTGGTTCCACCCATGGTACCCAGAATTCTGTGAAATAAATGTTTCGAAGATACTGCTCTTGTCATGTCCGCAAAAATTTCTTCACCAATCGAGCCATTCCTTTGTGGAACGGCTGGTCCGAAAAGTGTTGGGACAGGTACTTCAAAATTGTACTTGAGTAGCCCATCAACTATCAAGTACTTCCTAATTTTTAAATATCAAGTATTATGTAGGTAATGTAATTAAGTAGTAGAGTTTTAACTACATGACTTGTACTTAAGTAGTACACTGTCAAAAGTTTCTCTGAATAAGGATGCAGTATTTACTACTGGGATAAATCTTACCTTTTTTCGGATAAGATTAATCCGAATTAGGGATAATCTTATTTCAATAGAGACAAGATTAATCCCAGTAGCAAATACTGCAAGATTTTTTTTTACAGTGTAGGCTACTTCAAGTACAGCATGTTTAAACACTAAAGGTTGAGAGCTGTGAATGGAGCTCCCGCCATCTAGTATGCTTACCAAAGCTGCAGTTTCATTCACAGACTGCACAAGTTTTTTTTTGTAAATTCTTTTAATTATTAAATACATGCAGCCAAGGAAGCATGCCAATTTGCAAATCGCTGTGATCTAAGCAGAATATACATCAGGCAGTACTTGCAAATTTATTGGTAGCCTACCTCCAGTGAGCTATTCACGCAAATATGGTTTTGAGGTGGATGGCACCCAGAACAAAACGCTTATCATGATGCTGGCTTGTCCCGTCGAGCAATGCCGTCCCCGCGCAAGCGTGTCCTTACTCATGCGAGAAGGCTAGGACACACCCTTAGCCAGCTCAGTTAAAGTCTTTGACAGATAGATATGAATCTTTGATTCATGTGGGTCGAGAAGGTGGGAGACACCATAATGTTTCGATGGGTCGGATTTTTACAAACACACTGTAGGCTAACCTTCGTTTTCCTCAAAATCCTCACGGTAGCCAACGCATTACTTGAACACAATTCACTCTTGAAAGCAAGGTCGCCATTGCTAATTAACTATTCATTGATTTCCCGGCGGAGGTCAAAAGAGTTACGAATACCTTTGAGAAGATAGAGTGGCATGTAAGAGGTTTAAAACAACTAAGTATATCACCATGTGGATTTTTAGATATGTCGGAAGAAGAAATCATCGGCCAGTTTAACATTTTTTGGTCTCGGATGCTGAATATTATTTAGTTCAATTTCAAAATCTTCAAGAAATCATTATAACGAATTTAGTATAATTTACGGCGTTTGTTTATTGTGATCTAGTTTACAACCTTCCTTCTTTGGACCTACGGGAATTAACAAGAAAAAACAGAAACAACATACTTAAAGAAATTGATAATGCAAATAATTAGTTTGATTTTTCTACACATTTTCCATATGCCTGCTAAAACAAAAACCTTTGGTTAGATCATAGTCAAACTATGATCCCAGTCTCCCCATGTCGGTCGCTTCCGAGCCGCCCCAGTAGATGACCCAGCGGTCGGATCGAGTTGTGGCTTCATCTTGGGTCTTGGGTGGGGGGTCCTAACACTGCAAGTGCTATAATGCTTATGATGCAACTCCTTTAAATAGAAAATTTCGAATTCTCACCTTCTTATGAAGCAGTTCTGTGGCCTTGTCATAGCTTAAGTAGCTGATCCCTCCAACGACAGTGACAAATGGTACTAGATAGGCCCAATCTCGACCTGAAATAAAATGAACCAGTGCATAGTGAACAAATTAGCTAGAACATTTTCACAATTAAGTTTTAGCCTCCAGCACTTGACGTTAAGCCAAAGTCTTAAAGCTATGCTTGACTGTACAGTTATTAATGAAACATGTATGTGGAACTGTAGCCTTACCACGAATATAGTGAGAGAGATTATTCTAAGTAAAACTGCTGGTGATGGCATCTATCCACCTTGACACCTCAAAAGCCCTAATTAATCTTGCTAAACTGTGATTTATGTCTGCACGATGCTGTCCACAGATACAAAATTTTGCATGTTACAGACTTATTACAAGGTTATCCGTTTTTAATGCTGTGAGGTCTGCCAAAAACTCTAAATGGAACTCAGGCAACAAAAGTCCTATTGTCTCAATTCCCAAACTAAACAACATACGGCAAGCCACAACCCTATACACAACTGATGAAAACTCAGCTCATAATGTAAGTATAACAGTTGTTATAAGTTTTTCGAAAATTTAAAAGCTGTTTAGTCTTCCCAATAACTATTTACTTTTTTGAACCCCACTGATAAACATTCAAATCTGTTTTCCTGGATATTCACACTCTGCTATTTCTGAATGTCAACAGCAACTTACTTTACCTGACACGAATCTCAAAAGAAGAAGCCAAAATGAATTGTTCGTTGACAAACAAGGAGCACGAATGAATATTTTTTTTTAGCAAGATTGGACATATGCAGTCTACCACAAAATCCCTGGTAAGTTTATTAGGCCACTAGCTGGCAACAAAAGTTGCCTGGTATGGGTTAAAAAGGGAAGCCATATGAAGACCGCCTAAAAACCCTTGAGTTGCCAAGCTTGTCATACAGACGTAAGCGAGGAGACGCCATCCAGATTTTCAAAATGAAAACCAAAATAGAGAATCTGCTGTTCGAAAAGTTCTTCAGGAAACCAGCCATAAACCGAACGAGAGGCCACTCAGAAAAGATATACAAGCCAGAAGCCAGAAAAAGAGCCCAGGCAAACTTTTTCACAATACGAGCAGTCAACACTTGGAATAACCTGCCTGAACATACCATCCAGATTCCAGGCACCAAATATAAACAGCTTCAAAAACAGAGTTGATAAGTTCTGGGAGAAAAACAACAACAAATACAATACATTGGCTGAATAGACCAAATAACTACGAGATCAACCAACTACAAATCGATCAAAGAAACAGAGGGCATCGAACAGACAGGCCAACTGCCGGCTGACTGCCGGATGCAGGCCGGATGGTGCTGAACAACTTTAAGTAAGTAAGTGGTGTTCAGTTGGCAACTCTTCACTGTTAGGCATCATCCAAATTAGGGATATTAGGTAGGATATTCCAGAATAGGCGTACGATCTCCCAATGTTATGCAATCACCAAAAAAAGCAATTGCTATACTCACAGCTCAAATGAAACCATCCTCCAATAGATTTTGGAATAGGGAGGTTTGTCAAATAGTTTGGAAGTGAAACTCGGAAAACATTGGACAGGTGTTCCATTTTCCTTTATATGACTTCTAAACTCACTTGGTTAGGAATCAGTAAAAAAGTCCTGATTTTGGTATTCTAGTTAAGAGTTATTTGTGTCAACAGGAATTTCTGGAAGACGTCACCGTTTGATTTTACTGTATTTAGTATCATTATTCAGAGGACCAACGGAAACCTGGCGTTGCTTCTTGATCACAGCTCGCTGAACTTGTTTACCAGTTCAGTTTACCTTTTTGTAAGAAAGTCAGGTTAAAAGGTCAAAAAAACGTCCTTTGGGATCAAGCCTCAGAGAAACTGACAAGGTAGGGTAGGGCATGTAGCGAGAAGCCGTTATGCCTATTGGTACACATTGCCAAATGTATACCTTACCTTGCTATTTGCCCCCTCCCCCATGTAGACCCCGAAGCCGCGCCGAATTTTTGTTCAGCGGCGGCGCGCCGGAAAACCCTCGGCGTGGCGGCGCGCCGTGGCGCGCCGAAAATTTTCGGCGGCGCGCCGATTTTTGGCGCCGTTTTCCGGACTTTTTTAGCTAAAATTTTGGAACTTTGCGGCCATGATTTGGAGCAATTTCGTGCCTGAATTGGCTGTAGGTGTAAATAATTAGTACGGAATTAAAATATCAGTTGACTGGCCAGCCAGGTGGCCTATCAAGTTTATAGGCTACCTCGCTGGTATCAAAATAATTTCAGCTATTCTTGTACAAGGCCTCATCTCCCTGTTCCAGACGGACTCCCACTGCAAGTCCCGGATTTTTTGATTGTACTAGCAACTCCCTCCCCCCATTCTCACGGGTCCCCGTCGTAAGCCATTGCTTCAACTAGAATAACTAGAAAATAACTCCTTTCGGATTCAATGTGGAGCTTATTTGAGGAGCTGCTGGTGTCAGTGGTTTAACTAACGCTTAGAAAATAATAAAACTCTGTTTTACTGATTTTTTTTAAACTGTGCAGTTATAAAACTAAGTAAGCAAATCAAATCAAAGAAAAGTGAAATAACGTGGACCATTACACAGACTAATTTTGTTTCGTCAACCAAATGAGTTTGGCAAGGAAATAGCTCAGCAAATTTTCGAACCAACTTCTCTCTATTCTCGTTGTTTCCAGTCTCGATAGTCCCCAGAAAGTGACTCCTTCTTTTCTCGTGGCTCCCCTTGACTCGTCAAGGAGTACCCGGGAAACAGCGAAATATGGCAAATAAAAATTAGGTGACGACTTTTATGGATTGATTGCTTCTAAACAAAACAGTTATTCTCAAATTCGATTACTACCTGAAACAACAAATAACACAGAAGATACGACTCCCCCACCCAATCGACGATGGGATGTTGTGATGAAATGTAAGCATTTGTTCTGGGTCCTTTCTTCGCACGCAAACTATCGTGGTCTAGCTTATCTGGAAGTGTCCGGATTAGTGAAAGTCCGACTGCCGACAGCAAGACAGACGTTATGGTACTTGAGCAAATCAATAGTTGCGTTTTTGCTGATACCATGGTATCTGATATACGGTCTAAAGTCGTTTTTGCAGTTATTGTAGTATCTGATACCACGGTCAAAAGGCGTTTTTGCAGTTGTCGTGGTATCTGGCCAGTTACCGTGGTAACAGATATTCAGATATCACGGTCCGACCGTGATATCTGGTCGTGGTATCTGGAAAACGCGTCTCACTTCCATCAAATTTTGTCAAATTGGTGAGAAAGAAGTTCAGCACTTAGTGATGTAACTGGATATCAGTTTTTCTTTTGGGATGACTTCGGAAAGTGCAATTTCGGTAATAGTCGTTTTTGCAGTGGACCGTATATCAAATACCACGGTAACTGCAAAAACGACTAATTGCAGATCCAGTTACCGTGGTAACAGATACCATGGTATGCGCAAAAACACAACTAATGTTCGCCCCCTCCCCCATGTAGACCCTGTTACCCAGACAAACTTAATTAACATAAAAAACATCATGGTCGGACAGTGTGCGTGGACGTGCTCAAAGAAACATCAGTGGTATATGACTGTCTTTTGATAACTTTTTCATTGTCAAAAGACACGGTGGGCAACAATGAAAAGTATTTCCGCCGAAAAAAAAGGCGGCGGCGCGCCGCCGTTCAAACGGCGTTAGCTATGGCGCGCCATCTGAAAAACGGCGGCGGCGCGCCGAAACTTTTTCGGCGGTGGCGCGCCGATAAACGGCGTGGCTTCGGGGTCTACCCCCATGATTATGAATGAAATATGTGCATGCAGTTTCCACTGACATTGTTTCTTTCCAGCCTCTACACTCACCAAATGTGCAACATTGGGCCTTGATTGAAAACTCTAATTATTCTCTACAACCTGATTTTTTTTCATTTTTGTTGAACAAAGTTGCAGTGCCAGTATTGCCAAATCACCAAATGCCTTTCTTTTTTTAATTAATCACCTGCTGACCACAGCCGAATTTTGTTTGTACCAGCTTCCATTTTCAGTTTTCTTTGGAGCCTTCTTATAAGTTATTTAGCCTACACTACCTACAGTACCAGGCAGCTACCAGGTTAACCCCAAATAGCTTGAGTGTGACTATTTGTGCCAGCCTTTTTCTGTTCTGTGTATTTGCACCTTTTCGACTTTATTTTGCACCTTGCAATTCCTCAAAGAGGAAATGGAAGTAAATGGATGATATTTAATATCAATTGATTTTGTCAGGATGGATTATTTTCATGTTCCATAATATGCAATCTTTGTGATATAGTCTCTGTTTACACAAGTTTACTAGGGCTGGCGCAAATATATGGGTTGTGCAAATAGCAAGGTATCCTGTACCTGGCTCCGAGCTAGGCCTGGAGCAGGGAAATCTCCTACTCAGTTCAAAAACACTTCTTGAAGAAAACCAGAAGATCAAGAACAGAACCATTTTTGTCAGGCCTAGACTACCATATGAGTTCTTTAAAGCTTTTGGGAGTGAATTGTCGTTGTGCAGACCATGACTCTTAGATCTTAATAGCCAAAACTCGGCTACCAGATGACAAAGATTTCTATTTAATGAATTCCCTTTGCTTTCTTCCTTTCCAGTTGGGCACCTGCCCTTTTTTTTTAGAGAACTCCTCAGGAGAAAATTAATCTGATAATTTGGGTAATCAGACATGACAATAGCCTGTTAGAATTTTTGTTGGCATGTACCAGTTTCACAAGATTCTAGACAAAAGTTATTTACTCAGTTGATAGTGAAAAACAAATATATCAGCAGAATTTTATTGGAGCAAAGTTAACTTCCCAGCTTGAGCCTGAAGAGGACCCTTGCCAAGAAGGGCTGAAATATTGTTCTACTAAAATTCAGCTGACATCTGTTTGTCACTATCAACTGTGATTCATAGTCAGCTTGGACTGAAAGAATATATATGGCTACTCACTCCCCCAGTTGGACCTCAGCCTCCCCCCCTCCCACCCTTTACCCTGTAGGAGAAAATCTTGAAAAAATATTAAAATAAAGGGTGCATAAAATCAATATTTTCAGATTTAACCCAAAATTAGGAGAGCTTGCAGAAGATCATGCATGGCTTTTTGATAAAGAGAATGCAAAACTGTTTGTTGTTGTAGTATTTGTATTTACGTTTTCCTGGTTGGATTTTCACCCTTTCCCCTTACGCGATTTAGATTGCGTTTGTGCAAATTAGTTAGATAAATCAGTCGTGATCGCAGAGCCATTCATTTGAGTTTAGTTGTTACCAAGTACCCGTCATGTACAGTTGTTTGCCTATGTAAATAAAGTGTTGAGTTAACGAACACAACAGTTGTCTCCCTCTTGTTTTGTTCTTCCTTCCTGCATGATTCATATGGATTCATGTACTTCACTTTGTGTGGAGATTTTTCCTGGAGAGGAGAATTTACCCAACCAATTAAGCAGCTGTCTCGAGGGGTTTTGGGAGAAAAGGCCTCAAAGTTGGCTGATCTTGGTTAAAACAGATAATGTTTTGCTTTACTTTGTGAGAAATATCATCCAGTTCTGTTAAAAGCTGGACTACCAGATACCTAGAGAAAGATTGAATTCCCTTTGCTTTCTTCCTTTCCAGTTGGGCACCTGCCCTTTTTTTTTAGAGAACTCCTCAGGAGAAAATTAATCTGATAATTTGGGTAATCAGACATGACAATAGCCTGTTAGAATTTTTGTTGGCATGTAGGCTACCAGTTTCACAAGATTCTAGACAAAAGTTATTTACTCAGTTGATAGTGAAAAACAAATATATCAGCAGAATTTTATTGGAGCAAAGTTAACTTCCCAGCTTGAGCCTGAAGAGGACCCTTGCCAAGAAGGGCTGAAATATTGTTCTACTAAAATTCAGCTGACATCTGTTTGTCACTATCAACTGTGATTCATAGTCAGCTTGGACTGAAAGAATATATATGGCTACTCACTCCCCCCGTTGGACCTCAGCCTCCCCCCCTCCCACCCTTTACCCTGTAGGAGAAAATCTTGAAAAAATATTAAAATAAAGGGTGCATAAAATCAATATTTTCAGATTTAACCCAAAATTAGGAGAGCTTGCAGAAGATCATGCATGGCTTTTTGATAAAGAGAATGCAAAACTGTTTGTTGTTGTAGTATTTGTATTTACGTTTTCCTGGTTGGATTTTCACCCTTTCCCCTTACGCGATTTAGATTGCGTTTGTGCAAATTAGTTAGATAAATCAGTCGTGATCGCAGAGCCATTCATTTGAGTTTAGTTGTTACCAAGTACCCGTCATGTACAGTTGTTTGCCTATGTAAATAAAGTGTTGAGTTAACGAACACAACAGTTGTCTCCCTCTTGTTTTGTTCTTCCTTCCTGCATGATTCATATGGATTCATGTACTTCACTTTGTGTGGAGATTTTTCCTGGAGAGGAGAATTTACCCAACCAATTAAGCAGCTGTCTCGAGGGGTTTTGGGAGAAAAGGCCTCAAAGTTGGCTGATCTTGGTTAAAACAGATAATGTTTTGCTTTACTTTGTGAGAAATATCATCCAGTTCTGTTAAAAGCTGGACTACCAGATACCTAGAGAAAGATGAATTCTACTCTATAGGAGAAACTACTTCACAAAATGAAGTGTCTGATCGAGGTTAAGAACAGAAGAAAGTAAAAAAAATATCATAAATAGTTCATGGAAGTTTTGGAACATCATGGATGCTTACCATCAAACTGCTCTCGGACTTTAGTAAGCTGGCAAAACTTTGATGTTTTTTTTACATACTAATAGCCTAATCCTGGATATTCCCTCCAGGGAGGTGGGTGGTGGAGCAGTCATCTTTTGAGTAGGTGTTATGGAACTGATATTGATGAACTGATAACAAAGTCTCCTACATGGGTATTATTTTTTTCAACTGGGTAGGAGATTCCCCTAGCCATGGGAATTCTCCAAAAACTGTGATACCCTAACCTTTTCTTCCTAGGTGACTCAGGCATCTAATTTGTTGCTTTGATTTCTGCTAGTGAGAAGAAGTCAACCTTGGGGGGAGTAGAAAGTGAGGAAAAGCTAAGTTAGCTGATCATTCATGGAGAAGATACTACTTTGATTGTCTTACTGAGAATCATCATCGAACTCTACAAAAGGATGAACAACCAGATGCCTAGGGAATGTTGGAATTCTCCTCTCTAACAGTTACCTGAGAGGTACCACAGCTTAAAGTTAAGTGTCTAAATGAATGGGAAGAAAAGAAGAGAAAAAATGAAAGGGAAGACAAACAAAAAAGAAGCAAGTCTCAAGAAAGTTTGGTACATGCAGAAATCATGCTTCATGAAGGATTGGGGAAGGAGGAGAGGAAGGGTGATGCATCAGCTAATGCCTAAAACATCATTCTAACTATTGTCACCTCTGTCCTCCCAAATTCGTTTACTCAGGGGATTATTTTTCATCCAAGTAAAAAATTCCCTGCTCAGGAGATTCCTCCAATAAATGCTAAACCTACTCTTTATATCACCACGTTTTAAAGTAGACTGTACTCCCCCTCCCCCTCCCCCCTATGGCACTGGCTATAGTCTTAAGTATATAAGAAATCATTTGATGTTCAGTAGTATTTTTTTTAGAGCAAACTTGTCATGCAACTGGTGAATTTCAGGTGAAGCTGTTGAAGATGTCAAAGAAATGAATGCTATGAGAAGGTTATTAAGTGGATCTGGAGCTTCTGGGTCTGGACAGACACAGAACTCCGGAGGCCAAGATGTTGCAGATGGCGAATTCCGGATCCCAAATTCACAATCCCAACATGCTGCCTTGAGTCTGATGCATTTGAGGAAGCTATTTGGGGACTACAGTAGCATTTGTCAGACACTTACTGAGAAAGAAAGAGATGAAAGGCTCTACAGCATGCTACCTCTCTTCTGTAGAGTAAGTACCCTACAAAGTTTGTCACTAGAAACAAGAACAAATAATCAGCTAGAACTTATGTCTTTAGTCACATGCAGCGACTATGAAAACCTCGACAAAACTGAGCGGACCTGGAGGTATTTACTCTAGCTTTGAGCTGATGTTGATACTCGTTTACTCCTCTTCCGTCTTCACCGTTGATTCTCGCACAAGAAACGTTGAGGGAGGCTAGCAGGAGGAGTACTCCGCGCGCTGACCCGCTCTGGAGCGCGTCCATAGAACCAGTCAGCTTTGACTGCTAGATTTCCTCTTCAGATATCGCTATTTGTAGAAGTAACGAAACGTGATGTGGCGCGAAGCTAGTATTCTCCGCTCATTTGCGTCGGGAATCGGCCGTATTTTACTCGACTCTGCATGTTTGTATGACCGAGATAGGGAGACAGCAGTTCTGTCTCGTTATTTGTTCTTGCTAGAAACACAACAAACAATGGTCTGGGCAGACATGCCTTCGAGCTGAATGGCCGCCGATTTTCGAAAGACACTGGTAGATGGTCTTTCCAAAACAGAGGCATTGGCTGTTGGAAACCTCTTCCATCTAAAGTGATGGGCGATTGTATCTTCTGCCTGTTCTCAGGAATTCCTTGGACAATCTGTATTTCGAAAGAATCTGCAACGAATAGTGTTTTGGACGAACTTTGTGGAGACCAGTTGCCTAGCCTATTTTGTGCATTGTAGACTATTATTGTTATCCTTGCTGAACCATGTGGCAATAGGCGCTGTAGACTCGGGTAGACCTAAATACTGGAAATAGGTTAGGTCTTCGGTCTACTGCAGGATCATGTGGCCTATTTTTGTTTGTCGGTCGTGTTTGATTCAGTCTGGACAAATTATGTATGATCACATTGTGTCTGAGCTGTAATGTAGCCTCTGTGTTGCTGCAGGGCCATATGTTAGTTTCTGCATTCGCTTTTAGTTAAACTGTTATGTTCAATCGGATATAAGGTTTGAAGCCAAGCTGACCATTCATTGCAAACAAAATGATGAAAATGAGATTTTCGGGGTTTCTTTTTGATCAGCTAAATTATCCCTCTAAGATGATGTGCGAGGGATAAATCAATTTCGGATATTTCGGCTGCACTTCCGGCAAACCGTCCTCAGCGAAAAAACAAACAAAAGCTAAATCATAACATCCACAACAATACCAACAGGACAACGATGCGAAGCCAACAACAATAAAACGGGATGAAACTCAAAAACCAGAAAGAAACGATGCGGATTAAAACGACATGCAGATAAAATAACGAAAGATAAAAGTGCGTGTTAAAATGTGTTTATACAATTCTGAGATTATTTACAATTAGAGTTCTGTGTAAATGTTTATATGTACACAATCTGCCTGGGAAAGCGCAGAAGCTTTCACCGAAGCTTCCGTTTTCTGGGTGAAAGCTTCTTCTATTTGTTTTTTCGCTGAGGACGGTTTGCCGGAAGTGCAGCCGAAATATCCGAAATTGATTTATCCCTCGCACATCATCTTAGAGGGATAATTTAGCTGATCAAAAAGAAACCCCGAAAATCTCGTTTTCATCATTTTGTTGAATCGGATACTCGATAAGAATTAGACATATAAACATGCATGTTGAAGAAGTTTAACAAGCTTATCACATCAGTTGGCTGTGTTTGAATCCAGTTTTCCTACATGTGAAAACGCCGCGAAAGCGGCAACATGACAAAGTGTTGTTTTCTTGTCAGATCAACATTCAAGTTCACTGAGTAGCCTAATTCGTGTCAACGAAATTTTGTTAATAAATATAGCCTATAGGCTACTATTTATGTATTTTTTTTGCAGGTGTTTGGGACTACGCCATCCTCTGAAATGGCCGAGAAGTTTCCTGAAATTGTCACGTTTTCTCAGGCTGTAGCCCGCATGCTTGTTTCTGAAACTAGGCATCGAGCAGCAAATCAGTCAACTACGGAGGCCAGTTTTGGAATCTCGAGATTTTTAGAGATTGATTCTTCAGAGGAGCTTAGTAATGGATGGATGCTTCTCACAACGTCAAACTTATTGGCATCTGCTGGTCAGACAGTAATTGAGGTAGGTATTCAACCAGTTAGGAGATGCGGGTATCTGCAATGTTGTTTTCAAGAGATGGTCTTGATGTTTGTGATTTTCGGTGGACCTCAGTTCTTGGACCTTCCTATTAATGAAACCCAGAATAACTCGAACAAGCTTAATAAACTACTCCTTCTGATCTTATGTGTAGTCTACTGATTTATTAGAAAATAATCCGATAAGCTTTTTCGTCGCATTTCTCAGAAATTACCTTATTGCGCTGTTATCACTGTAAACAAAATGAGATATGAAACATGGTAGAAACATAACCGAGCGAACGTAGGTTATGTAGTTACATTACAGAAGAAACTAACGCATCGAAGTAACAGAAGTAAAGAGTGACACATAGAAAAGGACTGAATGAATTTATTATTTGACTTAACCTTACGCCGTTTCACAAATAGAAAGGATTTTTGCAACTTGATTTTAGCAATAGTTGGCCAATTTTGGCTGGCTAAATTGGTATTTATTAATGAAGGCCAATTAAAAACGCCGGTAAATACTCCTTGATCCCAAGCTGACTGGGAAACATATATTCAAAATATGCATAAAACGGATACGTCAGCTGCGATGCTTTGGCAGCGATATGTCGGCCCATCTTGGCAAGGGTCCTCGTAACCTATGGTTCACACTGCTGCATCGTATGCGACACGATTTTTTCTTTGATGTTCCGACGTGCGACAGAATCGCATGAACGTTCCCACCACCACGCAGATGCAAAAGGAAAACAAAATTTTTCGTCGAGATTATTCTGCAAAAGGACAAAAGCCCTTGGGGAAACAACCTCTGAAGATGTTGGGAGATTACCAATTTGAATACCCACCCACTTATTAGGAAATTTTCAGTCAAACCCTATATGTCATCTTGTTCAAAACAGGTTAGTAAAAGTCTATTCAGAAGATATTTTGCATTCAGCCATCGTAGGATTACAGTAAAACAAGGTAGAGCAATATTTAGTCTTGGAAATTAATTAATCTTAGTTTTTCCTTTTCTTTCCCTAAAAAAATCGCATGCGTTATGTCGGATCAGTTGAAATACTCCAACGCATCCGAAACTGCGACAAAACGCTAAGTTCTGCGTTGCTTGTCGTACGATTTGTGTCGTATGTCGGATGACGCAGAATTTTGCGCGAAATCGCAGCAGTGTGAACCAGGGGTAAGGCTGTCGAACTTCAGAGACAACGTTGGAGAAGGAACGAACCTGCCAAGGGTATCGCTGCCAAAGCATCGTAGCTGACGTTTCCCTTGTGTACATTGATTGAACATATTGTTACCTTCTTACAATTTAGTAAAAGAATGATAATAATAATAATAAGAACTGGTAGCGAATGATAAACCAACCGAGCGGTTGTTGGCTTAACCAAATAATAACGTGACCGACTTGGGAAGGAACATAACTACATAAATCTTGGAAAACTAACTATAGGTTTATTTACATGACGTTACGGCAGAGAGGTACAACAAAAGAATGTGATGTGGTAACCTATTTACACTAGAACGTATTAACGATACTCAGCCCGATAATCCGCGTCCTCTCCCTACTCCTGCAGCGCTCATGCTGCCTCGATGGTAGCTGAAACTTAACTGCCATTCAATCCTTGCCGAGCGCATTCCATGCGAAATGATCATCTTTCCCCCGCGCTCAGAATTCATTGTAAATCGAAATAGCTCACGACCGCGGGGTGAAGGTAATACGGAAACGAAGTAATGAACTTGCGTTCATACATTTTAGACATGGGTTACAATATAATAGCGAGGGTATTGTAAACACCGATTTTAGCGGCAGGAACCCAACAAAACACGTCAACACTATTTAGTTTAAATATCTGGAATCTTGTATGACATAACACAGATGATTCAGACTATATATACAATTGAACTGAGAGAGTAGGTTGACAAGTTTGTCAGCTAGGTAATGTCTCAGGTAACGAGTTGTCGGCCTCCTCGCTCCAACGATGGCGCAGTAGGTATTAGTCAGAGATGTAGTCTTGAATCTTGGTCTTGGTCTTAAGACCAGTCTCAAGACCGATGCCGACAATCTTGGTCTTGGTCTTGAGACCAGTGACAAATTCTTGGTCTTGGTGTTGTTCTTGTGCTTCCTGTCGACAAGACCTATCTTGGTCTTCAAGATCTAGCCTGGTCTTCAAGACCCTAATTACGGCCTGATTAATGTCGGAACTTTTCAAAACGTCGCAAAGCAGGAAAATGTTAATAAGGGATTGCATCATCAGGAACAAATTTTGAAGGTCAACGGATTAGCGGATCAAAATTATTATTTGTAGGGCTATTCATCGCGATCATTGATATATAAGCAAAGGCTTGACTTGAGTAACTTCAGTTACAAAACAATGGCCATCAAGGAACCATCGGTAGTGAAGTAGGCGTTTACAAACAAAGACTCGTTTTGCAATGAAAAGAGTACTGACAGTAAAGGGGTTTCTTCTATTTTTGTAAGGTAATGTACGGTTATTGTTAAAATGTTTTGATTGTTAGCTACGTAAAATATGGACAGGGATGATTGGTGGTTACAGAAATGTACCCTTTTTCTAAGATCCAGTAAATGTTATGCTAAACAGACAGAGGAAATCATAATCCTTCAAATTATGCGCACCAACTCCCACCAACCCCATGACACAGATTTATTGAACGGGTCCGAAATCTTTCCAGTTCATCTTGATCATTGACTGAATGTTATCAGAAATGACGATGAAATTGTAGAATTATATAAATAGCCAACTTCCGCTTTCTATTCATACATCAGCCAAATCTTTCACTTTTTATGGCACTTGCAGCCTCTGGCTCAAGTGCCATATACCGATCGCAATTCCGTCTGTCGGTCTGTCCAATTTTTTTTGTCACACTCTTTCGAGTTAGATGTGAGACTTCCTTTTTAGATGTTTAGACTTCCAGATGTGCTAGGACGATGAAACTTGTCTCCATCAGGGACCCGACCGAACTAACCTGGAAATAATCAGTTTCCCGATCCGATAATCTGGGGGGAGTTGAGGGCTGGGGAATCCGGAAAATTTAGTAGTGTGCAACTTCCGAACGGGTGATCGGATTGGAATGAAACTTAACAACTGGATCAATGACATATCTCTTTGTCCCATCTGAAGTCCGGACGTGGATTTGACAGCTATGGGGGAGTGGGGGGGGAGACCGGAACTCTCGAGAAACGGTTAGAATGGAGGGATCGGAGTGAAATTTGCTGGGAACAACACGCATCTGCTCCAAATAAATCTTGTACACCATTGGACTGGATCCGAACACTTGGGGTGGGGGTGGAGGGGAGTTTCCGGGAATTCCGGTAGTGGCGGTTTTGGGGATGTTCACGACGAAACTTGGGAGGCGTATCAGGGACCCGATCAAGCTGAGCTGTAAATACAAATTTACTTGACCCGATAGTCGTGGGGGGAGTAGAGAGAGGGGGAATCCGGAATATTTAGTCATGCTTAACTTTGGAACGGTTGATCGGATTTGAGTGAAATTTAATAAGTGAACAGAGGACATGTCTCTGGTGATCTTTTTCATGTCCGGATCCGGCAACTATTGGGGGAGACCGGAAAATACGTGACCGGCTTAGACTGGAGAGGTCGGGATGGAACTTTGTGGTAATAACAAACAGATTTTTCTGGATATATCATTTATAGAACCGGATTGGCTCCGGCGACTGTGGGGGGGGGTGAGGGGGGGATAAGGAATTCCGGTGATCGCGATTTAGGGTACTTTCAAATGTGCTAGGACCATGAAACTTAGCTGGAATAGAGATTTGATAAGATTTGCTTAGAAATCGCCAGTTTCCAAATTCGACAAATTTGACCAAATTTGACCGTAAATTCAGAAAAATCCTTTTCTTCTCATCTCAACCCATGATCATTTGTATCACAAACTTTGTGCTTAAAAAATTATTTCTATCACCCTGAAAGTGCGCATTTTAACCGAAAAGTGAAAAAAAGGCTTTTGACCGAACGGTATATATCAATGATCCCTAAGGGCATGTGATCATTTTTGCCTCAACTGTTTTTCTTACAGATGAATTAGTAGCGCCTTTCAAGTCCGCATCATTACAGACAAGTTCAAAAATAAAATATTTTTCTCTAGTTCCCTTAAAGTTCGCATATGAACCACAAAGGTAACCGCAAAAGTACTTTTAACAAACAATACATCTCAACCCATGCAAGTGCCATATGAGCTTACAGCTCTTGTTCTTTGATATTTTGCCATGTCAATTTGGGTGATTAAACTTCAGAGCTGTGCCACTAGATAATCCGACAGTCATATCAAGTCCTGGTTGGAACTGGTGATTTGAATGAGGATGATCCAGTTGGGGGGTGAACTAGTCTCTAATTTGGTGGAAATTAGCGATGTGCTACTAGGAAGCACAACCAAAGAGCAAAGGACATTCCAAGCCTCACACTAGTACCCTCTCATGACCCCCAAAACATCCTATCTTAGTACCTCAAGACTACGTAAGGGAAAGACGATTGTGAAAATAAAATGGTTGACCAGTCCATTTTTACTTGTCTGCAACAGGGATTGGCACATAATTATGTAGATTGCATTTGCGTATATATTGACAGAAATATAATCAGCTAACTTTTCAATAGTGTCCCTTAGTTAGGGTAGAAACGGAATTCCTCACTCAATCTAGTAAAATAGACTTTCTTGGCGTTGGTCTTAAGACCAGAGCTAAATTCTTGGTCTTGGTCTCAATACCAGGGCTAAAATCTTGGTCTTGGTCTCAAAGCCGGTGCGAAAATCTTGGTCTTGGCCTTGGTCTTGACGTTTTGGTCTTGTCGACATCACTGGTATTAGTAGTTAGGTACTAGTACTAGTACCTACTAGGTACTGTTACTAGTACTAGTTAAACACCAAGGGGCCCGAGTAAGGCTAAAAATGACCAGGACGGATTTGTAATCTTTTTAACGTCACGCCGTACTTATGATAGTAATTCATTCTACGTCAGTAGTATTTCCATCCATTCTCTTTCCCGAGACTCTTCACTTCATAAGTGTGTCCTATCTCCTCTACCAGCAATACACTAATTATCACCCTTGCCACGTTTGTTCTCTTTACGTGATGTATCATGCGCCCGATCATTGTTTCCGAGGAGCTAATTCGTCCGGAGACCGGTTATCCGAACTTTGCCAAGATTGTCATCCAATGCAAGGGGCATGGAAAGAGGCTAAAAACAGCCGAAGCCATATGTATTTTTCTGTAAGCATAGCATAGTTATAAAGTGGTCAGCTATTTTTCAAACATCTGAGCACAAACACTATGAGCGTGTTCCACCCCTCTACGAATAGTAACTATTAGTTACTATTTCCGTTCCAGCCTCACGAAAAGTTACTACGCTGACCGTTCCAACCTTCTCAAAATAGTAACTATTTGCTTACCGTACCACGCTCGGGAGCGTAGTAACTACGCATCTCTGCAACGTGATTGGTCCGATCAGCCCGCGGCCTGATATTTGACCGAAAAAATAAAAAAGCGTTCCAGCCTAGCGTAGTAACAACGGTAACTAGCGTAGTAACTACGGTAAGTAGGGTGGAACACGCTCTATGTAGTGCGAGACGCCCTTTAAGAAACCCGACATAGTTTCAAAGGTAAAGTATATAGAGTATTAGGACTGGTTCTGTGTCCGATGTGACTTTTTGACAGTTTCCAACCCTTTTTTGCTTACTACCATAGACTACTATTCTCTTTTCCTTTAGGTCATGGCTGCTGCAGCGGTCCCATCTACTCTAGTAAAATCTCTGTACTTGTTCTTTGACCTACCGGAAATTCAAAATGGCGACATGATCGAGGCAGGGAACGATTTTTCTGCGAAAGAAACACGGGTTCTGCTGCAGAAAGTATTCTCACAGGTAAACACGTTTTCTCTCGTTTTACAAGTCCATTGAGTGACAAAGCCTTGTTACCGGTGAGAGTGGCCAACGGAGAGTATGGAGTATGAAAAGTATAAGCCCTGCCCTTCGTGATTCACAACGCTCGAAGTACTCAAAGTTTAACTGAAGAGGGCTGAGATGTGAAGTCTAGTTACCCATCACTTATTCACTTAAATAGGATTGAAGACCCGATGAATGCTCTACTTATTACTTTGCTATTCACTGATAATGGGTTTTCATATAGTTAACTTTCCCTTTCTGATTTGTGGTACCACTAAGTCGCTTGAAATATTTAGTAGCATCAAAAATAACGGATTGCGAAAACATATTCTCTGCTGACTAGATCATTCCCAAACACAACTTCTTTCGATTACACGCAATGGGGGTTTCTTTTAGAACTCTCCTTGCAGTGTGAACAGTTTATTTGCCGGCCATTGAAAAGCGCGTTTTTGTGCAAATTTTCCGCGCCAAAGTGAACCGTGTCTAGTCGGTACGGATATTCTTAAGATATTCTTAACGTCACTACTAGAGCATACAGAGGAAAAACAAAGACAGCCTAGGAGACCAAATCATTCAGTATGTTAGGATCTTCACTGTTGATACATTAGTTGCGTTTTTGCAGATACCATGGTATCTGTTACCACGGTAACTGGATCTGCAATTAGTAGTTTTTGCAGTTGCCGTGGTATCTGATATACGGTGGCTCTGCAAAAACGACAGTTGCCGAAATTGCGCTTTTCAAAGTCATCCCCCCCCAAAAAAAAACCTGATATCCAGTCACATCACGAAGTGCCAAACTTCTTTCCCACCAATCTGACAAAAATTTATGAAAGTGAGATGACTTTTTCAGATACCACGATCAGTTACCACGGCCGGACCGTGGTATCTGAATATCAGATACCACGATAACTTGCCAGATACCACGATAACTGCAACACCTTTTGACGGTGGTATCAGATACCGCGATAACTGCAAAAACGACACCGTGGTATCAGATACCATGGTATCTGCAAAAACTATTATCTTTTTAGATTCTGGTGAAGCTCTGCACATACCCGATTGCAGTTGAAGAGTTAGCAAAAGAAGATGACTTACAGCTGTTGTTTGGTGCGTTGACAAGCTGGTGTCCGACTTACAATTCTCCGTGGCGAAAGGTGGCTAGTGAAACTCTTGTTACAATGACAAGACATTGCCTAACTCCTCAAGTTCTGGGATATATTCACAGTAAGTAATCTTCCTTGTAAGTCACGCTTTGGTTGCGTTCCGACCTCCTAAGTACTCGTTAGTGAATGTATTATTTAATTCAATTTAGTTATCACCCACAGGATACATGAAGTAAATATGGTGGAGTAGGAATAAATAAATAGAGTAATATATAGAGTAAATATAAGTGTATAATCACAGTAAATTGATAACTCCTATTTCATCCGTGTACGTCACGCTTGGGTGCGTTCCAACCTCCGAACAATCGTCACTGAAAGCTAGCGTCTTCGAGTGATTGGGTCTTTCCGTCTGCAGTCGCTGTTTTCCGTCCAAGGCGAGGAGTCGTGAGGAAGTGATTCCCTCTGTTCCACTTGACTCCCGAAGGAGCCCCGGGGCACGGCGAGAGTGCGACTCTAGTTACTAGAGAAATTGGTTCCAAGCCTATAGAGATAGTATCTTCTTACCCATTATGCTTGCAATTTTTTGTTGAATGAAGAGATTGCAGCAAATTACTGCAGACTACGCAAATTACTCACAGAAAATTACTACAACCAGTGACACAAAATTCATTGGTGTCATTAAAGAACTAGTTAAGGGTGTCGTAGGCTGACTGGACTGGGTATTGGTGGGGGGGGGGGGGGGGGGGGGGAAGATATGTAGATGTCTTGGATAAGTATGTTTGTTTGAGGGGGACGGGTCGATGGGTTGGTTTTAGGCCTTAGCCGCCTTCTCGGTCTTCATGGGGAGGAGGGCGGTCTGGATGTTGTGAAAGAGAGGAGCGTGTTGAGTTCCTCGTCGTTTCTGGTGGCGAGTTGAAGGTGTGCGATGGCGATGCTGTCCTGAACGTTTTCTATTTCAGATAAGGGATGCATCAGCATGTGCGTTGAGAACATGAAGGGAACTCAACGCGAGCTAAGCCCCCTTGAACTCGTTGAAATGTTCGTCACCGTGTTCTGCTTGCTAAAAGATTCTGCAGAGTTCACACCTTGTTTGCTTGAAGACTTTCGAAGTGCCCAGGGCTACAGCTTGCTGGTCGAGTTCCTTCTGAGGTGAGTAGTACTTAAAGATCTTATTGGTTTTTGTTTGTTTTTTGGGCACAAATCGTAGCAGATAAATAATCCATTTCGGTGTATGAACATATGTGAACTCCTTTGGTCCCTCGCGCACCCTTGGTTGTGATAAGAAACATGGAAACACTTGTATAACCTGTATGAGAAAGAATAGAAGGTGTGTGCTATGGTAGCGTGTGTGGCGAAGGTTGGTTATGATAGCGTGGCTACGTGTAGCGGACGAGCATGGTAGTGGCTACTGGTTTGTGGATGTTAATGCACCGAATCTTTCGAAGGCGAAACTCAGTTCGTAGGTCAATAACTAAACGGGTTATTTATCAGCACTCTGATTCAGGATACAACACAGGCACTGACACTAGCACGATAAACTCAACCTAGAGCTCCCCTGAGTCCCTTCCCCAACTTGAACTGACTTCCCAACTGTGAGGTCGTTCCTTTTATACCGATTTCTAAATTCCCTGAAGGTCAACTAGCAAATAGGGTTGCCTTCTCTAACGTTCTAGCGAATCTTTATCAGACTGAAAGATTCGGGACCAACATGGTAGGTTCGTCTAAGTTCTTTTTCTCCTCAATTGGGGGAAAGGTAATAATCTCTTTCAGCCCGGAGAAAAGCGTGGGCGTTAGAGTTAGTCGGAAATAGAGAGAATTGAGGATAGAGCTTGTTTAGTATGTTTCTGAACAAGATATCTGTTTATCCTAAATATATCCTCACACCTGTGTCAGCGGCCCATTCTCGGTAATTTCTTCTTACTCGGGGATAATCTGTCTATGTGTTGTGGGATGCAGGCATTCGTACCCGAACTTCATCAGCTAATACTCAATATGACGAAGTCCAAAAGACGCCAGTGATCCTCAGGAAGAAGGAGCAAACGTCTCCGTGACGACTCAAACTCAGCAACTCAAATCGTGTATCAAATCCTTATTTTAAGTTAAAAGGTGGCTAGAAGATACAGCCAATCACATTGTCTTTTATGTGGTTGTTGAGTTTTTTCTATAATGTAGTTGTGTTTTTTTGGCGAAGTAAAAAATATCTGAATCTGAAATCTGAAAGCAATCCCGGCGATCTTAGGAACAGTTGTGATACCCGAGGTGATACCGCGTCTGGCTCTTCCGCTAGTACCCGGCAATTTTGCACCGGCAAGGAGAGATAGTCATCAAGAGTATTGTGTCTTCGTTCGGCTAGGGTTTCCATCTCTAATAACGTAAGACTTTCATTACGCGACGTGCTTGTGTTACTTACTATTATTTTGCTTAACCGACTTACCCGTTTAGGGCCAACACATCAATCAATCAATCAATCACATTTATTTCCAAATAGCTCAAAAATAAAGCTAGAATAGGAAAAAAAACAATATTTACAAAATACACAAAAGCGGAACAATTTACTAATACACTTACAAAATTTTACCAGAAATAAATGACGGAACGAAACTATGTAAAAATTGGGAAGAGGAATGAGCCGGATACGGAGAAAATTGATTGCCAGTGTTCCTCTTATACCGACGCACGGACGACGGGAGGGGAGGGGGGGAATAGACGAACGGTCTGAGGACAACACATTAATAAAAGTCAATCACATAAAAGTCAATAAAAGTCAGTCAGTCAATCACATTTATTCTATCCAGATAGCTCCAAGTAAAGCTAGAATATAGGAATAAAAAAAAAGTGATTTACAAAATACACAAAAACGGAGCAATTTAACTCATATATACATTTACAAGATTTGACCAGAAATAAACGATGGGATGAAACTATATAAAAATTCGGAAGAGAAGTACGCAGCCGGATATGGAGAAAATTGATTGCCAGTGTTCTTCTCGGACCGACGCACGGACGACGGGAGGGGGGGAATAGACGGACCATCGGAGGGCAACACATTATCTTTACTCAAAATTTTTTTGAAAGAGTATTTCTGCGGTCAGTTAATTTAGGAACGTCAAGTTTAATGAGTTCATATGAAGAGATAAACACATAATTTTTTTTTTATCTTTTTGTGAAAAACCTCTGTTTTCCCTTTAGTATCGAGAATGACACATCAGCTGAAGCACAAGAGGCTGTGAGGAATCTAGTCCTTCTAGTCGCACCACTTGCCACTTGTGGATTTTCCGAAATCCGGCCGCCACCTGGCGCGGGCTCCGGATCCATCTTTCAGATGCCCGGATTCACTGTCCCCCAGCCTGCCGGCAGAGGTAAGAATATAACCAGTGTCTGTATACCTCCTTCCCGCATACCCTCCGCCACACAATTGCACTAGTTTCCGTGTGCTGCTGTCAAAATGTTTCGCGGCACTTCGAACACTAGCGCATAGCAGCCGAAAGGAAGTGAATATATGTGCGTTTTGTCAGTGCTTAGGCATTTAGTGGAAGGAAAGGGGTGCTGGTTTACTAAGGGGAATATATATTATATATTTAATTTGTAACCCACCAAATGCGCATGGCGACAGTGGAGTAAATGGAAATGAGGAAAAACAAACAGAAATAACAATCAACATTTATGACGACAATTTGGAATAAATTTCTGATTAGGCCTAAAAAAATCATGGAAAACATCATGTACACGATGAGCTGGATGGGTAGATGTTTTTAACAGAGACGCTGACGTCCTTTCCAGTGACCGAATGACATCTTGCACGCCGAATTTCTGAATTAATTTACGGATACGACACGAGCGAGGAAGATACATTAAAAATTTACAATGATTAAAGTAGGATGTCAGGTCTTTTTTCCGCAGAATGTGGTAACCGGAACAATACAGGATGTAGGGCGCGCAAAATGCATTGTAAATTCTTCCGAGCGCCTCTCGGTTATAGCGACTTCGTTTTGGACAGAGACGACCATACGCAATACGAATCAGTTTGGAGGTATCCTGAGTGATAGCCGAGCAAGTCTTTTAAGGCGTATTTATATTGTCTTTGAAAGCGTATTTATATTGGAATATTTTCCGTACTATTTATTTTCATGATTTTTAACCAGGAGCAAAGGACGAAAAGAGCAACTACTTCGAAGCAACAGGGGAATGGAGACGTCTCCCTCTCTACCAGATCTGATTTCCTTGAAGACCTACCTCTTGCATCTCAAACTCAATTTTTATGAGCCCGTTCGTGGCCCTGTTTGTAGAGGATCTCAACAAAGTGCATAATTAGTGTAACATATTTTATTTATAACTATTTCAATTGTTCTGTTTTCTAATTCTATATCATACTTCAGCATCTTTTACGGAAGAGAGATAATTTTATTATCAAACACAGTGAACACATGTGAACAGGGGCCACCCGAAAAAGCTCTCGCCTGTCCTAAGGGGGCGACCCAAAATTAGAAAGCAAGAAAGCTATGAAGTTGGGTCATTATCAAACGATTGGATTTCATCGTTTCTTCTTGTAGGAGGAAGCATTAGAAACGTTCAAGCATTCCAAGTCCTTCAGATTGTGTTCCTTCGAGCCAATTCGTCTGCGCTTTGTTCCATTGCCCTGGACGCCATCTCGAACCTGTATCACTCCGATGATGCTAACTACTTTATCCTGGAAGCTGAGACAACACTGCCAAGGTTTGCCGAGATTATCCACACCAAACCAACAGAAATTCAGGTACGTAAATATTCCTTCAGCCCAAGCTGACTGCGAATCATATTTGACAGTACAAAAACGGAAACGTCAGCTAAATTTTATTCGAGCTATATTTCGGCCCTTCTTGGCAAGGTTTTGAGCCTGAAGAGGACCCTTGCCAAGTAGGGCCGAAATATAGCTCGAATAAAATTTAGCTGACGTTTCCGTTTTTGTACTGTCAAATATAATTCAGGTACGTTAATTCAGTGATAGCATGTTATAAATGGGAAATGGATGTTCGTTTCTTGAGGGCGTTTCAGCGGGTTGCAAAACTTAAAGTAGTTAACGAACCATCAGGAGTGGAGCCTGTGCATTAATTTGATAGAGTTGATAATAATTTGACGCAACACGAGAATCCTCACCAATCCCTGGCACTGGAAGGATTGACAGATTGATAGCTCCATCTTCGTTCTGGGGGTGGTGATACGTCCCCGTTCTTAATGGGTGGAGCGATTTGCTGGTTAGGGTTGCTGCATCAGAGAGCAACGTGGATTTCAGAGAGAACGAGCAACAACTCCAGAACCGTGGACAGAACCAAACGGAATTTATCACCCCGAAAATTGCGGCCAGAACACCTTATAATGAAGTTTGGTAAATCTATTCTCGCCAGTACGAACGCGCGATCCCTTTTGCCGGAAACTGCCCCTTCTAGCAATCGGATCCGGCAAATAAATAAACTTAGACACCCTAAAGTCCGAACAAATCTGTAGGGATACTTGTTTGTGCCTTTTTTTCAGATCAGTGTTTAACGCGAAGGTTTGTTTTGATATGTGTGAAACTGAAATTAGTTACGCTGCGATGGTTTCTGAATATACCGATCTCTCTCTCTCTCTCTCGTGTGTGAAAAAAAAATAAAAATCCAGATACAATCTCAGTAATCTCTGCAAAAAGCCTCTGCCTATATAAAATCACCTCGACAATTTTTGTCGAATTCGAGCCACAAAGCGAGCCACAACAATCTTCTTGGTCCCGAACTCGCGGAAACATACTTGTGGGCCACCTGGGCCACAACCGAACACAAACACGTAGTGGGATCGCGGAAGAACGCCTGAAGTTCATGAAAAAGAGACATTTGTGTATTTCGTAAATATTTAATTCCTCTTCTGGCTTTAAGCTATTTGGAAGTAAATATGATTGATTGATTGAAGAGACCGCTACGACGTGCAACAGTACAAGAGGACAGTTATCAAGCAGGTCAAAATGGTTTGGGAAAAGAAAGAAGGAAGATAATCTTGTTCTTCCAGGAAAAGTTCTTCAAGCTTCACGAGTTTCTTATATTTCAACTCAACTACATTCCATGTCGGGAGCTCATAAGCCTTTCTCTGATCATAAGAAACCAACACTCGTTGTCGTGCTCTGTGTTGGCCACTGTGGCATTGCTGACCTATCTGAGGTAAGCGTTTAATTTTTGAGGAAATTATTCTAGTCTTCATCTCGTAGTCGCAACAGTTTATGTTTCATCATTTGTCCTTTAAACTCCACGGGGATTTTTGAAAATTTTGCAATCCCGATATGTCTTTTTTCTTTTCTTTTTTTATAACTCGTTAAAACAAAGAGGAAGGACTGGACGAGGCACTAAAACATTAATAACCTTAATTACCGTCTTTGATGATGTGATGAGTTGCTTGGCGTGGGATGTATCATAGTACTACGTCGAGGGCACACCATTCCTCTCTTTTTCTAACGGCTTTTTGAAGGTTTTCTCTTTTTGTGCTGATACAGTTTCGTTGGTGAGACTGTTCCATGAGTTGACAACTCGACATGAGAAGAATTATAGAGAACTAGAGATGAGAAGAATTATAGAGAACTATAATACTCTTGAAGTATTAACCGGAACCTTTAAACTATAGTTTTCAGTATTAATCGCATCTTCGGTAAGGCTGTTCCAAGGACGAACAATAATGTTTGCAAAACTCCCCTTTTACACGCGGGCCCCTATGATGACGGTTCGTGCTGAATTGTACACTAGCGCTGTTTCTAAGTTGTCGTAACTTCTGTTGATTATCTATCTCATACGAGGCTGAATTTCGGATTTCATCTCCTTAGCATTTTCAGTGTGGGGTACAACACAGCCAATTCGTTTTTCAGGTTCAACGCCATCTTCAAGGATGTCTACCGAGAAGTTGGACTACTTGAGGTGTTCATGGCGTCCCTACAGCGATTTGCGAATGGTTTTTCGGAAAGAACAAATTCTGCAAACGAGGGTAAAGGTACGTTGAGCGTGTTCCACCCCTCTACCAATAGTAACTATTAGTTACTATTTCCGTTCCAGCCTCACGAAAAGTTACTGCGCTGACCGTTCCAACCTTCTCAAAATAGTTACTAATAGTAACTATTTGCTTACCACGCTCGGGAGCGTAGTTAGCGTAGTAACTACGCATCTCTGCAACGTGATTGGTCCGATCAACCCGCGGGCTGATATTTGACCGAAAAATTAAAAAAGCGTTCCAGCCTAGCGTATCAACTATGGTAACTAGCGTAGTAACTACGGTAAGTAGGGTGGAACACGCTCGTTATCACTGTTGTTACTCGAATTTGTTGAAACTAATCTAAACCTGCGATTGTTGCCCATTCGCTGCTAGTCACGTAATTAGCTTCACTTCTTTTTTTTCTTTTTTTACCAACTTTGTTCCTTCCATTTGTTTGAGTGGGGCTCGGGTTATGCTACCACTGCTTTTTTACTCGACTTTCCAAGTCATAATCTGGAATGTTTGCCTTTAAGCTACTGATGTTAGGATGATTGTATTGTTTATTTTTATTTCCTTTAAATCCGTCATTTCGAAGAGTGAGGCTCTGAATTAGTATGAATAAACTTTCTGCTTAAATGTGGGGGCTTTGCCATGACCAAATCCTTTTCAGTGGTCGAATAATCACTTTCTTGTTCGCCTTAACTGTACAGGAGTAGGATAGGCTTAGCACACAGGAAAAAATCCTTGTAGTTTTAAATGTTGATACAGTGTTCAAGTTTCTTATGTATTATTTTCCTTTGTTGTTTTTGGTGCGATGGGCCTTGTTGGCTTTTTATGCATTAAATATCTATATCTATAGCCCGATGGGCTTTTCTTGGAATTACATACATGCATACATACACAGATGGTTATTTTTGTTTCTCTTTACCTAGACTTGAAGCTAAGTGACCAACAAGAAAAGTCTATTTTCGTCGTAATGGAGGTCCTCTGCATTCTGATGAATGGAAACACAAAAAATGTCGATGTTTTCCGAGGAGGCGGAGGCACTAGATGTGTTCAAGATCTGGTTTTGCACCCTGAAGTGAGAAGGGAAGCACTGGGTGAGTAGCACTAGCCTATACCTTCGTGCAAGATTATTCCTTCATCGCAAGCTGACTGCGAATCATATCTGATTGCGCTAAATGAATAAGTCTGCTGAGGTTTATTCTGGCCGTATTTCGGTCTATCTTGGCAAGGGTCTATCCAGAACCTACGATCTGATACTACAGCTGGTTCGTAGTGCGTTTACATTTTTTCTGAATTTTAGGCATGGGCTGTGGAGCTTTCTCTAGCAATAAATGCAGTTCAATTAGTGCCGTGAATATATCACAGTTTTGCTTGTCCCAGTTCTCTTCTCGTCACTTGTAGGTTGACTTTAGATGTTTAGACTGCCTAGAATGTGCAGTGTTACCCTAGGTTCACACAGAGCAAATCGCGGCGATGAACGAGATTTTTCAATCGCAGCGACAGAAGATTTTTATCGCCTGGATGTTCACACTGAATTTTCGTCGGCAATAGAATTTAACGCGAAAAATTCGAAAAAGAAAATTTTTTCTCGCTTTTCATACAAAATGGGGTAGAACTGAACAGCAATAATTAGTTTTTCTAAAAGTGAATCATCAAAAAGGTCGTCCATGTTGCTGTTGCGTGCATAAAATCGTACTGTCGCCCGATTAAAGTTGAATTTTCCCAACATTGAAAATCGCCTGACGAAGCAACAGAAATCGCCAATTTTGGCGACGAATATCTGGGCGATGGCCGATATTGCCTCAGTGTGAACGTCTGTGTGAACCTAGGGTTAGTGCTGAAATGATCCGTTAGAATTGTCTGACGTTTCTTGATTTTTTTAAGAAAGGCAAAAGTGTCGATTTACCTGAATTACCTCTTAATAATTTACCTGAATTACCTACATTTTTTGCAAGTCATGTTTTAACTACTTACATCGCGGAAAATCATTTACCGGTCGGCTCTGGCCAAACCGCAGTTGTTGTTTGTTTTCTTTTAAATCAAACGGGAAGGCTTTGGAAAAGGCTTTTGCTGACTTAAAGTGATTCATTCGTTCATTCGTCATTCTTTGTTGCAGGAATTTTGCAACAGCTGGTCTTGACTACGGGAGCAGAGGAAGACATGGGCGCACTTCTTGGTCTTCTTCAAAACTCAAACCTCATTGAAGTGAAGGTGGATGTGTTGAAGGTAGGAGAAACATGTTGTTGGGGAGAGACGGATTGCGTCTGAGCTGTCTGTCCCTCACGTGCAGCTATCTATTCCCATTTTTAATTTAATTTAAAGGACACCTGAACAATGAAACCATACTTGAACACACGATGTAGAATGCATTTACAGAAATGGCCATGGAGAGCATTCTTTTCCTGAACGTGACGTTTTCAAAATAGGGATGTTCGTTTCTGGAGGTTTGCACATGCAGACTACAAGACAAAATGCGCAATTCATTCAAATCTTGTACAGCGCTGGCCGGATCGTATTGGAATTTCGTCTCTATATACGTTTGGGCTTAACTGGTTAAAAACTATTCCAGAAGAAGGGTTGATTGGAGACATTTGTTCATTTCTAAAATTGTTATGTACTGAAATAAGGACGGATGCAAAATGGAACAAAAAACCATAGCTTGGAAACACTATTTCGTATTTGGATTAGGTTTTCTGCAGGCAATGTTAACGGAAGTCATACAGATAGGGGTGATACTTGGTACTCTTCATTCAGGTGTCCTTTAATTTTTATTTAATTTCAAATAATTGCGGCACAACATTTCATGCACGAGCAAATTGATTGGCACTTGTCATTAACCTACAACCTGAAGGGGGGGGGGGGGTGAGTTTGTGTTTCATGGATTCAACCTAACTGTTCGCTTATATGACTACTATGACTATTTTACTTTATTTATTCATTTGTTTCCCTCAAAACTGGAGGAGTACAATATATAAATTATAATACAAAACCATTCCTAAATCAACTATAATCCTTTCAGTAAAATGCTGTGAGATACTATAAAAAATACAAATGATTTCAACAACTAACTTACAATTACTTACGTATCACATTAATCACTTGTTAAAGAATGGGTACAGGTTGTGGGTTAGGAGGGCTTCCGATGCTTTTTTATAAAAGTTTGTCAGCTTTTTCTTATATTTTAGTAGTTGTATTGCGTTACGCTAGTGAGCATATATCTGATAAAACGTCGTTCGAAATACCGTAAAATTGTGTATACGATGTAAACTTTTGTTGTGACGCAAAAACAACCAATAACGCCCTGTCCGTTATGAGTTTTTAAATTAAATTGCATTGAATCATATATGTGTTAAAATTGTGCATCCTTGTGTAAATGTTATGAAACGTCTGACTGCGTAGTTGCGTTTTTGCTGATACCATGGTATCTGATATACGGTCTAAAGTCATTTTTGCAGTTATCGTGGTATCTGATACCATGGTCAAAAGGCGTTTTTGCAGTTGTCGTGGTATCTGGCCAGTTACCGTGGTAACAGATATTCAGATATCACGGTCCGACCGTGGTATATGGTCGTGGTATCTGCAAAGTCATCTCACTTTCTTCAAATTTTTTCAAATTAGTGAGAAAGAAGTTTAGCACTTATAGTGATGTAACTGGATATCAGTTTTTCTTTTGGGATGACTTCGAAAACTGCAATTTCGGTAATAGTCGTTTTTGCAGTGGATGTATATCAGATACCACGGTGACTGCAAAAACGACTAATTGCAGATCCAGTTACCGTGGTAACAGATACCATGGTATCTGCAAAAACGCAACTTGTGTGTTTTCTTAATCTTGAAAGAAGAACAAATTGCCGTGCTCTTACACATTAGCCTCTTGAACATCCGTAATTGACTTAATCTACTCAACATTTGTTCGTTCGTTTGTAGATTCATTTTTCTTTTTCAGTCGATTCTGTCCGTTCTCCGCGAAAGTCATCGAACCCGTACTGTTTTTCGTCGAGTCAGCGGTTTTGTATACTTGATGAGTATCCTTGTGTCGATGGAGGGTAGTCTCTCTGAGCCGCCGCTCCCCGCCCCCTGGGATAGTGCGTCAAGAAAGGATATCCTCAGACTTCTGCATTTGACTTTTAACACCTTAGCGATTGCTCTAAGGTTTGAGCCTGCGAACGCAAAGTATTTCCTGAACGAGGTAAGTTCTTGCCGAGTTGTTTGCCCCCCCCCCCCGGACTAAGGCTGGATCCCGACACAGCTAAGGTAATAGGTATAGAGGGATTTTCTCTTTGTTTCCAAGACACTACCTAGTTCGGACGCTTACAGATTTACATTACAGATTTTGGGAAGCGCACGCCCCTTTGTTATGGGCACCGTTTTCCCTAAGAGGCCCATGTCCTAAAAAAGGCTAATAGGAGATTTTGACGATTGCCCGCCCGATCTAGGCAGCATGAAATCAAGCGTTGGCTACAATTAAGGCGTAATTTTTTATTTTTTTTTAATAAGATAACTAGTGTATCTTTATAGTGATAAGAATACGTCATAGTGAGGCCATGTCTGTACTTTGTTTTCTCGCTGAAGTCGGTTCAACGGGAACGCGGCAAATCGCCAGTTTGTAGTAGAGCAGATCAGCACCTGCAGTCTACCTACGATAATCGTGTATGTGGTTGGCTCCTTCCCTTCTCCCCGCAAAATAAATCAAATAAATAGTCCATACCCCAATTTGGGATCCGACCGGAACGCTTTAGTCTTCTCAACTATTTTTTTCAGATCTGCAATACGGGTTTGTGCGATTCCCTTCGTCTTCTTGGTTGCTTTTCGAAAGAAAAGACCCTGACGGCCGGGGTTCAGAACTTTTTACCCTCCGAGGAAGCATCTTTTCACACCTTGTTTCACGCCGGCGCCCTTGAAGACGATGATCAGTAAGTCCCCCCCCCCCCCCCCCCCCGCCCTCCTCTAGCTTCCAAGACCGCACTAATGTTGGACGTCGGTTATCAATTGTTGTATATATTACCTGACAAAGGTCAAACAATTTGGTTGGATAACCACGAAATTTTCTACCTGAGTTATACAATAAATCAAATCAAGATATTAAGGATCTAGTCCGCTTTTTCGATTGTAAATTATTTTGATAATTTCGTTCACAGTAGCCGATTACCCGATCAGCAAAGAAGCATTAAAGGAGCTGCAGAAGTATAGATTTTCTTTTTCAAAGTCAAAACAAATCCAGTTTCGTTTTAATTTCGTTTTCTTTGTGTGTTTTTTATTTTAGATTATTTTGTGATTGTACGGACCTTTTTAACCTTTAATAGTTGACCATTCAACACGCCGTTTGTCATCGAGCCCCGATTTATGTTGTTTAAATAAACTTAAACCTATCCCTGTGGGCTAGGGCTACTCTGAGGAACTTTGCCAACTGTTTTGTATTATATATCTCTTACCCATGATGCTGCACATCCATTTTTCATTTTCCGCCCTTCCACTCGCTCCAAATATTTATGATCGAAGTTCACCTCACCTCTCCCTGTTTCAGTAAAATTCTACCTAAATGCCTCACATTCCTTTGCTCTCGTATATTTTTATAATCGCTTTTTCACCACAGGTTGTTCGAGAAAGTGCCAGTCTCTCTCAGAAATGCCTGCCTTGTCTTTCGCCTCCTCTTCGACTTGGCCGTAGATGCTTATGATCGCAGCCCCCCTACGGCACCCCCACGCGCGGGTAGGGCAATTACAGCGGATACGTCGACCGTAAGTGCATTAATAAAGTTGATCCACTCACTTTTTCACAAAGGAACGAAAGATAGGTCCGGAAACCTGAGAAAATATGAACTAAGCAAATCCGAAACCTTTGCTCACTCTTTAAACTCCTTACTGGAACCTGGACTTGCTATATTCCCAGTCGACTCTTCAGCTTTTGCTTCATATAGCTGATACATGATTTCAGGCATTAATTCTCATTCTATATAGCAACTACGTTCGAACAAGAAAGATATTGAAAAGGAAAGAAGGCGTTAGAAACAGTCATTGGACTGCCCTAGCCCCTAGGTTGTGGCCGAGACAAAACTGCAAACACTATAACCATATCATCTTACATCTCAAGCTGGACATCCAGAATGGTACAGAGAATATAAACAAAGCAGAAATAAAAATAGAAATTTTGTTTCTTTATTCTTCTTTCCAAAGTAAATCGTAAATCACACTGTCGTAGAGCGTGTTCCACCCTACTTACCGTAGTTACTACGCATGACGTCACGGGTCCTGGCTTCTTAGCGTCAAGGCTGGAACGAATTTTCCTGTTTTCGGCAAAATATCGTGCCGCGGGCTGATCGGACCAATCACCTCACAGAGATCTTAGTTACCACGCTAACTACGCTCTTGAGCGTGGCGAGCAAGTAGTTATTATTAGTTACTATTTCGAGAAGGTCGAGAATGTCAGCGTAGTAACTTTTAAGGAGGTTGGAACGAAAATAGTAACTAATAGTTACGACTGTTGGAAGGGTGGAACACGCTCGCTCATAGTGTCTCGTGCTCCCGTTTATACATTTGGTCAGTTCTGCGTAAAGTTGTTTACTTGTTCTGGGAGTGATCGTATGCAACTTTTATTTTCGTAGGTGAGAAAACGGTCGTCCTCTCGAAGCGAAAAGAGTCATCTGTCACTGCAGGCACTCCCCATAACCCCGCTCATCGCCCACCCTGGGGTTGTACTGTCAATGTATCAGCTTGTTCCTTCCATTTTTCATGGAAGTGATCTACAGGTACGATGCTTTGATTTTCATAGCCTTTTTTTCCCCGCATTTGTGGTCATTTTGTTCAAACCCGATCATAGTAGCAAAAAGTCACCTTTGTAGTTCCGTCCTTACCTTAGACCCTTAGTTCCTCCTGTGCCGATAGAGGCACCCAGGGTCGTCCAGGAAGAGCCGCACGTTGTCCCTCATATGTGCTGCTTCCCAGACGTCTTCCCACTAGGGTTGGGCTATCGTATTTGATGTGCTTCAGGTCCCGCTGACGGAGAACAAATGATCAGATAGAACCTCTGTCTGTGGTCCCATGCAGCGACTATGGATACCCCGACAAAACTGAGCGGAGCTAGAAATATTTGCTCTACCTTTGAGCTGATGTTGATACCCGTCTATTCTACTTCCGTCTTCGCCGTCGCCGTTGCCCAAAAAGTGCAGGAGTCGCGCTGAACCGCTCTGGAGCGCGTCCATAGAACCAATCGGCTTGCTTCTACTTTTCCTCTACGCGGCTTCACAGCGATATAGCTGTTTGTAGAGGTAACGGAACGTGGTGTACCGTGAAAATACTAACCTCCGCTCGTTTGCAGCGGGCAGGGTACGGGGAAATATTCGATTCCACATAGTCTTATTACAGAGATAGGGAGGCGGAGGTTCTATCTGATTATTTGTTCTTGGTGCGACGAAGCGTATTTTAAGGCCTTCCTTTTCTTCGGGTTCCCTCAGTCTGCCACTTAGTGCCGTTCTGGAAGTCTGTAGGAGATTCATCACTTTCCAGCGAGCGAAGCACATGTCGAAAACTATGAGAATCCCATTCCTGGAAAGGTTTTCCACTTTCCCGTTGGATTGACCGCGAAAACAGGAGGAAAGCTAGAATCACCGGAAAATGTTGAATTCCAAGCTTTCTGGGATAAACATGGTTCACTGGACATTCCTTCTTTTCTCATATGCCCCAACGAAGTGATCCTTAAAGCACAACACAACTAGAAGTGATCTTTTCACGATAAAATGGTTCAAAGATATCGTTTTCAAAAATACCATAACTTTCCACGAACAAATAGCGATTTTCTTGTTAGCGCTTTTACACTCAACCCAGCTTTTCCTCTCTCCGACGCGGCGGCCGGACGCACAATATTTAAAAACTAAACACGCCCTTGTTAAAAAGTAGACAAACCAAGCAAAACAAAACAAGTCCAAAACAGAAGGTAAACCGCATGGTCATCCTCGTCTCCAAGGTGAAAATAATACTTTGAAGCTTCTCATGTCCTTATTTTTGAAAGAGTCGCTGACTGACCTTGAAGCTTTCGGCGAATTTTGCGTTGCAAGAGTGTCAAAATTCGGCTAGGCCGAAAAGGCGCTAAAAAGTCGTAGGTACAAAATTAAACAATTGCAAAATGCGGGGATTTCAGAATCTTATGATCCCATAAGGAAGCTAGGGATGATATGAAAGGCAGAGTAAAGTCGGGTCTTCACCTTCCGGAATCTGGGTTCCCAGATTCTCCGTGATTTTTTCTGAATTTCTTCTGCGATACTTGAAAATTCCGGAAATCTGGAAGTTCAAAAGCCCCTTTCTTTCCGGATTATTTTGATGTACTTTCGGACCGGTTCATCTTCCAGATGCAATTTACAGAAGAAGTCAAAGAAAAATCTGGAAGCCCAGATTCCGGAAGTTCCGGGAGGTGAAGACCGGACTTAAGCAAGACGGGTCCTTTAATCCTTCAATGACGCTTGTCGTGCTTTTTCCGCACTTTGCAAATTCCCGCTGAAGCGTTCAGTTTTTGCGAAGCTTTCCACAAACTTTTCTGAAGCACTTTCCGAGAAAGCTGCTTCGATTTCCTAACCGCAAAAACCGACGGGAAAGTTCCGCCACTTTCTGAAGAAGCGCGAAAACCATTGGAAAATTATTACGACTTTGCTTTCCAGCTCGCGAAAACCCTCTTGTCTTCAGCCGCAAGGATGAGTCGTTTCACTGAGGTAGTTACTGTAGAAACGTTCCGAGTATTTCCGAAGAGTTACCGCCTAGATATCTGAGCGGGAAATTCAGATCACAGCAATAATAATAATAATAATAATTTATTGTTGCCCACTTCTAACAAAAAAGAGAAAGCGGAGTATATGACAAAGAGACAAAAAAAAACACTTGATAACAAAGAAAAAACACACAACTTAACTCAACAAGTATAAATAATATGTGTCAGGACTGACTCGGTATGAATATTCGAAAGCTCTGCGACAAGCCCGTGACTCTATCTCAGGACACTTTTGGCTTCGTTCAACAATACTGAACCGACAGCTAATTTGCCTGTTTGATTCCAACAAAGGGAGACGCAGTAGGAACTTTGCGAGTTTGTAGTACTGCGTTCGCACCTTTCTTTTTTCAGTTACACCGAACCAATCCTAATGGGGGGAGATATATAATACATGAGGCAGAACGAGAGCATTAAACAACCGGCTAAGAATATGGCGGTTTGCACTATTTCTAAGAGAAACTGCTTCTACAATATGTAGATGGAAATTAAAGGTTCACTGAAGACCTTACCGTTCCAGTTTACAGACAGTCTGCTGCTGCATTCCGGAAGAAAAAACAATTAATAACAAATAATAAAACTGTCAATGATACTAACTTAATTTATTTATCACCCGTCATTTCAAAAAGAAAAAGGACGGATTACAAAAACGAAAAGAAAAAACAAAACAAAAGAAAAACATAACACTTTCATAGGAAAAAAAAATCAATAAATACAAATACAAAAACTCTCTGACTAACAACTGAACACAATTACAGACATATACACTTAGACTCCGCGAATTATTATATATTATCGCCCTTGCTGAGGGTGATAGCGGAAAAATTTGGCCCGCGGGCGGCATGATAGGCTGATATCGCCCGAGCGCAGCGAGGGTGATATCTGCCTATCATGCTGCCCAAGGGCCAAATTTCCCGCTATCGCCCGAAGAAGAGCAAGGGCGATAATGATTATAACACTAGTACATTTGTTTTAATTTTCTGGTATTCCCCTGATGTTGAAAGAACAAAATTCCAACCATGCGTTTTCACTTGATATGGCATGGCTGGCCGTGCGTTATCAAAATAAATAACGCCCGGGCGTTATTTATTTTGATAACGCCCGGTTGGAACTTTTTTTCTTTTAACATCAGGGCAATACCAGAAAATGTTGGCACTGGGTAGGATAGGACTGATATCATGGGACTGCACGGTGTACTGGTGTTATAATATAATAAGCAACAGAGGAATGCAGCATTGCGACAAGCTAAAAGCTTGTCGCCAAATGTGATAATTCAAAAATTATATCAAAACTTGAGTTTTTTGTTAGAAGTAGAATTCTAGTAGAAAACTAATCCGATATCGCCCACTGCAGCAGGAGGAGGGACGAGATTAGGGACTCGCTTCGCACACGCTCTTTGCAGACGCACACGTTCGAGTTGGATGGGAGCAATGGAGCCTTATGATGCGGTGAAAAGCCTTCATGTTCAGTTTTAAATTTCAGATGGCTGCCACTCTCCAAACCTTCATTGTCGATAGGCTGAAATGCCTCCTGAAGTCTGAGCGGAACTTGCAGATTATGTGCGACGCGCTCCTTCCAAACTACTGCTTGACTATAGCGAAGCTGGGTCTTCTGGACGAGAGCCATCTACTTCACGGAGCTCTCATGCAGTTACTGGAGAGGCTTGCTATGCACGCTCTTGAGCCAAAGGATTTAAGGTACAGTTCCGAAAGTTGAAATTAATAACATTGTTTTAGACTTTAAAGACAAGGGCATGAATGTTCGTTTACAGGAGCCTTAAAGGACACGGCATGCTTATGATAGTAATTCATTCTGCTTCAGTACTATTTCCATCCATACTCGTTCCCGAGATTCTTCACGTCATTAGTGTATCCTTCTTCACTATTATCAATAGTGATTATCGCGCTTGCCAAGTTTGTTCTCTTGACGTGACGTATCATGCGACCGATCATTGTTTCCGAGGAGCTTATTTGCCCGGAGACCGGTGATGCAAATTTTGCCAGGATTGTCGTCCTAGACAAGGGACATGGAAAGAGGCTAGAAACAGGAGCCATGAGTAATTTCTGTAAGCATAGCTTAGTTGTAACGTCGTTAATTATCTCTGAACATCTGAGTAGAACACTAGGTTGTGCTATTTGTCCTTTAAATTCGGGCTACTGCATTAGCAGGTTTCTTCTGTATCTCAGCAGTAAGTACATGTTCGGTTTACAGCGGGCTTCGGTAAATTAGAGCGCCGTTTTGGCTTTGATCAAGCCACAGAAGTCTCCCTGTGATGTCTAGTAGGCTACGCTGTAAAGTTGAAGCAGATAGGCAGAGGTGGATTTGAAATTATTTTTCAAAAGTATAAGGACTGTACTTAAAAAAAAAAAATCCTGAAGATTGAAAATGGCAGCAAAAGAAAATGAGCATTACTGGATTATAATTCGTGAGCTTATATTTAGCACATGTTTACTATTATTTTTGTAAGCAAGCTTAACATTTTTGGTATTAATAAACACTCGCAGATAAATAACTGTCATGAAGTTAAGAGAAAGGAATTTCCAACCTTATTTCTCTGATCCGAAGAGCAGCCCTGCTACCAAAAAACAATCTAAACAAGAGTGATAAAACAACAATGATTCAGTTCTCGCGAATTACACAGAAAAGTCAAACAGATTTTTTTTTATAAGGTTATCGCTCATCAGAAAATACAAGTCCCCTTAAGTTTCCTCACAGGATTTAAATTCTAAAATTCGGCCGAGATTCTGTGGTCAGATCCTACCAAGATCGTCTCTTTTAGAATTTACATTTATTAAGCCTTAAGTTAGCTGCCGGAAAAGCTCGGGGTTTCATAGTTACCCGTCTTTTAGAAATTTTCTTCGTCTTGGCGGACCACTGATGTCGATCTCCCCCGAACTTCCGAAGTTCGAAGATTTCACTTTTCTGCAAACTGTCAAATACAGCGGACAGCCTGTTCCTCTGTCTCGTATCAAAACCCTCGTGGCCATGGCCACGCCTCAGGGGGCTTCGTCCGTGGTGGCTCCACCCTTTGTGGAGTTCGACATGTCTTCGGAGGGATTTGGAGCTCTCTTCATTCCAAGCCTGGCTCCCCAAGCTGCTGGTAGCCCGGGGGTTGTCGGGATGAGCGCACTCGGGGTCACTGGTGATATGAGCGTCAATGGCGGAATAGGAATGGGTGAGTTTTGCAAGTTGCTGGAACTTTCCAGACATTTCTTAGTCAAAACAATGATGTGGCCTAGATGTGCCGTTTGTATATCTGGATGTTAATGACTTAATGACAGCAAAATGTTTCACATGACGGTTGCTTAGTTTATTACTTCTTAATGGCATGCTGAAGTTAAATTTTTGAAAAGTTGTATTTTTAATGTGAAGATTTTTGGTCAAATATCTTTTGACAAAGATTTTGTGGTGAAACCGTGGTGACGTGACTGAATGTATCCGAATTATTGAATCAATATTAGAGGTGAACACAAGCATAGTCTTTTGTTTTAGTAATGGAAGAACGACTGATTACGGGATAACAATTTAATTCTGCAAGGATTTGTGTCAGTTCAAGTGCCTTCGGACATAGTATTTCACGCTGAATATATGCTATGAAACTCATAACTTGGCCCCGCAAAAAATAAAATAAATAAAAAAAATATTGTCTGCAGTGAATGGAGCCTATAATCTACTTTGGTGTGTACGGTTCGAACCTCGGACTGAATCGCGATCACAAAAAAACTGGAAGGGCGAGGCTTAACTATGGAAACAAACAAATCTGTGAGAGGATTGGATTTGTCGTGGAAAAAAAAATGATGAAACAAATGTAAAAGGAAAATTGAATCTAGACGGGCTGGTGATAGTGGTGGTTAATGAGAAGGAAAATAGTGGAGAATTGTCGGGTTTCAGTATGGTATTCTACCATTGATTATTATTTTCAGTTTTCCTCTGAGTACTGACTCACTCCCTAAGATGTTTTATTACCTAACGTTTCTCAACGCGCTGGAATGTAATCCAAAAAATATATAAGCAGTGAGCGCACTTAGGTTCTTTAGCAGACGCTGTGTGAATGCTCTGGGTTTATTACCCTTCTCTATGACTAGAGTCGATAAAGTAAGGTCCGACTGGCCCAACTGAGCAGACACCGCTCAGCCTGAGAGTTCATTGCTCTCCCCTCTCTGACTTGAGTCGATAAAGTAAGGTCCGACTGGCCCAACTGAGCAGACACCGCTCAACCTGAGAGTTCATAGCTCTCCCCTCCCCGACACGGGGTCGATAAAAGTTCAGGACCGACTTGGTTCATGTTATGTGTGTCCGTCCGCTTTGATTCAACTAATTTGGATAGCGAGCCGAGCCTCTCGTAAAAGCAAGAAGCCTTGGGTAAAGAAGACAAAAGGATCTGAGACGTTTCTATTATTTTATCCCTTGAGTGCGTTTATAAATAAAACCTTTATTTTCCCTTAATCATAATAAACCGAACCTAGCCTTCGAAGAGTGTTTCCTTTAACTGTCTAGATTCCAGCGCCACGCTACCACATAAGTTGCTGGAGACAGTTAAAGGTAGCATGATTGTATGGTATAGTTGTTGGGAGTCACGCCAAGAGAAGAGTACTTTAAGTCTCTTTCACAAACCATATCATTCATATATATTCATCCAGATTTTCTTTAGGTGATCGCGTTTTCCCACCTCCCGCTGGCCTCACTTACTCCTCTTGGATATACGTTGAGAAGTATTCAGATGCCAAGACCGCACCTCATCCCATTCGGCTGTTGACTGTCGTACGTTCTCTGGCAGGAAAAGAAGAGCAGTACATTTGCCTATCTCTCGTTTTGTCTGCTCGGGACAAAACCCTGATAGTCTCGACGCAGGAATGCCCCCTTTCAAAAGGTAAAGCTCCCTCGTGTTCAGCAAGCATCTTTCCTTGTTTCCACTTGCATCATAGCGAGAATCAGGTCCTAGTTGGAACTGCCCCCGGAAATAAGCGACGCTACAGCAATGACCTGTAACATCTACTCACCTCGTTACATTTGGGAGTAGGAGCAATCAAAAGCTTCAGAGACGACGCGAGACTTGTCTGGAACGCCCTGATTGCTTCTGGAGGCAAAGGGGGATCTTAGGTGAACTGTCATCAGGCCGACGACGATCGATGATTTTTTTGAGGCGAAATCGGTCCTGCCCCTCCAGAACCTCGCTTTGAGAGGCATAACGGGTGTTCATGCTACCTGATATTTTCATAGGAATGGCGAATTTTAAGAAACTGTAACCACTGAGAGTTATTTTCGCCTCTGCATCAGGGACAAAGTGGGACCTTGTAGTGGATTTCTGTAAAAGTGTAGAAAAATTAGAGCCAGAGATCCAGGCTTCGACGTTGATCTGGAAAGATAAGCTTTAGGTTCAACAAATCAAGTATTTGACATCTTGAATTTTATTTCTTACTACCTTAGATAACTATTTCATCTTCGGTGTGTCTGTGAGACCTGGGTCTCTCTTAGTGAGAGCCTGGGGACTCAAGGTTGGGCTCGGGACTTTGTCTTTGGGGCTATGTAGCTAATCTGTTTAACTGTAGTTTCAGCTATTGGAGAATGGGAACCAGACGTTACAGGCGACGGAGCCGTTCGGATCTTGTATCCCGACCTAATGCACGAGGGGCAGTGGCACCATATGGTTTTTGTGTTCAACAAATCCGTCTTGAAACATTCCCAGTTTTCACTTTACGTCAACGGTCAGCACATCCACACGTGTAAGGTAAGCAGCTGCTTGTTTTCTTGTCACTTGAAATCGCAGCTTAGACGGACTCGGCAGCTTCAACTTGAGTGACGTGCATGGCCACTTCAGTTTAAGTAATGTCGTCAGAAGGATGTTGCTCGCATTTTGGATCACCGTATTATACCCTCCGATCCTGGAAACTGCATCGTCTCTGTAATCCCAACTGACTTCAAGTTTCTGACGCAGAACGCAGGATATGCGACCATTGGGGTTGAAGCTAATACTCCAGTCATGCTGCTAGGCTTCGGACATTTAAGGGCCCAAGATTTGTATTATTTTATGTCCGGCTGCTCTAGGCGAATTCCCTGTTCCCGCAGAACAGAGATTCGCAGTGGGGAGGGGGGGTGAATGTTGGTTGTCCAAGTTTGGTCCACTGTCAAGAAAGTCGAAGCCGTATTCGTCATTGAATCAGCAACACTCCGATCCTCGACACTTTTGAAATCTGAAAAGGAAGAATTAGAAGAACTGCAGTAGAGCATGGCTCCTGCTCAACTCCAAAGGAAGAAGAAGAAGTGCAAGCCTTCGTCGTTGTTCGCGCGTGCCCGATAAAAAAATCTGCTTCCGTCCATTTCGGCTCCGCGTCGATCTTTGTTCGCGTTCCCTAGCAAATAATTGTTGCTTCTTGTAGATGGTTTGCTTAATGCTACATCATCTTTCCAGCTTCAGTACATCTCTCAGAACCCTGGCGGTGTTTCTGGGAACCTCGTTGTAACAAACAGTGTCAACGCATTAATCGGGACTTCCCCGACTTGGCGGAAGTTGGCGCGAACATGTTGGCGACAAGGGCCTTGTCACCTGGTTGAAGACGTGTGGAACCATCATACAGTTCAGCTGGTTCATGGCCTTGGTCCAAGGTACCTTGGATGCTTCCAGGCTCCAGATGTCCAGGGTAAGGTCATACTTTTCCCCCAAAACTTATGTTGATAGGTCCTGCAGGAGAAAAGGGATTGCAAAGTTGAGTTGTACCCCCTTCCTACTTGGTTTTTCAACCCAACTGTGCTGGTATTATAGCCTTTTGGTTGCTAATATTTCAACTGGGTGAGTGGTTACCCGATCCAGCTATTAGTATTTGACAGTATTATAGTTCTTGAGACTAGTTGAATAAGTCAATCAACACGATTTCGTTCCATGTCTATCACGGGACGAAGGACTTGTAAGCAGGATTAGGTTGCTAGAGCATTGCCATTTTCATGAGGGCTAGAAACTTGTGCAAATTAGTGCACATTTTATTTGGTCGCTGTAAATCAGAGAGTAAGAAAATTCGTCTCCATGGTCTGTCACTGTAACCGAGAATTAAGTGTTTATGCAACGGATACAAATGATAATGTAAAACAATGACGTAGTTTCGCAATAATAGTAGAGTAGCATATTTAAATATATTAAAAGTTATAGAGTAGCATTTTTTGATCCTGAAAAGTTATGGATAGCTTTATGATACCAAGTAGATTATATAAGATAAGATAATGTTACAAGTTTTCATCCGTCACTGTCTACAATATTGAAAAGGATAAAGTTCAACTGGCTTCAAAGTCAATTTAGTCCCTATACAAACGATATTCTGTTTTGTTTTGTTTTTCAACGTTGAGGGATAGCCATGTGATTACGGATTGTGTCATCAGTTCAAATGAAGTCTTCTTGGAACATAGCATTTTGAAAACCTCGATGGGTTGACAACTTCAGCATCTTTAGTCGGCGAAGCCGAACAAAGGTTGCTGCAACACTTCACGTTGCCCAGGTAACGTAGATCTAGTTTGTATTTAAGTGAAGGCTGGTGCAGCCGTTGATTGCTTGTTTATTACCACACTCGGAAGAGAATAAAACAGAAGTTTGTAAATAGATTTTAGGCCCACTATCAATAATATAAATTGATCCTAACAGCAATACACAACTTGCGTCCCAGTAAATATTTCTCATAACTAAACTGCTAATACTGATGTTCTAACTAATAATATTGTACACTTTTGATACGTGATGTTATAAGAAATAAAAACTTATATTCACCTTAGCAGCATCTTTACTTATTTCCAGGACAACCTGAGCCACTCGGAAGTCTTGTACCGGAGGAAAAACTCATTTTCAGCATAACTGCTGCTGCTACTTCTTCGTTGACCCTAGCAAAAATCAAGAAAGTATACAACAAGACTGACAGCAGATCCATAGCCAAGCAGGTATGTCTAATAATACCTCCTCTTCGAATGAAGTTGGCGTACTAGGAATGTTTACAACGTTGCACAGGTAGCCTATATTGTAATTGGCGCACTGTCTGTTATAGACAGAAAAAATGGGGGGGATAAGAAACTGCCATGCGCCACCGCAAGAGAGAGGGATTTTGCTGTTTTAGTAGACTTAGACACCGACTCGAGTCGCTAGTGCTCTGATCTCTCTACTGTTATTCGGCGGAAGATACAGTTTTTATTCTAGAGAGGAAGGACAGAGAGTTCTTCGAAGCGAGGACGGATAGTTTTAAGTTTAGTTCACACAGTTTGATCAGATTTCTCATGCGAAATCCTGTATCCGGTTTTTGGCCCCTTAGTTTCATGAGTCAAAAACATAAAATTGCCAGCACATTAGCACACAAGATTATTGGTCGAGCCCATCTTTCATTATTCACACGAGCATAGCACTTTCACAGATCAAATAGCGTCAGAACTTCTGGGTGTAGATTTTGTTGATTCCCCTCTTAATGTAACGCGTAAAAAAATTAATAATGCTCTTTACCAGAAATGGTACAGTTTGAAAATACAGTTAGTAGTTGGACGATAAAATTCTTTCAAAGTAAAGAGGATCTGATTGCAACCAAGAAATTTCAACCATCGTTTTTGCTTTCCCAATTTGTTACAGGACATAGCCGTCCAAATTATTATTTATATAGGATAGTCCTACCTACCTACCTACCTACCATGCTACGCTATGATCAGAGCATAAATTCGGTAACGTAAGTGACGACGATGCAACGTAGCTATGGTCGCACCTGTAATGAAAAAGGCAATACGGCTAGCAGCCGTAGCCTGATTTCTCAACAATATACACCAGCCGCTTGGCCTTTCGTTTTCCCTCCCCCCCCCCCCCCAGCACCGGCCTAACCTTCCTAAGGGTAAAGACGGCACTGTATCTGTCATAAGTGTAAGTTCAAGTATCTAAGACGCAACTCGTTTCAGCTTGGGATGTCTACAAACGAGAACGCCACTCCCATACACATCTTGCACAACGCTTCAGGCCATCTTGCGGGAGCTGCGCGAAGCCTCGGCGGAGTGATCATTGGCTACATGGGTGCTCGGGTCTTCTGCCCTAGGCCAGTGTCAACAGTAATCCAAGCTGTCGGTGGGACGTCCGTCCTTTTAGGTAGAGATAATTTTAAGCTTCATAGGAATATACGGGGATGGAATACAGATTATTCCAATATACTTGACTTCTTCGAAACTCGGTCGCTTTTTTTTTTTTTTTTTTTTTTTTAGAGAGAGAATTACGAAAATTCAGATAAACAGATTTAATGAAAATACTCTGATTTTCTCTGTTAAGAGTGGCCATTTAAGCAAAATAAATGCTAAATGCAGTAAATATGTGAAAACAGTAAAAAAAAACTTATATGCAACAACACTATACTCGAGACTACAGGGATATGAATCTTTCCTTATGAGATCGCCCTATCCGCAGAATCTTTCAAACAGTTAATATAGCTTGAAAAATTTGGTCCTTCATTTGAAAAAAAAAATCAAGTTAACTCGGCTTTTTATTTTTCAGTAGCCTATTCGAATTTTATTTATCATGCTCCCGAGCATGGTAGGTAAAAAGTTACTGTATAATGGTAGGCTATCCATTCTTTAAAGCCGCTTTAACACTGACGTGTCGTGGCGATGCGTTGCGCATGCGTTTATCTTGCGCTGCGCACAGGTTGCTACGTAGCATATCTTTCACTCGTGCGCGTGAGGCTTTCATGCTGGATGAATATTTACTTTTTCCTTTCTCAATTTCTTCTGTTGAATTTTCGTTTCTTTCCTCATTCTTCATCATTAGAAGGTTTTTCTCCAGTTTTTCTTGAAAAACTTCGATTTTTCACCTGAAAAATCTAATGCGTACGCGTCGACGCAACGCAAAAATAGAACTTGGTTCTATTCGTGCTTTGCGTTTTATTTGTCTAAACTCTGCGTTGCGTCGCCGCAAACGCAGCGCAGAGGTCGCGTAGCGCAGTGTGAAAGGCTCAACGCGTCAATGTGAAAGCGGCTTAAAGGAACAGTAAACTTGACTACGTAACTTTCGGCCATCGAATCGCCCGGGTGGGCTTAGATAAATATACAGGGTCTTATTGACGACAGGCCCCCCCTTCTTTGTTATTTCGAACCGTCTCGAACCCCCTCCTTAGTATTCCAAAAGCTAGCTGGCAGGCCCTTGCCCCTTATGCACTGTAATTATGCACTTATGTACTGTAAAAGTTCGCCTTTTTACATGTAGACCACAGAGAAACGACCTCCCCGACAAGGCGGCCGGGGTTCGATTCCTAGTCGCGGCACACAAACCTTTTGCTTTTGCAAACCTTTTGCTCAAAGTCGAATTCTCGGAAACTGCCCGGAAACTGCAATGGTCGTAACAAGAATTTTCTTACTCTCAATATCGACTCAGGGTACATTCTTGATATGTTAGCTAGCTCCCCGAGTCAAGTTTTCTGTTCCTTTAAGTATTGAAACGGTTGGTCGTGGGACTCGCAGGTTGGAATGATGATGGGAGCTTTTAGTGCCCAGACTAGAACTCACGCTGTATAGTATTTTTCTTGCAGGTTTAATCGCTATGGCGCGCGACACCGAGAGTTTATACGCGGCCGTCAAAGCCTTGGTTTGTGTGGTAAAGGCGGAGCCTGCGATCGACCGAGAGATGGAGCGTACGCTTGGCTACCAGACGCTGGCAACCCTGCTCCGCCGCCATAAGAATATGCTGAATAACCACATTCTCCAGCTCATTTTTGGTCTTGTTGGGACGGTTGATAGCGGACGGGAGACATTGATCATTCCTACAAATCTAACTGCTTTCCGTGATCTTCTTTGTGATTTAGAGGTAAACATTCCTACTCTAAGTAGTTCCAGTTTTTCCGACTATAAGGCCATAATACATAACAATTCAAACTATAACCCATTACACAGTAAGTGGGGTCGGACCCACAATGCACCTACTCCCCCCATTTCAGCCAAATGGGAAGAGATAGCCGCATGGACGGACCAAAGAGAGCAGTCAGAATCGGGTTCCGGGACTCCAAATCCTGATCTGGAGCGAAAGATAAACGGATCTACGGACCAGGGGCGTCACGTCGGGGTCGTGGCACGTCGTATTGTCAAAATAGTCGGGTTTTTCTTTAAAACAGTCGTTTTTTTGGAAAATCAGCCAATTTTTTGTCAGAACAGTCTTTTTTTTCGGCAAAACAGTCCATGCAAAATCAGTCGATAAAATTGTCCAGCATGCAGTCGGTAACTTCAAGCATTTTGGCTAGTAACGCCTCTGCTACGGACTACAAGGAAAGATGGTAGACTTTCACAACATTGCCGAGCGCCAGCCACCGGAGGGAGTTATTGTACCGAACACGGAAAGAAATAATACCTCGCCTGCCAGTTATGTTAGTCACAAGACCATAAAGCTGTTTGCAGTGGCCTAAGCGCGGAACTGGAAAGATTTTACCACCCCGTCACACGGGGAATATCCTGATCAGGAGGTTAGCACGAGCGCAGAGTGTTCTGTCAATTGCATTCACGTGAAGATGAGCATCCAGTTTGGCGTAGCGTGGTCTTTCAAGAACTTTTCAGCTGATCTTGGAAGGGGATGTGTTTCTTTTCTGTCTATGTTTTGATATTGATTCACTTGAAACTCTCTTATTTTTAGGTATGGAAAGATACGAATGGGGACCTACTGCGATCGCTCATTGATCATTTCTACGAGCTTCTTTCAGAATCAAGCGAGAAGAAGAACAATTTGAAAGCCCTGCGGGAACTCAACATGGTCGCCCGTCTACTCTATCTGCTCAAAGAATCTCATATCCCCCTTCCCACTACACAAGCAGCTTTGAACGCGCTTCGCCTATTGTTGGCTGTGAATCCTCGGCCAGTAGACTTGCTGTGGTAAGTAACTGATGATGATGATGACATTTTATTGATGATGATCATGAAATTAAAAAAAAGGGGAAATAGTGTGGGGTAGGAGAGAAAAGGAAATATTTAAAGTGAGCTTACAGTAACGGAGTAAATGCACAAGACAAACAAAAATATCTAGAAAATCAACTGCCATAAATTGAACCATGTGTTCTTCATATTGGGCAAACTATTCAAGACAGGATGTTTGTTTGAGGCAAGCTCAGGTTATTAGTTATTGCCTAAAGCCCTAAATACCAGGATAGTAATTGCTGCTTAGTACTGTAATGTGATGTGATGCCTATGGTTACCCATCGTACATCAAAGAAGAATTGATGGCCTTTGTAGTACAAGAATTGGTAAAACATAAATCGTCGAAAAACAGACCGCGGGCTCTAAAAGGGCTAATGCAGTTTAACGCAGAATGTGGATGCAACTGGTGCAAGAAAATGGTCGAATGGTCCGAAAGGGTCGAGGTCGAGTCAGGGCCTATCCATACGAGCAAGTAGGCGGAATGCTCAGGACCCAGGAAGATCATGAGGAGAAAACGAGAGACCTGATACTGTGTGACAATCGGATAGTAGAGGAATGCGTCAAAAACGTATCCCCCATGCTTGATATCCCTGGGTTTGACATCATCAACGGCTTTGCTGTCGACTTCTTGCATTGTGTCCTACTGGGAGTAGCTCGTCAACTTCTCTATCTTTGGCTGGAATCGAAAAAAAAAAAAAACAGTCTAGGAGTTCCCAACGACTACTATCTCCCTCCAAAAAAGGCAGCGGAGGTCAGCAAGCGTCTTGCCTCTATCAAGCCACCAGTCCATGTTCAACGAACAGCGCGGTCACTGTCGGAGATCAAGAACTTTAAGAGGTCCGAATTCGAAAAGTGGCTGTTGAACTACTCTCTTTTGTGCTTGAAGGTGGTACTACCTGACATCTACCTAGACCACCTTTTGCTACTGATAGAGGCATCCTCTTCTCAGCGACGAAGTGAAGGACGAAGAACTGGATTTAGCGAACAAAATGCTGAACAAGTTCGTGCGTACGTTCGAAGACCTGTATGGCATAGAGAATATGTCTTACAACGTCCGCCAGTTACTCCATTTGACAGACTCTGTGAGACACTGTGGGCAGCCTCAAAACTGTTCAACAAGAGATCGTTCGAGGAGCTAAACGGTGTGATGAAAGCGATGCTACATGGGAACGCAAGCAATTCCTATTCAGGTTCTGAAAGGGATTAATAAGCTCGTTGTAGTTAGGAGAGAAGCTCTAACTGCATTTGAGAAAACATCAGACCAAGAAGTGCTTGAAGTTGCGATTGCCCTCGTTAAGAATACATTCCAGACACAGGTCTCAGATTCGTTTATCGGGAAGGTAACCACCTGGCCACTGCGGCAGAATGAGTACCACGCACTGGAAAGAAAGGTAGAGCACGTCCTCCCTTCGTCTGGTCACTTCTACGACCGTTACGTAAGTGTGACCCGCGTCTTTGTTCACGCCAAAAGTTACGCTCGGCTGAAAAGAAGGTACAATTTCATTGTCCAATTCTCGTCGGGAGAGTATGGACAAGTTTTCAGATTTGAAGTTTGCTTTGTACCGTCCAGCTAACACGGTTAGGAAGTCTCTTGCCAAAGATACAAGTTTCGCGTTGACAAATCCCCGCCATATCACCCACGTAGAATTTTGTATGGGAGTTTTACTGGCCAAAAGGGTAGAAGAAATCAAAGACGATGTGACATACATTACGGACGAAGATGACGATATATCATCTGGATATGTAGTGGTGAGGCCCAACAGGCTTAACTTCACGTGAAACCGTAGTAGTCTCAGAAGTGATTGCTTAAATAACCGTATTTTGTATAAATGTTATTTTTTACGGCAAGAAGTACAATAAATTATTTACAGCAAATAAAGAGGATACCCTGTCTAGGACGGGAAGGGTCGAATCTGAATATAGGCTATCGGAACAGAGAGAGATTTAATGACGAGCTCGTCATTTATTTGCGTCAGGTCAAGTACTTGGTGGGCCGTATCCATCCATAATTGAAACTCCTTTAATTTTTAGCTCTCTAGTAAGTTGTTGAGTCGAGCTCATAGTACTTGACCGCGCGCAAGACCAACATGCAACGACTGATTCAGTTGACAAGAAGTCAACTGCACGCATTGTTTTCGCCCGTCTATGGGAACTGTGCATCCATTTTCCTTCACCAAGTGCAAGCCCGCATATAGCACCCGACTACAAGAAGCATGCGAGAACTGCAACAGACCGAGTTTTTGGTTTTTAATAAAATCCAAATAAATTTGGATTTTAAAACAGCAAAGCAAACTTACACAGAACACCACAGAACAAAAATAAGCAGAGAGTTAGAGTTAGACACCACAGAACAAAAATAAGCATATGCGCAGCTCAAAATGTTCGCTGATATGTTGCTTTCCTGCCTACAAAATAATAGAGGTACGTTATTGATCACGTTTTATCCATTTCCATCAACACGTGCAGGCCCACATATAGCACCCGACTACACGAAGCATGCGAGAACTGCAACAGACCGAGTTTTTTGTTTTTAATAAAATCCAAATAAATTTGGATTTAAAACAGCAAAGCAAACTTACACAGAACACCACAGAACAAAAATAAGCAGAGAGTTAGAGTTAGACACCACAGAACAAAAATAAGCATATGCGCAGCTCAAAATGTTCGCTGATATGTTGCTTTCCTGCCTACAAAATAATAGAGGTACGTTATTGATCACGTTTTATCCATTTCCATCAACACGTGCAGGCCCACATATAGCACCCGACTACACGAAGCATGCGAGAACTGCAACAGACCGAGTTTTTGGTTTTTAATAAAATCCAAATAAATTTGGATTTTAAAACAGCAAAGCAAACTTACACAGAACACCACAGAACAAAAATAAGCAGAGAGTTAGAGTTAGACACCACAGAACAAAAATAAGTATATGCGCAGCTCAAAATGTTCGCTGATATGTTGCTTTCCTGCCTACAAAATAATAGAGGTACGTTATTGATCACGTTTTATCCATTTCCATCAACACGTGCAGGCCCACATATAGCACCCGACTACACGAAGCATGCCATAACTGCAACAAAATCTGCAATTTTGCCCAAAAGCAACTGAATACATGCGTTTATACCAAATTGACCAGACTATACTAAATCATGACAAATCATTATCTATGATTTTTTCCATGACCAAAATCATGATGCGAGGTGAATTTTATGATTTTTGAAAATCAAGACTGAATCACAATTTTTATAGTTCGTGGCTGGTTCGTGGTTATAATTTGTCATGAATTTGTCAAGACAGAAAATTTCGGGCGATAAGACATTTCATGATTTTCAAGATCTCGACAACTTAAGTTGTCTTCGAAATTATGTCTTGAGGATTTTTCAAAATCTCAAGACTTCTCAATATGATATTGTATTGATTCTGAAAATCGTAAAGGCTGAATCACAGCTGTCGTAATTCGTGGTTAAGATTTTTCATGATTACCCGTATCACGACATTTGGCGCGACGATAGATCATGACGGCTTCAGTTATCTATTAAATGATTTTTATAGATCACTAAACTACCCGATATGATCTGTTTGTGATTTTCAAAATCATATAGACTAAATCACAATTTTCGGAGCTCATGATTATGATTTTTCATGCTTTCCCGTATCACGACATTTCTTCGCTATGATCTTTCGTGATTCATAAGATCACGACGGCTAAAGTCAAAATCGAAATGATCTCTTAAGGATTTTTCGAAGTCATAAAACTTCCGAATATGATCTTTTTAAGATTCTGAAAATCAAAAAGACTGATGCAGCGTTTACAAGTCAGGAAAACTTGAACAGAATCCGGTCTTGGTGACAAGATTATGTTTACATGCAGAGAAAAAAAAAATTATTTTTCAAACCAGAAAATCTGACAAAAATAAATCCACAAAAAAATGTTTTGATAATATTTATGACGTCAGTACTGATGACTGCTGCTCTCAAAAGCTAGCTAGACTTTCTTTAGTCTTTTTGCCAGCAGTGTCGACGAGATTCCTTTCAAGTAGTCATCTGATTATGACCTGTAAGATCATAAAACTGATTTACAACTTTCATGATTCGTGGTTCTGATTTTTCATGATTTTCCAGATCATAAAATTTGTACCGCTATGATCTTTCATGATTTCTAAAATCACGACGGCTTTATTCATCATCGACATGATCTTTTAATGATCAATCAAATTCACAAGCCGTCTGAAAATGATATGTTTATGATTTTTTAAATCATAAAGACTGAATCAGAACTTTCGTAATTCGTGGTTACGATTTCTTATGATTTCCCAGGTCAACAAACTTATATCGCTACGATCTTTCATGATTTGTGAGATCACGACGGCTTAAATCACCATAGAAGTGATTTTTTAATGATTTTTGAAAATCATTAAAATTACAATTCTAATCTTTTCAAGACTTTTGAACTTACGAAGACTAAATCATAAATGCATAACTCCTGTTCGTGGCTTTTTATGATTTAGAGAAATCATAAGTATAAAATATCGTGATTTCTAGTGATAATGAATCATGACCATTGCCTGATCATATGATTTCTTCGTGACGTCAGTGTCAGACAGGAGGTAAATCATGATTTGTTTGTGATTCTTTTAATGATAAAATTAGGTCATGATTTTTTATGACACAGTGTGACATTTTAATGATTTATTCCGTACGGGCGCCGGGCATTGGGTCTTGGTGTCTCACTGGTGTAAAAAAATTATTGGCATGCGATCCTGAATCATCAGCATAGGTTTACAATGTATTTCTCAGGTAAAGCTTTACGACCCTTATAAGTTGTGGTAACGAACATTTAGTTAAACTAATGCTCACTCCGGGATTCAGCATCGAAGACATGTTGCCTAGATGCAGATGCAGCCTGTAGGGCATTTTTCAACTTCAACATTTTTCGAATAAACCTATTCCCTTGGTATAGGATTAAATATTATTATTTTTTTTGTTAACGAATTGCTGTGCATATGCTGTCAATTGCTGCCTTCAGAGCATTCCGAGTTCGCTTTTGGGATTATTTCAAAATCGCCATTTTGAACGTAACCTCGCACATTTCTTTTCCAGCTTTGGCCAGTTTGTAGCTTCTACCTTACCAAACACCAACGTAAGTGAGAAGTCCTTAAAAGTACGGGACCTTCTGGATCGGCGAGAGACCTCTCTTCTTCCCGCCGACCTCCAATCCTCTCAGCGAGCCACCGAAGACACTCTGCCCAATTCGCAAACTAGTCAAATCCTCCTGCGAAATAGATGTCTGAAAGTGTTGCTGCAGCTGATCTCCGGCAGTCGCCTGCAGCAGAGCTTCTGCGACGAGCTCATACGCGTCCTGGGCTTCGATTGGATCCTTATGTTCATGCAAGGTCACCTACACCCGTCGAGTGTCATCATCTCTTTAAGAGTGCTGACAGTTATTGTTAGCCATAGTCCGTACTTGCAGCGGTTCCGGGAAGGTGGGTCCAACAGCGGATGGTTTCGACAAACGGAGCTGATCATGCAGAACCGGCTAGGGAGTGTATTCGGTAAGTTGTATTTTGTTTTGCCGCGTAGTGTCCTTTCCTTCGTCCCCGCTCAGTATGATTTGGCCATGTGCCTGCGCATCTACTTAACCTCGCCAATGGTCTTAAATAAATAAAAAATAAACATATAACTGATAATTACCTGTACCATTCTCTATCTGTTACTTTTAAATTTTACATATTTAACACTTTCTCTCTATACCCATCATTTTCCTTGATTTCTAATTTTTTTCGGCCCCGAAGCCTGTAGAAAAGCGTTTTTTGACCCGAAGATGCGGTTTCTCAGCGCCTGGCGTGACGGATATTGCCAGGTGTGAAAAAGATGGGAAAAAGAGTACGGCCAAGGAAAATACAAGGCAAACACTTCTAAAAACTCTTTATTCGATAGGTTTTCAGATTGGATCTGCACTGAGCAAAGTAGGAGGATCTGTATCTCATTCGAATGAAGAAAGTACACCTCATATCCCTGGATTTTCGGCTCTGCAAAATATGTTGCCGAAGCATTTTGACGTTCCTGAGGTCTATTTTCTCCTGATTGGAATGCTTCTTGGCCAGCCTGGACATAACCTGCCTGTCGTTCCTCAGGTGACAACCTCATTATTATCAATTCAGTTGGGTCGCGACCCTGAACATCCCAGATGAGGCTTTTAAAATTTTCTCTTCGTTTCAGTTTTGTCAAAACTAAAAAGTATAAGAAAGGAGAAAGCTTGCCAACAAGCTGTCGTATCTTTCATTCGCGCTTTCTAACTTTGAATGATAGCCAACACTTGTTTTGTGGATTGTTGAAGAATCGAAAAGTTTTTCTGTTGTAGTTTTTGGACTGGTTTTGGGACTTTGGAGTTTGTTATCATAACTTTCTTCCAAGAATAGTATTTCCTTCAGAATTTCGGTGGCAGCCTACTAAATCTGCAATCAAAAATAAAAGAAAGCAAAAAAATGTTACTTTATTTATTTATTATTCCCCAAAAACGGTAAGCTAAAAGCTTGTCGCCATAGTTATCGGGACTATTTATTCTAAAAAGAGAAAAGTGAAGAAAACATCAGCTTTTTGTGAAAGTTTTCCATCTTTGAGTTAAATATTTCCGACGGATTCAGTTCACTTTCAAACTAGCGGTTAGAAAAGAATTACTATGGTGAAGATGCAAGTTACGAAGCCCTTTTTTGCACGCAGAAGTTATCTCTTGTTGCATGTTTAGGTTGGCTTTGACCTTGCACCAACTTGCTAACGTGACATTTATTTGTAGCTTGACCTTGACCTGGATACAATTTGGAGCTGCGTTTTCGGCGTAGCACCCGGCCAGAACTCCAATTCCACCCCTGGCTCTATGCTAAGCAAAGGCTTAGTCTGCCCCGAAGCAGTGATCTGCTTACTGGGACTTATTCGAATGATGATGAATCAGGACTCAGCTCGGTAGGTTATACGTGTACAGGCCCGAGGAATTTATCTCGGGGGGGGGGGGGATTTCCACGGGTCGGACCAAAAAGTACAAAAAAGATATAGATCAGAGGTTAATAAAGCCTACAAAGAGCTTCTGTGGGTTTTGGGGGGGGGATTCGAACGTCCTAATCCCCCCCCCCTGGATACGGCCCTGTACGTGTCATCACGATTTTGCGTTGCGGCCTGGGTCTATTACATGGATTTTGCCTCAACAAGATTTGAAGATATGTGAAAGCGAAATTACAGAAAAAATGCACGAAAACAACAATAACAACAATGGGGTTAGAATTAACCGTTGGGAAACTATAGTTGATTAGTTTAAACCCTTCCATAAAAAAAGACAATCAGTAGAAACAAATCTACGAGTCTGGTAATTGAGAGTAGTCAGAGAATTGTAAGATTTCTCTCATTAGGCGTATTCTCGCCGTTCCCCGAGGACTCCTCGGGGAATCAAAGGGAACGGCGAGAACAGAGATAGTCACTCCACGCGGGCTCCGCGTACAGAAAACAGTGAGAACACGGGAAGTGCCTCCAAATTGGATTTTTTTTTTTTCGGGAAAAAAATATGCAGTTGACGAAATTAGTATTGATCGACTTTATTTTTGTTTTTGTTTATTCCGATTGTTTTAATTAATTTTACATTGCACCAACAGCAAAAATTGATTCCCCTCCCAATCTGAAAGAGAGTCCTCTTTGATGATGGTGATGTTAGTCGGAGCATTCCTGGTCTGTGAGGATTCGCGAGAATACGGGGAGTGAGTCCTCGGGACAAACAAAAACGCGGGAACTCCTCAAGTGGAGTCCTCAGGGAAGAGCGAGTTTACGCCTATTAATATACGCGTATATTACTTCACTGTTAATTGCCAAACGTGGGGACGGTATCCAGTAGAACTCCTGTAGGCCTAAATCAGTTTTTCACATTTTGAAGGTTCTTCTAATTCCAGTCATTTCTATTTTGTTTTCTTCCAGTTCGTATGGAAGAGAAAATAAACTTTTCTTTCCCGCGGTCAAACTGCTTTCAGTCAATCAATTTTATTCTTCGAAAACATTCCTTACGGTGTTAACAAAAAGCCGAATATTTGTTATCTCCTCCAACATACCTATATACAATTGAGTTTTTTTTTTCTGTGATGAATGTTCAAAGAGGACTCACATTAAAGTTTAACTGAAAAGCCAACTCATTTGTGTGTCGTTTAATTGGATACACTGAATTATTTGGATTGAAGGGATTTTGGATTTTGGAATTTGGAGAAAGGGATTTTTTGATTTTCCACTATCTGCTCCAGTTATGAGGCTCGGAATATCTCCAGCCGTCCCCACAGCGTAAATTCTACTATTACGCGGGAAATGTTAATCTCAACACAAATGTGGCTTTTCAGTGGGCAGTGGTGAGATGGGTGAAGACTGCTTAGTGCCTGAACAAAAAAAAAAATTGATAAATTTTTCTCGTAAGGCATACAGCAAAAATACAAGCGCATAGAGGCACCACAAATCGCATGGAAATTCCACTATTTGAAAATCTGTTATTCGTGAATAGCGGAACAACGAAGTAACTCATTTTCAGCGGGTCTTCAAGCCAATTTAAGTGAATAAGTGATGGGTAACTAGATTGTCCTATCCTAGCCCTTTTCAGTTAAACTTTAAACCGTCACGCGGACGTCAGTCGATCTTTGACGCCAGCATCCCATTGAGAGCTAAGAGCAAGGGCACGGTACTCCCAGGCAGTAGCGTATATTAGGGGGGGGGCGACAGGGGCGATCGCCCCCCCCCGAAATTCTTCAAAAAGGGATTTCTAGTGGGAAAAACGTGTGCGAAACACGGGTAACAGGGGCGATCCTCACCCGAAATTCTCGGAAAAGGAGTTTTTTACGGTAAAAACGTACGCTAAAATACAAATTGAGAAGATCAATCGAAAGTATTTACAGCACGGTTCAGTAATAGATCTCAGAAACAGTTTTTGAGTCGTAATGTGAATGATTACAAGATTAAAAGGTGTTGTTTGCACCTCATTTTTAACAAAATCGTCATTTGAGTCGAATTTTAGTCTGGCTAGAGGTGTTTTTAGTGTTAAAACGGTCAAAAAATGAAAAAATCGCCGAAAATTTTTCGGCCTTCCGGCCGGAAAGAGGGTGGCATTCGGCCGCATAATTTTAACTGAGCTGTCGCCCCTCCCGAAACAAATCGAAATATACGCTACTGCTCCCAGGAAATCTGTTTATAGGTATTTAGAGACTTTACAGCTATCATGGGGGTACTATGCCCTTGCTCCAGGACACTCTGCCCCAGCGTATCAGAATTACGCCGAAAAATTAAGGTCGGGCTTCACTACCCAGACGCCCCAGAATCGGGGGTCCGGATTATGTGAAGACGGTCCCAAACAGAAATCAAATCAAATGTCTCTTCAATAGTCCACTTTTGGGCTTTTTTCAGCACTTCTGCCATTTTCTTAGATTTTACCACCTCAGCACAATAATTTCTCCAACTCAAATGAAAACTACTTTCAAATTCCCGCTTCTTTTCACCCAGAATCCGGGAATCTGGTAGATTTGTCTACCAGATTCTCGGACGCGTCTGGGGGGCTTTCAGACCGTTTCAGACCTGTCTTCACTACCCATACCGGTATCGAAGAAAACGGAACCCAGAATCCGGGCGAAAAATCTGGGTAATGAAGCCCGACCTTTAAGGATTTGTGTATGGTTGCCTCTCCCTTACACGTATACAAGCCGCCAGTGCTTTTTTTGTCCGAGCATTATTTCGATATTCTTTTCTTCCAGCTGCGAGCATATTCCACCGTGGCTGCTAAACTACCCAGTCTCTCTTACTCAGTTTCTCTTCTACCTCTACCACAACTCTCCTGATGCTATATCAGTGTTTATGAGCGGAGAGCTTCTTTCCGCCCTAGGGGCAACAGTGTATCCGATTTCGGACAGTGAGCCAGCGTCTGAGCCACTTTCGCCGTTTGAGGAGCTGAAGAATATTGAAGGAGCGGCTTTCTTTGTAAATAGGAATTCATTGTTGGGAGAGGGCGATAGTAGTCAGTTGTCTTCCCACTCTGCCAAAAAGTTTGTCATGGATTTCCTGAAGAATTTAGTTGTCGACTCGCTGTCGTTGAGTCAGTCCAGCAAGTCGACGCCCGTAATTGATCTTCTCTTAGAGGTATGATTTCATCTTTTTAAACGTAGTCTATAGAGCGTGGTCCACCCTACTTACCGTAGTTACTACGCTTTTTTACGTCAAGGCTTGAATGCTTTTTTCTTTTTTCGGTCAAATATCATGCCGCCGGCCGATCCGGCCAATCACGTTACAGAGATTCGTAGTTACTGCGCTCAGTATACGCTCCCGAGCGTATAAGCAAATAGTTACTATTTCGAGAAGGCTGGAACGGTCAGCGTATAGTAACTTTTCACGAGGCTGGAACGAAAATAGTAACTATAATAGCTACTATTGTCAGAAGGGTGGAACACGCTCAAAATGTACGTTAGGAGCTTGTTCCACCCTACTTACCGTAGTTTTTTGCGTGACGTTACGGATCCTGGCTTCTTGCGGCATCAGAGGCTGGAACGAATTTTCCGGTTTTCGGCAAAATTTCGTGCCGCAGGCTGATCGGGCCAATCACGTCACATAGATCATAGTTAAAACGGTAATTACGCTCCTGAGCGGGGTAAGCAAAGCGTTACTGTTAGTTACTATTTCGAGAAGGTTGGAACGGTCTGCGTAGTAACTTCAAGAGTCAGACATTTGAAATTACCGCCGCTAAAACCAACGAAACGCAGATCTTATCGTTCAGTGACAAACCAACTTAGTAGCTTTCTTCAGGAGAAGATGCTAAAATACGCTCTTCATTACAAGAATAAAATAAAATATTTAATTCAGTAGTTTTCTCAGAGTTCAGTATCAGTTCTGTTATTCGGTTGTAGAGCCTCGGGATTCTCAACACGTGTTTCGGGGAGTTTCAACGTGTGATTCGAGTGCCTGACACACCTTTTGTTTGCTGCCATATCGACATTACGCGTACTATTGTCGGATAATAGAAAATAATAAAATATATTTACACAAAAGCCTGAAGGACATGGCAAAAAAAAATGGTGTTAACACTGGATTGAATAAACATAAAAAGGGCAAAAAAAAATCAGGATGACTATTGAATTAACAGTTGGCGGTGGTGCAAACCAGTCCGGAGGAATTTTCGAAACATTCTTACAGCACTGAATTGTATACTTTTTACTATCTCCACTCTTTTCCATACACTCTTTGACCGAATACTACGGATCTTAAATCAATACTAATGCTTGTTGGTTAATGTTCCAGGGATCGCCGGAAGGATCTAGTCATGTGCAGCAGTGCAGATTTCAAACCGAAGTGTTGACCCTCCTCATGGATCACCTTGTGGCAGCTGATATCCTTATTGGTGAACAAGCAGCGCTACCAGTTGTTGTGGGTGGAAGTATTTCGAACATCGCTTCGAATGTTATTTATCTATCCGGAAGACTTGTCGACAAGCTGTGGCTCGGTAAGCTTCCTTTTCATAAGAAAGCCAGTAAGTAGAGCTTGAGCTTTACACATCAGGCGGGCTTTACCTGAGCGTGTCCGAAAGCTCGGAAACGAACGAAAATGCTGAATTAATTCAGCATTTTATGCAGCATTTCGCTTTCGGACTTAAATTTTTGCTCAGTTTATGCAGCATTAATTCAGCATAAAATTCATCGAAAAATTCAGCGAAGATGCTAAATTTTACGCTGAATTTTCAAGAAGAAACTGGGGAGCTGGCGATTATAAGGCTAAATTTCGGAATTAGAAGTGTCAGAGACGAAATAAAGAACGTGTCCGAAAGCTTTTAGTGAGCGTGTCCGAAAGCTTTCAGGACCGTAAATGCTGCATTTAATGCTGCATTTGTAATTTTGTTTTCGTCCGAAAGCTCTTACCTTATATGTAGCATTAAATGCAGCATTTACAGCACTAAAAGCTTTCGGACACGTTCCCTATATTTAAGAAAAAGATATTAGCGATATTTTATCTTCTTATTTCCGCTTCTGTAAATTTCTTCTTTATCTTCCTTTGTTGTATAGGATCGAAAGATAGTAAAAAAGTTTCTTCTTCCGCATATCACTGAAAAGCTGACTGATCTGCACGAAAGGCTTTCAGAAACGGCGTATTGTTTGTCGTCTCACCACGGTCTGATCCGTTTGTTTTAGTAATTTGATTGTAGACTTTTTTTTTCACTCATTTTCCGTTTTTTCTTCAAGTCTCTATACTCCACTATTTATCTTTTTGATGTAAGTGGGTAATAAACAAATATTATGTTGTTGGCGGCCCTGTGAATTCCGTCTCTATAGTTGTTTTTTAAGACGAGGGTTTAGAATGGGTATAATAGCCGAGTTCACGTATGCTTATTCTTCAATTTACATGTTTCCACAAGTAAATCTTTTCTATAACAGCTAATTTTTCGTGTCTTAACAACCTTTTCCCTATTCTTTGTGAAATGATAGATGTGTTGATGTTTCAGTCTTCTGTGTTCTGTTTACTTTTCAGTTTTAAAGAATTACGAACTTTTAATAATGATAATAATTTATTTTTCAGGCTACTTCCAGAAGGACCCACACGAAGTATTTGACTTTGTTGTAAAGCTAATCTCGCAGTCAAAACGTCGCTCGTCCTCAAACACCCTGAGTCTTGATCACCTGTATCGGTGCCTAAACCGGACAATCTTGTTCACTCTTTCCAGACCTATGGGCTGCACTCTAGAGCAGACATCAGTGCTGAATTCTCTGCATAAGCTCACACAGAACAGGTAATTAGTGCACTCTGATTTAGGTTCTTAATTTGTGAAACAGATTATGTTGGTATATTAAACCACGTAGAAAATTGGTGCCGTTTTTCGCAGCTGTAGAGGAACAGTACCTTATTCTCGCATTTTTGGTTGTTAACGCATATTTTTTTTGTAATGCGTACTGTCATGGTCATGACAATTACATATGAATAAATTATAATGGGACCTAGCTTCCAGTTGTATGACCAAGCATTGTCGGTATTGAGAATCCCAAGTCTCTACTCCCGAAGAGAAGAACTGATTCTAAACTTCGGCAAAAAGCTGCTAACAAATGAGAAATACCGATTCTTAATCCCCTCTGATGCCCCGAAAAACAGCAGGAGAAGACGACAGAATAAATTAGTACCTGTCAAAGGACGAACCTCGAGGTTTATGAACTCGTTTGTGCCCTTTTTTACAGATATTTTTAACAAAGTTAACAGTTAGCGGAATATATTTTATTTTATCAATGTAGATGACCAGCATAATTTAGCATCTTAATGCTGAAGAAAGCTGTGAAGTTTGTTCGTCAATAAATGATTCTGATTCTGATAGTCATCCTTAGGAAGCAATTTATTACAGCCGAATGTTGGGGGTACTTCTATGAAAAAATGCACGCTCTTACCGTTTATTCTAGTTCGCACTCAGGGGTAATCCTGTGCTCAAGCGGTAGATTTGTCGGCATTGCCTGTCTGACATATCTTCTTCAACAGGACTCTTATCTTTGGAGCTGGAAACCATGATCTGGAGTTCGTCGGCTGCCTCACTTACTGCCTTGTCAGCATAGTCGTAGGACAAAGAGTCCCAGTTGACTACGCCTCGAAGTCTGCCTGGCATGTCGTGTGCAACCCTGCTGATCACGAAGCCAACGTCAACATCATCAACGGCCATAACCTAATCGTCATCGCAGCCAGGCGCGTGTGGGACGAGATGTATATCACAAAGAAGCCAGCGATCGAAGAGGCCTTCAAGGTCTCTGTGAGCACGAGCAACAGCACCCCAAGTCTGGAGCAAATACGGGATATCATTCAAGACCCTGGGCATAAGTTGTGGTTGGCGTATGTTGAGAGTGAGAAGAGAGCTAGTGCCAACAAGGCAACCCCGCCTTGGGAGCTCCACACGCAGCTTCAGTCCAGGCTGCAGAAGGTAACAGGAGGGTTGACGCGGCTTGGCAGTCGGACGAAGGCGATCGTCGTGTCCACGGCGGGGTTGAAGAGGGAGGAGTCAGTTTCGTCGCGCCCCCGAAACTCAAGTCTGGGTAGTTCTAATCAAGTGACGTTGACGTTTCCAGAGTGGCAGGCGGCGCTTATTGGGCATGTTGCTGTTATCAAAGAACAAGTCAAGGCGCAGATCAGCCAGTATCAGCAGGTAAGCATTCCTTTAGAGATCAATTGAGATAACTAAAAACGAGTCCGGGAATTCCGGGGGCTTTGTTCCGTCCTTTATCAACCTCTACAATGAATCAACAATCATAGTCTAGCAATCTTCCTTTTTTTTTTTTTACGAGTTATCCACGACTATAGCGAAGGTTGTTACATGGTTTGATTAAGCAGTGTGTCATTTTTTTTTGACGATAAAGTCAGAGATGGGCGAATTCGATCACGAAAGGATTCGAATCCGAATCCACGGCTAGGTACGAATCCGAATCCAGCATTTCATGCTGAGGATTCGAATCCGGATTCGAATTCGACTTTAACAAAGACCAAGTCATGTAGATAAGTTATAGTTTAAAAACCAGAGGTGACAAAAAGCACTGATATCTAAGGTAATCAGATAAAGTGATAAATTACTGAGGATCGTTGGTGGTTTAGGTAAAACAATGTTGGATTGCCTAAGCCCAAATTGGGGAACGGAAAGTGGAAGGATGTAGACTAGAAATTCGAGCGGGTTCGTAAGATAGAAGGTTTGGAATCCGAGTCCGAATCCGAATCAACCTGACAAGCAGAAGATTCGAATCCGGCCAAAGGGACGAATCCTGGATTCGAATCCGAGTCCGGATTCGGATTCGCCCATTTCTGGATAAAGTCAAATTTGGCGTTTTCGCTGTGAAATTACTTAGCTAAAATCATTATTTGTGGTAAGGAGCCGGGTCAGTCTGATCGAAGTAGAAATTTTTTTTGTATAACGTCTATTGAAGGGGTGATGGACTGGTTACAGTGGGGTTGAAGATTGTCGACCAGTAATTACGAATGAATACATATATTCTGGAATAGATAGATTGATATATAGTCTGTAATATTGCACACAGATATAAAAAGTAGGTGTAGTGCTGAAATGCAAAGAAGACGGTGTAGGAATTTGGGTTCCGATTCACGGGACCGTGAGAAGACAAGATGACGAAGAAAAGGGAATTGCAAATTAATGCTGTGATATTCCAATTAAGTCATTTTTTTTTTCAGAATTATCAACATGTCCAGAAGTATATTCTTGACGAATGGAACTTGAAGGAAAAGGAGCTGCTACGGGAGCGTGGGCTTTGGGGGTCAGATGTTCCTAGCAGGTAAGGTCAAGATAGTGTCAGGACCCCCCCCCCCCCTTCTCGGGCGTGTGCAGGTGTTAAGTCAAAGCCATGCTATGAACTATGTAACAACCTAACTCTCGAAAGGTTACTTTTCTCTTTTACTTTATTTTTTCGGGGGTGGGGGAGAATCATTCGCTACTTAATTTATATTAGGGGGGGGGGGCTAAACGCAGGAATTCGCCAGGAACCGGGATCGATAAGTCGGGAAGTTCAACTTTGTTTAACCTGTGGGACAGGAAGAGTACCCTACTTACGACCCAGGGAAAGAAATAAGACCAAAGGTTTCAGTGGGATCTCAAAGAATACTGGACTTCTAGATCCAGGCAAATGAGTCTTGAAGATATTCGGTCTTTGCGAGATTTCTTGTAGACATGTTATTTTTATCCCTCTGCGAATATGAATAATATGCTACTTACGTCCCAGAGTAAGAAACAAGACCAAAGGTTTCAATGGGATCTCAAAGGGACTTCTAGATCCAGGCAAATGAGTCTTGAGGAGTTTTGGCTTTGCAAGGTTTCTTATAGACATGTTATTTTTATCCATAAGCCTCTGCGAATAGGAATATATCCTACTTACGTCCCAGAGAAAGAAACAAGACCAAAGGTTTCAATGGGATCTCAAAGGGACTTCTAGATCCAGGCAAGTGAGTCTTGAAGATTTTCGGTCTTTGCAAGATTTATTATAGACATGCTATTTTTACCCCTAAGCCTCTGCGAATAATAATTATGCTACTTACGTCCCAGAGAAAGAAACAAGACCAAAGGTTTCAGTGGGATCTCAAAGGGACTTCTAGATCCAGGCAAATGGGTCTTGGAGATTTTCGGTCTTTGCAAGATTTCTTATAGATATGTTATTTTTACCCCTAAGCCTCTGCGAATAATAATTATATGCTACTTACGTCCCAGAGAAAGAAACAAGACCAAAGGTTTCAATGGGATCTCAAAGGGACTTCTAGATCCAGGCAAATCAGTCTTGAAGATTTTCGACTTATGCAAGATTTCTTGTAGACATCTTATTGTTATCCCTAAGCTTCTGCGAATAGGAATTATAACCTACTTACGCCCCAGAGAAAGAAATAAGACCAAAGGTTTCACTGGGATCTCAAAGGGACTTCTAGATCCAGGCAAATGAGTCTTGAAGATTTTCAGTCTCTGCAAGGTTTCTTGTACATAATAGTATATACTGGACTTCTTGACCAAGGAAATGGGTCTGGAAGACCTTTGGTTTTCGTAAGGTTAAGTAAACGTCCTTAATCCTCTTAACCACATCGATTAGGTAACTGTAACTGTGTTCTGTTCCAAAGAAGGACCAATGAAGGAACCAAACTGGGTTTGATTGTGTTCTTACTTCTTTGTTGTTAGAAGAGACTTCGTTGGTGGAACCGAAGAGAACAAAAAATTCAGGGTTCAAACAAGTTTCAAGTTTTAAATGCAAGGCAAGGTGCTTTCTCTTCACCTCGGTCTTTTTGAAGTGCCACCAGTTGTTTTCGACGTGTCGTCTCAAGAGCAGGTGAAAGCTCGGAACAGGTAATATTTCGTCAAGCTCTCCTAGTTTGGCAGACACGTAACTTTCATATATTTCGTCGATTACAACACGACAAAGGAAGAAATAAAAAGTACTTACAATGTCGATAGTAATGTTTATGCTTCCCTTTGCTTTTACAGCCTCGACAAGTGGATGCTTGACGTCACTGAAGGACCCTGTCGGATGCGCAAGAAACTGATCCGAAACGACCTCTTCTACCATCAGTACCCCTACCGACCCGAGAGCGAATCCGGCGATCGACAAGTGAAGTACAAAGTAGCAGTTAGCTTTGACAGCAAACCTTACTACCAACTTTACCACAACAGGTGCAAAGCTCTTCTGTTTGATCAGAGGGAGGGTGATACAGCTAAGAAAGTGTCGGGTGATGTTCCGTCAGGAGACGTGGCTGACTTTTCGTGGAACGGAGCGGCTGAGATCAAACCGGTGGCAGAGGAGACGGGAGTGACGTTTGAAGAAAGGAATGACCTGGGTAAGCCAGCTGGTGCTCCTAGTTTATTTGCAGGAACCAAGTGTCGGTGATTTGTTGTTATAGACAAGGGCCTTTACTGATCTCATGGAGATTTCCTTCTCCCTTATATCAAGAACAGATAAGCCAATAGAACCTCTGTCTGTGTTCCCATGCAGAGACTACGGATATCCTGACAAAAATGAGCAGAGCTACTCGCTGAGCTTTGAGTTGACGCCCGTCTACTTCCTTCTTCGCCGCCGCGTACATTAGAGGGAAAGACTGTAACAGGCGTGCATGACCCATGCAGCGACTACGGATACCCTGACAAAAATGAGCAGAGCTAGAGCTACTCGCTGAGCTTTGAGTTGACGCCGGTCTACTTCCTTTCTTCGCCCTCGCGTATATTAGAGGGAAAGACTGTAGCAGGCGTGCATGACCCGCTCTTCAGCGCTTCACATGTGACGTCAATGGTAGACAACCTATAAGGCTTTGTTCTCGCTGTTTGTAGAGGATAGCTGTTTGCAGAGGTAACGAATTGTGATGTTCCGCGTAGCTCCTAACCTCCGCTCGTTTGGGTCGGGCAAGGCAACCGGAATCTATTCGATTCCGCATGGGGAGGCAGAGGTTCTTGTTCTTATTTGTTCTTGTCTATATTGATCAGTTTTGCAGTCATGGCCATGCAGACAATTCAGGTTGCTTTCCAGTAATGCAATAAGATGAAACTGGGTGTTTGTTTTAAAACCAATTGATTTTACTTTTATTTATCACGGAACGTATTTCGTTCCTTTCCTTTCTCAAACTTTCACTTGCTCCGGTTTCAAGCGAATCACATAGGTTTCGCCTTCGTCACTTAAAGACGGAAATTTAATAAATCTGCTATACCGGTTTATCTGTAAAAATCGGTCATATAAAAACGCACCATAAATGTCGCAGGTTCCGCCAGAGAAAAGTGGCATCACTGTATACAGCAGCAGGAAGCATTAGCAGATCAAAACCTGAGTGCTTAGGGGCGTCATTTTGCGAAAACCTGTAGGGTGAGGGGGGGGGGGTCGTTTCGATTCATTAGCTCGGCTTATTTTATGATTTTACATGTGCAACTTTGGTGTCTCTTTGAAAGCCCCAATCAAATGACGCCTCTTTTTACTATCTATGAGTTTTTCTGGAAATTAAACTCTCTTTCAGGTCTTTCGGAACTTCCCTCTCTCCTTAAGAAGTCAGGGAACAAGTCAACTTCCGACACTGAAGAAGACTTCGACGGCCTGGAGATTGACATAGGTGTTGAGGCATCTTCTGCCTCTGTGACAGATCTGGCCCCGGAACAATGCTCGGCCCACCAGACTCTGTTGGCTCTCTTGGATGAGGGTGAAAAGGTAGGCTCCAAAAACAGCGATTTAATTTACTTCATGTTTCCAGAGTTGCGTTTTCAGCAATTAGCGTGTTGAGCTCGAATCCTAACACGCTGCGCTGTCACCCGTTTTCAGCGCCCGTGTTTTGCAAAAGAGAACCCGGTAAAGGATTTGAAACTCTCGAATCCGTTTGTGTTTGGAGTCGGTGTTGAACTCAAAAAGAAACACGGGAGCTAAAAACCGCTTGAAGCCACAGAACACGGAACTTGTGTTAGAATGCGCACTGGATGCGCTCAGTAAAAACGACTTGTGACGAACACGGGTTGAGAATCGCGAGCCTGAAAACGCAACTCAGGTATCACAGTGCTGAATCGTTTTGACTGTAGGATGTTGGAGCCTGAGTTGGAGTAGATGAGAATGGATAGAAAGATCAGGGAAAGTAGAATGAAGCAGTAATATAGGTAGGATTGGTCCTTTAATAAAACTCAAATAGTTAAACTGGACGTTTCTAAATTAACTGACCGCAGAAATACTCTTTCAAACAATTTTAGAGCAGAGATAATGTTTTGTCCCCAGATAGGACAACCCTACTTTTCGTTCTCCGTGCGTCGGTCCGAGAAGAACACTGGCAATCAGTTTTCTTCATATCCTGCAAATTCTTCTGCCCAGTTTTTACATAGTTCATCATTTATTTCTGGTCATATCTTGTAAGTGTATATTAGTTAATTTGTTTCGTGTATGTGTGTTGCGTATATATTTTATTCCGCTTCTAGCTATAAGCTATTTGGAAAATAAATTTGATTGATTGATAATGATATAGTAGGCTGTTATAACGCAAAAATGTCATTGGCTTCTGCGAAGACTTTCTAAAACTCCTTCGTTGCATATCCTTTTGGCATACTTATTTTTTTATTGAACAAAGGGCCAACTAGGCCACTCGCAAACATACAAAAAAAAAATAACAAAACAAAGGGAAAAAACAAGCAACAAAAAGGTGCTTGAACATCAAATTTGTTGTGAGTAGATCTCACCAGACCAAGTCCGCCAAAGCGGCGAGACAGGCGAAAAAGCGGCCCCGAAAGCACCAGAAGGAACGGATTGTCCGAAGCAAAGGTTTTTAAATGTCCTTTATTCCAGATATCTCACATGTTCCGATGCGCCCGTGTCCAAGGACTAGACACTGTCGAAGGGCTTGTACTGTTCGGCAAAGAACACTGCTACGTCGTCGATGGCTATACTCTGTTGCGATCTCGGGAGGTCATGGACATTCAAAGCCTCCCACCAGGTCTCCATGAGCCAATCATTCCACCTACTAATGCTCCTCTCAACACATTCCAAACATCCGTGGCTCTCCTTGCCCCAAGGCTTTGTTCTAAAATTGCATACGCTGATATCAAGTGAGTCTAAAAACTGGATCGATTCGTGGGACCCCGACAGTTATTCTGTTGTTGTTGTTTTTCATCACGGCCTTGATTGTTCGCGGGTTGTCTGAATATGATAAGGAAGTGGTAGAAATGCCCAATGATCATAACCGTTAGCCTGAACTTGTAAGCTTCCAGGCTAAAGCCTATGCATTCCAACAAATATTCTAGCTTTTTCTTTCGGTGCTTCAACACTCGTTTACGATCGGGTCTTCCGTAAATCGTGCACCCACCCATGGAGAAAGCTGTATCAGTTTTGCGGTCGGACATAAATATATTCGACCGTGCTGGAAATAAATATCAATCTGCGAGCAGTCGTAAGGCCGATCGGATATCAGTCAAAAACATATCCGTCCATCTGTAAGCACAGTAGCACTGGTTTTTCTTTCCGTGCTTATATGCTTGTGGCTAGACTGAATGGACAACGGAAACAACCAGGTCGAGTTGATCAAATGATTCGCGACATAAGTAAGGAGCCAGGAGTCAGTCTAGTCAGCGTTTCCCCGTCGTTTCCCACCGGTTTGACCGATATTTAAGTGTTTTCATTACGGTTGTAGGCAGGACCGTATCCAGAGGGGGGGGGCTAGGGCGTTCAAACCCCCTCCGAAAGATGCAAAAATAATAATTTGTATAGACCTTTACTCTGATCTGTATCTTTTTAGTACTTTTTGCTATGAACTAGGTCCGACCCGTGGGGAAAACCCCCTCCGAAATAAATTCCTAGATACGGACTTGGTTGTAGGGATCGTCGTTAAAAACGTATACTTATATGTTTGTTGAAGTGGGACGGCTGGGGGTGGGGCAAATTGGTAGGGACAGAATGTGAATTTTTTTAATTTTTGTTTTCATTATTTTACTATCTGTTATTTTATATTGTATATTATTTTACTATCCCTATATGATGTACTCTTATAGGGAAGTCCACATAAGAAAATATCTCCTTCAGCCAAACGCTCTGGAGCTATTTTCCACCGATGGGCGAAATTACCTCCTGGCCTTCCCACGGGTTACGCGGAACAAAGTATACCAGCGTTTTCTTGCTATGGCCACAAGCATTTCCGATAACGCTCAGCAATCAGTCGCAGGACAGAAGCGCACAGCGAGCGTGGAGCAGACGAGCGGCCTCCTCTCCACCTTCATGGGAGAGACTTCAGTCACCCAACGCTGGGTCCGGGGCGAAATCAGCAACTTCCAGTACCTTATGTACCTAAACACCCTTGCTGGAAGAAGCTACAACGACTTGATGCAGTATCCTGTTTTCCCATGGGTCCTAGCAGACTATGACAGTCCGGAACTGGACTTGACTGATCCTGCCACGTTTCGAGATCTTAGCAAGCCGATGGGAGCTCAAACGCCGGATCGATTGGAACAGTTTAAGAAGAGGTAAATTTTTTTTCTCTTTGGGTAGGAGGAATGGGCTCAAGATGTCCAGTAGCCTTGTGAAAAGACGACCGATCTTCGTTTTATGCAAGTGACGCATCGGTCTAGCCCCGCAGGTGTTCTTTTCTTTACAAAACTAACTATACAGTTCTAGGCAGCTTCTGAAACTCAAATTATCTCGTCGTAATCTTCACCTGTCCCAAAATGTATTGGTCATTATTTATGTTCTGTTGGAGCCTTGCAGTATTTTCTTCCTTTAGGATGTCATTAAGCCTATTGACCAGTCCTATATAGCATATGTTTTAAATAGCTTGGGAAAGTTTCGAACAGAAAAAAAATTATTTTCTTGTGTCCTTTGCTTATTTGTATAAATAGGCCATCTTTGACGCTGAGGGGTTAAAAGTCACAGGAAAAGAAACGGCTAAAGGTCTCAAGGGACCCCCTGCACTATTGACTGTTTATGTTCCAGTATTCTAAAGTAGTTGAATATTTTTAAACCACGCTCTGATTTTTACAAATTACCCATGGGCTGTTTCAAGCCTTTCTCCAGGTCCGTTGACTTCTAGCAAAACACGGAAAATATAACTGGAGTGTCTGACGAGTGGGCTTCTCGCAAACAATTGTATGGAGCATATATATCGAAAATAGTGAAACGAGGAAAGTATGAAAATCAGTGTGAAGTCGTTACAGGGTAGCATGTAATGTGAGTATTCGGGTTTGACAATGGATGGAATGACAACGGAAATGTTGCATCCAGGTTGCACCGGCATTATAGGTGAAATGTGAAGTCGTTTATGGTTGAAACGACTGAAGCGGTAGGTGACTCCGGATTCTCCCTCTAAATCGCAAAACTGCTTTCTGTGGGTATGGCTCTATAGCGCCGAGATGCCCATCGGCTGTTGTGCGTTGTCGTCATGGAAAATACGCCGGATCCATTGTACACTGTTTCGACATGCAGAAGGCAAGAACAAAAACGAGATTTTCGGATTTTTTTATTTTTTTTTATCAGCTAATTATCCCTCTAAGATATTATGCGAGGGATAAATACAATTTCGGATATTTCGGTTGCACTTCTGGTCCTGCAACATTCTTCAGCAAAGAACAAAACTAAATTATAATCTTACACAACATCTAAAGAAACGGAAATGCAAGTTTGCCACCATTTGCTGCGAAATCCAACTCCACCGTAGCCTATACCAAACCGTAAGTTGACCAGAAGAACGATGCGGATAACGATCAACGTAGAATGCACAAAATGGCTTAGTTATTCAGCACAGCGCTCGGTCGGTTCTTAAAATATTTATTTATAACTTATTTATAAATTTTATTATGAGTCTAACATACTACGTCTCATAGGTACAAAGAGTGGGAGGACCCCCATCTTGAGACGCCTCCTTATCACTACGGAACGCATTATAGCTCTGCAATGATTGTCTGTTCGTACCTCATCAGGCTCGAACCTTTTACCCAACATTTCCTGAATCTCCAGGTAAATATCTCTCCTCTACCTCATTGTTTTTATTGTACGCTTAAAAGACAAAGTATCAAAAGGACCCTTGCTTTTATTTCTTGCTTAAAAGACAAAATGTCAAGAGCTGAGTAAGTGAAAGAAGCAGAAATAAAACAAATGAAATCAGTGTGTAGGCTTATCACAAACTAAACGAGATCAAAGATGATTGTGTGACACTTCGAAGCAAAAGTACTATCGATATTAAATGGTATATCCGGTACTCATCTATACTACTTGTATAACGATGAATGTGTTCCAGGAGAGCGGTGTCTGAATCCGGTGAGCTTTAACTCACCGGCTTACCGGAGATTTAACCTAGGTTTCTGTTTCACGGAAGCAGTGCTATAGCAAATATTTGTACTACCGATAAAACGTAGATCGGATATTACGCTTATTTTTCCTTGAAAGGTATGGCCAAACACATGACCCGAGATCCAAGCTTCTTTCCCCGTCAACCAAATCTTCAGAACGAGACCGAAAGTCATTCGTCCCATATTTCGTTAAACATCTTAACTGTGTTTCGTGTCTCGTGCTATTTGGGTCAAAATAAAATTGGTTGATAGATTGTTGAGAATAAACCAACACGCCAAACAGGGGTTCTTGAACATGTCGGTTATACTGGTGCTTATCAGAAACGAGTGTACCACTAGCTTTTTTAGCTCCAAACCTAATATATGTAAATTTTTCATGTCTGCACCCGCACCTTTCATTTTTTAGGGCGGGCATTTTGACTTGGCCGATCGTATGTTCCACAGTATTCGCGAAGGCTGGTACTCCGCTGCGAAGCATAACATGGCAGACGTGAAAGAGTTGATCCCCGAGTTCTTCTACCTTCCGGATTTCCTGGTGAATGCGAACAACTTTGACCTTGGTGTTAAGCAGAGTGGCGTCCAACTTGGTGATGTCTTGCTTCCTCCCTGGGCGAAGAATGACCCACGAGAGTTTATTCGAGTTCATAGACAGGTTGGTGTTGCTTTCATATCACTTTACCTTGTATACCCAACGAACCGATCGTTTTCTTGCCTGAACACAGGCTTGTTTTGGTAGTTTTCAGTAGTTTTCTTAGTTTTCATTTTTGAACAATCCAGTATTGCGGTTGCGACCGCTGTAGCCACTTTCGGTGTTCACCGTTTTCTTCTTGCACTTGCTGGCATTGGGGTCAAGTGGTTGCCCCCCCCCCCCCACGCACACACACACACACACACGCAGGGTTCGGTGGCAATCGAGCCCAGATTGTCCAGATAGTGGAATTTGTAACTAGTGAACCGTGACAAGGTATCAAGTCGAAGCTTGGTACACTTGTTGGCATCGGGGCCTGTTTTTGCCTTTGGAAGGCCCTACCCCCACACTCACCTGATTCAGAGCAATTGGGCCAACATTCAAATGAGTTGGGGGCAATCTTGGGCCCACATTCATATGACATATTTCTTTCAAATCAGTTTAATTATATAGAGGTACTATGGACCGTAAATTTGTTCCACACAGTATATGTCGGACATTTTCCAGCAACGTTTTTCTCTAAAGAGTGATTCTTTTCCTACACCTTCGATTCATCTAGAGGTGTTTTTCCATTTGACGATTCACAATCCAGATTCTCCAAAATGCGTTTTCTCCGACAATCCAGATTATGAAAAATCGGTTTCTCTGACAATCCGGATTCGGTCTCGGATCGTCGATTCGGGAATCTTGCAACGGAGCAAGACCGTGGGATTGTCGTTTTGTAATCTGAGATTGTCGATTCGCCGTTTTCTCTCTGATGAATCAGCTATCTAGGTTTTTAATCCGGGATTGTCGCGGAAAAACGTCCCAGAAAGTATTATTACTGGTAACATCTTACACCAAAGATGTTTTTCATTTCAGGCTTTAGAGTGCGAATACGTGTCCGCACATCTGCACGAGTGGATCGACTTGATATTCGGCTGCAAGCAGCAAGGACCAGGGGCTGTCGAAGCAGTTAACGTCTTTCACCACCTCTTCTACGAAGGCAACGTTGACATCTACAGCATCGAGGACCCCCTCAAGCGTAACGCCATCATCGGCTTCATTAACAACTTCGGACAGACTCCGAAACCACTCTTCAAGAAACCCCACCCTGCTAAGAAACATACTAAGGGAATGTTTCCCACCGACTTTTCTCAAGTCGCAACCTCCATGGGTTCTGCAGCTTCGGATAGACTGTTTTTCCACCATTTGCATACCCTCCGACCTTCCCAGCAGCCAGTGAAGGAGCTGAAGAGACCGGTTGGTCAGATTGTGCAGCAAGACCGGGCCATACTAGCGGTGGAAGAGAACAAAGTCTTCATGCCCGCTTCGAACACTCGCTGCGTGTCTTGGGGCTTTGCCGATCATACCCTACGGATCACCACATATGAGAATGAAAGGACGATTCTAGTCTGTGAGAGCCAGCTCTTTGGGGATATACTAGCGTGCGTGTGCCCCACGCCCAAAGTGATCGTTAGTGGGGGATCTGATACCGTTGTGACCGTTTGGGAAGTTGGTCGGAAGCATTTGGAAGTGAAGAAGAAGTTATACGCCCATACGGACGCCGTGACCTGTCTTGCCGCGAAGCAAACCTACCAGATCATCGTCTCAGGGTCTCGCGATGGGACTGCCATCATTTGGGACCTTTCACGCCTGACCTTTGTGCGGCAGCTGAGGGATCACGATGCGCCAGTCACGGCAGTCGCCATCAACGAGCTGACGGGTGACATTGCAACTTGCGGTGGCACCTGGCTGTATCTTTGGTCAGTCAATGGCGAGCCAATAGCGAGCGTCAACACGCTCGTCGGTCGGTCTGATCGAATGCAGCAGATTCTGTGTGTAGCCTTTTCGCAAGCGTTGGAGTGGGACGCGCGCAACGTGATCCTCACCGGCTCGACGGACGGCGTTGTGAGGATGTGGTCGGTCGACTACGTTCAAGTCCCAATCGACGAGAAGCCGGCTGCAGTCATCCAGGAGACATCCACGCAAGAGGTGGCAGAGCCGCGGATCACGAAAGAGGAATCGGAGCTGGAGAGCTCAGATGACGAAGAAGATCAGAGCGCTGAACTCCAGAAGAAGCTTCAGAGTATCATTGCGGAAAATAAGGAACTTCTTACTGGACTACGAGGCGATGGAAAAGCAGTAAAGGGTCAGCTGGCTAGGCAGTCTTCGGTGGACGAACCGATCAAGAGCTCCGATATGGATGTCTTCTATCAAGACGTTTTTGATCAAAATGTTGACGGAACTTTCGATATGGAAAGTTTTGATGATTTCGACTCAAGAAGTGGATCGTTTGACGTCAGAGAGGATGGCTCCGTAAGGTCACTGTCCGTTGATCGACCCGATAAGGTTAGTCTATCTTGTCAGTATAAAGGAACGTATCAAGTAAATCAACCTTTAAAGGACTATGATGTTTCTGCCAAGCTGCAATATAATTGACTACTTTGAATTTCAGCTGCGCTTACACCAGATTACGCATGTCTTGCGCCTTTTTAGTCCTTCTCCATGTCCGCTGCCTTGAACGACATATGTGGTAAAGTTTTACATTACCGGTCTTCTGATCAATAAACTTCTCGAAAACAGTGATCAAGAGCGTGAAACGTCCCTCGTAAAGAAAGCGAAGACAGATAAGCTGAAAATTCAGTATAATACCAATAGGGGAGATATAATGTACCTATGAAGTGCAGATCCTTGGGAATGAGACTGGTTGGCAATGTGACGGAAGTAGGGTGAATTAGTGTGGAACGAGGGGTCCTTTAAAATCTCACTTTAAAGTATATCTGACGTACTATCGTTTTCGTGCCAGCTGTAAAGCATATATCCCGAGTATCCTCGCTGTATTTTCAGAAATACCCTTGGTATGAGTTCAAGGTTCTAATTTGCATTTTGTACAAAATTACAATATATAAAGGGTCAAAGCCGGAGACAAAAGGTCGATTGACAAAAACCCTTCCTATGTACCCATGCAATATCCACACTTTGCATCCACCAGTCGCTTGTTCTACTTGTCATGTAAGCTTTTCCCGATGAAAAATTATGTGACTGTGTAGTTGTACGAAAAAGTTGCATGGAATGATATGTAGTAGTATGGAATAGTTTGATTAGTGATATGTAGTAGTATTGGAATACTTTGATAAACATGCCTCCTACAGGGTTAATCGTACGTAGTAGTATCCGATAGCATCCAGTTTGCTAGTAGTAGCGTGTAGTAGCAACAGTTACTACTGCATTCTACTTTTTCGTACAACACCATACGACTAATTCTCGGAAATTTTTCATCGGGTTGTTGACGAGATTGTTGCCTGTGCGTAAACGTTTATAACAAGACCAAAGGTTCCGATGGGATCCCAAAACCGAATATTTGATCCAGACAAATCGGTTTTATCTTCTCCAGTGTCCGCTAGACTTCTTGAAGATTTTTACTGATGATCTTTGGAAAAGGATTAAGGAGAAACAACTAATCATTAAGAAAACGAAATTTAGAAATCATGGTAAAAACAAATATAATCGCTTATGTAACGATAAAACAGATATATTTTTCGGCTAGTGATGGGGACGAACTACTTGTCCGGCAAAAAAATTATTGTCATATACGGATTCAGCATCTCTTATTACCCCTAGATCGAACATCTAATCAACTTCAAATAAAACTTTTACTTTTAACAAACTTTCCGGTTTCGGCCGGATTCCAGGCGAACTACTTGTCTGGCGAAAAATAGCTTTCATATTCGTGTTCAGCATACCTTCTTACCCCTATATCGAACATCTAGTTAACTTCAAATAAGACTTTTACTTTTAACAAACTTTCCGGTTCTGGCCGGATTCCGGATGAACTACTTGTCCGGCGAGAAAACGGTTTTCATATTCTTGTTCAGCATGCCTTCTTACCCCTATACCGAACATCTAATCAACTTCAAGTAAGACTTCTACTTTTAACAAACTTTCCGGTTTTGGCCGGATTCCGGACGAATTACTTTTCCGGTGAGAAAATGGTTTTCATATTCGTGTTCAGCGTGTCTTCTTACCCCATAATCGACAATCACATTAGCTGTTTAAAAAAAATTTGCTTGCCCCTTAATTTAAACCCCCTCCCCCACCCCTAAATGTAAAGCTACAGGGCCCATCTACGAACTCGACCTTACTCTTGATCCAAAGAATCCCCACACCAAGTTTCATCCAAATATCTCACTGCCTTCGAGAGTTATCGTGCTTACAGACAGACAGACGGACAGACGGACAACTTTTGCGATGTCATAGGTATCCCTCCACTTACGTTTTGGGATCCCAAAAACGTGCCGCCTTCTATTAATCAGCAGATAATTGCGTCATATTTTCCAAGTATTGTGAAAAAACAACACGGGTGAAACACGCCTCAGCAGGACGAGAGAGAGACTTTGAATGCCATGATGAAAATTTGTAGCCTGTGTAGTTGCATGATATTTGTACGAAAAAGTTGCATGTATTGATATGTAATAGTACATAATACTATCATTTAATGTGCCTCAGACTGTGCTTAAGCAGTAGTATCCAGTAGCATCCTTTCTTGCTATAATAGCATCCAGCCTTGCTAATAGTAGCATGCAGTTTTAACAGTTACTACTCTATGCTATTGAAACTTACAACTCCATAAAACTAATTCTTGGAAATTTTTAATCGGGCTACCACTTTGGTGCTGCCTCCTATTGAGCAGCACAGGACTGACGCAATTCTCCTGATGTTGCAACTCTCCTCCTATTTTCCAAGTTTTTTAAGAAAACCAACAAGTTCCAGCAAGGCGAGAGAGAATACATGCGCTTACCACTTTCCTCCAACAGGCTGTCCTGAGAGAATGCATGCGCTTACCACTTTCCAGCGCTTACCACTTTCCTCCCACAGGCTGTCCTGCGCGACCGAAAATTTAGCCCATCGATGAGAGCTAAGCTGTGCAAGAGTGAGGGCAACATCCTGTCCCGCAACACTGACTTTAGTGATGATTCCGATGAAGAAATTAATGAAAAACCCAAACCCTTGAAATCGAGCAAGAGTGTTAGCAGTCTCGGCGAACCGTTCGTCGTTGTCGGCTCGGGAAGTGGCGATGTCTCAGCGACAACAGAACCGGCGACCAACTCGAAAGGGGAATCCAAGCCGAAGACGAAAGAACCGAAGAATGCTTTGCGGGAAGGTAAGGTTGTTGATGATAATTTGGTTTTAAACACGAACACTCACAGTTAAGACGCACACTCTTCGTCCGATAAGTCGCCACTTAGGTTGTTTCGTTTATTTATTTGGGTTCCGGCTAAAACCCCCCCGGCGAAAACCCCCCCGGACAAAACCCCCCCGACCAAAACCCCCCCGTGACCAAACCCCCCCCGACCAAAACCCTCCCGGTACCAAACCACCCCCGACCAAAACCCCCCCGATACCAAAACCCTCCGGTACCAACCCCCCCCCCCCCCCCGCAAAAAAAAGACGGGTATGCAAGAGTAGAGTAACTGGTAGGTAGAGAGTAAGAGTAGAATAAACCTCTTTCGCAAACTTGATAATAATGCTGAAGTACACTGGGTATCAGAACAATGATAAACAAAGGGAGTGTAAGACGAAGGTGATTGAACGGATATTGCTTGCAAATTCTACGCCAATGGACAGTGCAACCGTGGTCCTGCGTGCAATTTTACGCATGTTTCGAAACAGACGAAAGTTTGTCACAAATATTCTAGCGGTCGTTGTTTTAATCCTAGTTGCAAATTTGTACACGTAGTTTTACCACGAAACAGCATTTATACTTCGAATACAAATGTCGGACAGCGGTTGTCCCATGCCAGCGATCGGACTAACGCGCAGATTGCTGCACCGAGACAGCCTGGCCAAACTGATTTTGAAAAAACACGTTACGGGCCTCCAGTTCCTGACACGCGCCGCCCACCCTATGCTTTGATTGCGGGATCACAATGGTAAAACCGTTTCGCTCCTCTAAACGAAATGGCTTCTTCTGACATGCCTTTTTTTCACCAAGTTCGCCCTCTATCGCTGCCTCCGTTTCGGTTCCCGCCTCCGCCACTCATGAGCTTCCCTCGGAGCTTCCCAGCAATCTTAGCTTAGGGTTGCCGGTTGTGACGGACCAAGGTATGGATGCGAGATTGGAGTCAGTCTCGGAACCGGCATCAGTCTCTACCCTCCCCCTCCCTCTCCCCCCCGATGCTGCCCCGGGATCAGTGGGAGGTAAGAAATTTAAAAATAAAGCGATATCCCGTGAATTTAATGATAAGCGTTACGTGTTTCCTTCCTTCCTCTACAGCAATGCGGAAAGTTTAAACCTGGAAAAATTAACTGAACTTGAGACCTCGGCCCAAATGCTTGGTTCTTCCGTTATCTGTGTAACCGAGGTCCATCGACAAGATTTAAATTTATTAAAAGTTCCAAATTTCTCTTCTTTTGTTAAACTTCGCCCTGATGACCATCCCCTTGGGAAGAAAGGAGGAGGAGTTATGACCCTGGTACATGAAGATTTTAAACCTCAGCTTTTAACTATTCCTTTCCTTGATGAAAAAGATGAGATTATTTGGGTGAAAGTACAACCTAAGCGACTCCCTAGGCCGTTCTCTGCGGTAGCGGTGTGCGTTTTTTACTATTCACCTGGTCAGCCCGCTGCCGCAAGAAAGGCGTTTTGGGAAAAGCTGCAGGAATCAACGGATTACATCCAGAGAACACATCCATATTTTGGAGTAGTTATACTAGGAGATGGTAACGAGCTGGATACCAAATCGCTGGCCGGGTCACTTAGTCTTAAAAGCGTGGTTAATTTTCCGACGACCAAAGGTGAAACTTCTCTGGATGTGATCCTGACAAACCTTTCTAAATATTATCAAAATCCGAGTAAACTAGCACCACTTGGTGGTAGCTACCATTATATGCTCCAGTGGAACCCTTTTGAGAGAGTAAAGATTCAATATTCGGTAACTGAGGTTACTTCTAGACCAATTACAGACACTGGTCTGTTGCAGTTCGGAAACTGGATTACGGAGGAGAACTGGACTTTGGTTTCTGCAGCGAAGGACTTGGATTCCCAAGTTGAGGAATTTCATGGTAAAATCAATGAAAAATTTCTTGAGTGCTTTCCTGAGCGTAAAACTAAATTTTGTTCTAGTGACAAACCGTATGTAAATTCAAAAATAAAGCGACTAATTAAGCGCAAGTTATACCTCATTCGAAATGACCAAAAAGAGCAAGCAAAAAAATTGGCAAATGAAATTAAGTGGAAAATAAAAGAAGCACAGGCTACTTATTATAAAAATGAGGTGGATCATCTTTTGGAGTCCAAGCCGTCGCAGTTCTTCAGTAAAGTTAAAAGTCTGACTGGAAAAAGTTCTCAACCAGTTGATTTCATGAAGGAGGAGCCACCAGAGAAAACTGCGAATGATTTAAATTCCCATTTCGCTGCAGTTGTGCAGTCTTATCCACCTCTTCCACCTGAAGACCCTCCACAAAATTTAACTGCTCCTTCAAATGATAATTTAATGCCTGATATTTCTTTGTCAAGTGTAACCCGTAAGCTTTCTAAGTTAAAAAGAACTTCTGTTGCTCCTTTTGATATCCCAGTTGTTCTCGTTAAAGCTTTTGCTAAAGAATTAGCTTTCCCCCTTCAGATAATCTACAATAACATAACGCGAAAAGGCTATTTCCCAAAGAAATGGAAGAAAGGTTTTATCACCCCTATTCCAAAGAAAGGAGCACCTAATGATTTCTCTGGTGTACGGCCGATCACAGTTACATCAATTTTCAGCAGAATTTACGAAAGTTTTGTTGCCTCATGGCTTAAAGAATATCTCTTAAAAGTAACTGATCGAAAGCAGTTTGGTAACATTCCTAAGTGTTCGACAGTCCATTACCTAGTTAATTTGATCGATTTTATTTTAAAACATCTAGATGAACCTGGCAAATGGATAAATTTAATTGCAATTGATTTTAAAAAGGCATTTGACCTTGTTGACCATAAAATTCTTTTAGAAAAAATGGCTGAAAAAAATATACCCAATTTTATCGTAAAAATCATCAAGAGCTTCTTGACAAACAGAGAGCAAACTGTAAAGTATAAAGGCCATTTGTCTACTTCTTTACCAGTTTTTTGTGGAGTTCCACAAGGAACTGTGATCGGTCCGCTGTGCTTCCTCCTCATGATAAATGAAATTGCTGCTGGGCTGGAGGACAGATGGAAATACGTTGACGATTTGTCCCTAGCGGAAGTCGTATCTGAGGATTTGAAAAGCAACGCTGCCGGTTTCATCGACCAGATTACCTCAGAGGCGACTGAACTAAATATGATCGTGAATAAAGATAAGTGCTCTGTTACGACTTTTTCTTTTCTTCGGAAAACTCGGCCGTCTTTCGAACCTCCTATCGACCCTGGGCTCATCAGTGATAAAACTACGCTACTAGGTGTAGTGATCTCTTCTGACCTTTCATGGCACGAAAATACTAAGACAGTTGTAAAGAAAGCTAACAGCGCAATTCAAATGCTAAAAACACTGAAAAAGTTTCGAGTTCCTAAGGACAAGCTAAAGCTAATGTTTTGCTCTTTCATTCGACCCTTAGTCGAATATGCTTGTCCGGTTTGGCACTTTGCTCTTACCCAAAGTGAAACTGATAAAATAGAGCGAGTTCAGAAGAGATCGCTCCAAATTATCTATGGCGGTTCCCCCCTACCATACTCCTTTTACCTCAAAGAATTTAAAATTGAATCCCTTTCTTCCCGCCGCGAAAAACTATGCCGCAACTTCGGTTCCTCCCTTCTCCAGCACCCCATGTACCGTTCATTCCTTCCCCCACCCTTTGTTCCTGCAAGATCTCGTCCCCCCCGAGAAGTGGCTGAGAAGGTTCCCAAACTGACCCCAATCTACTGTAACACTATGCGTTACAGTAGAAGCTTTGTGCCGAGCTTCGTAAAGCAATATAATGATGTTTAGCATTTTTCTGCTTTGTTGACAATTTATGTTTGACAACTTTATTTATGACTAAAAAACATCGTATTTGGGCTCTGCCCACGAGAGATATGTTTTGTTTATTATTAAATGAAATGAAAAATGAAATGAAATGAAGGTTGATGGTGACAGACTAATTGCTGCACTGTCAGAAGTTTCATAACAGATAGCGCATAACACTTTCAAGAATAACACTTTTTCACTTGGAAATAAAGTGTTATGACCAATTAAGTTTACACTATTTCGTGCCTAGATCTCCAACAACACCTTCAGTTGGTAAAAATACTAACGGGAACGAAAGAAACATAACAAATAAGATAAGATAGATAAGATTTATTTCACTAAAAGCACAGAGGCCAAAGTGTTATCTGTTGAAACCGGGCATCCCAAAGTGTTATCTGTTGAAACCGGGCATCCTTCTGTTGTCGTTATTTAACTTCTGACAGTGTAGTATTTTTACCAATTGAAGGTGTTGTTGGGGATCTAGGCACGAAATAGTGTAAACTTAGTTGGTCATAACACTTTATTTCTAAGTGAAAAGGTGTTATTCTTGAAAGTGTTATGCGCGATCTGTTATGAAACTTCTGACAGTGTGAAGTCACCAAACACGCGCATTCAACTGGAGCTGTTGTCAGTGAGGTCTGAGTGAGGTGTCAAAGCCAGTTCCACTCAGTGTAACGATCCCCCCAACAATTCCTTTCCCAATGCCTCCCTTTCTTGGCGTGGAAGCTGAAGTTAGGATGCCACCCATTGGTGCAATGTGAAGCTCCCCTTGCCTGATTGCTCTTTAGTTATTGTCATACCAGAAACTCGAAGTCAAACCCCCCCCCCCCCCGGCTAAACCCCCCCCCCCGTGACCAAATCCCCCCCGACCAAAACCCCCCCGGTACCAACCCCCCCCCCCCCCCGACCAAAACCCCCCTGGTACCAAAACCCCCCCGACCAAAACCCCCCCGGTACCAAAACCCCCCGGTACCAAACCCCCCCCCGCATAAAAAAAGACGGGTATGTATGAGTAAAGTAACTGTTAGGTAGAGAGTAAGAGAAGAATAGACCCCCCCCCCCCCCCCGGTACCCCCCCCCCCCGAATCCTTAGACACTCACACATATTTAGACTGGGATTTACTGGGCAACAAAACGAACAACCATGTGACAGTTTTACCATTGACAAGCACGAAGGTGAAGCGCTGATAGAATATTTCTGGGACTATCTTGAAAGTGCTATCACAAAACGAGCTCAACATTTCCCTTGGCCCAAAGGATCCTCCCATTAAGTCTCATCAAAATATCTCATTCCCTTCGAAAGTTATCCTGCTCACAGACGGAAAGTAGGACAACTTTTGCGGTGTCATAGGTTTTCCTCCGCTTACTGCCCATCTTTGAGTTTCTGGTATGAATCAGGGATAACTAAAGAGCAATCAGGCAAAGGGGGCTTCACATTGCACCAATGGGTGGCATCCTAACTGCAGCTTCCTTGCCAAGAAGGAGGAGGCATTGGGAAAGGATTTGTTGGGGGGATCGATACACAGAGTGGAACTGGCTTTGATTTGATCATTCACATTTAACACCTCACTGACAACAGCTTCAGTTAATGAATGCGGGTGTTTGGTGACTTCAGCAAAACCATCAACCTTCACCTTCGCCTTACACTCTCTTTGTTTATCATTGTTCTGATACCCACTGTACTTCAGACATTATTGTAGAGTCAAGTTTGTGAAAGAAGTTTATTTACTCTTACTCTCTAACTACCAGTTGCTCTACTTATACCCGTCTTTTTTATGCGGGGGGGGGGGTTTTGGTCGGGGGGGGTTTGGTACTGGGGGGGTTTTGGTCGGGGGGTTTTGGTACCGGGGGGGGTTTGGTCAGGGGGGGTTTTAGCCGGGGGGGGTTTGGCGGGGGGGTTTTGTCCGGGGGGGTTTTAGCCTAGACCCGATAGGAGGATCCTTTGGGTCAAGGGAGAGGTCGAGCTCGTTTTGTGATAGCACTTTCAAGATAGTCCCAGAAATGTTCTACCAGCTCTTCACCTTACTCGTGCTTGTCACATGGTTGTTCGTTTTGTTGCCCAGTAAATCCCAGTCTAAATATGTGTGAGTGTCTAAGGATTCGGGGGGGGTTTCGCCGGGGGGGTGGTGGTACCGGGGGGATTTTCTATTCTTCTCTTACTCTCTACCTACCAGTTACTCTACTCTTACATACCCGTCTTTTTATGCGGGGGGGGTTTGGTACCGGGGGGTTTTGGTAACGGGGGGGGTTTGGTCGGGGGGGTTTGGTACCGGGGGGGTTTTGGTCGGGGGGGTTTTGGTAACGGGGGGGTTTTAGCCGGGGGGGTTTTGACGGGGGGGGGGCGTTTCGCCGGGGGGGTTCTCGCCTAGACCCGTCCAACACGTCAGTAAATTTTTTGATGTGATGACGTAAAGTCAGCTAGTCGGATCGCGACGTGTTCGAGATTTTCAATGCATAAATGAATGAAATGTTAAAAATGGCCTTTTACCGTAACATATAAACCAAAAGTGAATTCGAAATATGTTGGAAAGCATAAGACCTCAATGTCGGAGCCTCGCAGACAAAGTTCGTCGTTGTGGGTCCAGATTCCACCGGAGGAGCACTTTTTCTTTCAGTTCACTACTTACAATGAGCTGAAATCCCGAACATATGGTACAAATAATATACAAATTTGAGCATGAACAAAACTAATTGATCTTGCCATTGAAACTTGTAGATTTGAAAAAACTAATTGAAAAACTAAAAACTAATTGATCTTGCCATTGAAACTTGTAGATTTGAGAAGAAAAAAAATCACTACCGAAAAAGACTAGAAGTATCACCAAAGTTCAAAGCTTTTTCTATTGAAACTTTCTGTTTTGGTGAACGTAAAGAGTTGGGAATTTTTCGGATTTAGTTCTAGGATTTACTGTGGATCTGGGAAACAATTGTTCCAGAGGCCAATCTTTGTATTTTTATTCATAAATTGGTTGACGATGTTAAAGCGTTTGATTGGTCGAGTAAGAGTTCCCTCTTGATTTACGTATTAAGTTCAGTTCAGCCACTCCATAAGAACAAATAATAACATCAAGGCTGTACGTTTTAAGAGTTCGTTTGAAATTCTATAGAATTATTTTGAAACTATCATGTCATGGGTGCTTTAACCAACGCCCTAAAGCATACCTCGAATGTACTACTTCTTACGAAGCTTAATTTGGACTATGTTTCAGGTTTCAAATGGCAGAGGCAGCTGGTATTCTCTAGCAAGCTCACTATGCACACGGCATTCGACCGACCGGACAACGCGTTCCCGGCTTCGATTACAGCTTTGCAAGTCTCAAAGTACGTGTCAACTTTGTTTCTATAAATAGTCCCAGCGGCTGTCCATTTCCTTACCATAGATTCTCCTAGTCATCAGTAGCGCATATAAGGCGTTGATGAAGCTTCCATTCATCACGAAGCTGAGCGGCTGCAGTGATCTTTCGGTTTGGTGGCGTTAGGGACGTAGACATTATATCCGAGACGCTGGCGATTCAGTTGCTGGAATTTTTTTCGGGCAGGGAGCAAGCATATCACCCATAACCGGGCTTGGGACCGGCCATGGCGGAGTCACTCCTTACTTATTACGTCCTGTTACTTCTCCTTCCCATTTCACTCGGTAGTAATGATTCCGCTACAAGTGCATCGTGGAAAATCGAGCGGCCCGTTTGGTTTTGGTCGAACGTCAAACGCTAAATGATGAACGTGAACAAGTAACATAACGCAACCGTTTTTATGATGATTTTGCAGAACGAACGGCCAAAAATATCAACGAGAAACCTAACCGCTAAACGGCTTTGCGTGTTGTGACTCTTCGGGCTTATGGGAGTTTCCTGACTTCCCACTGCTATTTCCTTTAGTGGGGTGTCCCCCCGCGCAAATTTACACGACGAGCATCACGGAAAATGACTCTGGCGAATATTTCAATTCGGTAGGAACGCTTGGTTAAAGCTGTTGTTTGTTGTAGGGACTGCAAATGCATCCACTTTCGGTATCTATCTCTTCCCATTTTGGTTAACTAAGCGTTAATTTTGCGTCCGTATTTTTTTCCTTCTGAATCACAGCTTACGTATCTAGGCAGTTAAGCAAGCTCCTATCTTCCCCATGAGAAGCTTTTGGTACACAGCTCTGAACCTGGCGCCTCCTCCGAGCCTGTGCTTCCTACGCGTAGATATTACTTCAACACCATAGGCGGGAACGCAATTTTGTTTGCTGTTTCAGTTTACCGATCTATTCACGACGTCACTGCACTTGCTCTGACTACATCGAAGTTCTTCGTCCAGCCGCTCGTGTCGCATGGTTGTTGCTTCCGCGCCACTGTGTCCCAGAAATGAATCGAGCTTGCAGAGCTGCTAGATGATTAAGCTGTGTCGCCCTAGTTGGACTGTATTTGATTTGTTAGATTGCTTTGGGCAACAGAGCAGTTTGCGGGAAAGCCTTTTTTGTAAGGTCTTTTTAAGTCTCGCCCATTTATTAATAATAACAGTAATGTAATGCAACAGAAAATGCTTTCCCCTCTAAATATATATATCGATAAACTTGGTTTTGTAGGGATCATCGAAGCATATTTGTGGGCGACGCAAGGGGTCGAATCTATTCCTGGTCAGTGGCAGACGTTCCTGGAAAATCAATGGCTGATTATTGGTTGAAAGACGAAGGAGCAGAGAGCTGCAGGGCTTGTACCATCCGCTTCAGTCTCACGGAACGCAAACACCATTGTCGCAATTGTGGCCACGTCTTTTGCTCCAAGTAAGTTCTTGCTGTTAGTTACTTATTCTTCGCGCTGGGTGTGGCCGAGTTCAGCGATCTAATGTAGCGTTACCTTGCCTTACCTTAGATCCTCCTGTGCCTCCAGAGGCTCTCAGGGCGTCCAAGAAGAGTCTTCAGTCGTCTCTGAAACTTGCGGCTGCGACGATGTCTTCCCACTCCGGCTGTATTGAGGCGTGAAGGTAGCGTTAAGCGGAATTCACACAGAGGGCGTCAAATTATTTGCCTGGCGTTGCGAATTTTTTCGGCTCGGAGCCGAAGCCGTTTTTCAACGCCTGGCTCGGCGAAATTCGCTCTCTGTGTGAATTGGGCTTTACACGGAGAAGAAATCCCGTCGGGTAGAAAGGAATTCTGGTCGACTTGAAAGGATTCCATTTGTGAAGACGGCTAGAAAAAAAAGTCTAGCGGAACGTGAATCCCTTTCAAGAAGAAAGGAATTCTGGTCTACATGAAAGGAATCTCGTCGGCGGCGCTGGTCAAAAAAAAAAGTCTGGTTAGCTTTTGAGAGCATCATTCATCAATAACACCAGTACACCGTGCAGTCCCATGATATCAGTCCTATCCTACCCAGTGCCAAAATTTTCTGGTATTGCCGTGATGTTAACAGAAAAAAGTTCCAACCAGCGTTATTATCAAGTGATAACGCCCGGCCAGCCATGCGATATCAAGTGATAACGCACGGTTGGAATTTTTTTCTTTTAACACCAGGGGAATACCAGAAAATAAAAACAGGTATACTAGTGTTATAATCATTATCGCCCTTGCTTTTCTTCGGGCGATAATATATAGTACTGATGTCATAAGTACTATGAAAACATTTTTTTGTTGGCAAGTGAATTAATTTTTGTCAGATTTTCTGGATTGAAGAAACAGTATTTTTTTTTCCTCTGTGTGTAAACATAAGTCTTCTCACTAAGACCGGATTCTTTTCAGTTTTACTGTAGATGTAAACGCTGCATTAGCTCTTGATGATGGACGCGTCCCAAGGTAGTAAGTTAAAGTCCGTATATAAACAAGGAATTTTCAGTCCCAATCAAATTTCAGCTTTTGTCCATCAACAGTATCAGGGCGAGCCAAGATTTCAGGTGTCAAACACTCCTGTCATCAATAGCAACGCATTTCAGTTGAAGCCAGACGACAAAAAAGAAAGAAGACATCCAAAATGTTAGCAAGCATTAACTGTTTACTTACAGGCTCGTATCTAGAATCTCAAATATGCCATTGGAGTAACTGTTCACAGATGATTTTTACTGCTCGTTGTGGGAATTTAGGAACCCTGACGTTACTTAATAGTTCGGAATGAGCAAACAGTTCCAGAAGCAGAGCAAAATAACACTAGAGAGTAGCGAGCGCCAAGACCTATGCTTTCCTTGCCTTTCAAACGGGCCACACTCATAGTGTCGCCCACCAGGCTGCGGCATTTGAAACGAGAGAAACTTACGGGCTTAGAAATTTCTAGTAAAGCTAAGGTGCGGTTTGTACACATCGAGGATACAGGGGAAGTTGTATCTTTTTTTCTGTGCTCGTAATGTGAATTTATTGGAGACAACGCTGATGTTACGACTGATTGAGTTTCAGTTGGGACGTTCTCTGTCGCTGCTAGTGTCGCTGCTAATCGAGTGTGTATCACTTTTTTCGTGTCTTGGCGCTACTCGCTAGTGTTATTTTGCTCTGGTGATAAGTGATGACAACTGAAGTAAGTGAATTTACTCGCGGTTTTGTCGTAATATTGTGGAAATAGAGATTAACGTTGTTTTGAGCAAAAACAGCGTATTTTGAGACTACCTTTAAGGTACGGTGGTCTTATCGCAGTGGCTGAAGCATTGACTTCGCAAAAGCTGAATGGTACGATGAAAAATTTTCGACAATTAATCGTATGGAGTTGTACGAAAAGTAGCATGTAGTAGGAACTCTTGCAACTGCATGTTACTACTAGCAAACTTGATGCTACAACAGCAAGCTAGCAAGCAAGCGGAGAGCAGGAAGGCTGGACATAGTCGACAGGCGCTAACAAGAAAATCGCTAATTTCGGATGGAAAGTAATGGTATTTTCGAAAATGTTTCTTTCTGACCCATTTCATAAGGAAAATATTATTTCTAGTAAGAGTTGTGCTTTAAGACCAACCCAGTCGGAGGCATGTTAAATCAAAGTATTCCATACTACTACATATCAATACATGCAACTTTTTCGTACAACTACCACACTACTACACAGTCAAAGAATTTTTCATCGGGTATTCGATAAGTAGAGGTGGCGTTTCAAAACATCAAATGGCGGTTCAGCGCTTGATCGTTTCATTTTGAGTATTTTTTTTGTCATTCTAGGTGCAGCCGATTTGAATCTGAGATAACACGTCTTCGGATTCGTCGCCCCGTTAGAGTTTGCCAGACCTGCTACCAAGTATTACGACAAGCAAACGAATCGCAAAAATGAAGTTCAATCGCTTGTTTTCGAAGCAACTGTAGTAGGGAAATAGTGTGAAAAGACAAATTCGGTGTGATATATGTAGAGATTTAGCTAATTGTCGTAGGATCTATTATTTATAGTGCGTTCGATTTTATAGTTTATTTTTTCACGGTTCCTTTAGTCATTTTACCAAGTTTCTCAAGATTAGTTTTCTAAATCCTTCTCATAAATATTTTGTTAAGATTTGCTTTTGTATCACTCTTGCATCTATTATCGGAGCTTTTTGTTGTCGTTCGTTGTTGTTTGCTTTCACAAAGTTGTGCCATATTTATTTATGTTGATACAGTAAATTAAATCTGTTATAAATACCTAGACCCGTCAAATACCGTCCGTAAGCCAAAGCGCCATAATTCTTAACTAAAGGTCAGCTGTTTTAATTTTTTGAACAGAATCATTAACTGTGCGTTTACTTGTAGTCTGCGGTAATCTCTCATTCATCTCACCCTTGTTGGAGTACCTTTTCAGAGTTCTATCGAAGAAAGACAAAACCTTTTTTTTGTGGATTTGAAAGCAATGTTCACCTCTATAAAAGTCAAAAATCATAATATAATTTTCTATTTGAAGACTATCATAATATAATCTTTCTCGAACAGGTACGTAATGCAAATCATCCTATGTCCCAGAGGTCGTTTATATTCTGCTAACCTTCGCTGGCTTTTTGGAATCCCAAAACGTTAGTGACGGATACTTATGACATCGAAAAAACGTCTGTCTGTCCGTCCGTCCGTCCGTCTGTCTGTGAGCACGATAACTCTCGAAGGGAACGAGATATTTTGATGAAACTTGGTGTGAGGATTCTTTGGGTCAAGAGTAAGGTCGAGTTCGGAGATGGGCTCTGTAGTCCTACATTTAGGGGTGGGGGAGGGGGTTTAAATTAAGGGACAAACAAAATATTTTGAAACAGCTAAAATGATAGTCGATTATGGGGTAAGAAGACATGCTGAACACGATGGTGAAAACCATTTTCTCGCCGGACAGGTAGTTCGCCCGGAATCCGGCCAAAACCGGAAGTTTGTTAAAAGTAAAAGTTTTATTTGAAGCTGATTAGATGTTCGATTTAGGGTTAAGAAGACATGCTGAACACGATGGTGAAAACCATTTTCTCGCCGGACAAGTAGTTCGTCCGGAATCCGGCCAAAACCGGAAAGTTTGTTAAAAGTAGAAATCTTATTTGAAGTTGACTAGATGTTCGATATAGGGGTAAGAATGCATGCTGAACACGAATATGAAAGTTATTTTTCGCCAGACATGTAGTTCGCCTGGAATCCGGCAGAAACCGGAAAGTTTGTTAAAAGTAAAAGTTTTATTTGAAGTTGATTAGATGTTCGATCTAGGGGTAAGAAAAGATGCTGAATCCGTATATGACAATCATTTTTTTGCCGGACAAGTAGTTCGTCCAGAATCCGGCCAAAACCGGAAAGTTTGTTAAAAGTAGAAGTTTTATTTGAAGTTGATTAGATGTTCGTTTCAGGGGTAAGAAGACATGCTGAATCTTTATATGAAAAGCATTTTCTACTCGGACAAGTGTTTAGGTCGGAATCCGGCTGAAACTGGAACATTTTATAAAGCAAAAGTTGTGTTTGTAGTTGATTAGATGTCCGCTTTGGGGGCAAGAACAGACGATGAATTCGTATATGACAATTTTTTTTGCCGGATATATAGTTCGTCTGGAATCCGGCTGAAACCGGGAACTTTTGGATGGTCTGAATAAATGCTTCGTTTCTAGTCGTGAATATTGTAGCCAAATAGCCTTTCTGGTTTTATCGGATGCCGACACGAGATCCAGTGTTAAGGTCTGGATCCAGACCTTAACACTGGATCTCGCGAAGACAAAACCTATTTGTCTGGATCAAATATTCAATTTTTGGGATCCCATCCTAACCTTTGGTCTTGTTTAGAGGTGGATAGTAAAATATATTTCAAAAATAATATTAAAAAGTTTGTGTTTGTTCTACGAAATCCAAAGCTGGATTCTGAAAGGAATGAGATGAATGAGAGGGTATCGAAGAGTAACAGTAAACGCACAGTTAACTATTCTATTCGAAAAAATTATAACAGTTAACTTTCCTCCATTCCAGAGACTGGAATAAGAATCTCGGCGGCCATTTCAAACAAGAGCTGAAAGCTCGTATGGTACTTGTATGGTAGCTAGCAAATTTATCGGATAGACTGAAGCCCGCAGAAATTCTGCCGGAAATGGTCCGATCCGAGTGTAGCTTACCGGATGGTAGTTTGTAAGCGTGTACTGAAGTCGCCATCACCCCCCGCGACCTTGAACATTGTCGGATCCGGTCCGGACCACAATATAGATCAGAGACACGTCATCTTGTCAATTATCAAGTTTAGTGCGGATCAGACCAGCTGTGATGACACAACATTCCATATTCCGCTTCCATTACTCCCAACATGGCCGGATCGGGGAAGTGACCAAGTCGATTCGGCCTTGTAAACTAATACGTCTACCTAGTTTCATCGTCTTAGCACATCTGGAAGTACCCTGACTCGCAAGCACCGGAACTCCGGGACCCGATCCCTCGACTCGCGTTTCATGAGACTTCCGGTGCCCCCCTCCAGCCCTCCCCCCACAGTTATCGGTCCGGACTTGAACTGGAACATCTGAGGCGCCTGCTCTTGCCACTTGTGAAGTTTCATTCACATCCGATCACCCGTTCAAAAGTTATTCATACCACTAGATTCCGAATTCCCCATGATGGTCGGATCGAGAAGGGACTGTTTCGACGTCAATCTGGCCAGATCCCTGATATGCCTGCCAAGTTTCATCGTCTCGATGAATCTCAGTCGAGGTGGAAGTATCCAAACTAGAAATACCCGGACAGATCGACAGACATTACCATCGCTATTTGCCACTTGGGCAGGTGCCATAAATATCAACCTGGGTCCCGCTCGGTAGATATTGTTCCTATATCGAAATAACATACTCCTAAACTATTTTCAGTGCCCGTCTCGATGTTTTTTCCGATATCAACCTCGATGTTTGAAGTTATCCTTTAAAGTCTGACTGGAAAGCCAACTTATTTGTATATCATTTAACTGAATATACTGCATTATTTGGATTGTGTAAAGAGAATTTTTGCTCTAGAATGATGTCCAGAATATCAACGGCCGTCCTCACAAAGCAAAACTCTACTATGACGCGGATAATTTGAATCTCAATCGAAACGCTGCTTTTCAGTGGCCAGTGATCATCTTGCGGAAGGTATTTCACTACGTGAACACTTATTTTCGTCATACATATAACACAGGTCCAAACGCATACAGCCCATACAGGTACCACAGATCCGACAGGGAAATTCTACTATTCGAAAATCGATTATTCGTGAATAGCGGAACAACGAAGTAACGCATTTTCATCGGGTCTTCAAGCCTCTTTAAGTGAAAAAGTGATGGGTAACTAGATTGACCTATCTCATCCTATTTCGGTTAACTTTAAGCACTCGTTGCAGTTTATACATTCAAAATATCAACAATTAGACTCGACGAAATACTTAGTTTTCATCTTTTTCGCTTGAGCTCATTCAAATCCCAAGTCTGAATTACACCTACGTGTGTCTTAACCTTTCAGCATTGTAGTAAAGGGACGCGGACAATCAATAATACCATGGTATCTGTTACAACGTTAACTGGATCTGCAATTAGTCGTTTTTGCAGTTACCGTGGTATCTGATATAGGGTCCACTGAAAAACGACTATTGCCCAAAAGAAATACTGATATCCACTTACATCATTAAGTGCTGAACTTCTTTCTCACCAATTTGACAAAATTTGACGAAAATGAGATGACTTTTCAGATACCACGGTCGAACCGTGATATCTAAATATCAGTTACCACCGGTAACTGGCCAGATACCATGACAACTGCAAAAACGCCTTTTGACCGTCGTATAACTACAAAAACGACTTTAGACCGTATATCAGATACCATTTCTTCAAAAACGCAACTATTGTTTAAGTAGCCTATAGGCTAGGTGTTATTAGCTTAGCTGTATAGCGCTATACGTGATTTTTACGTCTTATGCACACCCTTGTTCAAATTGAAAGTAAAAGGTTCTTATCCGTGCGACGTTCAGTGTTGCCACAATGATACGCAGTTTTTCGACCTTCTAACAATAAGTAATAGAACAAAATGTGTTCGCTCAAAGACAAGTTGTTACTTCAACTTCCAACAAAGTGAACTTTTGTGCTCCCCGTGGCAACCCTGGCGGAGCTGCTTTTAACTCGGCCCGCTGCTGGAGCCCAACCAAGCGATCTGATTGGCTCTGCATAAGCCAAAATAGAACCCAGGACTACTCCTTTTTACAGCTTATTACAGCGCGCACGAGGAAAAGACGATTCCTTATACGCCGTATCGCACCTTTCTGAAAAATCCATTAGTGAGAGGGTGGAAAATTCATCTGAGCCTTGACTGAGGTGATCGAATCAAAATGCTGAAAGTATGGCTACAAAAACCATAGGAGGATATTGGAGAAGTTCCTAGTGCTGCAAAACTGAAACATCCGGGAGAATTGGAAGGCTGGATTAGATGGGGGCTAATGTGGCAACAACTTTATGAGCAAACCTGGGTCACCAGTTGGAAATCGCAGAAACAGAGGAGTTGTCAGGGTAGTTGACAGTCTATCGGTCGAAGGCCAGTTCAGGGGCAACGGGAATAAGTTGTATTTGGTCAGAGGGGCAACAGCGTGAGAGCTTTTAATAAAACAACTATACGGTATGCGATTTTGTGGCCCTAAATTCGTCCCGATGTACTGCATTTTCACTTTCTAGGTGGCAGGTGCAAGTGCGTCTTTCCACGCGATTTCTTGGTTAAATTTTACTTTTTCTGAACAAGAATAACCCAAGATCCCGCATATACCAGGTGCAGAACTGCGAATTTACAGTTCGTAAGCCGCCATCTGACGGATGGTCTTTCGGTGATTTTGCGATAGGCATATTCAAACGAACAAGTCACTATAGTTGCGTATTTGCAGATACCATGGTATCTGTTACAACGGTAACTGGATCTACAATTAGTCGTTTTTGCAGTTATATACCGTGGTATCTGATATACGGTTGCTCTGCAAAAACGACCATTGCGGAATTGCGCTTTTCCAAGTCATCCCAAAAGAAAAACTGATATCCAGCCACATTACCAAGTCTCAAACTTTCTTTCCCACCAATTTGACAAAATTGATGAAAGTGACATGACTTTTTTAGATACCACGGTATCTGAATAATATAGGATACCACGGTAACTGGCCAGATACCACGATAACTGCAACAACGACCGCGGTATCAGACACCATGGTATCTGCAAAAACGCAACTACTGTAATCAACGGCATTTGTTTGTTGGACCAGTCTGCGGGTGCCTGTGCTTTATAAGTACGTAAAGCCTTAAAGGAACAGAAAACTTGACTCAAACTTGACTCGGGGAGCTAGCTAACATATCAAGAATGTAGCCTGAGTAGATATTGAGAGCAAGAAAAATTCTCGTTGCGACCATTGCAGTTCCGGGCAGTTTCCGAGAATTCGACTTTTGAGCAAAAGGTTTGCAAAAAGCAAAAGGTTTGTGTGCCGTGACTAGGAATCGATCCCCGGCCGTCCAGTCGGGGAGGTCGTTACTCTGTAGATCTACATTTAAAAAGGCGAACTTTTACAGTACATGAGTGCATAATTACAGTGCATAAGGGGCAAGGGCCTGCCAGCTAGCTTTGGGAACACTAAGGAGGGGGTTCGAGACAGTTCGAGATGACAAGGAAGGGGGGGCCTGTCGACAATAAGACCCTGTATATTTATCCAAGCCCCCCGGGCGATTCGATGGCCGAAAGTTGCGTAGTCAAGTTTACTGTTCCTTTAAAGGAACAGAAAACTTGACTCAAACTTGACTCACGGAGCTAGCTAACATATCAGGAATGTACCCTGAGTCGATATTGAGAGTAAGAAAAATTCTCGTTACGACCATTGCAGTTTCCGGGCAGTTTCCGAGAATTCGACTTTTGAGCAAAAGGTTTGCAAAAGCAAAAGGTTTGCAAAAGCAAAAGGTTTGTGTGCCGCGACTAGGAATCGAACCCCAGCCGTCTAGTCGGGGAGGTCGTTACTCTGTAGTGAACATGTAAAAAGGCGAACTTTTACAGTACATGAGTGCATAATTACAGTGCATAAGGGGCAAGGGCCTGCCAGCTAGCTTTGGGAACACTAAGGAGGGGATTCGAGACAGCTCGAGATGACAAAGAAGGGGGGGGGGCCTGTCGACAATAAGACCCTGTATATTTATCCAAGCCCCCCGGGCGATTCGATGGCCGAAAGTTGCGTAGTCAAGTTTACTGTTCCTTTAAAAGCACTGCCAAAATGTAGTACGCGATCTAGGTTTTTAAAGCCATCTAGTGATATCATTGTTAGAACCATCTACAAGCATCAATTTCAAAGCACAGATGGCGTAATCGTAAATTTTCCTCGCTCTTTCCTCGCAGAAGAAAACGGTCTGATTTTCGTTTCCGAAGTTATTTTGGAAAAACACAAAATGTCTTTCTGGAGGCAAGCCGGTCTTAAGTAAGTATCCTTTAGTTTCAGTATCTTATTCATAAGTGCAGTTATATTTTTCAGTCCTTTCGGACAAACCCGTATTTAATGTTGGGTTGTGTTAGGGGAGGTCGGGGTTGAACCGGACAGTTTCAAGTGTGGGCAGGCCCAAAGTTATAAAATCGTGAATTAATTAACTGAGGTTGGCAGCAATGTTCTGACTTGTGGGACAAAATTTTAACTCTCAGTTGCGAACAGATTTCCAGCCTGGCGTCTTTGTTTTTTTCATCGTACAAATTAGACTTACAATTTCATTTTCGGTTCGAGAAGAAGTTTCTTGTTTTTTAGCGAGTTGGTGATAGTTTAGTCCAATGTAGGTTCATTATTATTACTTCATCTTACTAGCCTATTGCGGGTTTCCTACTACTTTCCATTTTTTCTTGGTGTTCGTTTTTTTTAGAAATCGTCTCAGAGGGGTTGACCGGACACGTTCTGGAGGGTTGAACCGGACGTTATTCTAGAGGTCTGGTCCAACCCCGCTATGTCCAGATAAAAATATTTACCATTTTCCGAAGTTCTGAAAGCAGGATAAAGCTGCTGTAGCCAAGCTTTCTAAATTAATTGCTTCCGGTGGAAAAAGTCAAGTTCAACAAGCACTTTCTTCTGAGTTCGAATTTCCAAAAATTTTCGGTTAAGTGGTATGTTTGGTTTGGAGAGTCCAACTCTTCTCCAGTAAGTCAAAACTTGATTAGCGCTTAATTGTACCGCTTATTCGGTCATACTCAGAGCTCATCTTAACAATTCAAAACACCACCCATCCGAACCAACCCCACCGGTGGGACTGAACTGGACGATTATTTGAAAAAAAGAAAATATTGTGGCACCAAAACAAGATGAAATTAAATTCTCAAATTGCAGAACATAGCTGGTCTCATTATCTTTCATTTCCAATCTTCAAAATTTGTTCATATTCTACAGAAATTGAATTATTAACTTGACAATATGCGTACGAGGATTTGAAACATCGAGGTCGCATCAGCCTCCTGGACTGAAGACATAGCATTTATTGCTTCAGAAGTCTCCTGACTTTGAGAGAGGCCACAACTAGGGTCATCTTCAGGCTCAAGCTGGAAAACGAAATTGAAAAATGAAGAGTACCCTTGCCAAGAAGGGCCAAAATATAGCTCTAATAATAATAAAATGTAGCTGAGATATCCCTTTTGCTGTGTCAAATATGGGCCACAAATATGATTAAAATCAAATCTAGTTAATTTGACTGCAAATAACTTGCTATGTAAAATAAAGCCAAATCAAACCGCAGACTGTTATTCTGAACCCCTAAATAGGCCTACAGGGCTCAAGTGGCCCTGTAGGCCTATTTAGGGGTGGGGGAGGGATTTAAAGTTGGGATGAAACGAATATTTTTTCTGTTGAATATTCCTCATTTGTTGGTTGTTTTCTTTTCCAGTTGCAGTAGCACACCAAACAGTTTGATGTGGTTGGTTATTAGTCTGGCCCAAATCATTAACCAATCACACATTTGGGATCCCTAAATTAAGTGTCCGTCTATCAGCATAGTAACTTTTGAAGAGGTATTCTTTTTTTCAAACTTGGTGTGAGGATCCATTGGGTCATAGTACAGTTCAAGTGGCCCTGTAGGCCTATTGAGGGATGGGGGAGAGTTTTAAAATTAAGGGATGAAACAAACACTTTTTCAAGGCATTGTGACAGTCAACCTAGGGGTGAGGAGCTATTCTGAATTTAGAACTGAACTTCATTGTCTCGACAGACAAATAGTTTACCAGTAATCCATGCAAAAAAGAATTTTTTTGTGTCATACTGGGGTACAGAGACATAGTGAATATGTTTTTGATTTTTTTTTTTTTTACCGTATGAGTAGTTCGAAACCGGAAAATTGGCTTGAGTGAAAAGCTTATTCTGAAGTCGAGCAGAAAAACCTTCTTAAAGGGGCAAGAATAGATGCTGAATCATATGTGACCCTTAATTTTCTCGCTGTATGTTCCTTAAAATCTGGTAAAAGGAGATATTGGACCTGGGGAACTGAGATTATTTGGTCTGAGATCTTTCCTTGGATAGATACCACTTTTTCTCAGGTCTTATTATCTTTTAATGTTTTTATTGATAGGTACGCTAGATGCCTGACCGGGTGGTGTTGGGATTGGGTGCTGTCGGCAGGGGCGCCACTATGGGGGGGCCCCCCCAAAGGTCTCGAGAAAGTACTTTCGTCGGGCGAAGCCCGGCGAAAGTTCACTTGTTTGTCGGCGCGGAGCGCCGGTAAACCCAGAAGAAGAAAAAATATTGCATGCTTTTGTCGGGCATATCGGGTTCATTTCATACGCAAGAAGTCAAATTCTGCACACATTCGTCGTGCACAACACAGATGAAATCGAATTCTGTATCCTTTTGTCGGGCCTCGATATTCTCGTCGGCACATCGGGTTCTTTTTATACATAAAAAATACAGAAGAAATTCAATTTATATGCTTTCGTCGGGCGTCGGTAGACTCGTCGGCATATTGGATTCTTTTTATACGCAACAAATCGAATTCGGCAAATATCTGTCGGGCAAAACACAGAAGAAATTGACTTCTGAATGCTTTTTTCGGGCGTCGGTCGACTCGTCGGTTCTGTTTATCTGTGATAAATCAGTTTCAGCAAACATTTGTCGGGCGCACCCGGGAAGTTCAAGTATCGTCGGCACATTGTGTTCTTTACATATGTAAGAAATCAAATTCTGTAAACATTTATCAGGCGCATCCTGAAAGTTTAAGTTTTGTCGGCTCATCGGCTTCTATTTACATGTAAGAAGTGAAGTCCTTTAAAGTCTTGTCGAGCAAAACAAAGAAGAATTCGAATTCTAATGCTTTAGTCGGGTGTCAGTATTCTTGTCGGCACATCGGAATATTTTTATTCGCAAGAAATCAAATTCTTCAAACATTAGTCGGGCGCACCGGAAAGTTTAATTTCCTACTTTCTTCTGGATGGCCATACTATTTTTGGTGGAAAGATCTGTGATTTCACAGGTACCGGTAGCCTTACTTTTATTTGAGATCGCTCATAAGCGTTTCGCCTGCGGCGCATTTCGTAGTAGGTACTCTCTATTTGGAAGAATGGTTTTTAGTACTGAAATGCTTGGGGGTTGGAAACACATTAAAAGCTAGAACTTGTAAAGTATAGGTATGGAATAGCCTAAAAATTTCCAGAAAAAAAGACCGATTAAAAAAAAAATTCGCCTGCGCCGCTTGATTTAACTTGTTCTGGGTTCGGTCTTTTTAGCGAAAGGTGAAAAGAAAAGCTGTAAATATACAAATTTACATTAAAAAATAATCTCAGTTAATGCATTACAGTTAGTTTTACACAAAATTTCGCCTGCGGCGCATTTCGTAGTATTCTTTATTCGGAAGAACGGTGTTTCATTTAGGTGACGTTTTAGGATTGAAATTCTTGGGTTTGAAGCACCTAAAAAGGTAGAACTTGTAAGCTAATTTTTTTCCAGAGAAAAAGGCAGATTTAAAATACTTCGCCTGCGGCGATTAATTTAACTTGTTCTGGGTACAGTCGTTGGAGGAAGCTTCAGTTTTTAGCGAAGCTGCAAGGGTTTTTTGTCGGCACATTTTTGAGTCCGTCGGCACAAACTGGACGTCCCCCCCCCAAAGGTAAAATGCTAGTGGCGCCCTTGGCTGTCGGAGAACCATATTCTTTAAGACAGTACGAATGACATGTGAATTATAAATGTCCTTGTTTTGAAGAAGTTCCCAGTTCATTACGAATTTGTCTTCTCTGCTTTGCTCTGGAGTTTTTTGTTGTTGTTGAATTTGTAATTAAAACCTTAAAGCACAACTCTTACTTGAAATAATATTTTCCCTATGAAATGGGTCAGAAAAAAATATTTTCGAAAATACCATTACTTTCCATCTGAAATTAGCGATTTTCTTGTTAGCGCCTGTCGACTATGTCCAGCCTTCCTGCTCTCCGACGCGGCGGCTGGGCGCAAAACGTTTGAAAACTATCGTGCTACGGTTCAAAAGTGTGAAAACTAAGCAAATTAAAAAAGTAATAAACAAAAGCTTCTCAGATCCTCATGTGTGAAAGAGTTGTCAGCAGACCTTGATGATCCCGGCAAACTTTTCGTTGTGTGATGGGCAAAACTCGGCAAGGCCGAAAAAACGCTAAAATTTCGTAGGCACAAAACGAAACAATGGAGAAGGGTGGGGATTTTAGAAGCTTATAATTCTGTATGGGAGCTAGATATACTATAAAAAGCAGAATAAGCAAGAGGGGTCCTTTAAACTGAATCTTTGAAGATCTCTGGAAGATCTTTGGAATTACAAGTGTGCCACAAAGTAACCCATTTTATGTTTTCATTGCAGCTATGTCCAGTACTCATCTATTTCTGCCAAATTAGTAAGGAGAGCACTAAAGCCTGAAGTCCGAGTTGAGGCATTGAAAAGGGAGGAGTCCCACCTTAAGGTGACTCACTGGAAAGAGGGAAAACCAATCAGTAAGTGGCAAAAGTACAAAGATTACCTAAGCATTAATTCATAGGGAACTGTTAGTTAATGATTGTTTCTGTCAACTGGCTCAGTTAAAAAAAAAAAAAAAGACAACTGAGTGACTGTTGTTGGTACTTGTATATGCTGAATAACAGATGATTCGCCCTTTACTCGGGCATAAGTTGGCCCATCCATTGACCTGCATGTTACTCCTACAAAAATCTTTCCTTGGAGAAAACATAATACCATGATTGAGCTTACTCTGAAACCCACATATCAAGGAAATGACAAATCTACACTTCATCTGTGCTGAAGACTGCATGTACACTTACTTCTAAAGGCGGAGACGTTCTTTTTTCTAGTACTGCCGAGTCGTAAGACTCGATGAAGGCATTCTGCTCTTGTACCATTTTACGTTATTATTTACTCGAATGGGTGGCGGGTGGAAGTGCATTACACGACTAAAACCTGTTTTTAGGCTATGGGAAAACAGATCAGTCTCACAATTTCTTCATAAATTAGACCAGTAGGCTACCATTGCAGACGTAAGATAATTAAAGGTCACCTCGCACTGTTTACTGTGTATATTCCAATACCCTGAAATAGTTAATTCTGTAAAAATAGACTTATCAATAGCGTTGGCCGTTCTAAGCCAGGCCAGTTGACTTCTAGCAGAAACCCGGACAATTTTACGTAACCTTTTTTTTCTAACTAATGCTCTCACAAACAACTGTCGAGAGCATAACACGCATCGAAACACAGCAAAATGACACTAGGGGGTAGCGCCAAAACTTGAAGAAAAGTGACACACACTCGAATAGCAGCGACACTGGCGCCACTAGCGATAGAAAACGTCCTTACTGAAACTCAATCAGTTGTGTACCAGCGCTGGCTCCAATAACTTCATATTCTGAACACAGCAAACAAATATACAACATGCCCTGTTTCCTCGATGTGTGCAGACCGCATCTTAGCTTTACTAGAAATTTCTAAACCCGCTAGTTTAGGGGAGTGGGCGACGCTACAAGTATGGCCAGATTGTGAAGCCCGGAAAGCATAGGTCTTGGCGCTACTCCCTAGTGTTATTTTGCTCTGCATCGACAATGGCACAGCAAGTGTGAACGTCAGTGAGGCATCGTTAGGGTGGTTAGAATGTACCGCATGGAATTTGGGTCTTACGGGTTTAAGAAGATTATGAAGTAGGTTGCATTGGTATGATAGGTACGACGGGACCTTTAAGTCATAACCACATGATCTGTCTGTATCCTTTCTCAATTGATTTTTTTTTGTTTTCAGAAGCTGCACAGTAGAAGATGTTGAGAGGTCTGGAGAGCCATTAAGTCATGATGTTGTGAATAATTTCAATAAAAAATACTTTCGCATTAGAAAGTTTAAGACAATACACAGGTGATGTACGCTAGGTGAAACAAAGAAATTCATTTATTACAGAAGTTACGTTAGAACAAGACAGACTAGCACGAAATGGCTTGTTAGTCACTAACACCAAGAACTAAATAATCTGCTCGAACCTCCGTCTTTGGTCCCATCCCCATGCAGCGACTGTGGATACCCCGATAAAACTGAGCGGAGCTAGAAGTGCTTGCTGAGAGGTATGAGTTGATACCCGTCTACTTTCCTCGTCGCCGCTGCGCATACCAGATGAAAAACTGTAGGATGCCTGCAGGGGTGGAGAACCCGGTCTGCAGCGAGTTAGACGTGACGTCACAATGGTAGAAAAACAATCAGCTGTAAAGGACGACTCAGACGGCGTTCGTATTCTTCTGCGGGGTTCCACATTACAGAGATAGGGAGACGGAGGTTCTTTTTCAGTTTTTCTTGGTGTACAGTAATATTGCAACATCGGTTGCTTCGTCGGGTCGGAAACTACTTAGTCGAAGCAAGGATGCACTGCAGGAAGGAGATATAGATATTCTACAACAACCTACAACTGTTCTACTACTACTACTGATACGATTAAAAGATAAGGAAGTCTGATAAAAGTAATGGAAGAAAATGGTACAATTCAATCTTTTAAAGGGTAGCCTATCACTAGCAACGGAAGCAGTAAAATGAACTTAATAGGAATATTAGGAATTCATTAACGTTGTTAAATACAGCACAAAATAAGATAAACAAACTAGACAGAACCATGAATAATACGAAAGATACTTTCGAATTACAAAAAACTGAAGACATCACATAATGTAAGGCTTATAAAGCATAATAAAAACAACGCTTGGAAGCAAATGCTTCTGAACCGAGTTTTTGCAGATCTCGGTTTCTAGCCTAGAGCTCGAGGTCATAAACTGAATTTTATAGAACTTTTTGATATATCTGCAATACACTTTTTGACATCTCTACAATACATATACAAACTACCAGCGGCAACCGTGATTCGAATCTGCACCGTCACTAAGCAATAAACCTGCACCAAGATACGCTTTCAACCAAATGAGTGCTGTCAGAGCCTGGAGGTCACACATTGCATTTTTGGTGTAAAAACCTGCCTCTAAAACATACACAAACTACCAGATGCACCAAGATTCCAATCAGTACTGCTGCGAAACTTTCACCAAGCGGGGAATTAAAGGCCAGGTTTGTAAGCAAATGCTTCTGAACTGAGTGTAGTCAGATCTCGGTTTCCAGCCTAGAGCTGGAGGTCATAAGCTGAATTTTTGACGTGGAAACCCTGTCTCTGCAATACGCATACAAACTACCAGCAGCAACCAAGATTCCAACCAGTACTGCTACAAAACCTCCACCAAGTCGAGGGCTCCAAAGCATAGCGCCATCTCTCATTTCGAAAAAGCACCACCACAACATAGACACAGACAGACCTGCACTGGACAGCAGGAGCGGAAGAGACTTCGAACGAGTTAAGAAAAAAAGGTGCCAAATTGTAAAATTATATGAGACGAAAGCTAGCGTAAATAACCATCCATAGGCCATGGTACTAGAGCAGGCCTCTGAAGTAGAGAGGTGACAGTATAGTCCACCAGAAAGATGGGCAGCAAACGCGTTGAAACCTTGTCCCTAGAAACGTGAGAAGTGGTCATTTTATTGACTGGTAATTTGCGTATGCTAGGGACTGTCGGCTAGGCCCCAGCTTTCGAAGCGCTAACCTTCGTTACAGTAACGGCGGGGGGGGGGGGGTACCACTCCCAAAATGGCCGTACTATCAGTGCCCACGGCTTCCAATCGGTGCCCATGGAGGCTTATAAAGTGGTGTCCAACAAGAGGGTAACAGGGCTATAAAGCTCGTCTCCTAGGAATCACTATCGCTCTTGCCAATGGAACAGGGATTGCGGCGTTTTAGGTTTCTGAACTTCAAGATACCGTGTTCCATCCCTGCTCTCCTGACTTCCCGGTTGGAGTTCTTGACAGTAAAATCATCCGAGTGTCTTGACCGCTCATTCTACCTAAGAGCCGGAGATATACATGGGTTCGTAAGCTGGTATACTTGAGGATATATAGGTCCAGATACGCATTCTGAGGGGTCCCGGTCAACACCCACCCTCCCGTTCATGAGCAGCTGGGCCCAGATTTCCCATGAGTTAAGCTCGTCTATGACAGGTCTCAAGTTCAACTATGGTATACTTGGGGAGATATATGTATAGATGTGGATTTTGGTGTAAGAGTAACAAATACGACCAAACGACGTGCTTCTGCAATCCTTAAAGTTTAACCGAACAGGGCTGGGATAGGACAATCTAGTTACCCGTTACTTATTCACTTAAGTTGGCTTGAAGACCAGCTGAAAATGCGTTACTTTGTTGTTCCGCTGTTCACGAATAATCGATTTTCAGATAGTGGAATTTCCTTGTTATTTGTGGTACTCTATGTGCTTGCATTTTTGTTGTATGCCTTACGAGAAAGATTTATGATTTTTTTTCTGTTCAGGCACTAAGCAATCTTCACCACTCTCACCACTGCCCACTGAAAAGCCGCGTTTGTGTTGAGATTGAAATTTCCCGCGTCATAGTAGAACTTACGCTGTGGGGACGCCGCAGATATTCTGAACGTCATAACTACAGCAGATAGAGGAAAATTAAAAAATCCCTTTGCAGAATCCAAATAATTCAGTGGATTCAAATAATGTTTCAAAAATAAGTCGGCTTTTCAGTTATACTTTAATGAAAAGTTGGAAACTGAACGGTTTTGTCATGTAATCGATGATATGCCGTTTCTTAATGAAGTTGTAACGAAAGGGGTATTAGGTTGGTACGATTTGGGTTATTGCACTTTTTATTACCTGGCTAACGGAAAAGAGGTTTAAAGGATCGGATTGGCTGGCAAGACATTCGATATTAATTTACATTACAAGCTTTAAAAGTGGGATGAATAAAAATTAGGGGATGTGAAATGTCTTGGTTCTAACGCTGTTTATAAATACGATGTGGTAAAAAATTAAGGGAGTTTATGACCCGGAAGTCTTTAGCTCGTGTTTTTAATACTGTTGCGCTTCCGCAAGTTCTTCTTCTTTCCCCTTTTCTCCCTCTACTAACTGCGGGTAATATTGCATCTATTAAATCTACTTTTTTTAAATTCGGAAAATTTTTATGCCGGTTTTCAAGATTTCAATCTAATAGTTTTATGATGCATGAATACAATCTAAAAAACCCGATATTAATTTTAAATAAAAAGTATAGTAATTTTACTTCCAAAATTAAGCATGCTAATCATAATTTATCAGACGCGTTTTAACTTTTTTCATTTTTCAGCATGTTTATTTTGCACGATTTTAAAAATTATATAGGTCACGTTCAATTTATTGTATAGGCTATAGTGTGGTCATTATTTTGTTAGTTATTTGTCTAGTGGTATGTCACAAATTTGTTTGTTCGATTTGGATTATTTATGTATTTATTTTACTCGTCAGTTATGGCGGAAATAAAATAATTGAATTGAATTGAAATTTTACTTTTACACTCCACGTGTGAGCGCTTGCGCACTTTTTATAGTTACAACTCATAGACGTTAAAAGACTTACGAACAGCCCATTATCATGGGCTTTTATACCCCCTTCATAAAAGACAGCACGACTTGGTCCGTCATGGCGTATCTACACACTGCCTAAAATCCGAGCGTATTTTACGCAGTATTTGGGCTGAGCTTGAAAAGATATCTAGCAATACTCTTGGTGACTAACTCTTTGGGCAGATGAAAAATCGCCGTGTGCCTCGCGAACAGCCAGAAACGTCACGGCAACAAACGTTGTTGATTGGGTTACACAGGATTTGAATCAATTTAGGGGGATCGTTTGGGTGACGTTGTTGTTCTTGTTCTTCCGATGTTCACTGGCGTGCTCCAGAGTATATGGACGTATTTATATACAAAACGGACCGATTTCTCACATACGTCCCCATTGTTAGAGATCTTTTCAAGCCCAAATACGTGCGTAAAATACGCTCGAATTTGTGCAGTGTGCAAATCCACCATCAGCTCTTATCGCCAGCCAGGATGCACAGCTTGCGTCCTGACACAACGAACTACCAACAACAAACACTTTTAAGCGTCAGTCGAACCCACAGTCATCATAGGCTATAATCGTGGAACACGCAAACCTAAAGCTCACCTTTCCAACGGTACTGAATAAGTCTGTCCAGAACAAGCTGACAATGGTAAGAAAGGACACGACAGTTGTGAAAGTCAGCACCGCCAAACGATGGGACTTCTTAAGAGGGTAGTGCTCTCTAACGGCCTACAAAAAAAGAATTTACTACTAAGAAGCTTGTGCAGCTAAGCATTGCTCAAATAGGTGCAACAAACTAGCATAGCGCTATACATGATATTTACGTCTTAAGGCGTATTTCGTTCCCCGAGGACTCCACTTGAGGAGTCCCCGAGTTTTTGTTTATCCCGGCCGGGGACTCAGTCCCCGTATTCTCACGAGTCCCCACGGACACGGAATGCTCCGATTATCATCACCATCACCAAAAAGGACTACCTTTCAGATTCGGAGGGGAATCAATTTTGCTGCTGCTGGTGCAATGCAAAATTAATTAAAAACAATCAGAATAAACAAAACCAAAAATAAAGTGGATCCAGACGGATTTTGTCAACTGCATTTTTTTTTTCGAACAAAATCCATTCTGAAAGCATTCCCCGTGTTCTCGCTGTTTTCCGTACGTGGAGTCCGCGTGGACTGACTCCCTCTATCCTCGCCGTTCCCTTCGATTCCCCGAGGAGGCCTCGGAGAAATGTTCAAATAGAAAGTAAAAAGGTTCTTATCAACGCAGCGTTCAGTGTTGCCAAGCTGATACAATTTTCCGAGCTTCTAATCAAGATGAAAAATTTCCGAGAATTAGTCGTATGGAGTAGTACGAAAAAGTAGCATGCAGTAGTAACCGTTGCTACTACATGCTACTACTAGCAAACTGGGTGCTATCGGACACTACTTCATAAGATTAATCCAGTCGGAGGCTTGTTTATCAAAGTATTCTATACTACTACATATCACTAATCATACTATTTCATACTACTACATATCATTCCATGCAACTTTTTCGTACAACTACGATAGAACTACAGTCAAAGAATTTTTCATCGGGATGATAAACAAAGTGTTCTTGGTATGCTACTACTTGAAGTACACGAGTACAATTTGACTCCCATTATACTGTAAACAAATACTAAATTAACGGATGGACAGCATTGGTCCTCGAACTAACAATAAGCAGTCGTAACAGAACAAAACGTGTTCTTTTGAAGAAAAGTTGTTTCTTCAACTTCCAACAAAGTAGAACTTTCGTGCTTCCCGTGCCAGCCCTAACGACGCTGCTCCTTCCTCGGTCCGCTGGCGGAACCAACCAAGCGATCTGATTGGCTCTGCATAAGCGTAGAAAGAATCCGGGTCTATTCTCCTTATTCGCTTGAAACTTGAAATATCAACATCATGGAGTGGCGTAGAAGTGTGCCCAAAACGCAAGAAATCGTCAGAAGATCTAGCCTACGAGGATCTAAAAAAAAACATCTGAAGAAGAAAATGTAGGCTAAAATCTTCATACAATCAGCACGGATAAGCAACAAGTATCTAAAATAGGCTATTAATGGGTAAACGAGCTGCCAATAAAAGCTCACTTTGTCCAGGCCAGTCTGAGCCAGTCCCACAAAATCAACATGGCTCCACAGACTGTGGATAGCAGCCTATATTGACTATAGCCTATTGTCGGTTAAAGCGCTACTAACAAAAACTTTACTTGGTCCAGGTGGGATCGTCTGAGCGAGTTCCACGACATCAACATGACTCCGCAAATTGAGACTAAGGTCCACAGTGGTGTGGATTCGTCCATCATCTCCAGCGCCTGCTGAGGAGCGACCGTTTCAACAGAATGACTCCCATGACAAGTGAATCTGAAAGGGAGTGAAACAAATTCTAACTAACGTGAAGTGAAAAAGTGCAGACAACATCCGCATACAATATCTACAGACATGACTTTGCAGCACTAAGCAAACTATTTCTTTTACAGAATTTTGAGATGTTGTCCTCCTTTGTAATCGTTATCTACCGAAAAGACTCCAGCTCGTTTTCCACTTCCCACGTCCCCTACCCTTGAATGCGACAACCGAGACGAACCGGTTTTCCCACCCGATATGCAGTCAAGTAGAGGGCGATTTTGGCGTTCTCACGGAAGCGTTATCCGAAAAGCAAAACAAAAATTCGCCACGCGCAAGAATTCGGCTAACACTCAAAATGCCCACGATCATAATGCCCACGACTCACAATGCCAACGACTCAAAATGCCCACGACTTATAATGCCCACGACCCATAATGCCCACGACTCAAAATGCCCACGACTCAAAATGCCCACGACTCAAAATGCCCACGCTTCAGAATGCCCACGATTGGATTATTTGAGGTGCTAAAACGTAGTAAACTTGAATTAGCGGTGAGTGAGCAACGGAAGAGTATAATAGACGTTGATAATAGATGTTGAACTAATCTCAGTTATAATATAATTCTGGTAAAATACTTACAAGAAACATGTGTATTGGCTCGTGGTTAGTTGCCGCAAAAGCGCTGTGCTTTCTTGAGGAAGCCTCTGCCTGATAAGGAACCCCTTGGAACTTTTCTTTAAGAGGTTTAACTTGCTGGTCTTTCTGAATCGTTCTTCAAGAACAATAAAATAATTCCTTTCAAAACCTTTTCCGTGATTAATCCTACCCCTTGTAATCTCGTAGTCCGGATTCCCAGGATGATGTTGGCCTACCCTGTGGACAGTTTCAGCCGTCGGCATTTTTAACCAAGACGATATTAGCCTCCCCTGTGACCATTTTCAACTGTTGGCATTTGGAAACTGTCGGCATTTTTAAGCCGCTAGCATTTCGGACGATTTCTATTTGGGGTGTTCCACATCTGAATTGTGGGCATTTTGATCGTGGGCATTTGAACCGTGGGCCTTTTGATCGTGAGCATTGTGAGAGTGGGCAAAAAGATCGTCGTGATTTTGGGAACCATCCAAGAATTCATGGCAACGGTTCCGCCCATACAACTCTCCAAGAAAACATTCCGCTACCTTCGTACGCATTCGCTTTCGAGAACAACAGCTTCGCTTTCTGAAAGTGCGAAAACTGCTGTGGAAAGTGACGCGAGTTTTAGCGGTTGTAAAAACAGCAGGAGCATAAACTAGCGGAGATTTCTACAAGCCCAGAATCGCCCTAATGGTAGCCTATTCCGTCATCGATCTTCCGAAGTCGGAAATGTTAGATACAGATGTTGGTACAAGTAAGACTCACTAAAATGCCGTTCGACACCGACAGAAATCCTGTGCATACTAGTAAACAACAAGAACAGACTGAGTGATTCAGGACTAAGCGTGGATGACCACTGTAAGTATTTCATTTAACTGCAAACTACAGTCGATAGAGGCTGGATTATAGTTAGATTCTCAAGGACAAGAAAATTCAACAATGCAAAGCTGATATTTTTGCAGCTCACAAAATCATTTAGTCCGCCTACCTGTCAGCAGTTCCTGGCGTTAGGCTAAGAAATAGGCCCCCAAGAAATGTTAGAAGACAGAGCATCGGTTTCCTTGTAACATTCTGATCACCTAAACAAAAAATATTTCAAGCTCTGAGAGCAACAGAACAGTACTACAATCTCAAAAATGTGTGGATTGCATCCTTGCTCGGACTAAAACAGAGGATTCCAACTATGTACCTTGTTCTTGGTCAAGAATAAAAAAGAAGAGGAACCCCTAGTGATGGCTTCTAAGTACAGAGTTTTGACCTTATTTCAAAGTTATAAAGAGAACTGAAAAGAGGAGGCCTAACTCTGACCATCAGATACATTAATTTGGGTTATTTAGCTACATGCAGCATGCAGTCTACTTTCAATTCTGGTAATAACAACTGTGAAGACTATAACTACGAAAGTCCAGAAAACTTTTCAGCTATAAATTTTTTTAAAGGATATTGCAACACAAGAATGGAAGTAGGACATCATGCAAACTTACTTACCTCTCAGATAAAAGTAGGTTTCCCTCAGGACCAGTAAAACAACTGATGATGACAGAACAACTTCCTGTATATGACATGGGACTCGTTCCTGGTCAAAGCTATATACAATAAGCATAGTACTCACTCCCCGAATCAGTCCAGTTTTCCCAAGCTCAGTAAAGACAAGCCCTTGCTTTGGACTGAAACTTTTGTCCCACACTTTTCTAACACAGCACAAAAACACCAGTAAAACTGATGTGCAAAAATAAACAAAAAGGAGTGAACAGTAAGCACTGCCATTCTTATTTACGTGCAGTAGGTAACCAGGGAACAAAACCAGAAGCATTGCTGCAAGCAAAAGTGCAAGTGCTGAGATAAGAAATGTTACTCTGCTGTCGTAAGTCTTGGTCCTGATGCTGACTGGACTTCCATCCTTTGACATGCTTCCGTTCATCGCATATGCCACACTAGACGTACTTCCTTGATGTTCTAACATTGTTTGCATTTGAGAGAGGGATTACACCATAAAAGACGTCAGGCCCATCCCTGGAAGTTGATAAGTTGGATTAACAGAATACAATTCTCACAAAATCCTACACAGCTGGCTATAGGATGCCTTGCTATTTGCACCACCCTTAGTAAACTTGTGTAAATAAAGACTAAATCACAAGGATTGCACGTGGAACATCAAAATACATGCATCCTGACCGAATTAATCAATTTCAAATATCATCTGCTTATTTCTATTTTTTTTTTGAAGAATTGTCTGGCGCAAAACAAAGCCGGAAAGGCGCAAATACACACAAGAGAAGAACGCTGGCGCAAAAAGTCACACTCAAGGTATTGTAATGACTTGGTAGCGTAAATAAATCTGAAAAGGTACAAAGGAAAATTGGAAACTGACGGTGGTGCAAAACCATTTTGCCCTGGTCAGCAGGTGTTTAGAAGAAAGGCATTTGGTAATGCTGCAACTTGGTTCAAAGAAAATGGAAAAAAATATTAGGCTGTAGACTGGAAAGAAACAGTGGGAATTTCGTGCATATATTTCATTCATGGGAGGTGGCATAAATAGCAAGGCATCCTGTATTGCAATCATTGTAATCTAACAGTACAATTTGGGTGTGTTACTTTAGACATCACAGAACTCTGAGTCAGGGCAAAAGAATATAATGAAGTCCAAACTTTGCATACATTTATGCATACAGGACGTGCCATAAATTCCGCCCCCGTCTGATTTCCGCCCCCTAGATAAATTTGACAGATACTGAATATATTAGCTGGTTTCTGAATGACCATAACTCCAGCTATCTACTGATGTACAAATCTCCCTTCAAATCCTTTCAAGGATAATCTCTTTCCTCTTCGAAGGTGCGAACGGTGGAAATGAGACCTCTGGTGGGCGGATTTTGGACACAGTGTAGAAAACGCTCAGATCAGAAATTCCACGGACATGTTTGGAGTAGCGAGCGACTTAACAATTTCCCCCATCACTGCAGCAAATACTAGTGGCGTTTCTGATCGACGATTAGTCGCCGATAGCATAGTCGTATGATTTTTTGGTGTTTTCGACCTTCGCCGGAAGACGATTGCCGTAGCTATTTATCTTATTTTCTGTTTTCGTTCTGATCGGCTAAAGTGTATCGCCCTAAAGGGCGAATTCTGGCAGTCTGGAAAGCTCCGGGAGCTTATGCGCCGGCTGTTCTTGCGACTTCGGCTAAAAGCCCCTTAGCTTTCCAGAGCTGTTCTGGCGCTCCGCTAGTTTCCGCGAGTACTTGGAAAGTGAATCCACTTTGTGAGTGGAAAGTGGCTTCGGCAAGTCAGCGAGAAGTTGTAAAGGCGCAACGACTTTTTGCTTGTTCTTGCGCTCGGCGGATTCTCGCTTTGCTATTCGGAAAGCGAATTCAAGAGATCGCCAGAATCGCCCTTAAATTCCTGTCACTTGCCCATCGGCCAAGGACTCGCCGATAGCCGTTGACATATGGATTTCGTTTGAGGATTAGGCGTATTTTCAAAAATGAAAAACTCGTTTTTCCGCCAACGGCTATCGGCTATCGAAAACAGTTTTATGCACGAATCGGCAAACTCGCTCCGTCTACCGGGCAAATTTGATCGGCGATCAAAAACGCCACTACTGATTCTGCAAAATCGCCATAAATCTATCATAAATCTATCAGATGGATAAATTTGATGTCAACGGCTAACGGCGAGTCCTCGGCCGATGGGTGATGGACACGAAATTAGGTGATACACGTTAGCCGATTAGAACTAAAACACAACATAAGATTAACAGCTACGGCAATCGGCTTCCGGCGAACATCGAAAAAATCAAACGGCTACGCTATCGTCGAACTAATCGACAATCAAAGACGCCACTAATATTAGCCGCTTCTTATCTGGCAACAACACAACAGCGGGAAAAGAAGCACATGTTTTTAAACAGCCGGAAAAGAAGCACATTTAAAATCAGCGAGAAAACAAATCGAGACTTCAAAAGAACTCTATAAAAGCCGGTAAAAGCTTGAATCGTATCAGATCGTGACCTGTGAAGTAATCAGCATGACTTGCCTATAATCAGCATGTTTTATTCAGCGTCTTGGATTTTTGGCGGAATTCGATCGCACAGCGGGCGAAATTGGTTTCGGAGGCGGAATTCAATTCTGCCAAAAAAAATTTGTCCTTCTGCTGAAATGCTTATCTTGCAACGCTGAGACGCGTTAGCCATATAGAAAAAATAGTGTCTGGAAGAACAGAAGCAGAGCTTTCTTTCAAGATATTGGAAAGTAAGTTTAGACAAGTTTAAAGCACTGAAATTAAATGGGAGGCTCGATTTAGTACATATTCCCGGTCATGGTGGGCGGAATTTGGAGCATGTCCTGTAGTAATAATAGGCTACTAATAATAGGCAATAAACTCTTTATTAGTTTTAAGTTTGCCCTTTTTTCTCAGTTGTTTTTTCCCTTTTTAAAAAAAGAGTAACTCACGTTTGTGCAATTTTGAATTTTCCACAGAGGATAAAGTAAGGAAGGGGTAGAGACGGTAGAGTTAACGGAAGAAAACAGAAGAAAAGCGCTGAAAATTTAAAAAGTGAACTTCACATGCTTTGGCTAGATTAGATTATAATCTAAATTAAATTAAGCTTCAGGTAGTTTCTTGCAAGTGGGTTAGTTCTTTCCGATTGGTCTGCTACCAGAGGCGCCATTTGGGCCAAATCTTGGGGTGGGCATGAAATCCATCTGGCCCCCCCCCCCCCCGATTCACTACGTGTCGCGTAAGAAAAAATGCGGGTTTTGGCAGCACATCGATCGAACATTCTAAGTAAAAACGCATCTTCAGCACCCGTGTGTTGCTTGGAAATGTACTGTAACCGAATGTGGAACTCAGCCACACTGACCTCTAAGATTAATTATAACAACATTAACAACCAAGATTACAATCAACGAGGTTAAGTGATTAAACTGAAAGTGGAAAATTCAACCAGACTACAGGCTGGCCTTCCAAGCGAGAAACTTTCTTATTTAAAGGAACAGTAAACTTGACTACGCAACTTTCGGCCATCGAATCGCCCGGGGGGGCTTAGATAAATATACAGGGTCGTATTGACGACAGGCCCCCCCCCCCTTCTTTGTTATCTCGAACCGTCTCGAACCCCCTCCTTAAGCTAAGTTCTCATTGCCCAGATTGCTGTTCTCACCAACCAGAAATCTGGCCAGATTTTCGTCTTCAGAAATCTGGCCAGATTTTTTCCCCAGATTTCGGTGTTTTCTGGCCAGATTTTTCGATCTGTTGGATTAGATATTTTCTGGCCAGAAAAAAAAACTGGCCAGAAATATTTTCTGGGCAATGAGAACCAAGCTGTCCCAAAAGCTAGCTGGCAGGCCCTTGCCCCTTATGCACTGTAATTATGCACTTATGTACTGTAAAAGTTCGCCTTTTTACATGTAGACCACAGAGAAACGAGCTCCCCGACTAGACGGCCGGGGTTCGATTCTTAGTCGCGGCACACAAACCTTTTGCTTTTGCAAACCTTTTGCTCAAAGTCGAATTCTCGGAAACTGTCCGGAAACTGCAATGGTCGTAACGAGAATTTTTCTTACTCTCAATATCGACTCAGGGTACATTCTTGATATGTTAGCTAGCTCCCCGAGTCAAGTTTGAGTCAAGTTTTATGTTCCTTTAAGTAAACAATACGTTGGTGAAAGTAATCTTCATTGTTATGCTGAGGGTTGTAACCAAAATCTCGGCTTCTCCGTAAGCATTGCAAAGCGCGCCATCTAGTGTCAAGTTTCAGAGGCAAAAAGTCATTTTTAGCCGGTCCGACGATCGCTAGATCACTTATTGAAACGGGAAATGAGTCGAGTGAAGACTCTGCGTCAGGTAATTACGCTCTTTGGTTAATAGGTTAATGGTTAATAGGCGTGCAGTAATTTCAAATCAATTGGACAGAATGGATTATGTTGGACATAATGGATTATTATGGCCGGCAAAGGGCCCTTTGTGGTAGAAGCTTGGGCCCCCCTGGAAAATCTGGGGTGGGCATTTGCCCACCCCTGCCCCCCCCAAATGGCGCCTCTGTCTGCTACAATTGACTTTTTGCTTTTCAGAATCCAGAAATTTTTGGATTTTGGAATCCAGATTCTGATCTTTTGTGTCATAGATAGGAAAGGAAATGATTCTCCTGAACTTTAGCTTTGATTTGAGTTCAGTAATACCTCACTAACTTGCTGCTAATTATCCCAGCTCTTGATTAGAAAAACACTAATTACTATGGGAGGCTGCCAGCTGCATGCCGTCATATGTTCAAAAATTGCCTTATTTCATGCTGTTATTACTGTTAAATTCGGAGAAATGATGACATCACTCAACAACATTTGCCTAATGTAATGGCCATGGCCATCTTGTCTTGTAAGTTTTATTGAAACTGGGTGTTAGTTCTTTCATTGGGAGCCGCCGCACATGGATTATAAGAGAAACTGGGATTATGACGTGCAAGGTAAAAAAAAAAAAATGCTATTTAATGGTGTGAACATATAGATATTCAGCTTTGGCAGGTCCTTGGTATCAACAAATTCTTCTAGGAGAAGTTTAGGTACTTTTTTTTATACCTGAATTTACATGCAATTATATTAATGATAATATAACTTAGCTAGAACATATTTCTGCAGGCCTTATTAAATCAGTTACTCAGTCCTGAATACAATGGTGTATTTGAAATATTTTTGGCAGCTGTTTTAGAATGAAAAAAATTGAAAAAAAATTATGATAAATTCCCAGCAATTAATTTTTCATTATGGAAAATCGGCAAGTTCGCGCTATTGCTGATAGCGGTTTTTGTGGCTACCCTACTGAAGGGTAAATGCGGGGAAGTGAATACTTTTCTCTCCCAAAGAAAAGTGTTACTTGCCCAAATAGAGACTCGATTAAGTAATTTTGTGCTAAAACTAGGGGGTTAGCAAAACCAAAAGGTCAAGTCAAAAAGCCCATTAATATGATTAACTTCTCGCTTGATGGCTGTTTTTTGGGTGTTTTTTTTCAGGCGACACAATTAAAATATATCCTGTGGTGGCTGTATGCAGGGCCGTCACTACTAGGGGGGGAGGGGGGGGGACGCCCCCCCCCAATGGTGTCGGTTAGTCGGTAAAAAATAGCAGAGTCGGCGCGAAGCGCCGCTATTTTTCTTAAAAACAGTCGATTTTTTTCTTGGAAACAGTCGATTTAAAAACAGTCGGTTTTTCGTAAAAATAGTCGACTTTTCTTAAAATTAGCTGATTTTTCGTCAACACAGTCGTTTTTATCCGCAAAACCAGTCGGTAAAAATGACCAGCCAGTCGGTAAATACCTCGTCCCCCCCCCAAACATTTTGGGTAGTAACGCCTCTGGCTGTGTGGTGGTATAGGATCACACAGTCAACCACAAACCCCTGATTTTTTGATACCCTATGCCAAATGCTGGGTATATGTCAGGTATATGTAGGGTTTGGATATACCCAGGATAACCCTAGATATATCTATCATTTGTCATAGGTTACCCTAAAATCAGGGGTTTGGGGTTTGTGGTGGACTGGGGTCATGTGGTTTTCCAGTTACACTTTAAGACTAGTCTGTAAAGAAAATTCTCAAACTTTGAATGACTCTTCCTCAATTAAGGAGAGGTATCCAGCTTCGAAATATATAATCTAAAAATTGGCTTTTAGAGTGTTAAAAGGTAATTTCTTTGCAGTCCTAGATAGGTCTTAAGTCATTAGAGTTTGCTTCTTCATAGTTAGGAACTAGTTAGGAATGAAAAAAAAAAAAATCCTTTTCACATTCTGCAGCCGATTTCGAAGTTATGTACATTTGAGGTTGGGTACCTCTTCTGTATTTTGAAGAAGGTCTAAATTAAGACTTCTGATAATATTTTTCTATGTGACTTCTTTTGACAGTCTTACCAAATCAGTAAGATCTAAGACAGAGGAACAACTCACAACAGGAAGACTATTTTTCATCACAAGAGATATTCTTCCTTATACTTATGGCACTGTCTAGGGAACCGGGAGCCGTACTTTATGTCTTACGGGCTACGGAACCGGTAGTTCTCACGGAAACCAAACCGTAAGAGCTACGATTCCGGCATCTGACGTCATTGACTAACGGAAACTTGTATGTGCTGGCTCCCGTTCCGGTAGTAAATGGAAATAGCTCACGGAATCTTCATCGTATCAGCTTCTCGTCCGGTGGTCTCACGGAATTATTTACTCAGAAGCTAGGGAGCCGGAGGCAGAGGCGTCGCAAGGGGGGGGTGCGGGGGGTGCAGCACCCCCCCAACTTTTTGAGATTCGGTAAAATTTTGGGCCGGAGGCCCAAAATTGTACTAAAACTGTTTGGTATTTTTTCGATAGCGGAATAGGTTATCGGTACAAATCTATATGGTATAATGATCGGGATTCGGTATAATTCCCACTATTCGGTAGTTATCACGAATTCGAGGAGAGAATTTACGGAAATTATTTGGTAATTGTTCGATGCCAGAACTATTCGGTATATTTATGGAGATTCGGTAGTTACACAGAATCCCGAATAAGGTATCGGTCTAGATTTATTCGGTATCATAATTGGGATTCGGTAATTTATTCGGTATAATTTTCAGGATCCGGTAGTTACCACAAATCCCTACTTTTGTTCCAGTTTCGACGAAATTATACCGAATACGAAAATTATTCGGTACTGTTTCGATATCAAAACAATTCGGTATAATAACCGAGATACGGTGGTTATACAGAATCTCGAACATGCTATCGGTCTAAACTTATTCGGTATAATATCTGGGATTCGGTATAATTGCCATTCGGGAGTTACCACGAACCTCGAAACTCGGAGGAGGTCGAGTGAAGCACTGGTTGCAGACAAAAGGACTGATTTATGATCTCATCGATAGTCCTTACTTTTACTTTGGATCCCAAAAAGAAGATTTAATCATGAATCTTGATATTCTATATTTTGCGGAAGGGTGCGTCATTTGATTGGGGTTTTAAGACAGTTTTAGGATTGGGATTTCGAAATATTAAAAGCTAAAATCTGGATGGAAATATTTAAATTTGGCAGGAAAAACCTAACTTAAATAAAATTTCGCCTGCGGCGCCCACTTTATGTGATCATGGGTAGAGTAGCTGCTGCTGCAGGAACGTCGCTCCATCCGGTTTCTGGAACTTCTTAGAGCATCGGTATTTAATCCACGGTTAATGATAGAATTTGTAAGATAAGCAGTTAAATTTTAGCCTACAGGAAAAAAAATCTCGCCTGCGGCGCTCACTTTCTGTGATCATGGGTAGTATTGACTATACTACAGTAGCTGCTGCTGTCGGAACGTCACTCCATTCGGTTTCTGGAACTTCTTAGAACATCGGTATTTATTCCACGGTAAATGATAGAATTTGTAATAAGCAGTTAAATTTTAGCCTACAGGAAAAAAAAAGATTCTGAAAATTCGCCTGCGGCGCTAGATTTATTTTTCTCTTGGGTATAATAGATAGAAGCTGTTACTGCAATCGTGCCCAGCAAATTATTTTCCAAGTGGCCTTCGCCAAAACGCCACTTAATTAAGTTGGCTTATCGTCTTTCATGCTGCCCTTTAATGTTCCTTTTCCTAGATAATCCTTTCTGTTCCATAATTTAAAGCTCGAATTTTCAGTTTCTAGGATTCGGTAAAATTGTTGAGAGATTCGGTAAAATTTTGGCTCTGCACCCCCCCAACGAAAATGCACTTGCGACGCCCCTGCCGGTAGGTGATACCGGAAACTATATACTTGTAGCTTGTGCTCCGGTAGTATCTACATGGGATATAGAACTCACGGAATAGTTTGGATGAGAGCTAGGATGCCGGGATTTTCACTGACTTAGAGAAAATAACATGGGGAAAAATTTACTACCAGAACCCATATATTGAGAGCTAAGGTACCGTTAGCGACGACTATTTGGTTGAAAATGACCAGCTCACGGACACAGATGGCTAGGGGCTAGGGTTCCGGTATTGCAAAAAAAAAAATTTTACTCACGAACCCATATTAGTGAAGACTACGACACCGGGAGTGACTACTTTTAACTCACGGAACCCAACTCCTGTGGGCTAGGGTTCCGGTATTGACAAAAGAAAAAAAAATTACTCACGGACCCATGTTAGTGGAGAAAAGGAGACCGGGAGTGAATATTTTTAACTCACGGAACCAAACTCTCATGGGCTAGGGTTCCGGTAGTGCGAAAAAAATACGTACTGGGGTAACAAGTATTAATAGGCATAATCACGCACTACCGGAACCCTAGCCCATGCAAGTTGAATTCCGTGAGCTGATAATATATGCTACCGGATCCGAAGTCCATATTGACAAGCGTCCGTGAGTGTGTAATTTTTGTACGGAGAGCATTCTTCTCCTGAGCGTGACGTTTTCAAAATAGGGATGTTCGTTTCTGGAGGTTTGCACATGCAGACTCCAAGACAAAAAGCGCAATTCATTCAAATCTTGTACAGCGCAGGCCGGATCGTATTGGGATTTCTTCTAGATATACGTTTGGGCTTCCAGAAGAAGGTTTGATTGGTCCGTTAGCTGGTCATTTTCAACCAAATTTAATTTAATTTAATTTAATTTCAAATAAATGCGGCACAACATTTCATGCGCGAGCAAATTCATTGGCACTTGTCATTAACCTACAACTAAAACATATATACAATTGTCATAGCTGTTGCTACCGGTACCTTAGCCCTCAGTATATGGGTTCCGGTAGTAGTTTTTTTCCCTATGTTATTTTCTCTAAGTCAGTGAAAATCCTGGCATCCTAGCTGTCATCCAAACTATTCCGTGAGTTCTATATCCCATGTAGACACTACCGGAGCACAAGCTCCAATTATATAGTTTCCGGTATCACCTACCGGCTCCCTAGCTTCCGAGTACATAATTCCGTGAGACTACCGGACGAGAAGCTGGTACGATGAAGTTTCCGTGAGCTATCTCCATTTACTACCGGAACGGGAGCCACACATACAAGTTTCCGTTAGTCAATGACGTCAGATCCCGGAATCGTAGGTCTTACGGTTTGGTTTCCGTGAGAACTATCGGTTCCGTAGCCCGTAGGACATAAAGTACGGCTCCCGGTTCCCTAGACAGTGCCTATACTTATACTTCCTTGTTAAAACAAGCAACCAGAATCATGAAAAACAATGCTGTTTTCGGCACCGTCAGCAGCAACTTATGTATTTAAGTTAGGTCTGGCATGTGTCCAAAACAAATAAGGTAGGCTATGTAAAAACCACTTGATCCTGTAGCTGGCATCCTTCCACCAGTTTCATGACAATTTTACCGTGAGCGCTGCCTCCAGACCGGTAGAGGAACCTGTACCAGGGATCCTTACTGGAACAAGTCTTACAGGACAATAATGAAATAAGTTATGGAGGAAATGAAATACTAATAATGGCAGATTTCTGCCCATCTTTGGGCAAGTAAGAAGAAAACGGGAAGAGATAGTCTCGCACAAAGAGCAGTGATTAAGACTACCAGTCAGAGAAAGAAGACTAACTAGACTGCAGGAGGTTGGGAACCTGGGTTTCTCTAAGTTTGCTGGCCTACACAAAGGACACATCATTCTAGGTCTGTGCTGCTGGAACAACAAACAATGACCACCGTGAACCGTATTCTGTTCTGATTAGCTATATTGTGGCTTCTTTCACTCCATTTTACACTGCTATAGTATTGGTGAAGAAGGCACATCCAATTGTCACGGTCATTCTTATTGTGGACCTCATGGCCCAAGTTCAAGTAACCTAGTCGCCATGTCTCACCAGGCCTACTCAAGTTTCTTCTCCTTCTAGACCCGTAAAGCAAGTTGTCTAGTACATAAATAAAACAAATTTTTAGGACATAAATAAATACTTGAATACTTGTCTGTATTCACTGTGTAATCTATTCACTGACAGATCCTGTCTCCAAAGAAATGTTTGGCTCGGTGTTACTACATGGTAAGCCTAGGTATGTTCCTAGGTGTTTCTGTGCCATGTAGGCTACTACGAATGCTTTTGACATTTTCAGTATCTACATTGACTGGTAGTCCCATCTTAGTCCCCGACCCCCGTTTTCTCTCCAGGTTTAAAAATGGATAGTAAAGATATCAATCATTATGTTTCTACTGAAACTCCACAATCATTATTTTTCTACTGAAATTCCATCACAAATTTCCTAACCGGTTAATACCTAGGCCCAAGTTTTTCAGGAATTTAGAGAGTTCTTTACAAGCTGACTGTAATGATTTTGCCGTAACAGCAGTGACCTTGCAGACAAGATCACAGCTTGTTGTATTGCCATTCAATTAATGATCGTTGGGAGCCGGAATAAACTAAGACTTGCCTTTTTCTTTTCCAGAAATGCCTACCCAAGGCCTGCTTTTGGATGAAGAACATCTGAAGGGAGTTCCAGAAGACAGAAGGTGTCAAATCTTGATAAAGTGGATTCAGTCTCTTGAGGAAGCCATCTTCTTGAATGAACTTGGCAACACACCACTTGAAAAAATATGTGATCAGGTGTATTCACAACTTCTTATCACCCCAAGCAGAGTTGCAAGAACGGTTACAAGCCAGTGTCTTGCGAAACTCCTTGAAAAAGGTAACCCGATAACCTTGCTGAACATCCTGAACAGATGCAATGACATTTTACGCCAAGATAATCCCACATTATCTAGCAACCAACTGGCTGCCTTGGACTGTTTAACAAGCATATATTCTACTCTAAGGACAACGTTTGGTAGATGCCATGAAGAAACAATTAGTTTGATTTGTAAACTGCTCAAGACCAACGATCCTGTTCAGCGCTGTAACCTATTGAACGCCTTGAAGACTGTGGTCGATTCAGTCCCGGTTGACAGCATACCTCTGGGAAAAGAAGTGGTGAAGACAGCAAAGTTGGTTTCAAAAGATGCCAACGTCGATGTGAAGAGCTGTCTCTTTCTCAGTCTGCAAGGATTTGTCCTGAAATGCCCGATCCAGGATAGTGAAGTTGAGACTTTGTTCAGTTTGTGTTTGAGAAGTTGCAGTGATTCTTCAGTTGCAGTGAGAGAAGCTGTTGGCCATCTCTTGGGAGTACTTTGTGCCCTGCTACATAAGGACTTTACTAGTGCGATGAAACCAAAGGGTGACCCACAGAAAAAGAAGTTAACGACCGAACAAACGCTCCTCCCTCTTCGCACTACCTTCTCAAAGGGCTTGTATGGATTCATTCGTGGCACCACGGATAAGCTGATGGGTGGTGGATCAGCAAAGAAAGACTTACGAGCAGCAATTGCCAAGGCATATGTAACCTTTGCTGTGACGCTCGGAGCGAAGTGGCTGGAGGACAACGTGGAACCATTCATCAAGGAAGTCCTTCTTCTTATACAAATTGATGCAAATGATGATGATGGATCAAATGTGCGTCAAAATGTAACTTCCATTCTTCAGTCTACAATAGGAAACACATTGACCCGAACTGCGCAAATACTGGCCGCAAAGGAACTACTGAAGCGAGTTGCAACCATAAAGACCACTATGGATAGAGAAACTCAACCAAGTGTCGATGCAAATGGGTCAAAGGTTGCCATGGTCTGTTGTCTGGACATAATATCCTTTTTACTACTGAATAACGATACGCTTGTAACAAGACTCATTGATGACAGCAGTACTTCGGTAATGGACTTGTTTTTTAGTCTTCTAACGAACCCAGCGCCTTCAGTTCGTATGGCTGCATCATCGTGTATTCAAAGTGTCGCGAAGATCTATCCGCTGCAACTGTCGAAACTGGTCGATAAGGTGATCGTTTACTTGAATGGCTCCAGCCGAACTGGGGATGGAATAAGTGGCTACAGTAGCGCCCTCGCAGCCCTTCTCTCATCCGTTCGCGATAGTCCTTTTGGTATTAGCAAAACGCGTGTGAAGATAATTTTCAACTTTGCTGAAGAGCTATTGAGGACTGCGCACCAGCATTCCAATACTGTGACTTTGATCAGAAGCGGTTGGCTGATTATCGGAGCGTTAATTTCAGTTGGTCCTACTCCAATTCAGAACGAAATTCCACGCGTCTTTCATCTGTGGCGGAATGTCTTTGGCAGCAAAGAGTCGGAAGAGCAGAAGAAAGGCAAGACGGATACGCCTGGAGCAGCCCTTGTTGCTTTGTATGGCAAAGTCGGTGCTCTCTCCAGCATGCACAGTTTTGTCTGCAGTTGTGAGTTGGGGAATCGGCCAGAATTGTCGAAAAAGTTCGCCAGCATATTCGAACTGGCTATAAGCACGGTCATCTCCACAGAAATACCAGCTGCTAGCGCTGGGAAGGCTGCAGAAAACCAGCTATTTCTTCTCAAAACCAAACTGTATGATGTTTCCTTCATGCTTGAGCAAAAGCTATCGAAGGGATTTCCCGTCACGTTGCTAAAGAGCCTTTTGGCCGACATTGTCACTTCTAGAGGCTATCATACTCAGAATAACTCCATTTTGAAAGCCTACTGCGAAGAAGCTTCCAGGCCTCTCTTCGAGGAATATTCGCGAGGTTACACAGTCAGTGAGATAAAGGCGGAATCGAACCAGATTAGTTCCTCTGTCGAGTTTGAGCAGGACGAGCACCAGCTGTACCTACGGACTAGTGAGAGGTGTGGGCAGGTTTTGTTGAATGTTCGACTCGTTGATTCTGCTATTAGATTTTATAGCAAGATCCCGAAACTGGTTTCCCCAAAACATGTTTCCGATTCGATTGCGTATTTTCAAGAAGTCCTCAACGACAACAAGCACAAAGTGGACGAGTATACGTATGCAAATATTATAACGTCGATTCTGTTGCTTACGCGGACGCTTGAGGAAAATGGAATCAGTGTGTCCTACGATGCAACTGCCAAAACCATAGTGTCTGTCATGCTCGGCGGAGTGGTATCCACCAGCGTCTATGTTCGCATTGCTTCTCTTAGCGCTATCGCTAGTCTTGTGACTTCTTGTCGGGAGCCTAAACTACCTGGAGAGATTGTCGAAACATGTTTAGAACGAATGAAGACGAAGACTGACTTTCCAGCAGGTTTTGCTTTAGCTGCCTGCTTCGCGTTGAAGTCAAGCAAAGTGTCATCTGGCTCCGCCCAATTGTCGAACGTGATTAGCTTACTACTGAAGCTTGCTCAAGACCTGAGCAGCCATTCGCAGCAGAAGTGGGCAGTGTTTGGTCTCTTTATGTTGGCTGATGCCCTCGGACCAAGTTTCCGCACCTACGTTGATACCTCTGTCAGTCTCTGTTCCAAGCTTGTGCTTTGTTCGTCGTTTGTCTCTGATGAGACTGTCGTTTTTGCTGGAAAGCTACTTACCGCGAGCATCATGATTCTTGGTCCTGAGCTTGACTCTACTGGCTCAGCACTTACACCGTTTCTGAATATCTGCCACGTCCTTCGCTCTCAAGACGCTCCTTGGCTGCAATGTGCAGCTTTGGACTGCCTTCAGAAGCTCCACCTTTTCAACCGTCCCGCAGTGAACTTGCCGAAAACCTTGCCGATTGTGCTTACCGCCCTTTTGAGTTGTAATTTGGAACTCCGAAAAGTGTCCCTGCTTTTTTTGAAGCAGTTAGTTCAGAGGGATCCGAGGATGGTGTACGATTTGTCATCGAACTGTATTTCTAAGTTTGACTTGGAAAACCTAAGAATAGCTCTGTTCTACCGGATGAGAAATATTCCATCCACTGAAGAGAGTCTCGGCAGTCTTCTATTCAAGCTCATAGACGTTGAAAGGAATCCGGAAATATCAGCAAGCATTCGCAGTACGATGCTTGTGATTTTTGCGTCGTCCGACATTTTTACCGATTGTCTTCAGCTGTGTCGAGAGGTTGTCACCGCCTCGCAGGAACTCCCGAAGGCAGACGAAACGAACGATCTAACAACTGTCGACTCTCCCGACGATGAAGAGAGATACAAACCAAGCGAAGAAACAGCCGTGGTTACTTATACTTCCTATTCGTCATCTACCAAGATCTTTGCTGTTCAGTGTGTCCAGAACGTCCTACTTATGTTAAGCGAAGGTGCTCGAGCTTCTTTATCTATCCTTGGAGACGTTATAAGAGTTGCCTTCATCGCTGCTCTAAGCCCTGCCGACTCTCTGAGACTTGAAGGCCTAAGAGCATTGCAGATCCTGATCGACCGATTCTCAGCCGTCGAAGACCCGGCATACGAGGGACACTCGGTGCTTGAGCAATATCAAGCGCAAATTGCGGCAGCTCTTCGACCTTCTTTTGAGACAGACGCGTCTCCTGATGTCGGGATTGTTGCCTGTAACGTCCTCTCTTCCTGGATGCGAGGTGGAGGAGCTAGCGATGAGTACCAGATACAGCGTTCGTACGGACTCCTAAAATCGGGGTATAATCGGCTTGTCTGCAGCTGTAACGAGAAGGAAGTGCAGTCCTGCACCCATAAGGCGTTCAGTGAGGCTGTCACGGGTAAGCAGAAGCTGGCAGTTTTGAAAGCCTGGGCCGAGCTTTATATTCACTTCATCGGGAAGGAGGGTCCCGTTTCTCAGTTCCTGCAGCAAGACCAGAGTCTTCTCAGTTCGCTTTGGATTACAGCGCTCACTGATCACGCAAGGTCGATTCTCCCACCTGAGCTCAAGTCTCACGTCCAAGAAGTTGGGTTTTACTCTGATGAATCCGAATTTAGTCGTACTGCTTGGACAGTCATGCTACAGTCCACAAGTCTCTGGCTTGTGACAGACAAAGAAGCACTGGAAAGTATTGCTAAGAAAACTGACCAAGGGAGCTCAAATCCTGAAATCGCAGTCCTCCAGTCCCTCACGTCACTTGCTTTAGAACATCTTTGTAACTGCAAAGCTTCGGAAGCAGCGACATCTGTCATCTCATGTCTGACAGCCTTGAAAGAGCTGAGTACTTTTTGCGATACCCGATCTGCTCTCCTATTAGAGCTTATGTCTCCAGAGTCTTTGCACACAATCCATCGTATTGTACTTACGAAACCCCAGTTACAGGTTCACAAATTGGTGGTAGAGCTTCTTCTGGGGTTAGTTGTTGCTGCATCGAAGTTGGGTTCGGAAAATTTGATAGGCCACCAATCTAGCACATCGAGTGTCCGTAGAAGCACCCACTTCTCTGTCCTCGAGATTTGCTACAGTCTTCTAGTCCGTCATCTCGGCAATTCCTCGATGTTAATTCGCCGTGAAACAGTTTGTCCGCCACCTTTTTCTAGTCCTTGTGGAGACGTTGAAAAGATCGTCTGCGGGGTCCTGACAATCTTTGAGGCGCTGCCGACCATCATACCAGATGCTGAGATAAGCCTAGTTCTACCAACGGTTCTTCACGCGACGTACATTGTCTTCTATCAGGCTGCTTTTCGACAAAGGGCAAGCACCACCTGTCAAGCAGAGAGCAATGCTGTTACCAGGGCTGGTATCAAGTTACTCCGCGAGTTGATATCCGCGAATTGCTCAAATGTCGTGGAAAACGAACTGAAAGAAGGCGTTGTCAATACCGTTATTACCATACTAGAGAAAGTCGAGGGTTCAGAGAGTTCTGAGTGGTCGTTCGACCCTATCACCAGGATGATGCTGGTGGCATTGATTTGCAAATGCAACGTGAAGGCGTCCAAAGCGAGACAAGTGCTCGAAGCCACCTGCAGACAGGCGTCGTCGGGACTTGAGACGATCTCCGCAGCCGAAAAACCGAAGGTATTACAAATTCTCCACTCGATCCTTCAAACTTGCTCCCCCGGTCTACTTCCCATGATTGCCAAGAGTACTTCTGGAGCAATCTTTCAGATTCTTTCAAAGGTCAACCAGAAATCGGCGTATACCAGCGAAGAGATCAAAGTCTACAGGGAGTGCGTGCATTGCATTGAGAGACTTGTCGAGCGCGCCGAGCACCATAGACGGACGTTGGTACTGAACATTCTTGTGACGGCGTTACTTAATTTTTCTCTGACCGGCAACGCTGACTTGAAAGAGTTTGCGAAATCGAAAATTCAGTCAGTTGTTGCCAGTTACCCGGAAAACGCGAAGCAGCTTTTGCAAAACCCCGAGTTACGGCAGAGAGCGCACGTTTTGTTGCTTTAATTTCGTTTCGGTTAGAGTTGTTCCTTTTATTTTTGTTATGTTAAAACATTCCAGTATACTCAATAAAAAATAAAACACGTCATTTATGTAACAAATTAAATCGAGCATCCACCTACAGTTACTCTACATCAGTGGCGTTTTTTCTCGCGGTTCGCCTTTACCTTGGCGTTTCTTTACCTTGGATATCAAGAACTGAGTTTGTTACCCTATGTCACACTGCTGCGTTATTTGCGTAACGGTTACGACGTCCGACAGAACCTCACGAATGTTCACACTGAAACGCAGACGCAACAAAATACTGAACTTTCATGTCAAGATGATTCCACAGAGGACAAAGAAACGCTCGGAAATGGCCTCTGAAGACAATCCACTACTAGGGGTTTCAGTTAAACTTCATGTCATTTAGTTCAGTTGAACGAAGGCTTGAACAGAAGATATCTGTGTTCAACCATGCAAGGATTATTAGCAAATATCAACAAAATCTTTGATTTCGCTATCTTTCCGACCGAAATAACTACCAAATGCAGTGTTTTACGTTGCTTGTCACATACAGCAACAAGACCAAAGGTTTCGATGGGATCCCAAAAATTTAATATTTGACTACGTCTTGTCTATGCCAGATCCAGTCTTCGCCAGGCAAATCATCTGAGAAAATTAAGTTCAGATATACCTGTATAAGCCATATTTATTTTGACGATACTGATCGAAACTTCCTGCTTTACTTCTGCCGAATTTCCGGTTTCGGCCGAATTCCGAGCGAACTACTTGTCCAGCAAAAAAAAAGATAGTTCAGAAACGAATTCAGTGCATCTCCTTATCCCTATAAAGAACTTCTAATCAACTTCAAATAAAACTTTAACTTTATACAAAAAATCCGGTTTCAACCGGATTCCGGACGAACTATATGTCCGGGTAAAAAATGATTGTCATATACAGATTCAGCGTCTCTTCTTACCCTTAAATCTATCATCTAATCAACTTCAAATACAAATTTTACTTTTAACAAATTTTCCGGTTTCGGCTGGATTCCGGGCGAACTACTTGTCCGGCGAGAAAAAGATTTTCACCATCGTGTTCAGCATGTCTTTTTACCCCTAAATCGAACATCTAATCAACTTCAAATAAAACTTTTGCTTTAAAAAAAATTTCCGGTTTCGGCCGGATTCCGGGCTTACTACTAGTCCGTCGAGAAACTGGTTTTCACCATCGTGTTCAGCATGTCTTCTTACCCCTAAATCGAACATCTAATCAACTGCAAATAAAACTTTTGCTTTGAACAACTTTTCCGGTTTCGGCCGGATTCCGGGCTAACTACTTGTCCGGTCAAAAAATGGTTTTCACCATCGTATTCAGCATGTCTTCTTACCCCTAAATCGAACATCTAATTAACTTCAAATAAAACTTTTACTTTTAACAAACTTTCCGGATTTGGCCGGATTCCGGGCGAACTACTTGTCCGGCGAAAATGGTTTTCACTATCGTGTTCAGCATGTCTTCTTACCCCATAATCGACTATCACATTAGCTGTTTCAAAATATTTTGTTTGTCCCTTAATTTAAACCCCCTCCCCCACCCCCAAATGTAGGGCTACAGTGCCCATCTACGAACTTGACCTTACTCTTGACCCAAAGAGTCCTCATACCAAGTTTCATCAAAATATCTCATTCCCTTCGAGAGTTATCGTGCTTACAGACAGACGGACGGACGGACAACTTTTACGATGTCATAGGTATCCGTCACTAACGTTTTGGGATCCCAAAAAGCAGAATTTTGCGCGAAATCGAAGCAGTGTGAACAAGAGGTTACAGTGCATTTTTGCAAACGGAAATTCGGAAGATAAAGAAAAAAAACTCAACAAGCGCAACATTGGTCTCGTCTGAAGTACAGTAAAACAAAAAAAAGCCACTGCCATCTTAAAGGAATGTCCTTTGGAATACGTGTTATACGCCGTGAGATAACTGGAATTTTCACTGTCCTTGCTCTTCTTTTCATGCAACATTTCCAAATCCAGGAATGCTCGTGTGACTTTTTCGTGGTCCATTTTACCGCAATTCATATGTTCTTGCTCATACCTGGTACAACAAAATTACCGAGGGGGTGCTCACTCCCAAACTACCTGTACAGTAAGTGCCGATAGAGGCTGTACAGTGGTGTCCACCAAGTGAGCACTTCCTCGAAAATTACGATTCCGTTCACTGACAACGGGTAAACTCATACGGATCACATAGGCACTATAACAATAACAAGTCTACGTTCGCGACCTAGTGGAGTTTAACAATCAACCGAGTAAAAGTCATGAACCAGCGAAAATAATGAAACCAAGAACCGATAACAATCAATGCAAGGTGCAAACATTATTCAGGGACACATTTCCTCTCCGTTTTTCATAAATCACAACATTTTCTGCACGCCGAAACGTACGGCATGCAGTGCATCATTTGCCTATCTAGCGGAAATTAAACTTTTACCCTTGGTTCACATTGCTGCGTCGTATTCGACACGATTTTTTCTTTGATGTTCCGACATGCGACAAAATCGCACGGACGTTCTCACCTCCACGCAGACGCAAAATGAAAACGAAATTTTCGTCATGATTAATCTGCAAAACGACAAAGATGCCCTTGGGGAAACCACCTCTGAAGATGCGGGGAGATTACACTTCTGAATTCCACCCTCGCATTAGGAAATTTTCAGTCAAAACCTATAGGTCATCTTGTTCAAAACAGGTTAATACAAGTTTATTCAGACGATATTTTGCAGTCAGCCATCCTAGGATTACAATCAGAACAAGGTAGAGCAATTTTTAGTCTTGAAAATTAACTAATCTTTGTTCTTTCTTTTCTTAATTCCCTCAAAAAATCGCATGCATTTTGTCGGATGAATTGAAATTTTTCAACGCATACGACACTGCGACAAAACGCACAGTTCTGCGTCGCTTGTCGCACGATTTGTGTCGTATGTCGCATGGCGCAGAATTTTGCGCGAAATCGCAGCAGTGTGAACCATAGGTTAAGGCGAAAGAAGATCCCCGAGAATATATTGGCGTTTTCCCGCTATCCCAGAAACAAGTTGTGGCTCGAAAAGAGGGTATCCACGACAGTTTCTGTGAACCACAAATCTGTTTCCACGACCAATAAGGTCGTTGCGTTGCTCTGTGGCTTACTAACAGCTCTCACGGTGCTTGTCGCTTTTGTGGCTCGACTTTGGCGATAAATATTCAGAGCCAAATTACGGTCTAAACCATCAATAGTTGCGCTTTTTGCCTTTCTCCGTAGGTCGGTTAACCGACCTATTTGCCACTATTGGCCGTTTTTTTGTCTCGCCGGTCGGTTCGACTGAGCTCTAAAAAACGGCTTATAAGAAAACATGGCGTCATCCCGTCGCCGGCGCCTATCCAATGAGAATTTTGAATTTCGCGCCGTGCCAAGAGGGTAGGTCGGTTGGATGGACCTCCCGCCTCAGTCCACAGGTCGGTTAACCGACCGGCGAACGGAGACAAAAAAACGGCTTATAAGAACTTAGGTCGGTTAACCGAAGGAAGAAAACGACTTATAGTGGGAAATCTTGTCGGTCGGTTAACTGGATGAAGGCAAAAAACGCAACTAATTAAGCTACTACAGTAGAGGTATGCTCATGTGAACGTCGCCTAGCAGTGAACGGTCGCCGAAGAAAAAACTAAAACCCAAACCAGGCATTTTTTTTGCTACAAACTACTTCCCAAAAACATTTTTTCCCATTCACGTATACATCACTTTTCGAACATTTTGCTGTGAGTGACTCAACTGCCACCTGGTTTTCCTTTCACAATTTGAATACTTTTCCACGAGGAACGCAACTTCAACCAAGAAGATGACGGTTAAAATCAACAGACGCTTCAAACAGAAGAAGCACATTTGTAAATTCAAAATAAAATAAAATTTAATTGAGTTTCTATACAAAGTTTATGCCAGGATAGTCCAAATAGAAAGGTTTTAGCTAATATCAAGTTTGTTATTTTTTCTTTCGATTTGACTGTTTTATAAGCAAGTAACAAAGCCACATAGTGAAACAATTCGAGAAGTGTTCAAATAAGCATACCTCTACTACAGATCAGTCGATAATTAGATTCACATAAAACTTGCGGGTCCTTGCTGCTGCCTTAGACCAGAAACTCACACCCGCATTTAACCACGAAAAAAGAGAACTTCTAGTGCCCGCTTCTTTCCGCAATACCAAGTCAAAGTCAAGGCGTGATACGTATTACTGAATAATAAAAGCATCGATGTGACTTTGAAGCTCTTCTTCATCTTTCACAGCGCTTCTCACTTCACACATGGCCACACGCATTCTGACTAGTCAACTGGCTATTACCAACGACGCTAAAAAACAAACATCACAGACGTTTCCAACTTCTAGGCCCCTATTTCCTTGTCCCGCTGGAACAAAATATATTCTGTATCTTCTTCTAATCGTCTTTTCCTCTCCTCGTCCTCTTCTGAATCAGAATCATCACTTGCCATCAACAAAGGCGACATGACGAGAATGTTCTCACTGAGCTTATGGGACGCACTACGATCCACTGTACGTTGTTCACTGATGTCGATAGTTCTGGCTTTAGTGATAATATGAATGGTGATACCTAGGAGACACACTACCAAGCCAACGGCATTGATGGGGCTGATCTGGTCGCCTGTAACGGCAATGGCGATAGCCAGCGTCAGAATTTCCTGCAAAAAAAATTACAAATTTAAGCATAAATACTACAACTTGCAGTTTGCAGAAGCTTCATTTATTTCTATCAGGTTTGTTTCTGAGTAGAGTTTTATTCATAAGAAGTATCTTTGACAGCGTAAAGGCCGAATTTGACCTCTACGTCAAACATAAACACTAAAATTCAAATATGTATACACTCAATCAGTTTAGTCCAGTCCAGTCCAGCAGCAGCCTGACGAGGGCACTCGCCAACATGAGCCGAAAAATCGCTGCCAAAGCATCGTAGCTAACTATCAGTTTTTGCCATTATTTGTATATATCAATAAATTTGTTCGGCCATATAGCTTACAGCTAGAGAAGAGAATTTGCAACGAAATATTTACGGTCGATATTACAGCGAACAACATTATAGTTAACGAACTGAAAGATAAAAATGCGCTCCTTAGTCAAGATTTGAACACGCGAAATCAGGCTTACAAGACCGCTGCTCTACCACTAAGCTACAGAAAGACTTGTGAACATAGTTCGCACAACACAACATTAGTCTGATAGTAGCGGGCTACAGGAACAGTGATCCCGCCGACGGCTAATTCGTGTAAACAGTTCACATCCCCATTTCGTTTTCTTTTGTTTTCTCTATAAGCAGTGCTGTCTTTACCCTTAGGCCGGTGCTTGGGGGGCCAGGAGAAACGAGAGGCCAAGCGGGCGGTGGTTATTGTTGAGAAATCAGGGTACGATTGCTTGCCGTTTTGCCTTGTTCATTATGAGCCAGCTGTGACCAGCTACGTTGCACCGTCATTTACGTTACCGAAATTATGCACAGACTGACCAGAGTATGGCTCGATTAAGATTCATGTGTGTTAATGTGCTGGGGTTTTTGGGATCCCAAAACGTAAGTGGAGGGATACCTATGACATCGCAAAAGTTGTCCGTCTGTCCGTCTGTTAGCACGATAACTCTCGAAGGGACTGAGATATTTTGATGAAACTTGGTGGGAGGATCCTTCGGATCAAAGTACAAGTCAAGTTCGAAGATGGGCTCTGTAGCCCTATATTTAAGGGTGGGGGAGGTGTTTCAAATTAAGGAGGAAAAAAAAAGATTTTTTGAAATCTGTTGAGATAGTTGATTTAGGGGTAAGGAGACATGCTGAATCCGAATATGAGAGTTATTTTCTCACCGGACTAGTAGTTCATCCGGAATCCGGCAAAAACCGGACACAAAATTTGTCGACCCCTGCTACCCCTTTTCTTCAAATTAGTATAGCTCTGCGCGGGATTAGTATAGCTCTGCGCAGAGCTAACGTAAGAGAGAGAGAGAGAGAGCTAGTGCGATCAAGGTCGAAGGGGTTGGATACGGGAAAAGAGTAGGTGGTTGCGGGCTATATAACAGTTGGAAAGTTTAGAGGGGTTGACAACTTCAGTAGTAGGGTACACACTGAAACCAAAAATAGGCCGATCTCAATTGTGAGACAAGAAGGGGACTTCTAATGGTCTCATGGTCTAATAATAGGCTGTTAGACCATAATCATCTTCGGCAATAAGGGGATAGCAGTTTTGTCTACTTGGTGTACCTACAATCTGTTTTCTGTGCTATATATGGTACGAACAATTTGGTACCACGTCTATCACGAGGACATGGAGTCGTAAGTAAGAATCGGTTGCTAGAATCTTTGGTCATGAGGGGTTGCCAACTTTTGCTAGTTGGTATACCTTTTATTTTTTGCCAGTGTACATCATGATAAGAACGTCTACGTCCATGTCTATCACGGGGAGATGGACTTGTAAGTAAGAATCGGTTGCTAGAAGGGCTTCGCGAGGGGCTTGAAACTTTAAACTTTGATCTGTTTCTAACTATTACAAGTAAAGAGTATTGATCTATCAACATCATATATCAGAATTTTGGGATCCCATCGACACCTCTGGTCTTGATGACTCATGAAAAGGGACCAAAAACCCGTGGATGGCCTAGGGTCCACCAAAAGTAAAAGACGGCACTGTCTATGGGTTCCCTCAATGAGGACTCTTTTTACGACAAAAACCCTGAAACAAATGCTGGCATACAACTTTATCAAAACTGAGTAGGACGAAAGGGCAGAATACGGCAAAAAGCGACTGCCATTATTCTGCCAGCACAAATAACATGCTTAAAAGTCTGGCGAAAGGCAAGACCGGAAATCTAGCAAGACCCGATTGCCTGGATGAACAAGGCTACAAATACTGAAAAACGACTAACCTTCACAATTCCGGAAACCGCCAGCGTCAGACTAGATGCATAGGATACAACGAGGTACTCAGAAAGTTCCATCACGAATGCAAGACAAGCACCAGCTAGGACTTTACCCATCAGCACTCCCATTGCAGCCGCCGATTCGTAACGGAAGACGTTCGAGGCAGTTATCAGGGGCATTGCTGAAAAAAAGTAAAAGCCACGTTCAGTCTGCCAAAACTAATAAAGTCCGTATCAAATCTGGACTTACTAATCCTAATGCGATGTTCAGATTTGGCTTAAAGTTTAGCCGAAAAGAGCCGAGATAGGACTGTCTGGTTACCCCTCGCTTCTTCACTTAAAGAGGTTTGAAGACCTGATGAAAATGAGTTACTTCGTTGCTCCGCTATTCACGAATAATCAGTTTTCAAATAGCGGGATTTCCGTGTAGGGATTCTGGTACCTCTACGCGCTTGTGCCCGTGTTGTACCTTGACAAAAACGATATAAGAAAAATAAGTGTTCTCGGAGTTAGCTACCGTCCGCAAGCTGATCACTGGCCAGTGAAAAGCCGTCATATTTTCAGCGTCATAGTAGAATTTTGCGTTGTGAGGACGGCCGCAGATATTCTGACCGTCAAAATAGTGGGAAAAAAATCCCTTAAAACGATCCAAATAATGCAGTGTATTCAGTTAGATGATACAAAAATTAGTTCGCTTTTCAGTTAAACTTTAAAGACGCCCTCTACTGTGGTCAGACGGCTAGAAATTGGTGGTTAAAAAACGTCCAGAAAGGGTTTGTAATTTTTGTACAAACACAGCACAGTTTCGAAAGAGTCTGGTTCGTTAGAATGCTGGAGCAGAAACAGTATCTACGCGAATCGTACTTACGGCGGAAAACTATTTGCCCTCCAGTGTCCAGGTTTATTTTCATGTCCAAATCCGAGACACAAAGTCGACTGACAGAAACCCAACAGTATGAAACAAAATTCTTAATCTAACATCTAAATTTAATAATAATAAAAAAAAAAAGTAATGCATGGCCCACCATCAGATGAGCCTGCAGCCCCACGAACCGAATAACACTTGGTAGTATCAACCTGGAAAACCACCAACAAATATACCCAAGGGGTTAGCTATTATAGGGAAAGTGTCGGCTGGCAACTTGGAGAGGAAAATGCCAAGCAAGTCATTATAAGTTATAAAAGGAAAACTCAAATAGTGTCAAAATTAACAAAATTACGGACTTGTCTGTTTAGAATTTAGAAGTATGCTATAACGCTGCAATTTTGTACTGAACGATTTACTCCAACTATTACAATGCCAGTTGAGACGCGACGAACTAGTGACCGCAAACTGTCTGGAAACCATGAGGTTTCAGTGCTTAATTTTGCATTGATGGTGGATTCGTGGGCATGGCCAGGTTACTCGGGGCTAGGCGACACGCTACGCTTAACGGCAAATATATTAATACATAAAAAAATAGTTCGGACGAATACATATAAATAGTTTACGTAAGAAGTCGAGATCGAATAGCTGTGAGCCAGGCAAAACAGAAATTAGAAAATATAGAGTTTCATCTTTTGTTTTGTTGGGAAATACCGATGGTGACGACACCATCCTGTCCAGCATTATCTGAACTTGAAGAGAGCGGTTTTGAATAATCTGAATTTGTTCGAGTTCTGGAAGTCCTCAGCGTCTCTAATGGAATCTACCGTTTGTCCTGATATTTTCTTTTGTGAAGAACTATGAATACCGTATCATAATTGAAACAGGGAACATACCTTCAAAATATACAGCAAATGGAAGTAAGGAGAGTATCATCCATGGTTGAATATGGAATATCATGTCTATAGGGTTCCCCAAGCCAAGTTCTGAGCGCTGCATAACTAGCTGTGACAAGGTCCATCGAAGACCACTTAAAAACAGAACAAGATTAGTATCACCGTGTGTCATCAGGAAAAGTATATGTGAATTCTCGTTTGTTAAACTACTCAACTCTAAATGAGTACCCCTTTTCTTTGCTCCCGACTGCCAATCGCTGATCATGGCCGACTGCCAATCGCTGACCATGGGTCACTCCCTAAAGCTGTTCCAACCGTCATGTTCTTTTCGTGTGCGACAACACTTATTCACGAATCGAGCTGTTCCTTAGTGAAACGGCCTGTCCAAAACAGCTTGCACCAGCGAGACAAAAGAGAGGTTCAGCAAGCGGTTTAGCGAATACCGGCGCGCGCACCATGGAGCGGGAATGCCCATGAGGCTGTAAGCCGGAACCCTAATTTCATAACTGGATAACACGGCGTTTGGGTTAGCACGTCAATCACTCCATCAATTTCTAGACCGGGAGACACGGACTCCGTACGGTACATTCTAACCCCTCTATCCAAACCTCGCTCACTTTCTCACTTGCCACGTTTTGCTACCGTCGATGCGTATCACGCTGTCGACAATAGTCCGCGAGACGGTTATGTAAATTTGTCCCTGTCTTCCCTATAAGTCAACGGGTCTCGAAAAAGGCTTAAAACCAAAGCCGTGGGTAATTCGTTGAAAGCAGAGCCTAGTTTTAAAGTATTCAATTATTTTAAAAGAAGTTGAAGTGTAATTAGTGCGAGGCAGAGGCGTTACTAGCCAAAATGTTTGGGGGGGGGGGACACAGTACCGACTGGCTGGTCATTTTTACCGACTATTTTTGCGGATAAAAGTGACAACTATTGAGAAAAAAAGACTGTGTTGACGAAAAATCGGCTGATTTTTTGAAAAAACGACTATTTTTACGAAAAACCGACTGTTTTTTCTTGTTTTTAAGAAAAAATGACTATTTCTAAGAAAAAAGCCGACTGTTTTTACTAAAAATAGCGGCGCTTCGCGCCAACTCGGCTATTTTTTACCGACAACATTGGGGGGGCGTCCCCCCTCCCCCCTCCCCCCCAGTAGTGACTCCTCTGGTGCGAGGGGCCCTTTAAGATTCCTGGCCTCTCTTGCCTGCCCCTTTAAGTACGGCATGCAGGTCCTCTCTGAACGCTTAAAATGTTTCTAGTCGCTGCTCCTTCCGTCCGGACACACACCCCTCATACTTCTTATTATTTATTTTCTAGCATGTTAAAATAGTTAATACTTAAAAACTAGGCTCTGCTTTCAACAAATTACCAACGGCTTTGGCTGTTCCAAGCCTTTGTCCAAGCCCGTTGACACGTAGCAGAAACAGGAAAACATTTACATAACCGGCTTTTACTACGACGCAGCTTCTCGCAGTCAAGAGCCAGGAGCATGATACGCATCGAAAATAGCGAAACAAGGCAAGTGTAAAAATCAGTGAGTTGCCGTTAGGGGGGTTAGGACGTACCGTATGACATTCAGGTCTCCAGAATGGATGGAGCCATTACAGAGGTAGGTTACACCGGCATTATAGGTACGATGAATACAGGCTGAAAATCCCATTTTTTCATCGCTACAATAGGCTTCGCAATAGCCCCCCCCCAACCTTTCCTGCAGCTACGCTAGCCTTAAGTGGGTAATAATAATTACTATTGTTAACACTACCTTAAAAAGGAGGCAGATAAGACCATAGCGAATCCCTCCCATCGAAACTGCGTAGCATGATATGTGAACATAAAGAGGCCACTTGAAATCATTGCTGCAATGACCAGAAGGCTCCAGTGCTGCAAAAAAAAAAAAATCTTTAAAGTGGAACTGAAACCTGAAACTACTCCGTTCCTATTTTTTGTCTCAACAATCAGTGACATTACGAGTCCACCTATCGTCGATTTTCGTTTCATATTTGTTTTCATTTTACACTTTAGCCATATCTAATCTTCTCATGGACAGCATTTTCACAATGCTGCGTTCGTTCTTGTCACTCGTCGTCGTCGGTACCAAAAAAGTCGTTTGAATTTTTTCACATTAGTGTTTTCTTTGGCACGTTCAATAAAGGTCGTTTCACAAATGAAGCTGATACGAAAACGTTTATAGTCGAACTAATTTAATATTTGCAACAGCAGCTATAATAAAGTACAAAAATGGATTGTTTTGCAAGTTTAATTTGTTTTGTCGGGAATTTCGAAAAGTTGCGCTTAATTACTGAACCGAGATGTTGAAACTGACTTTTCACCTCCGTTCGTCACTGGAACGAATGAAACGGCAGTTCAACCGAACAAAGAAAACTCCTTAAAACGCTTATAGTAAAACGAGGGTTCGAACGGCGAACCGAACGACGAAAACGAACGCAGCTAATTGAGCCTCTTCCCGCGTCGTTTGTGACTGGTTCAGTCAGAGGTAGGCTATGAACTGTACAAACCAATCTGAGAAAACGATTGTTGGCAATGGTTATTCAAGACTGTGTGTAATAGGCAACGTGCTTCCAGAGTGGAGAGATACTGGGAGAGTTAATGGATTGTATCCGACCGTTTTATTTTCCGGAATTTGAACTGGAATGCAGCAACTGTATGCTTAGGCGGGAAATTGGAACGATAGGTGAACATTTAATCCTGAATTTCCTTCGGTAAGATGACCACCACAATGAAATAAACTGTCCCTCAGGCCTGGCCAATAACAATCTCGACAGCGATAATTGGCAACTCGAACGGTAAGACAGTTCATTGTGAGTTAAGTTACTTAGATAGTGGCGTTAAGGTCCCACGACATACAGACAATTTTTCAAAGGTAGCTCTAATAGATTACAGATGGGCTTCTTTCTATATGATCTGTTAGAATTTGTGGAGATTCATTCAATCTTTCATCCTGGGAAAACAAACCGTCCGTACGCCATTTTAGGTCAGTTCCCTGATCAAACCGTTTTTCCGAGACACAATTGTGGGCCACACACTTCTGAGTTTTTTTCGCGGAAACACGATTGTGTGCCAAACAGTCGAGCCACAAGTTGAAACTCGCGGAAACGCCGTTTTGTCTATTTTTTTCGGCGGTAAATTCAAATGTCTGAATATATAAAAAAAAATCATGCAAAATCTCAATAAATAGAACTCCAGGCTTTCGTCCTTACCATTCCGTGCAAAAAGGATCTTCAGTTTTATGTCCACATACTTGCGAAAGTTTTAATTTTCTTGTTTTGACGTTGTTTGGCCGCTAAATTTGAATTTCCCGCCAAAAGCGAGTCACAAAATCGACAATCACCTCGGCAGTTGTTTGTCGAATTTGAGCCACAAAGCGAGCCACGAAAGCCTTGTTGGTCGCGGAAACACACTTGTGGGCCGCACAAAAGGCCGCGGAAACACTCTTTCCGAGCCACAATCGACCCACAAACTGTTTGTGGGAGCACGGAAAAACGCCTCTAATGTAGGTAATTTTCGAGGGGTTGCCCACTCTCGATTTTAGTGTACAACGAGTGCCCGGTGACGGCACTGGCTGAAACAAGTCGGCACCGGTTGTCACCTGTTAAAACATCAAAATAAGCATTTTCAGAAGCGTTTGAAAGATGGAATCGCCCAATTTACTGTCGGCACCGATGCCGGCACCGCCCATTTCGGTTGGTGTCGGAAAAGGGTGTATCCTACAGAAGGTGCCGGGGAGTGGGCAACCCCTCAGTAATTTTTCAGAAACGGCTCCTCATACTGGTCTTACTGAAATACTGGTGGGCCCAGTATTTCAGCTGGCTCTTAAAGCTTGGTTTTTGCAGGATCTGTAAGATTTTTATGGTAATAGGCTATGTAAGCTGAAGTTCAAGTAAGGGATAGTAATGCCGTTTCAGCTATTTTGCATGACCAGAATATTGCTTATATTTCTGAGTTAGCTTACCTTTTTCTCTAGGTTGAAAAGCAGGGCAAACATGGCAATGAAGATAATCGCAGTTGACTTTGTCATCGTATATCTGGAAAACGTAACGGTCTGAAGGCCTCTTGCAATAATTGGCAAAATCAGAATTTAGCTATGTGAAGGTCAAATTTCTGCAAAAGTAGCTTTTTGCATCTTAAATCTCATGCAAATGGTCTGAAACTCTACTCAAGTCATACATGTCTTGATTGACAAAATCTCTCAAAGCAATTATGTTTACGGCAACGGAAATGAGGTACAGAGAGATGGTTTTGTGTCACAAGAGGGATCCAAAACACAGGCAAAGCTTCACTGACAAGGCGCCTTCTGATTACTTGACACTCTACACAGATGAGTAAGTTTTGAACAATGGCGCATGATTAATTTAGCTAGAACTGAATAAATCAATCAGGTCGTAGGCTACTCTGAAATAAGAACTGCAGCCCTAATTGCTCAATCAGTGTCATCAACAGTTTGACCAGTATTGGCCTTCCCTTCGTAGTTATCTCTGTACGTTGGCACCGCAAGCGCTCTCAGTTTCATCGGGATCTTCACGGTCAATGTCGATGCCAACGCCAGTGTCTCGACTCTCGGTCGTCTCTGGCAGATGCCAATAACCAGACAGACAGTCTACTAGCCCAAAAGTAAAATGCTGGAATAAAAGAAACGGATGTGCATTTTGTTTCTTAGAATACATTCCTTTTCCACTGCCCCCCCCTCCCCCCATTTCTAGTAGGCCTACTGTACTCCAATCCTAAAAGAATCCTGAAAGAAAGGCCACTCACAGAGACACAGTTATGAACTCAAAACTCCAGTTAGACAAGCCAATGTCAAGTGCACTGGCCACGCCCACTGGTGCTATTTTGAAGAAGAAATCCTTCCATGGCACTATCACCCTGCTTTCTTCTTTTCCGCACTGGCTACCATAACGACAACATGAAGCCAGGATAAACTTTACAACTAAATGGCAGGTAACAATAGACAATGGAAAGTGGAATGTCTGAAAAAAAGGTCTCATTAGTTGCATGTTATTATTTTGTTTGTCTAGCATACCATTCAACTGCACATAGCTTTTGTTCAATAGTGGTGACTAACATAGAAAATTATAGTGTACAAGACTTGTGCCTACAGTAGAAGTATGCTTATTTGAAAGTTTGTTGACTTTGGACTTAGCCATTTTCATGCACGTGCTGTGACGAAAGTCAACTACGAGTTAGCCAAAGTAGGTAATTAGGGGCCTCTGAAAACACCTGAATAGGTATTTTGGAGCTTCATTCTACCATTTACCCCAAAAGTGCACTGTTCACATTTAAGTAACTGTTCAAAAAAACATACCTCTACTGTAGTTTCACCACTTCAATTCAACCATTTCAAATACCAAGTGACATCTATTTTGCTCAGATAAGTACATTTGACCAATCAAGTTACTTGAGACTGACATGAAAGCCTACACTTTTCTTGTTTTGTTTTTTTTCAATTTGACTTTAACCATTAAGAGAAAGAGAACACAAATGTCATCAATGAGTGGCAACTTCAAAAAGACAAATGTGATGACAAAATGACAAATGTGATGTAATCTCGAGTCGTAGAACATGGGATTTTCAACCTCAATGGATTTTTTTGTTTCTTAAGGCGTTTTTCCGTGCTCCCACAAACAGTTTGTGGGTCGATTGTGGCTCGAAAAGAGTGTTTCCGCGGCCTTTTGTGCGGCCCACAAGTGTGTTTCCGCGACCAGCAAGATTTTCGTGGCTCGCTTTGTGGCTCAAAAACGACAAACAACTGCCGAGGTGATTGTCGACTTTGTGGCTCGATTTTGGCGGGGAAATTCAAATTTGGCAGCAAAATAATGTAAAAAAACTTTTTCAAGTATGTAGAAATAAAAGTGAAGATCCTTTTTGCACTGAATGGTAAGGACGAAAGCCTGGAGTTCTATTTACTGAGATTATTACATGACTTTTATTTATATATTCAGACATTTGAATTTACCGCCCAAAAATAGACAAAACGGCGTTTCCGCGAGTTTCAACTTGTGGCTCGACTGTGTGGCACACAATCGTGTTTCCGCGAAAAACGCTCAGAAGTGTGTGGCCGACAGTTGTGTCACGGAAAAACGCCTTTAGTAGCCTAAACATTTTGACTCTTGAAATGACCCACATCATTTTTGATGATTCTGCTGATTAATACTGGCCTTATCAAAGCCATTCAGTAAAACTTGGGGGGAGGCAAAATTTAGGGCCCATCAAACATTTCTAAGAAGTTTAGTGAACTTAGGTACTCTTACTGTACCAGTCAACCACAAACTCCTGATTTTCGGACACCCTATGCTAAATGCTGGGTATATCTAGCTTTTGGCAGGCGGGTACCCTATGCCAAACACTGGATAGCTGTTGGTACCCTAACCCTGATCTACTCCACTATAGATGAATAATTCATCTATAGTGGAGTATTCTGATTGGTTGATTTCTGAGCTTCTAACATATCATCAATAGCTGCATTTTTCAGATACCATGGTGCAATTAGTCATTTAATCTGATATACGGTTGCTCTGCAAAAACAACAATTGCTGAATTTGCGCTTTTCAGCTGATATCTAGTCACATCAAGTGCCAAACTTCTTTCCCACCAATTTGACAAAAAACTGATGAAAGTGAGATGACTTTTTCAGATACTACAACCAGTTACCATGTTCAGACCGTGGTAAGGTAAAACATTGAAATTCGGACACATATTTACGTTCTTTTTCTTCTTCGACGATCGTGAGGACAGCGTTGCCGGTATCGTTTCGGGAATTAGGTTTGTTGAAAGAGCAGAATGTCGGACGTTTTCTGGGCCTCTCCCAGGGTTTTTATTTCTAGGTGAATAAAAGCTTTCTGGCGTGGAAGGGATGCCCCTCTGCTTTTGTGTTCGAACAGGGAGTAACCATCTCAAACAGCTATCGGACATTACGGACACACACTTGTTCGTTATGCTTTTAGTAGCGAACAGACAAAATACAACTGTCCGAATAAATATTTATCACATAACTATTCGAACAAAACTAATGACACTATATATCGCAATCAGTGCAACATTTACCAATTCTAGCAACTTAGCTACGTTAGCCACCTTCAACAGAAGCACTGACCTTTTCCCGGCAATTTTTTTCTTTACGGAACCACTTCAAAACAATTAAAAAGTAAAATCTGGCAAACCTTTTAGTCGAATTTTCTCTCGCCGAACTTTTACAGCGTTGCAATAAAGTAGTGGCGGTTGAGTTTTGGGTTCTCGCAACTAATGGCTATTCCGTTCTGTCTGCAAGTGCTAACACTTCGCCGTGAGAGATGAAAGAAAACGTCTGATCTGAAATGTTCGGTCAACGTGTCCGAATTCCGATGTGTTCGAATTTCAATGTTTTACCTTATCTGAATATTAGATACCACAGTAATTGGCCAGATATCACAATAACTGCAAAAATACCTTTTGACCTTGGTAGGCTATCAGATACCACGATAACTGCAAGAATGACTTCAGACCATGGTACAGTGGCCTATGTGAACAGTTACTTTAATGTGAAGACTGCAGTTTAGGGCTAAATGGTAGACTGAAGATCCAAAATACCTGTACAGGTGTTTTCAGCTGCCCTTCTTACCTACTTTGGCTAACTGGTTTTGCTTTGGTAAGCTTTAGACACAGCAAGTGCACGAAAATGGCAAAGTCCGAAGTCAACAAACATTCACATACCTCTACTGTATCTGTTTTACTATGTGTTCCAATATCCAGCATTTGGCATAGCCTATCCAGCGTTAGGCCCTGGTTAGGCCTAAGGTATGCCAAACCCTCGACATAACTGGCGTTTGGCATAGATAGGGTACAGGAGAGGTACCCAACCTCAGACAAGATTTCAAATTTCCAGAGAAATTCTTTTTTAGTGAGATATATCTGGCTTAAAAAGGAACCAAAAAACATGACAAAAATACTAGAGTGAAGCTAATAGAATGGTTTAAATGTTGGGGACATAAATTTTACTTCAATATTTCCAGTTATATAATTTTAATATATAATTTTCTTTTCAAACAGTTTCACCCATTTTTACATGAGGTCAGATTGCTTGCAAAGTGATGAAAAAGATAGAGCTAATACTAAGGCTAATAACCAGAAAATCCCTTTTTAAACGAGGTTCAAAACAAACAAAAGACAAATAATTGTAATATTTTGGGACATAACAGTTGAAAAAAAATTCAGATTTTGCTTCTTGACTGTCGGGATGGCACTGAACTTTCATTTTAACATTTTTGCGGCAAAATTCGAGGTTGCGTAAAAACGAGGTCAGGTACCCCTCCTGTATCGAAAAATCAGGGGTTTGTGGTCGACTGTACTGCACAGTGGTAAAATCTAAGCAGTTTTTGAATATTCCATGAAATAATATCATCAATTCTACTCACTTTCACAAGCCACTTCTGGTAGAATGTCAGTCCGATAGAAGTGCAAAAATACAGACTGATCATAAGAACAGTTCGTATGATTATTTGAACCCATCTTCGCTTTTTTGCAACAGATTCTGCAGTGCTCTTGGAGCACAAGCAGGGACAAAGTGACATCCTGGATAGCCTCTAGTCTATTTATTATTGGTCTATTCTCAGATTAAAGGCTTTAATAAAGCAGACCCAAATGTTCAATGAGAAAACAGGTAGCATTCCCTATTTATAAACTAGACTCGCAGGCTTAATTAAACTGAGTTACAATCCATTTAATAATTATTTTGATGTTGTTTAATGGCACTTCCAGAATTTCTGGCTCCAGAAAGTAATAATTTATTTATATATTTCTAATTTTCTACTACTTCTTCTTTGAGGTTTTCCGCTGGTTGCCATACCTTTCTCCGAATTTTCACTGGCGGTAAATTCAAAAACAGTCTCGCATGCTTGCTTGCATCCTAAAAAATCCTTTTATTCTTGCGCTAGCTTTTTAGTCTTGCTAGACTTGTGCATTGACGGGTTTTTATGTTGAGATTTTGATAATGTGCGATGAATCTCTTCAATCAAGGTACAGACCAGTACAGTAATACTGTACTAATTTTCACAAAGCAGAGTTAGACGTAGCCTAAACATACTGTCAGTAGCCTATGTTTACGTTTAACTCTGCTTCGTGAAAATTAGTTTGTATGCAGTTTTGTATGTACCTATTATGACAATTATGTATCCTGTATGTGTCATAGGCGATCTTTCTGCATGGATGGCTGTTGATAGGGTAGCCAGTAAATTTTTTTTTAATCAAACCTGAGCTGTTGAAGATCAGAATGTGATTCTCCTATCTTTTAGCTTTGATTTGAGGCCAAAATCACCTCTCTATCTTGCCTCTAAGCATCTTAAATCTTATTTAGAAAACAGTATTTTACATAAGGAAATGCCTATGTTCATCCATTGACTTTAGGGTTTTGTCCATCTAGTGGCAAGCTTGGAACTATGTGCTTCAATGAAATTCTATGAAACTGGGTATTTTGAGCTGGTTTTGAGTGCATGGGGAGCCCCAGCAAGTGAGTTAGATGAGAAAATATGAATAAGATCATTAAGGTTATAGTCCAATAGACCTATTGCTGCTATAGGCTGCTGACTTTTCCTCCTTAGTATCAACAAATTTTTGTAGGCAAGTTCAGCTACTTTTTTTTACATCTAAATTTACATTGAATATTAAGAAATAATATTAAATAGCTAGGACATCTTACTGATGGCCTTACAAAACAGACAATTTTGTCCTGAATGCAATGGTATTTTCAAAATATTTTTTGAAGATGTTTTAGATAGGTAAAAGTGATCAGGAAAATTCTCAGCAATTCCTGCATTCATTACAAAAAAATCGCCAATTTTTGCCACTAGGTGTTTTTGTGGCCACCCTACTGTTGAGTTTGATGGAGATGCTATCCATACAAAAATGTCAATAGCTGATGCCATGTTCATGGACAGACCCAGAACACACCAGAAGTCAGAACACTGCCAGAACAGATCTGTAGTAAAAAACAGCCTGACAGCAAAATTGTTTTCAAAGTCCCCAAAATCCACTTGAAATTCAATGTTGGGGCCCAAGAGTTTTGTACCGGAAGATAGTTGGTTTGGGTTCTGGCGAAAACCCCCCTGGCAAACCCCCCCCCCGGACAAAACCCCCTGCTAAAACCCCCAAGTTGAATGTTCTGAATTTGTATTAAATGTTAAATGTAAAGGATTTGGGAGGGTTTTTACCGGGGGGGGGGGGGGGGTTCGCCCTGGGGGTTCTCGCCTAGACCCAGTTGGTTCATGTATACAGTCAGCCATCACCAGGCCCTTATCAAAGGTGTAGTGACCAAGGTACACAAGTATCTCACTCCTACCACTTAAAAAGCCATTCCTGACCATTCAAGCAGAAAGATAGGTAGCACAATCAATAAAGGTAAGGTTGGGTGTTTGTATGGATAGATTGATGAGGGATTTAGGCATTTCCCAGACTCTCCACAACTCATCCACCCCATGGATTCCAGATAATGTTGTCAGTGATAATACCTTGACTGTTTGGTCAGTTGGGAAGCTATAATGGCATAGCTCTTCTGGGTTTTGGCACAAACTCAGTAATTTCTGCATGCAAACTTAGGCAGCATAGAGAGTAGAAACAATCTGAAGTGTTGTGCTATGTCTGAAGTTAGATCATCATATAAAACAAGCAAATTTCTGAAGAAACTGTATCTATCTGATGTCTTTTGCTGCAAATTTCTGACACTGGAAATCTATTTCTTGCAGTAGTTTTCTTTATAGGTGTTGTGATTCAGCTGTCCGCGGTATTGCAAGTCAGCAGATCAGAGGTGCTGAGTTAGGATGCCTTCCAGCAGCCCTGAAAGAAATAATCTTGAAGAAGATCTTGAAAAGAAATCATAGTAGCTTCAGCTTGCCAACCATCAAGCTTTTGCTGAATTCGTACACAACTTTCATGGACCTTTGTGGATTATATGTGGACGATGAATTCCTTTCATATCTGAGCCAAACCTGCAGAAATTTGAATGTTCTCCTGATTTCCTGTCTTACTTGCAGTCCTAGTGTTACAGGTTTGTTGATGATCCTTTTCTCAAATGCTTATCAACTATTTAGCCTTTTTGTTTGTTTGTGGGTGATGGAATTCATCATAAGTTCTTCAGTATGTTTTCTTCGAAAATTTCTATCTCCCCAAATTGACATTATTGTTACTCTAGTTATTGTGTCAGTCAGAGCAATTCGGATTGGTTTGGTTTGAAATTTGACAGTTTTTCCAGCCCTGCCCTCTGTGGTTGACCTAGAGCAACTTGATTTTCTGCCTGACTTGAAGCTTTAGTGTTGCAGGTTTTTCTTATGATCTTTTTCTTACATTGTTAATTAACCCGCAAGCCTTTTTTATTGTTGTTTGTGAGCCATGGAGGCTAATTACCATAATTGAATCACATAATTAGACATTTTTTTAAATTATTATTTTGTGTTGCCATACCTTGGAACGAGAAGTAGAAAAAAAGCCAACCAACAGGTATGAATGAAGCAACCTGATTGGTTTGTAGTGTGATATTGAAATTTTCCAGCCTTGTCCTCTGTGGTTCGACATTGCAACAAAATGCAAACTCTTCAGTTACAAAACTTCAGTGAGTCACTGGACCCTTTGCTGCTTAGGATAAGTGAAGTCCTCACTCACACCTTGATTGAATTAGACATGACTGGCTCATCCTTCACAGTCGAAGGAATACATGCGTTGGCAAAGCTGGAAGTCCTACATGCTGTGTGCTTCTCAAGATCTTGCATTGACGACCAGATGCTGAAATCTTTCGTAGGAGGAAAGACAGGACAGACTGTCTATGAGGTATACTGTGATGATTGCAGCAAAGTAACTGCTGAGGGAGTGATCAGCATTTATTCATGTCCTCGTCTTGAGCATCTGTCGTACAAGCGCTGCTGCAAGATTCAAGGAGGTAAATTTCTTAAATGCTCCTAATTGGTGTCACTTCTCCGAAGTATGGGTAAAGGCCTCAATTAATGTTTTTTGTTATCTCTCCCTAGCCCCCATTCGATCTAGCGTTTTATTTTCTGTAAAGCGTTTTCCCTTTTTAATGAGAATCACTGCCCCCTGAAATGTTACAGCACCCCAAGTGACCGGGACGTCGAGGCGCGCTATGGTAAGATTGGTAAGGCAATGTCATTATCTGTCTTCGGTAACAAATGGTTTCTCAGAGAAAGTGAAAGGGGTAGAATTTTTGAAGGACGGATTCGGATGAGGACCGTTTGTCTGTGCGCCTCGCAAATGATCACCGAAAGGGATAACCGCTGTTTGGTACGTAATATGATCTTGATATATGAAGCAAAAAACTAGCAGGCTCCAGCTGCTTCATCGGATTCTTTTCTCAAATCTTTCGTGCCGTATTTCGTGGAACATTTTAATTCGATGCAACAAAATGACTTCTAATTGTAAGTATTTCGAGGTATTGTTGACCTAGGCTAGTTGTATATATTTTCATTTCATAATTGTAGATTTACCGATTATTTTTATATTTTGTGAATTGATGACTTTTTATATTTACTTATTGTCATTCAGCGTAACCGCCATAAGTCATTGATAAATCACAGAGCGTTATTATTTTCGTTGACGTCCTGTGCTATTCGTTGTTAAAGAATATTTGGAGAATATAATGAATTTGAGTTTGAATGGATAAGTGTCATGGGTCCCTTACTCCCTTGAGACTGGTTTCCCGAGAACGGATCAGGATACTCTATGCACCTTTTCCGGTTCGGCTTCTTTCCCCGCAGAAAACAAAAATAACAGACAATTTGTATTTTATAATAATTGACGATTTATATTTCATTGTCGATTTAGTAGGAAATTGGTTTTAGTAGGAAATTGGCCTACTATCTTTGTAAGTATGTTTGAGTTTGATTGAAATGTTGTCCTATCTTTTTACATATTACTCCTCAGTTTTGAAGGATTTAAATAAATGATAAAAATAATAATAAATGCAAACTTCAGCCTTCTCTGATTTTTTCATTTTGTTTAGCTCGGATCACGGTACTTCCTCAGTACTTCCTAGTCCAGATCCACTCGTTCGTCGTGTTGCTAACCCCTTTCACACCTGGATGCGGTTTGGTGACGCGGTGACCATTTCATTGTTATTCTCATTTCATTCTTTGTTGTTGTTTTCTTTTTCTTTTGTTGTACGCCGTCACTAAGGCTACACGCCCTCCATTGTTTCTTGATGGGTTATAAATAAATTGAATTGAATTTAATAAATATTCCTTCAGCCCAGGCTGGTTGCGAATCATATTTGACACTGCGAAACGGAGACGTTCAACTTCATTTTTTTAGAGTCATATTTCGGTCCTTCTTGACAAGGGTTCTCTCGAGGCTCAAGTCGCTCAGGCTGAAAAATGAACTTATGGAAATTCAACTAAACATTCGTTTGGTTTTTCCACAAGTTCATTTTCCAGCTTGAGCCTGAAGAGAAGAGCCGAAATATAGCTCTAATAAAATATAGCTGACGTATCCGTTTTGCAGGGTCAAATTTCATTTTTATTGCTGTTCTTGCTCGAAAGAGGTTGCTCTGTAGGGCAAAAATGTTTCAAGCCGGAAATTGTTCCTTGTATTCATTGTGACCCGAAAAAGAGAGTAGGCTTATGCGGTGTCAAGCAGAAGCTGAAATTTGGATTAGGGCTGGTCAAGAACGAATAGTCAGATAGAACCTCTGCCTTTAGTCCCATGCAGCGACTATGAATACCCCGACAAAACTGAGCGGATCTAGAGGTATTTACTCTAGCTTTGAGCTGGTGTTGATACCCGTTTACTCATCTTCCGTCTTCGCCGTTGCTCGTCGCAGACAAAATAGTACAGGAGACGTACTCCCCGCGCTGCCGCTCTGGAGCGCGTCCATGTAACCAATCAGCTTTGACTTCTACTTTTCCTCACGGCTCTTCACAGCGATTTAGCTATTTGTAGAGGTAATGAACCGTGATGTGGCGCGAAGCTACTAACCTCCGCTCGTTCGTAGCGGACAGGGTATGTGGAAATATTCGACTCTGCATAGTTATATTACAGAGATGGGGAGACGGAGGTTCTGTCAGATTATTTGTTCTTGGACTGGTGCATCCAGGTTTTTATACGGACATGCTAATTCCGAGAAAATACTGATATGACTGTGCAGATCCGAGACGTAGGCTAAATGTGAGTTTGCACTGGTAATGTTCTAGACGGACAAACTTTCCAGCTTAATTATTTTGTTTTTATTTTGGTTAATTCTTTTTATAATATTAATTTTACTTATTTTTTTCTAGACGATATCCTCCGTATCCAGGACGCGATGCCGCGAAAACATTTCAAGAACATTTCCTATGACATTCCTTTGTGATTTCTACAGTTATCAAGGTTTGCCCGATTGTTATCTAGTGAACAACTGCTTGTGCATGACGGTGGTGATGCGGAACGATGGCTTTTCTTTTTGCACGTGCTTTGTACTTCTCTTCTTTTCAGCATTTCTTTTTTGTTTTGGTATCTCATCCGCTTCTTAGAACCCGTCAAGCGCTAATCATTCCTTTGCTTTAACCTTTAGTATTCGGTCAGTTGTTTGGTGATCTGCTACGGCTCTGTAAATGTCGAAACGCTTTCTTGTTCTTGCACTACCATTGTGGATTTTTCTGTTCGGAACTGCGTCGGGAGGTAAGTACGCTCAAGAACGAATAAGCCAATAGACTTCCGTCTTTGGTCCCGTGCACCGACTATACCCCGACAAAACTGAGTAGAGCTAGAGGTACTTGCTGAGCTTTAAGTTGATGCCCGTCTACTTCCCACTTCGCTGCGCATTTCGAAGGAAAAACTGTTGCAGGCTTGCACGATCCGCTCTACAGCGTGTCGCCGTCACAATGTTGCAGGCTTGCACGATCCGCTCTACAGCGTGTCGCCGTCACAATGCATGGTAGACAGCAATCGGCTGGTACTCTAGAAATTTCTTCTCCGGGGCCCTACTGCCATATTGCTGTTTGTAGAGGTAACGAATTATGATGTTCCGCGTAGCTCCTACCCTCCGCTCGTTTGCATAAGGCAGGGTATCTGGAATCTGTTCGACTCCGCATTGTCGTATTACAGAGGTAGGGAGACGGAGGCTCTTGTGCTTTTGTTCTTGGTACGGTGCAAGTTTTACTAAGCAGGACTGAGCTAAACCTTAAAGCAACCCTCGTATTACTGTTTATGTTCCAGTAGCCTATTTTGAAATAGTATATTTGAAATATGTAACTTTTCCTTTCTTTATTTATACTGCTTTATTTCCTTCTCCTTGATTAGTGCGTTAATAAAATTTCATCATCATCATAGTTGAATACCTTAAACCAGGCTCTGCTTTTAACAAATTAGCCTCGGCTTTGGCTGTTGTAAACCTTGTCCAGTAACGTTGACTTCTAGCAAAAAGAGGGAAAAATTTACCTAACCGTATTTTTTGACAGCGGAGTGTCTCGTAAACAATCACTGGGAGCATGATACGCATCGAAAATAGTGCACTATTTGCTGTTCATGTTCCAGTATTCAAAAATAGTTGAATACTATAAAAACTAGGCTCTGCTTTGAACAAGTTTTATTTAACACAAGTTTAATTTTCTAATAAGGCTGTTTTAAGCCTTTTTCGAGGCCCATTGACTTCTAGCAGAAACACCGAAAATTCAGATAACCGGTTTTACGGGGTCTCCGGCTTTGAGAATCGATGGAGCAGTTACAGAAGTAGGTGCATTGGCATTATAGGCACGATGGGTCCTTTAAAGCACATCTTGCACTATTTTTTCTGTTCATGTTCCAGTAGTCAAAATAGTTGAATACTATAAAACTGTGCTCTGCTTTGAACAACTTTAATTTAACACAAGTTTAATTTTTTAACAAGGCTGTTTTAAGCCTTTCTCGAGGCCAATTGACTTCTAGCAGAAACACTAACATACATAGATATGAATGCATAGGCAACAATTGGATGAATGTAGCCGATATCTGAGTATATAGGCTACTATTTGTTCATATCTCCCAAGGTGATCAAGATTTCCACCAGAAATAGGCCTCACATACGAAGGTTATTGTCCGGCCTACATCCGCGGAACTATCGCTGAGATGGGACGGCAGCTCAAAACTTTTGATTTGTCTTTCTAGAAGAACTAAGTATTATTTCAGTCCAAGCTAACTGCGTATCATGTTTGATGGTACGAAGCTGATAAGTCGGCTGAGATTGACTACCCCTCATTCTCTCATACTTCTCATTCTCTAATCGTTTTTACTTTCAGACCAACTGAAGACGAATTGGCGAAGAAGGTCGTTGCTTTTCAACGAGCTTTTGAAGCGCAAGGGGCAGCTTTTCGAATGCTTTGTGTTCACTTTTCAGCATCACACAATCATTAGGTTCGCGGCATGCTTCGGCTGTAAAATTACTGCATGGCACTGACTCAGTTTAATTGTGGACACTAGGCGCGTTAGTCGCACTTCCGGTAGTTTCTGGTTGTTACTCCTCAGTCTCTATGGTGCTTCCTGTATATGGAGTTTTTTTTTATATCACCATCTCGCGGTGACTTCTCACCAGCACCTGCCTCCCGACACTGTTCTGGCGAGTCCGCATTGTCGAGGGATAATCAGACACTGGTGAGGCCAGAAACGGTTTACATCACTGGGGAGTAGCCAACAATGCATCCATAAACGTCCTCATAGGAAAACCAGAAACTACCAGTGAGTACTCTGGTAACAAAGAACGCAGCTACTTCCCCTTGATACTTGAGATACCATATTGCACGATTTCACCGTGAAGGAAACCTGTTTTAGCAGTAGATGAAAGCTATTGTAGTTTTGAAAAAAAATAATTGAGTAAAATTAAATTGCTCGTAAAGCTGAACTCGAAGGAAAAACTCTTTGCAGATGAAATATAGGATACTAAAGGCTACGAGACTTATAGAAGCCACTATTCTTGTCGTTGGTGCTTTAATTTTTTTTTTTTTTAGATAAAGATGGATGGTACAAATATTCGCAATTTATGGTGTCGAATCAGGTTCGCCAAGTGTTAGTGAATAAGCAAGCGAAGAACGTTATAATATTTCTCGGAGATGGGCTGTCCATCCCGACTATCGGTGCCGCTCGGATTTACAAGGGGCAGAAAATGGGAAAACCCGGTGAGGAAACTGTATTGGAATTCGAGAAGTTTCCACACACTGCCTTGTCTAAGGTAAGACCTGTTGCTCGACGGTATTTTCTTTTAGGATGGTAGGGATCCAAGGTTGCACTTTCTCCGACAGTATGTCGATAGGAAACTCCGTGATAGGGAAATCGGAAGCATTCTAGCATAAGAGGAGTTTAGCTCACCCCCATTCGAATCTTCAGTTCAAACCAGTAATCGGTACTTTCGTAAGATCGTCTAGTGGCGCTATCAGGTAAGGGCAAGCTCAAAATTGATTTTTATCAATAAAACCAGACACAAAGAAAACATTTAGCTGGTTTATGGCTATAAACAAAAAAACAGCTAGATACTCGGCAACATTTCTTACTGTCAGAGATTTGTCTTCATATTCTTATGTCATTTCTGACAACAGTCAGCCAGAATTATAAGAAGAAATCCTCTAAAAATGCTCACTCACCGACTGCAATATTCATGAGCAGGTGGAATGAGCTGACTCATTGTCACAAAGGGTTGATTCAGTTTTCGAATAACGTTGGATGGTGTTAGGATCTTTCAGAAAGAAAAGATGTAGTAGTGTTTTTAGTAATCATTCCTATCAACTGGCACTGGTTTCTCTCCTATTTTCCACCATATCAGTCCAATTCCTTTACAGTCCAACAGAACGAACGTTGATGAGTGTTCTATAAAATCTTGCTAACTTTGGTAGCGTTCCAGTGAAGTTATTACAAGTTACGATGATAAGAGGAGGGGCGAGCGCCGTATTGTGGTAGTTATCACGCTCTCTTCAATGAAAATAATAACAACGCGGACATACGTCATCACTCTTACGGGAGTTCCTGCAGAACCGATAGTTATTATCGCGTATGATGCTCGGGACCATCTTAAGTAAATCGTAACGATCGTAACAGTCATGGAACGAAAATAATAAGAGGGAGGAGCCAATTTACTTATTACGGCGGGCTCTGGAACGGCAATAATACCAAAAATAGTAACGATCGTAACCAATAATAAGTCGCTGGAACGCTACCTTTGTTCCTTTATACAACTTCCAAAGCCCCAGAACAAAAGAAAGAATATCCCTTCAGCTCAAGCTGACTGCGATCATATTTGACAGTGCAAAACGGATACGTCAGCTGAAATTTATTGGAGCTATATTTCGGCCCTTCTTGGCAAGGGTCCTCTTCAGGCTCAGAGCCGCTCAAGGTGAAAAAAAAAACGAAACTTGTGAAAACTTGTTGAGCGGCTTTGAGCCTGAAGAGGACCCTTGCCAAGAAGGGCCTAAATACAACCCAGAACAAACCCAAGGCGTCATAATAAGTTGCTTGTAACCTAATTTTTCGCACACGCGCCCCTCTTAATGGAAGACCTTTTTGTCCACTGCATTGCGCTGAAGGGAACCTTCTAGTATTTCCGGAAAAACTTGGCTTAATTTGTTTTAAGAAATCGGAGTAGGACAGCCTTACACATACCTTGCAAGCATCCAGTGAGAGGGCAATTCACGTGACCTGTAGATAGATCTTGGTCAGTGACACAAAACCTGCTAAATTCTGCAGGGGAACACGATAACCCCGAAGGAAAAGTTCTTCATCTATCTTGTATAGCGCTTGAAATTTTTTGTTTAATTTTTCTGGAAAAACTTGGCTGAGTTTGCTTTAAGAAACGGAGCAGGACCACCTATCCACATACCTCTCAAGCAGCTTATGAGAGGTCAGCTTACGTGACGTGTAGATCAGGTGGCGAATCTTCCTTCAGGGACACACACTTTGCTGCAGGGGAATATGCGAACATACGATGCAGGGGAATATACGATGACGCGGAAAGCGAGTTTGAAAACGAGATTAATTTCGTTGACGCTTTAAATAATTTCTTTCGACAGACCTACTGCGTGGATTCTCAGGTAGCTGACTCGGCCTGTTCTGCAACAGCATTTCTGTGTGGTGTGAAAGCCAACAAGGGTACCATTGGCTTTGATTCAAAGGTAGTCAGAGCAGATTGTGAGGCGTCCAAGAATAAAGCATCTCAAACAGAGTCAATATTTACTTGGGCTCAGGTAAGTTTTAGTTGGTTAGATTCAGTAAGACCTTTCGTCTTTCTTTCTCAGGCCCGTGTGTTTTCTTCTCAGTCATTTCTTAATCGGACAGCATAAATAGACCGGATTTTTTCGCGCTAGCTAAATACATGGCCGCCTAGAGCTGGACAAATATTCAAGGTCGATGAACTTGAGACAGCTAGAGTCGGCACCGATTACAGAATGGTTACTTATCAGGCTGAAAAAGAAAGGAGCTGGACTGGATGTCTCAATTATGTTACGAGCGCTGGAGAAGGTTGACAGTTTATTTTCAACTTGAATGCGGTAAGTCTCGCCTGTCAGAGATAGGAAGAAATTTTGGAGTACAGGTATGGGGTTTTGTGGCTTGGTGCTAAGTATGGGATCGCTCTATCATTATAAAAATGATTTTTTTTTTCTTTTTTTTTTACCAAAACCTAACCAGTGAAATTATCGACTTTCGTGTTGGCGCTTGTCGACTCTGTCCAGACTTCCCGCTCTCCTTCAACGCAAAATATTGTGCGCGCTGTGGTTAAAACTGAAAAGCAAAAGAAAAGCTTCTCGTGCTGTTATTTTTTAAATAGATGTCGGCGGACCTTGAAACTTTTGGTTGAGTCTGCGCTGCTTTCCTGGCATACTCGGCAAAACGAAACAATTATGTCGATGGGTGGGGATTCCTGGAGCTTATACTTCTGCAGGGGAGCTAGGGATAAAGCTAAAGGCAGCGGTCCTTTAAAGATCTTAATTACGAGATCCGTTGGATCGTTATTAAGAAGAAAGATTTAGCTCTTACAGAAAAGAGAATCAGAAGTTCCGCGTGTTCCCTTTTTTGCGTTTGATCGTCGTTCCATTGTTTCATGTAGCTGCTCACCTTCAACCAAAAGTGTCCTTTCCCATATCCCACTGAACTTTTTGAACTTTTTTCAAGCTTTAAGAAAAACACAAAATAAGACTACAGGGTAACTTCCATCGCTGGTAAAGGCAGAGGGCTGGGGGAACGAAAACCCAAATTAAGTTAATATATAAATGTTAATGACCATCTAACTGTTTCTCTTTTAGGCAGCAAACAAGTCGACAGGGATCGTAACGACGACACGCGTGACCCATGCTACTCCTGCAGCGGCTTACGCTCATGCTGCAGACAGGGAGTGGGAAAGTGACGCCAATGTCGCCGCCGCGGGGAAATATCCCGAAGCCTGTGAAGACATAGCCTCACAACTGGTCAGGCAACAGCCTGGGAAGAATCTAAAGGTAACCCACTCGTACAGTCGTACAGGATTTGTTTCCATAAGCGCCTCTGGATCTTATTCGTTTCAGCAGTGTGAAGAACAGTGCAATATGTTTTATTTAATAGTTGCCATTGTACCCTCGGCCGGGGTGCAATGCGTGGTTGGGGGCAAGTCATCCGACGCTTTCCCGTGCTTTTCCCTGGATTTCTCTAGGTACCCATTTGAAGCTGGGTGGACTTCTGGCTTGTGTTACGGGGAAACGCCACTAACCCTCGCCCTAAACCAAACGGTCGGCACAACCGAGACTCGAACCAGCGACCCTTCGCTCGTGAGTTCGGCGCGATAACCATTCGGCCACGGACGAACGGGCAGAGAATCAGGAGATCGGCACCTGCGCTACGCGAACCCTAATCGGTTTGCATGCGAAAGTTTGCTTTGCTTTGCCACTGTACCACCATGCATACCAATGCAGCTAATATTTTATAATTGCTATCGGATCACCGTACGTAACAACCACCGTACTAGAGCATATTTTACGGAAGAAAGTTCATGTAGTTGGGTTATTAATAAACGACTCGATTCGATCGTTTGTTGTAACGCTTGAAAACATCACGGCTAACATCCTAAGTATTATCTGTTGAAACCGCGCATTCTTGTGTTATTTATTTCTGATGAAACTTGTGACAGTGTAACAGTTACATGTCTACTCACTAATTTCTTTTGATTTGTTGCTTATAATTGGTAGAAAAGTTATACCTTTGCTGTGTTTCTAAAATGTGTGTACCTTTTCCTAAAATCTTCCTAAATGTTTGTTTTTGTTTTAATCGTTATAAGTTAGTAATTACCTTATCACAAAACTCACTTGCAGCTGCTTTTGTTAGTCAACGAACCAAATCGATCAGTTAATTAACAAAGCGCTGTATTTTTATGGCACGGAGCTTTTTCTATTTTTAATAAGATTGTACCTTACCTTAAAATGAATTATTTTCAATTCAATTCAGTTCACTTTAATATTCGAAAAACATGCGACGGACAGAGCCGATTATTAGTTTTTGTTGTCATAAAATAAATATGTATGTCAATCGATGAGCCAAAATTAACATACACAAAAATACAATATGTACAATTGATAACTATTTTACAGACTAAAAAATCGACCCGGCGTTAAACAACTTAACAAACGAGGGCACAAAACTAAGCTCATACGATCATGTGAAGCAGTCACAGGTTGAAGTTTCGGTACAGGCTCTGCAATGGACCTGCTTGGCCTTACCCGAGCCGGTTCATGTTGGGTTGGGAGGATATTTCGGTGAATAGGGCTCGACGGGATTTTATTTCCAAAAGATAGGGAGAGTTTTAAACTACGGTTTCATTTCGTATTTTACCTTCCAGGTCATCCTCGGTGGTGGCCGTGCGAAACTACTGCCACATGACCAACCAGGAGGCAAGCGGTTAGACGGCCGAAACCTCGTTCAGGAATGGAAAAACAACAAACTCAGAAGAAAGGAAAAATGTTCATACGTGGAAACAAAGACGGAGCTCCGGGATGCAGTTGAAGGCTCGGCAGAGAATCTGCTCGGCCTGTTCAGTCTCTCACACATGGAATATTCCTTGTTCAATGACGACCCGGAGGTGCCATCTCTTAGCGAAATGACGAAGTCGGCTATCGAACTGCTGCGAAAAGATGATAACGGATTCCTGTTGCTTGTAGAAGGTAAGCGGGGGATTAACTGCAGGGTTGCCATGTTTCCCAGACATTCTGCCATTTGAGAAAAACTTAAGTTCCCGGCTTAAGTTCCGCTTCAGCTCAGAATCCACTGCTAGTACTAATAGCAGTGGATTCATCCGTAGTCCGCTATGTACAATCTGCCAGTGCCTTTCTCCGTTTTAAATTCAGCCTTCCTAGCAGACGAAAATCCGATTAAAATCAATAGTATGTGTTAACGCGTAAACCACAAAACCAAAAAAGGTTGAAAACTAAAGATTGAAAACTCAAGAATTGGCCTAGTTCAGCCTATAGATGATCAGAAAAAAGCTAATTTGTTGACTTATTTTACCTTCTCAACGGCCAGCAAGGACCCTATATATACAGCTTCGACAACGAAAACAAAGATAAACAACAGCACACCAATAAATACTACTCAAACCGGGGGCAGAATGGCAAAACAGCAACTTCCCCACGACAGCCCAATTGGGAATCTTAGTTTTGCCGATATGTTTCAGGCGTCAACGCGGAATAGCGTTTCCGATCGTACTTAATTCGCTAAGAACGTTCAGTCGGAAAATCTCGAATTCCTTTAACTTTAGGCGTATTCTCGCCGTTTGTCGTCAAAGGGAACGGCGAGAGTAGAGGGAGTCGCTCCACGCGGGATCTGCTTACGGAAATAACGAGAACACAGGGAATGCTTCTAAAATGGATTTTATTCGAAAAAAAGTATGCAGTTGACGAAATTGGTCTGGATCCACTTTATTTTTGCTTTTGTTCATTCTGATTGTTTTTAATTATTTTACATTGCACCAACATCAGCAAAATTATTGCTCTCTGAATCTGAAAGGGAGCCCTTTTTGATGATGGTGATGATAATCGGAGCATTCCCCGTCCGTGGCGACTCGCGAGAATACGGGGAGTGAGTCTCTGGGACAAACAAAAACGCGGGTACTCCTCAAGTGGAGTCCTCGGGGAACGGCGAGAATATGCCTTTTATAAGAGATCCATAGCCTATTTTCTGTATTGCCTTATTGTCATTACCATTCTAGGGGGACGAATCGATCAAGCGCATCATGAAAACCTCGTAAAGGCTGCCCTTGAAGAGACCCTGGAGTTCGAGAAAGCAGTGAGAGTTGCAGTGGAAGAGACGGACAAACAAGAGACGCTAATTGTCGTCACTGCCGATCACTCCCACGTTATGACTTTTAGTGGCTATGGAAAGCGAGGAAGCCCTATCCTAGGTAAGGTGGATACATAACCTAAGTTCATTGTATTCAAGCTAAGACACCCATGATGGGTCCCTGTGTCCCCTATCTATATTCACTGCACTCCCGATTACAAATTCTTTGACTATGTAGTTGTATGGTAGTTGTACGAAAAAGTTGCATGTATTGATATGTAGTAGTGTGGACTGTGGAACACTTTGTTTTAACATGCCTCGGACTGGGTTAATCTTAAGTAGTAGTATCCGATAGTATCCAATCTTGCTGTAGTAGCATCCAGTTTGCTAGTAGAAGCATGAGTTGGCAACAGTTACTACTGCATGCTACTTTTCGTACAACTCCATACGAGTAATTCTCGAAAAATTGTCATCCCTTATTCGTTCATCCATTCTCAATTTCTGAGATATCCAACTTCCGATGTTATTTTATCCACCCTAACGACACTACACCAATTTTTGCATCTGCCGTGTCTAGCTTTTTTGCATTTTCGACATCTAACTACCTTTTTTTGTAGTGATTAGTGAATAGTATTGTTTGTGTAGAAAGAAGGTGGTATTTACACCTCAAGATTTAGGTAAGTTGAATGCTCATAAATTTGGGGATCGAAATGTTCTCCAATAAAACTGGTCGGAAGGTTGGTGTTGTAACTGGAGATGGACCGTACACCGTGAGCTTAGGGTAGCGTGTGCCGATGCGTACGTAAGGCGGCGGGTAAGTGAGGGCGGTAGTAGACAGGTTTTACAGTAACATATAATAGGTTTTATTTCAGAACTTACTCTGTACAAGTGTAATCCCAATCCGGGTAAATATAATCACAGTCGATAACGACAAGTCATGTGTGACTTACAAATACGAGTGACAATCACGAGTGACTGACAAATAATGAATGACCAATAATAGACAGCTAAACGAGCTTATATACTCCTAACTGCACAAGTGAAGGTTCAACTGACGTAATATACAATTTAGCTTCCTGACCGGAAGCTACCTGATGTCGACGTAGTTTGGAATTTAGTAATATCCAACTGACGTGGACTAACCGGAAGCAATATCCAACTGACGTGGACTTAAGTTTAACAGGATGTTATTTAGTTCTGAGTCTTCATTTGTGCAATTGGATTTTACGAAGTACCAGAGTATCATGTTCACTTCGGTATGTACATATAGTTAGTTAAGCACTTGACGCAGAGACCGACACAACATTGGTATATACCGGAAAATGACTTGATGAATCATGAGTACTAGGATGGAGAGTCTGGCCGGAGTCCGGTCGAAAGTGGAAGCTTTCAGTCGGACCTTAGCGTCCGGCAATCTTTCAGACGGAAAGAATTTCCAAATTTGTTTGGTCAAAGACTTGACAAAATAACATGTATAGCATACATTTTATGTTTTGAGAAGAAGAAAAAAATGTGTGTCAGTTAAACACGAAAGGGAAGGTGTCACACTTTTGCCACTGAAAGTAGAAGGGACTGAAAGAAGTAAGTGAAAAGGAAAAAACAACATGAAAGCTGGTCTTGTTAATTTCTGAGTACGGCTATTCATTTGTCGTGAGAATTATTCGTTGAAAAATGGAACGGCAAAAAAATGTTTTATTCAGTGATTTGACGACAATCAGCCCGCTAAATTTTTATTCTATTCTTTCTAGGGATAGCCGGATTTTCTGACATCGATAACCTTCCCTACCCAACCCTTTCGTATGCCAACGGACCAGGATACCATAGTTCAGCGAAGAAAGGTCGGTACGACGTTACCAGTGATATTCTAAAAGGGCGTGCTACATATAGACCCATCACAACTGTTCCAAGGCGGACTGAGACACACGGCGGTGATGATGTCCCAGTGTACGCGACGGGACCACAGTCCCATCTGTTTCGGGGGGTGATGGAGCAGAGCTTAATACCACACTTGATTGGATATGCTGCCTGTATTGGGCCGGGAATGAGCTTTTGTCGAAAGTGAGGGGAACGTTTCGGGGCTTCTGGAAATCGGATTGCAGGGACGGAACAATATGGTGAAGCGTTTTAATGGCGCACGCAGTGCCAGTTTTAAAGTTCTTGTTGTTAGCGCTTGAGAGTTCAGTGAAAGTCAGAGAGTTCAGTGAATAAAAAGGGCGGATAAAGGAGTGAATATTAAGAGCGAATAAAAGCTGGCTAGCCCATGAACATTCAGGGTAACCGCTAAGACAGGCGAACCGAATGGACCAGCTTCACCAGCCCCATTGGGGTTCAGATCCTGTAGAACTTGCTCAAGAAAAGAAGGGGGAAAAGGTAGCGACAGTTCACGCGTTATTTCACTATTTTCTTATACTTTTTGCTGTTAAACGTTTCATGTTTTGAAGAGCGAATGAAGTAACGGAAGTCCATTGGCAGTCGTGAAAACAAGCGAACCGACTGCAGTAGGCGTCGAGCGGAAGACACCAAGGTAAGGTAAGGTTAGGTACAATTTTATTGTCAAATGTTTAGAAACATCATGTTTATAAACATCATGTTTCTAAAAGCATCAGTCCAGATGTCATCAGTCCAGATGCTGCTCAAAAGACCAGCCAAGAATAAATAAATAAATAAATAATAACGCTTGTTTTATTCAGCCAAAAGGCCATACAAGTTTTACACGTTTCACTTTACAAATAAACCATTACACCTCTATAAACTACTATGCTAAGCTTTCATTCCTAAGACTAAATCCTCTAGTCACATATTTGCTTATATCTACGATACACTTGGGGTTCGTAGATTTCAGGATACGGGGAAGCGATACCGACCATCGATATACTCGGCTAAGTTTGTTATAAATACCTAGATAGGACACACGCCTATCCCGCAATGTTAAACTTTCGGACAAATCTAAAATTCCAAAAGCCGAAAAACACGAAAAGTGGCGTTTCTCCATAAGCCGTAATGTTAATGTTCGGTATTGTAGCTTAGGCCTATGACGTCGGAAATTAGTTCCGACAGCGGCAACAGGTAGCCCCGAACCTCCGACAAAATGACAGTGGACACAAAAAGTGACCTGACCCCGATCAGGACCAGGCCAGGGGGGGAAGTGGGGGTAGGTCAAAAACACCTGGGGAATCCCCTCAGGCACGCAAAACGAAAAACGTGTTTCCAAAGGGAAAACTGCGAAAGGAGACGAAATTCATTTGTCACTGATAGGGTTTTCAGACACGGGGAATGCGAATACGGAGTTGGTTTTCGTCCCCGAATTTCCCTTGACCCTTCCCGGTCCTAGGGTCTAGACCCTAAATAATGAAATTGCTGTATCGGCCAAGAAACACATGTTTTAGGGGTATTTCAAACATCCTGAATGCGAAAATGACACTTTTTTCACTTTAGACCTACCCCTGACCCGTTTCCCTAGGGTCTAGACCCTAAAAATGAAATTGCTGTATCAGCCAAGAAACACATGTTTTTGGGGTATTTCAAACATTCTGAATCAGAAAATGGCATTGTTTTTTACTTTAGACCTACCCCTGACCCGTTTCCCTAGGGTCTAGACCCTAAAAATGAAATTGCTGTATCAGCCAAGAAACACATGTTTTAGGGGTATTTCAAACATCCTCAATCCGAAAATGAATTTTTTTTTCACTTTAGACCTACCCCTGACCCATTTCCCTAGGGTCGAGACCCTAATAAATCAAATTGCCGTATTAGCCAAGAAACATACGTTTTAGGGGTATTTCAAACATTCTGAATCAGAAAATGGCATTGTTTTTTAATTTAGACCTACCCCTGACCCGTTTCCCTAGGGTCTAGACCCTGAAAATGAAATTGCTGTATCAGCCAAGAAACACATGTTTTCGGGGTATTTCAAACATTCTGAATCCGAAAATGACTTTTTTTTTACTTTAAACCTATCCCTGACCCATTTCCCTAGGGTCGAGACCCTAATAAATCAAATTGCCGTTTTAGCCAAGAAACATACGTTTTAGGGGTAGTTCGAACATTCTGGATCAGAAAATAACATTTTTTTTCACTTTGGACCTATCCCTGGCCCGTTTCCCTAGGGTCTAGACCCTACAAATTAAATTTCCATTTCAGCCAAGAAAAGCACGTTTAGGGGTATTTCAAACATTCTGAATCGGAAAATGACACTTATTCTACTGTAGACCTACATCTGACCCGTTTCCCTAGGGTAGACCCAACAAATAAAATTGCCGTTTTATTTCATTTCGAACATTCTGAATCAGAAAATGAAAATCTTTTTCACCTTAGACTACACCTGACCCGTTTCCCTTCGTTCTAGACCCTGCAAATTAAATTGTCAGATCAGACAACAGTCAAACATTGTGTGTCGAAATACCCCCAAAACGCGTGTTTCTTGGCTGAAACGGTAATTTCTTTATTAGGGTCTAGACCCTAGGAAAATGGGTCAGGGAGAGGTCTAAAGTGAAAAAAGTGTCATTTTCGGATTCAGAACGTTCGAAATGCCCCTAAAACTTGTGTTTCTTGGCTTATACAGCAATTTCATTTGTAGGGTCTAGACCCTAGGGAAACGGGCCAGGGATAGGTCCAAAGTGAAAAAAAATGTCATTTTCTGATCCAGAATGTTCGAAATACCCCTAAAACGTATGTTTCTTGGCTAATACGGCAATTTGATTTATTAGGGTCTCGACCCTAGGGAAATGGGTCAGGGGTAGGTCTAAAGTAAAAAAAATGTCATTTTCGGATTCAGAACGTTCGAAATGCCCCTAAGACTTGTGTTTCTTGGCTTATACAGCAATTTCATTTTTAGGGTCTAGACCCTAGGGAAACGGGCCAGGGATAGGTCCAAAGTGAAAAAAAATGTCATTTTCTGATCCAGAATGTTCGAACTACCCCTAAAACGTATGTGTCTTGGCTAAAACGGCAATTTGATTTATTAGGGTCTCGACCCTAGGGAAATGGGTCAGGGGTAGGTTTAAAGTAAAAAAAAAAAAAAGTCATTTTCGGATTCAGAATGTTTGAAATACCCCGAAAACATGTGTTTCTTGGCTGATACAGCAATTTCATTTTTAGGGTCTAGACCCTAGGGAAACGGGTCAGGGGTAGGTCTAAATTAAAAAACAATGCCATTTTCTGATTCAGAATGTTTGAAATACCCCTAAAACGTATGTTTCTTGGCTAATACGGCAATTTGGTTTATTAGGGTCTCGACCCTAGGGAAATGGGTCAGGGGTAGGTCTAAAGTGAAAAACAATGTCATTTTCGGATTCAGGATGTTTGAAATACCCCTAAAACATGTGTTTCTTGGCTGATACAGCAATTTCATTTTTAGGGTCTAGACCCTAGGGAAACGGGTCAGGGGTAGGTCTAAAGTAAAAAACAATGCCATTTTCTGATTCAGAATGTTTGAAATACCCCTAAAACATGTGTTTCTTGGCTGATACAGCAATTTCATTTTTAGGGTCTAGACCCTAGGGAAACGGGTCAGGGGTAGGTCTAAAGTGAAAAAAAGTGTCATTTTCGCATTCAGGATGTTTGAAATACCCCTAAAACATGTGTTTCTTGGCCGATACAGCAATTTCATTATTTAGGGTCTAGACCCTAGGACCGGGAAGGGTCAAGGGAAATTCGGGGACGAAAACCAACTCCGTATTCGCATTCCCCGTGTCTGAAAACCCTATCAGTGACAAATGAATTTCGTCTCCTTTCGCAGTTTTCCCTTTGGAAACACGTTTTTCGTTTTGCGTGCCTGAGGGGATTCCCCGGGTGTTTTTGACCTACCCCCACTTCCCCCCCTGGCCTGGTCCTGATCGGGGTCAGGTCACTTTTTGTGTCCACTGTCATTTTGTCGGAGGTTCGGGGCTACCTGTTGCCGCTGTCGGAACTAATTTCCGACGTCATAGGCCTAAGCTACAATACCGAACATTAACATTACGGCTTATGGAGAAACGCCACTTTTCGTGTTTTTCGGCTTTTGGAATTTTAGATTTGTCCGAAAGTTTAACATTGCGGGATAGGCGTGTGTCCTATCTAGGTATTTATAACAAACTTAGCCGAGTATATCGATGATACCGACCCTCCCCCAAAAATTGTTACTCTCAAATGCGAAAGCGCTTGGCACTCTAAGAGGAAGTGGTTCAAATCTTCCTCCTGCACCTTGCAAAGAGGGCAAAGGTAATTCTCTCCCGTGCCAGCTTTCCTCCTATTGAAAAGTTTCTTTTTACTAAGGATCGGCAGACTGTTAGATCGGAGCTGGAACCAAATTTTTAATGTAGCAGGATCCAGTCCCAGCTTAAAATAATACTCAAACCCAAACACATCTTTTATTTCAGCATACAACTTAAGAGTTTCTGAAGTTTGGAGTTTTACTTGCCATTCTTGGATTTCTTGGTCTTCAATTATCTTTTCATACTTCCTTAAAATTTCTCCCTGATCTTGTGTCGGGCCTAATCCCTCATTCCATGCATAAGACAATCCTGCGTGGTCCAGGAGAGCTTTTACTTGAAGCGGCCACGATCTTGCTCTCCTTTCTTGTAACAAAAATGAATACGCACCTTTCAGCAGCCTTTCCTCTGGTAATTGAACTAGCTTGATCCAAAACCTTATAATCTGGACTAACCTATGCTTCCTTAGCGAGAATATTCCAAGGTCTCCTTTCAAAGCCTGTGTAGGAGTGGTAATGTGAACTCCAAGAATTCTCTTATAGTGTTGCAGCTGAAGCGATTCAAGTTGCACTGCCGCATCGAAACCCCAAAGTTCTGCGCCGTAATGAATTGTAGGAAGAACTTTAGTCGCGAAAATTTGTTTTTGCATCTTGAGCTCTTTTATCCCTGAAACACTTGGATTTCTCAAAATCGCCGATGACACTGCTTTCCCTCGTTTTACCATTTCCTTTATGTGTTCTTTCCACCCACCCTTGCTGGGGAGGATCATACCTAGATACTTAAAGCTTGTTTTCTGCTGCAACTCTGTCCCATTGAAATAAAATTTGACACAATTTTCATCTTGCTTTTTGGCCTTTCCAGAAAAAATTACAACTTCAGTTTTTTTAACGTTCAGGGTCAGCGTCTTTTTGTCTAGGTATTCATTAAGAATATTTAAAAGGTTTTGCAGATCTTGTGGTGTCTTTGCGAACAGCGCTGCGTCATCAGCAAAAAGCAACACTGATAAAGCAAAATTCCCTAGACTAACTGTTGGAGCCCAACGACTTTGAAAAAAATCCACAATATCATTAATATATAAACAGAACATTCGCGGGGACAGGGAACTACCTTGTTTTACTCCTTTCCCAATTTCGAAAGGTGATGATGTACCTTTTCCCACTATCCTGACAATGCCTCTCGTCGCCCTATACATATCCGCTAATAAACTTACAAATACCCTAGGCAGGCCTACTCTTAGCATCTCTACAAATAGAAGGACTCTATCAACACTATCGAAAGCTTTTTCGAAGTCTATAAATGCTACGTATAACTTACTTTGTCCTTTGGTATGCTTCTCAATCATTGCTTTCAACACAAAAACTCTGTCTATTGTACTGTAATCTTCTCTGAACCCCCCCTGTTCTTCTCTAAATATTTTATTCTGACTTAGCCACCTTGCTAGCTTTGAATCCAATATTTTCTCTAGTATTTTGCTTACACATGGTATTAGAGAAATCGGTCTGTAGTTACCATGTGATGTCGGGTCCCCCTTTTTGAAAAGGGGTAGAACAATAGAAGTCTTCCATGCAGCTGGCCAAATTCTCGTCGCCAGAATACTATTAAATAGGAAAACAAACACCGCCATGAAGTGCGGGGCAAAACGCATTGTTCAAATCGGTAGCATTGTTCAAATCGGTGAATAAAGGTCGGGCTTCACTACCCAGACGCCCCAGAATCTGGGTCCGGATTATGTGAAGACGGTCCCAAACAGAAATCAAATCAGATGTCTTTTCAACAGTCCACTTTTGGGTATTTTTCAGCACTTCTGTCATTTTCTTAGATTTTACCACCTCAGCACAATAATTTCTCCAAGTCAAATGAAAACTACTTTCAAATTCCCGTTTCTTTTCACCCAGAATCCGGGAATCTGGTAGATTTTTCTACCAGATTCCCGGACGCGTCCGGGGTGTTTTCAGACCGTTTCAGACCTGTCTTCACTACCCATACCGATATCGAAGAACGGAACCCAGAATCCGGGCTAAAACTCTGGGTAGTGAAGCCCGACCTTAAGCTGCGGACGGATTTTCCGCGTCGTAGTTTCTTGACTAGCTAGAGTAACCGAAGCAAACGGCGATTTTTAGGAGAAAATAGAATCTTAATCAGACCCATTACGTCCTGCTCGCAGTATAAGCTGACGCTTGTTTAGCATACTTCACCAATTTGGTCAATGCTTGTTGCTTTTGCTAACCAGAATTAGAAGCGGGATAGTGACGTTAATAACCGTAAAGTGAGGAAAAAACAAGAAAACGGATGCAAATGGCTCCTGCGAACTAGCAAATGAGCTGACAGAGTTCGAGGTTCCTAATTAGCTAAGTACTCCTTCAGCCCTAGCTGACTGCGATTCAGATACGGATAAGACAGGAAATAAGAATAAAACAAACAACATAAAATAAAACAAACACGAACAACAAAAAATAAACAGAGAAATAATTGTGTATCACTTTTAGTTTGCTATCGAAGATCAGAACGTTATTAGTGATTCCAGCCTTGAACAGAACAAAATTATAACTGTAAATAAAATAAATAATAAAGATTCTACTACTAAGTGATAATAAAGGCAGAGGAGCAATAAGAAAATAATTATGAAAGTTCCTTTAGTTAAATTTATAAATTCAATAAAACAAGGGACCCATAAATTTCCTATGCTTCTATATTGATATGATGACCGAACCGTAAAGTTTCCAAAAATCCCCGCTTGAGTCGATCGGCATTCTTGTTTGCCTCATTGGACGTGCGCACCAAAGAGACTCCTCCCTCAAGGCGCCAGCAGCCAATCCCAAATTTTGTCTATCTGGTCTTGAACGTCATTGGACCGTGGGTATTTCTCTTCCGTGCGCTCAAGATAGCATCAGAAATCTCTTATTGACAGGGTATTTTTCGAACTACATTCCGTGCGCTCAAGATAGCATCAGAAATCTCTTATTGACAGGGTAAAGGAAATTTATGGGTCCCTGATAAAACTCATTACGGGGTTATTATTTTGTTCCAGGGATTGTTCTGCCCTTCTTAGCAAGGTTGTACTCAACCTGAAGAGAACCTTGTCAAGAACGGCCGAAATGCGACTGGGACAAATAAACTGACTTATCACTTTGGCGCCATCGGATAGAACATACTATTATCGTCAAAACAAGAACGTCACTGCGAAACATCAATTCCCTCAAAGTATTATCCCGTTATGGAGTCCCACCGAAGCATCTCCTAAGAGTCTATCTTTCTTTCGTACGCACTCTTCTGGAATACTATTGCTATGTGTGACACTTTGGAATTACTCGTGAACAGTCCGATTCGCTTGACCGGATACAGTTCAGAGCCTTGTAGTTTCCAAATTTAGAAACCCTGTTGAAGCGCCCTGAAAAACTCTCGCTAGTGTACTAAAATCTTGAATACACCAGCACTACGTGATATCCTCCCCCCGGATTTTTCAGCGGTAAGAGTAAGGGCTGAGAGAGTGGTAGCCCAGCCAATACCCAAGTTGCAGCCAATCAAACACACAACGATTCGTTACTTAAAGTTTAACTGAAAAGCCAACTTATTTTTGTGTCATTTAGTTGAATACACTGAATTATTTGGATTCTGCAAAGTTTTTTTTTTGTTTTCCACTATCTGCTCTAGTTGTGGCGTTCAGAATATCTGCGTCCGTCCCCACAGCGAAAATTCTACTATGACGCGGGAAATTTTTTATCTAAACACAAACAAGGCTTTTCACTGGGCAGTGGCGATATTGATGAAGATCGCTTATTGCCTGAACAAAAACACGTCATAAATCTTTCTTGTAAGGCATACAACAAATTAGAGGTACCACAAATCACACGGAAATTCCACTATTTGAAAATCCATTATTCTTGAATAGTGGAACAACCAAGCAACGCATTTTCAGCGGGTCTTCAAGCCAATTTAAGTGAATAAGTGATGGGTAACTTGATTGTCCTATCCCAGTCCTTTTCGGTTAAACTTTAAGAAGTTTTGTTCCCGCCTTCGTCAACCTTTTTAACTCTCATCATTATTTGTATATGGATTTGAATATTTTGTGTTATATTTGACAACTCTTCGAAATGATATTTAGTGTAGAAATTTTTTTTTTTTTTATAATTAGTGTGAATGTGGACGAGAACCACCGAATCGGCTTGACCGTTCTATCGGTTTTGAGAATAAATTGAATTGAATTGAAACGAGGTCTGACTTTCTTCACAGAGCGCATCCGCGACGGCCCAGAGGTCGTCGGTGAAACTTCGCTCACGAGAGGAAAAGAAATTTCAATCTTCAGAGATACTGCTGGTTCATACTTGGCAAGATAAACTACATTGATTGTGTCCTTTTCTTTTACGAAAACGTCCATCACAAGCCGGACCACTGTACCGAGAGCCTCCAGTTGTTGTTTTTTTCCAAACCAGCATAGCACCTTCCTTATTCCTGTCATAATTTCTTGGGCTGCGGCTCCTCCCAACTAAATGACGTTAATCTTCTATATTTTAATATCAAAATTCCTTCACATTCCGCTTGCCTTTGTTTGAGAAATAAACTTGCGTTTAGCAGCTGTCAATTATTTCTTGTGACGTTTTATGTATTTTACAAATACTCGCGCGATAGAAACGACAAGGTTAGTATTCTGTCGGTGCATGGGCTGCAACTGTGTGTGAAGACGTTACCAGATTATCAATTTTTTCTGTCCTTATCTGATCTGGTCCGAGACTACTACATATTGATTGAGATTAAATTTTGATTGTTTTAGAGAGAAAAAAAAATGTAGAAGAGCTTTAGTCGCAAGCGTGATCGTGTCACTGACGAAGAGCTGCGTGTTGCGAATTGAAAACATGGGAAGTCGCTGTAAAGTCCTTGTAGGGCTTGCGATTTCCATGTTCGTTCTTGCAGGTAATATTTTATATTCTCTGTGTAACTAGTACTTCCATGTGTGACAGCTATTTAAATTTTTTAGTTTCTTAGCTCCAGTATGTTGAATAATTCCGGAATCCCTGTGTATCCATTATCCATCGCATCAACGTTCGTCACTGTCGAAGATGCAGTTAGAGGCGTCACTTGTGGGGGGGGGGTCGCTCTCGGTAGGTAAATGCAACAGTTTTGTCGACTGGTGAATTATTGGCGAAAATAATAATTGGTAAAAAATGACCAGCCAAGTCGGTAAACTACCTTGCCCCCCCCCAAAAAAAAAAAAATGGCCAGAAACGCCTCTGGATGCAGCACGGCGATACTGGAGCCTCTGGAGCTTGCCGACCGCTCAAACCTTCAGTAAGCTAGACGTGAGGTTTGCAGCATTTCGGTCCGTGCATGAACATGGCACTAGATTATTTACTTTATCGCCTTAAAATTTCATTTTTAACCCGGTTGTTCTAACTGTGGAGGGGGGGGGGCAAATATTTCTGGAAGCTGGTCTAGTACTTTGCCGCAGTAACAGTTCATTTCACTCGGTTGGATCCAACTGGAGGAGTGGAGGGTTGTCTCATACATATTCATGGAAAAAGGTCCAAGCGCTCAAACGGGCGAGTGGAGCTTACTCATTTGTGGCAGAAGCTCGGGTTTCTAGACGTGCCACGTCGAGCTCTTACCTCTACTTAATTCACAATGAGCTTTTAGGTTCAGGTTCTTTTACTTAAAACAATTGATACATTAAGAAAATTCAGAAAGTGTACTACTTATGTTAAAACTTATTTGTTTAGATCGTATTGTACAAGTATCTATGGGCTACCACTTGTTTTTAATACGACTGTTAAGTGCTTTTCTGACCTGAAAATAAGCTACAATAATTCTTTCCGGTTTCTACATGGTATTCCTACTTTCTGCAGTGCTACGGAAATGTTTGCTGATTTCCAAGTGTCAAATCTCCTCGAAATTCAGGTGAATTCCCGGAAATCTCTCAGGAGGCGGTTGATTGCTAGTGATAATCACTTACTTGTTGCTTTATGCTCGATTTGGCTACAAATCTCGATTCCGGCTTGGATCGGCTTGAACAAATCTGTTTTTGATGGAGGTTAGCGATTAGCTGAATTTTGCGATGAGAGTGTTCGTGTTTTCCGTTTTGTTTGTTTGTTTCTTTTGTTTTTTGTGATATGCCGTAAAGGCGGGTTATGAAGTTAAATAAATAAATAATAATATAGATCACTTGGTGCCTGCAGGGATAGAAGCTCGGTCCCATAAAATTAATTATCTAGTGATGGATACAATCATCTTGTCAGGGACGTTGTGCTGTAGGCTGCCTTGTTATGTGTATTTGTCGTTGTTTTTTGTAAGTTTCATTTTATTTTTAAGAGGGATCTCATCACACCCATCCGGAAGTTCGTAGAGCAAATGGAATCGTCACTGAAGGTAAGAAGATTCTATGTTTGTTCAAATGTTAAACCTAATAGATGCGTTTTTTATTTGAACTTATCAATTCTCGCTTCTCAGTTCACGAGTCTTGTTCAAATGACCGGTGTTAATCTTCTCGCTTTTCAGTTCTCGCTTCTAACAAAAACTCTAATTTTGCCACCCATTAGTACCTGTTTATACGTATCGAACATCCGCCTTTTTTTTTTTTTTTTTTTTTTTTTTTACCAATGAGGAAGAGCATGGACAACGACAATCGAGAAGTGACTATCGAAGCAACTTCCCGACTCTTGAGAAGATTTCCCCGTTTTCAATTCTGACAAAAACGCAGTAAAAGGAGAATTGTTTCATCTCAATAGCAAAAAGACGCGAAATAAGAGAATCACCTGGAGAATTGTTACAAAAAACGCAGCTATTGTTTTTATCTTGCTTCCAGGCCTGGTTGAACATAGCCGGTCTAGACTCAAATTGCGAGATTAAAGCGTTCTAGCGTCTAGTTCTAGCGTCTAGATTAAAGCGTCTAGTAAAGAATTACTAAGTTCCTACCACATCCATGCGATCTAGCGAGCATGGTTACCCAAATTGTGTTTAGAACATTATTTTCTCCCTTGGCGCAATATACATCTCTGCTTGCAATTTCCGACCCAAATGAGCGCTATCACTGCATCTGCATTCTCACATCTGTGCAACTTGCAAGTACTCTTGTGGTGCTACGCAACCCAATGAACAATGCTTTGACTGTGTAGCTGTATGGTAGTTGTACGAAAAAGTTGCATGTATTGGTATGTACTAGTATGGAACAGCCTACTTTAATTCAGTAGTCCTCCGACTGGGTTAATCTTAAGTAGTAGTATCCAATAGCATCCAATCTTGCTGTAGTAGCATCCAGTTTGCTAGCAGTAGGATGCAGTGGCAACAGTGACTACTGCATGCTACTTTTTCGTACAACTCCATACGACTAATTCTCGAAATTTTTCATCAGGAAAGCCCTTTCAGGAACACGGTCGCGGGTTTTGCTCGGCGCTGTGTATGCGAGGCAGGGACTTTACTTTCCGAAAAGTAATCCGTCACGCACAAGAACTAATGAAAAGCCGTTCCGCATATACAACTTTCCGTGGTCACTTTCCGCCCCCCTCGTGGATTCGCTTTCCAGGAAAAAATCGCTTCCCTTTCCAAGACTGTCAAAGTGCAAACCCAGCTTTTAAAACAGCCGGCGCATCCAGACGGCCAAAATCACCGTTACTCGCTTTCCAGAGCTGTTTCTGCGGTCCTATAGTTTTGGAAATCCACGACCTGACTGGAAAGGGGTCTCGGTAGGTTAGCGCGGATTTTCAAAGGCGCAACTAATTTCTGCTGATTCTGGCGATCTCTCGAATTCTATTTCCGAAGAGCGAGAATAGAGAGATTTCACCGTACCCGAAGAAAACGGATATTTCTACAACGTCATCGTCGGGATCATAACAAAGAAAATTAACATTACGAGGTATAGGACTTTCAACTTTGAGACTAAATTACCGGCCTTGGATAGCTGCTGTGAGTCTGAGAGTTGTTGGAATCGTTATCTGGCTTCTTCCTGTTGGAATAATAGTAAATTATTCAACTTTTGCAAATTAATGTTCTTTTTTGTAAGAGTTTGAAGGCTTCAAAGTTTGTAAACAAAGACGGAGGCTCGCGTCCTATTGGTCGGTTATGACGCAGACTTCAAGGAACGCGTCATAGCTGACCAATAGGACGTGAGACCGACGACGGACGAGGACCGTTCCGTTTTCGTCGGAAATGGTGCAATCTCTCTATTCTCCGAGCGCAAGAACTAACGGAAAGTCGTTGCGCCCTTATAAGTTCTGGTTGACGTGCCGAAATCACTTTCCACTCACGTATAGTGGATTCACTTTGCAAACTAGTGGAGCGCAAAAACAGCTCTGGAAAGCAAAGGGAGTTTTAGCCTAACTCGCAGCTGAGGTGTTAATAGCCAAAATGTTTGGGGGGACAAGGTATTTACCGACTAGCTGGTCATTTTACCGACTATTTTTGCGGATAAAAGTGACTATTATTGAGAAAAAATCGGCTGATTTCAAGAAAAAACGACTATTTTTACGAAAAACCGACTGTTTTTTATTGTTTTTAAGAAAAAATGATTATTTCTAAGAAAAAAATCGACTGTTTTTACTGAAAATCGCGGCGCTTCGCTCCGACTCCGCTATTTTTTACCGACTGGCCGACAACATTGGGGGGCGTCCCCCCTCCCCCCCCCCCCCCCCCCCCCCCCCCCCCCCCCCCAGTAGTGACGCCTCTGCTCGCAAAAACATCCGGCGCATAATCAAGCGGAGCTTTCCCCTTTTCTAGCACTTGGCGGATTCTCGCTTTGCTTTCTGGAATCCTGCGTACTCTCGTCGAGGGCTCGCCAACTGTTTCCGCTCCATGGTCATGTCGTAGAGGCCCATGGCCTATTTAATGTATTTGATGTTGTCTTCTTAATATTTGTATGTGACATTTGCTTTCTTCTGCAGACAAGAAGTACTGGAATGACCTCGGACAGAAGCTCCTCGTTGACCAGCTTTCAGTCACTCGTCAGCCCATCAACAAACAAGCAAAGAATATCATATTCTTTCTTGGGGACGGAATGTCGAACCCCTCAGTGGTCGGGAGTCGGATCTACAAGGGACAGAAGTACTTAAAAAATCCTGGAGAAGAAACAGTTCTTGAGTTTGAGAACTTCCCGTTTGTTGCTCTGTCTAAGGTAAACTTGGGATTTTTTCTCGATTGAAAACGACCCACGGGAATCGTCCCCTTGGAAACACGTCCCGATTAAAAATGATTGCCCCGAAAAATGTCCCCATGAAAAAGCTACGCTACTCTACGCTAGTGTAGTGGGTGGCGCCACTGGCGCTATGAGTAAAGTCCGGTCTTCACCTCCCGGAACTTCCGGAATCTGGGCTTCCAGATTATTCTTTGACTTCTTCTGTAAATTGCATCTGGCATATGAACCGGTCCGAAAGTACATCAAAATAATCCGGAAAAAAAGGGGCTTTTGAACTTCCAGATTTCCGGAATTTTTAAGTATCGCAGAAGAAATTCAGAAAAAATCACGGGGAATCTGGGAACCCAGATTCCGGAAGGTGAAGGCCCGTTTCCGATGCATGAAAAGCATAGGTCTTGGCCTTACGCCGTAGTGTTATTTTGCTCCGGCCGGACTTGAGAGTCAGAAGCGTAAACAAGTCAGAAGCTGATATATCTGTTATGTTGTTTCTTTCTACTTTATCAAATTAGTTATCAGCTCCACAGTCCGCCCTAAATTGACAGTTAGCAATTCTGGTCGTTTAATTAGGTCTGTTAGGTATAACACAAAACTGGAGCAATTGATATAGCACAAAACGGAATTTTCTTCTGCGTTTTTTTTCCCAGGCAGATTTTTACACACAAACATTTTACACAGAACTCAGAATTGTAAATAATCTCAGAATTGAACATACAAAATTTTAACACGCACTTTTATCTTTCGTTATTTTATCTGCATGTCGTTTCAATCCGCATCGTTTCTTTCTGGTTTTTAGTTACATGCCGTTTTAATCTTGGTTGGTACCGCATCGTTTTCCTGTTGGTTGATTGTATGATTTAGTTTTGTTTTTTTTCGCTGAGGACGGTTTGCCGGAAGTGCAACCGGAATATCCGGAATTTTATTTATCCCTCGCACATCTTCTTAGAGAGATAATTAGCTGATCAAGAAGAAACCCCGAAAATCTCCTTTTCTTTATTTTTGTTTGCAATGAATGGTCAGCTTGGCTTCAAACCTTATATTCGTTCTTCGTTTAATCAAAGATATTTTACCTAAATGAACTGAGCATCCTTGTTTTAGACGTACTGCGTTGACGCGCAAGTCGCCGACTCCGCCTGTAGTGCCACAGCTTACTTGTCAGGTGTCAAGACGAACATCGACACCATCGGACTGGATGCAAACGTAGTCTACAAAAACTGCTCGACCCAGAACAACGAGGCGTCCCATGTCGACTCAGTTATGAAATGGGCACAGGTTAGTCTAATTCTCCTCTTTTTTTTTAAATGTAACTGCTCAACTAAAATTGTACTATTTTCTACCCGTAGCATCTTTTCTAATTTAATTTATTTTTATATTATTTAAAAAAAAACAAGGAAAAACATGTTTCGTACTTTTTGTGGCGACTTCTCCGTCCCTCATTGAAGTTAATTTCAATCTATTTTTTTTCTTCCCCCTAACAAATAAATATTAAATATAAGCTTATTCTAAATTTATCATTCAAATCTCTTAAATTTCTACTAAAAATAAAATTAACACTTACTTTTTCGCCCAATCATCATTCAGGGATCGACTAAAACCAGGAAAGGAAAGGAAAGAGAAAACCAGGATAGGCAAGCCATGGTGCACGAGAAAAGCAGGCAAGATACTAAAACCAGGAAAGGCAAGAACAAAACGGGGAAAGAATTTACCAGAAATCGAGGATTCGAAAAAGTGGCAAGCTGCTCCGTGCCTTTCCTCTGTTTAGTGTCTCGTGATGGGTCAGCAACTTACATTTTGTATAAGTACACCTTTTCCTCCTTTTAGTATCCTGTCGGTAGGCAACTAAAATCATGCTAGTCCAGCGAGGGGTCGGCCAATAAGATGTCTAAAGTACACCTTTTCCTGCTTTTAGTATCCTGTCGGTAGCCGACTAAAAGCATGCGAGGGGTCGGCCGATAAGATATTTCAAGTACACCTTTTCCTGCTTTTAGTATCCTGTCGGTAGGCGACTAAAAGTATGCGAGGGGTCGGCCCATAAGATTTTTCAAGTACACCTTTTCCTGCTTTTAGTATCCTATCGGTAGGCGACTAAAAGCGTGCGAGGGGTCAGCCAATAAGATATTTCAAGTACACCTTTTCCTGCTTTTAGTATCCTGTCGGTAGGCGACTAAAAGTGTGCGAGGGGTCGGCCAATAAGACATTTCAAGTACACCTTTTCTTGCTTTTAGTCGCCTACCGACCGGACACTAAAAGCAGCAAAAGGTGTACTTGAAATATCAAGTGGCCGACCCCTCGCATGCTTTTAGTCGCCTACCGACCGGATACTCAAAGTAGGAAAAGGTGTACTTGAAACATCTAAGTGGCCGACCCCTCGCATGCTTATAGTCGCCTACCGACAGGATACTAAAAGCAGGAAAAGGTGTACTTGAAATATCTTATTGGCCGACCCCTCGCATGCTTTTAGTCGCCTACCGACCGGATACTAAAAGCAGGAAAAGGTGTACTTGAAACGTGTAAGTGGCCGACCCCTTGCACGCTTTTAGTCGGTTACCGACCGAATACTAAAAGCAGGAAAAGGTGTACTTAAAATATCTAATTGGCCGAACCCTCGCTGGACTAGTATGATTTTAGTTGCCTGCCAACAGGATACTAAAAGGAGGAAAAGGTGTACTTATACAAAATGTAAGTTGCTGACCCATCACGAGATACTAAACAGAGGAAAGGCACGGAGCAGCTTGCCACTTTTTCGAATCCTCGATTTCTGGTAAATTATTTCCCCGTCTCGTTCTGGCCTTTCCTGGTTTTAGTATCTTGCCTGCTTTTCTCGTGCACCATGGCTTGCCTTTCCTGGTTTTCTCTTTCCTTTCCTTTCTTGCTTTTAGTCGATCCCCATCATTCACACATACCCATCATTCATCACAAAACTTATCTTCACCCCTTCTAATTCTCCTTAGGGTTTGATTTCATTTATCATAACAACCAAACAAAAATGACAAGAAATAGATGGAAGTCACGAAGCCTTCAACATTCTAGGTATAGGTCAGTCAGAACTCAAGAACTGTTTCTTGTCCAGGTATAGGTCAGTCAGAATGCCTCCGATTTTAGATTCCCGCGCCAACTGGCCACACAGGTTGAACTAGACGGGATCACCAGCAGAGGATTGCTACGCAAGGATCGTTGACACTAAACTAACAATTCAAATAATTTTAATCTTTCCTTAGTTTCATTTTCAATTTTTCTCCTTTTTGTTATTTTCTAACAAATTCGAAGCAGATAGGACCCTAGTTGTTTTCTACCTAGTTTGTGTACGTTTGGTATCCTCGCCTTTATAAGATCAGCCTTGTCTTGAGATATCGCAAATTTTGCACTACAAAAAAAACACACAAAAAAAACACTACCATAATGTTTGGGGCGGTTCAGATCGCATGTATTAATCAGATTTTTTTTTAATCATTGCTGGAAAAAAGAATCGAATCCGCGAATCCTAGTTATTGATTTCTTAACCCACCCCATCTTGAAGATCCAGTGATCTTGTCCGTTTCATGGTTTGTTTACCAATATCGTTCTAGTTGTCTGCGATCAGTCTATTTCGATTCAATATGCGTTCCAAAATTACCCAAGGTTAGTCTGTCTCCGAATCCATCAAGGCTTTACTGTGATAGATAAGAGGAAATATGAGCGTTTTACGAATTGCCACGTCATTTTAGAGGAGTTTAAACGGTAGCATTCTCGCAGTTGCAGTGTCTAGATCACCCCCATCCAAGTCGCCACTTCAAACTGGGACTTGGTACGATCGTCGTATCATCTAGTGGCGCGATTTGGAAGCAACTCTATAGGCAAGCTCGAAATAGATCTTGACAACCTTTACCTTAGACCTTAGTCCTCTAGAGCCATCGGTGGCGCATAGGGCGTCGACAAAGCCTCTCCATTCTCTTTACCTTAGACCTTAGTCCTCTAGAGCCATCGGTGGCGCATAAGGCGTCGAGAAAGCCTCTCCATTCGTCCCGCACTGATGCCGTAGCGGTGACGTCTTCCCATTCAGGTACTACACTGTAAAAAGTTTCTCCGAGCGCGGATTAAAGTTAACTGCAATATTTGCTACCGGGATTAACCTTATCTCTACTGGGATAAGGTTAATCCGAAATAGAAATAAAAAGAGACAAGATTAATCCCGGTAATAAATACTGCAAGATTTTTTACAGTGTAGTGAGGTACCAGCCGACCTCAGATCTCCTCAGATCTTGACAAGAAAATCATGTAAAAAGAAAAACAGTTAGCTGGTATATTATGATATGATGTTTAATCACACACAAAACTTTCAGGCTATGGCTATACAAAAAAAATACCAAACAAAAAATAAATGCGCAAGAACTACCACGACTGAGAATCGTTTATTGTTTAAGAGCAGATTAAAAAAATATTTGTTGGGTAATTGAATCGGTTGTTTAATTAAGATTGGGGAGGGGATTAGAATTGGGTAGGTTTGTTGGTTGAGGGTGTTAGAGTGAAGAAAGTTGATTCGGAGTGAGGTAAAGTAAGTGTATAAATAAATAAAAAAAAATAATGAAATTTTTTTTATTGATAAATAGATATTGTTAATGTGATGTCCGTCTTGCACAGGTGACCTGTTGTCACATATTAAGACGGGCTATTGGTATACGTATATGTTGAATGTTACATAATGTTGAAGAAATAAATTGAACTGAACTGGACTGAACAAAAATTTTTCACGGTGTGCCATGCTTGTGTCATTTTTGTAGTTTTTGCGCATTTATTTTTTGTTTTTTTTTTTTTTATTGCCATGGCCCGAAAGTTTTTTTTGTGTGATTATAATTTCTTGTCAAGGTCTATTTTGAGCTTGCCCATAAGGTTGCTTCCGAATCGCGCTGTCTTATTATTTAAGATTCCCATAAACCAATGCTCGTCCCCTTTCTCAACTTAAAAAATCTCTTTTCTTAGGATTTTCTTATGGTGAAATGAGAAAAAATGCAGCTTAATATTTGGCACTATCCATTTCTTTACGATTTTTTTCGGTAATTTTTTCCCAAGAATTAGCCGTGCTTTCACTAAGGAATGACGTGTCCTGTAAACTACCATAACTGTTCGTAGTCTCATCCACTGAATACTTTATGGTTGGGTGTGGTAACCAGGGAAGTTACTACTGGGGGCGGATGGGGGACGCCTCCCCCCCCCCCGATGTTGTTGGCCAGTCGGTAAAAAATAACCGAGTCGGCGCGAAGTGCGGAGATTTTTCGTCAGAACAGTTGATTTTTTAAATGAAAACAGTCGGTTTTTCTGAAAATCTGTCGATTTTTCGTCAAAACACTCGGGTTTTCTGAAAATCAATCAATTTTTTTTAAAAACTGTCGTTTTTTTCTTGAAAACAGTCGTTTTTTCTGCAAAAACAGTCGGTAAAAATTACCAGCCAGTCAGTAAATACCTTGCCCTCCCCCCCCCAAACATTTTGGCTAGTAACGCCTCTGGGTGTGACGGACATCAAGGGACGATTCCGTTCCTCTTTTGCAAATATTGTTGGCTGGTGCTATTATGCGTATCGACATTCTTATCGACTGGTATTGATTTCTCTCTCACTTGTCCTTTCAAGAGTTTGCGAACCTCCATAAAGTTGGAAAAAAAAACTCAGTGTACGATATATTTAGGATGCTGGTAAAGGTACCGGAATAGTCACGACCACACGAATCACTCATGCTACTCCTTCTGGCACCTACGCGCACATTGCAAGCCGAGACTGGGAGTCTGACGCCGACATCATCAAGGACCAGCAAAGCACAGAAGAGTGCGACGACATTGCCGAACAGCTAATTAAGAATGACCCAGGGAAGAACTTCAAGGTAATTGCAGTTTATACTTTGGCACCGCTGCATACTAAAATTGCAACGGGGAATCCTGGTTCGATCCCCGGAGATTCTCCTCCCCCCCCTCCCCCCAGGTAGTCCTTTAGCGTGGTAAAAATCTCCACCACCCCAACTCCTCCACCGTGGTGGTATTTATTTTAGGATTCTAAGGTGTGATGTTTCCTAATTGGTCAGTACTAGTGACTCAGACGTTTTCGTTGTGTTGGATTCACTTTTACAGTTAATTAAAAGCGTTTTTCCGCGGGTACAAGTTTCTGAGTGTTTGTCACGGGAACGGAAGTGTGTGCTATGACGCACAAATTGAAACTCGCCGATACGCCGTTTTGTCCTTTTTTAGGTAATTTCAAATATTTGAAAATAGAAATAAAATCGAGATAAAATCTCAATAAAGAAAATGTACTAGAAGGATTCCCTAGAAGGGTGTCAACGTACTTGATTAACTAGCAATTTTTTTATTATTTGGTTTGGTATTGGAAATTTAAATTAACTTTGCCACCGGATTTGAATTTTCCGCCAAATTTGACCCACAAAAATGAAAATCACATCGACAGCTTGGTGGCCTTGTTGGCCTTTTCGAAACACACTTATGGGCCACACGAGCGACCAAGGAAACATTCTTTTGGAGCCGCAAACTCTTAATTTAGTCCCTTCTTCCGAAATTTTTTTGTTGTTGTTTTTTTCAAGGCCTTTGATCATGTGATTACTGATTGTGTTCTTCTTCGAATATAAGGCGTATTCTAGCCGTTCCCCGAGGACTCCACTCGAGGAGTCCCCGCGTTTTTGTTTGTCCCGGGGACTCATTCCCCGTATTCTCGCGAGTCTCCACGGACGGGGAATGCTCCGATTATCATCACCATCATCAAAAAGGGCTCCCTTTCAGATTCGGAGGGTAATCAATTTTTGCTGATGTGGTCCAATGTAAAATTAATTAAAAACAATCAGAATAAGCAAAACCAAAAATAAAGTGGATCCAGATAAATTTCGTCTACTGCATATTTTTTTTTCGAACAAAATCCATTTTAAAAGCATTCCCCGCGTTCTCGCTGTTTTCCAAACGCTATCGAAAAGCTTCGATAGGTTGACAACTTCAGCATTTAACCGATAGCGAAGAAACAAAACCAAAGTGTTGCTCTCGCAAACACTTTAGTCGGCGAAGCCGGACGAAGGTTGCCGCAACACTTCACGTTGCCCAGGCAACGTAGGTCTATATAGTTTCCCTTGAAATTGTCTTCTTTCGTAGGTTATCTTGGGTGGTGGAAGGAAAAAATTTCTGCCGAACAGCACACATGATGAAACGAGCAAAGGCCAACGATTAGACGGCGTCGACTTAGTAGAACTTTGGAAGACAAACAAACAGAGCCAAGGGGCTACACACTCCTACGTTTCCACCAGAGACCAGCTTCTTGCCGTAAATGCTGACACCAATGATTATCTCTTTGGATTGTTTAATTGGGAACATCTGGATTATCGTCTCGACGTTACCAACGAAACCGATCAGCCGTCTTTGAAGGAAATGACGGAAGCAGCGCTGAACATCCTAACCAAAGAGACAAACGGTTTTGTACTTTTGGTTGAAGGTAAGGGAATCCGTTAAAGTTTAACCGAGAAGGGCTAGGATAGGACAGTCTAGTTACCCATCACTTATTCACTTAAATTGGCTTGAAGACCCGCTGAAAATGAGTTACTTCGTTGTTCCGCTATTCACGAATAATCGATTTTCAAATAGTGGAATTTCGGTGTGATTTGTGGTGCCTCTATGCACTTGTATTTTTGCTGTATGCCTTACGAGAAAGATTTATCAGTTTTTTTTTTGTTCAGGCACTAAGCAATCTTCACCAATCTCACCACTGCCCACTGAAAAGCCGCATTTTGTGTTGAGATTAAAATTTCCCGCGTCATAGTAGAATTTACGCTGTGGGGACGGCTGGAGATATTCTGAGCCTCATAACCAGAACAGATAGTGGAAAATCAAAAACTCCCTTTGCAGAATCCAAATAATTCAGTGTATCCAATTAAATGACACACAAATGAGTTGGCTTTTCAGTTAAACTTTAAGACGCTATGATGCTTATACACTGAGATGCGCCAGTCTTACGGGTTAGGGTTCTACCCTCGAGGTGATTAATTTTAAACACGGTAGCCTAAACTAAATATATTTAAAAACTACCTAACACGATTGGAAAAACTTACATGAAACCTTGATGAAACTCACGATATTAAAATCAACTACACAAAGTTCTTAACTCACATGCTCCTCTCCGTTTTATCCACTCTGACTCCCCAATTTGGATTCCAGCAACGTCAATAAAGTAGAAATAGACACAACTTTTCTCCTGTATTTTACTAGCCATTCCAATTAGACTTGCTCAGGTTGAGATTGGAATTGCGCTGATCCTGAAAATCGACAAAGATTCAAACTGGCCGAAGTCCATTTCTGGAAAAATTTCGAAATTTTGAATCTATACTTTGTGTCACTCTGACATATTCCGTACTTTGACTTATTTCGTAATGATAAGTTCTTTAGCCATTGTATGAGAAAAAAAACATGATTTCGTTTAAAGGATACACGTCGATAAAACGATTTGGATTTGTATATACACGGTTTAATTTTTCTTCTTGTCCATAGGCGGCAGGATCGACCAGGCTCACCACGATGGACGCGCTAAAGCCGCTTTTGAAGAAACTGTCGAGTTCGAAAAGGCCATTTCATACGCACTGACTGTTGTCGATCGCGAGGAAACACTGATCATCGTTACGGCTGACCATGCTCATACTATGACCATCAATGGCTATCCCAGGAGAGGAAATAACATCTTTGGTATGTTTTTGTCTTGGTTCAAGCAATGGCAAATGATAGGTTATTCAGCTTAGTTGTTCAAGAAGGTATTCGACAATAACAACAGGCACTTCGTGACTAGTTGGCTCCTCCCACAAGGAGGACCCAATTTCTGCAGGGGCCAATTCCGATCCGGAGAAAGATCTGAAATTTTGGGGAAAACGCCACGAAAAACAAAGGGAGGCAGAACACCTGTTTGGATTTGTTTCTCCTTCTTCCTTAAGACAGGAGCCCTGTTCTGGCGTATTTATTCTTCTTCTTCCTTGACAAATTTCGAAGATCGAAAACCCTTCGCTGTAGGTTCCTTTTTTGGCAAAGGTGGTTGGAAGTTCTTTACTTTTTGAAAGTCGAGCTTTTCGTTTTTGGTTTCAGTCAGATGAAATCAGCTGTCAATCTATTCAGGTCAGAGCGTCATCTAGCTGAAACCGACGAAGTTTTTAAGTTGGGAAAAATGTTGCCGAGAAATGGGGCTATGTGACACGAACAACATTATAGGAAGCTCGGAGAAAGAAATAGCTGGTACCTTGACATAAGAGACGTTTCGGATATAGAAGAGATATGGTTTTTCGAGCATCTCTCTAAGTGCCCCCCATGTTGTCTCTTGTAAACACGAAATAAAAATAATAGATTGTGATCTTTTTTCACTTTACAACTATGGACTTCGTTGATTTTCTTTCGGACTGTGAATGTTTCTATTTGGGTAGATCGGATGATACATCGACTTAGTTTGAAAAGCAGCTAGCACTAACTAGCGTTTAACTTTGGGGGGTCCTTTGCAAAGCTTTGGACTCCAGGGCAGAGAGCAGCAGGAACGTAAGCGTCCAAATATTTAAACACGTATCGAAATTTGATAGGTGGCATATGTACACATTTGAATCTCGGAAATAGAACAACAAAACGAAGAGATATTGGAAAAATTTTGTGACATTTATTTTTGTTATGTGTTTATTTATCTTTTTTGTATACTGTGCAAATGCCCAAATACTAGGGTACGGTAATTAAATCATTCAATCAATCATTTATTAGTCCGCTTTTGAAATTCGAAACAGCGTTGTAGCGTGGTTTTTCTTCGAATTTCGCCGCATTAATTGTGTCAAATAAAGCGGACGTCTGCCGACCTCGACGCCATGACCAGTCGTAACTATTGCACCGGGACAAAGTTTTTAACTTTTCTCTTCGTTATGTTATTATTTTTACTTAATTCTAGTTGCACAACACAAGTGTATTTCGACGACCAACAAGATTTTCGTAGCTCGCTTTGTGGCTCGAATGCGACAAAAAGCTGTCGTGGTGGTTTTCGATTTTTTTGCAAAAATTTTTGCAAAATTTTAATAATAATATTAAAAATTTAATAACGGTGCCTAAATCAAGCTCATATCCTAGCCTTATTTTTTCTTGATTTTATGCTCGAAAAGATCTCCAGCAAAGACTCTCAAAACCAGATCTTGTAAGAAACGTTACTTTACCGGGATATTTTTTTTTCTAGAGCAGGAAAGTCAGATTTTGAAAATACTCTGGGATTTTATGGAGAGTATCGTTTCACCCACATTTTACTAGCAGCTGCCTATCTTTTCAGGTATTGCCGAGATCTCTAACGTTGATAACCTTCCTTGGCCAACGATTTCTTATGCCACCGGACCAGGCTACAGACCATCCACAAATAACACACGGTTCGACATCAGGACTGAGGACATGGAAGCGAATGATTATAGGCCGATCGCTACCGCCCCAGACACCTCCGAAAGCCACGGCGGTGATGACGTCACTATCTACGCGAGGGGTCCGCAAGCACACCTTTTCCAAGGTGTGTACGAACAGCACTACATAGCGCACGTAATGGGATATGCCGCATGCATTGGGCCTGGTATGAAGTTCTGCGATACAAGCGCCGCCAGCGGTGTATATTTAAGTGGAGGCGTCGTGCTGCTTGCCCTAATGCTAAAATACACTCTTTAGATATTTTATTTCAATAAATAAGTATAGGAGAATCGAGTATTGTCCAGCACAATCAATGCGTATTGCCCATGGCTTTCAGCCCCGTTCTGCGCTACGGTTTTCTTCATTCATAGACATGACCGGACTGCCAGAAGTAAAATAACATTTAGACAATGATACACATTTTCAATATATTAGCTTATGATGAGTTGCAAACCACGTTTAATGTGTTTTATGAATACGCAATACTTAAAGGCCCATCGCGATTTTTCCTGCAAAATTGACAGTTAGTGTGTTCTTTCGTATCCGTCGAAATCACGCATCCTTATGCAAACCTTATGAGACTTGTGACAGCGCAGACGCTTAACACCATTTGACAACCGGCACTTGACAGTGAGCGGGACCACTCCGGTTTTGTAATCAGCAGCTGAGAGCCAGTGGGACCATTCCACTGTCCTAACCATCAGTTAACGGCCAATATATGGGATCACTTCAACGTCATAGCCAGCAGTTAACCGCCATTGGGATCATTCCAGTTTCACAATTCGGCAAATGACAGGGACGATCCGTCCAGTTTTTTTTACTTCCAGTTCAGATGACAAACTGTACGTCTTCGTACATAAGATAATAGCAGCTCTTATGTGTAACCTCACTATACATGACGATACCAGGTTCACAAACGCCATACGCAGTATGGTAATTATGGTTAAAATGAAGCAGCAGTTATGTAAAAGCTGCAAGTAGGGAGATGAGCAGAGCGTTTTCCACGGTCATATTGTGTTGGGGTGGTCCGTGGACGTACTGCTGCGGTCGAGGTGCCATTTCCATGGGTCTTTGCTTAGCTTCCTCCTTTTTGATTTTGTGGATTTCGTTTTTAAACTGGGTCCACTTTTCTTGTTTAGCAGCATCCACCACACCATGCGCTGTGTCCTTTTTACTTTCAGTCGCTTCTGCTTTGCTGGCGTATTTCCCAGAGTAGCAGGACTGATCAACTTTCCCAAGGCTTTTCGTTTTGATTCCATGTGTGTTCAGGAAACCGTGTGCTTTATCCAGTACACTTTGTGGTGGATGGGTTTCCCGTGTTAAGAGCCATAGAGATTCTGTAAAGTAAGAGAGGAATGTACACTGTCTGTTATAGTGGAAATTGTCTGACTTATCGATGTTTGAGGTTAAAGGACCCTTCTTGCTTATTCAGCCTTTAACATTATCCCTAGCTCCCCGCCTTTTCCATTGTTTTGTTTTATTACAAACGACTTTTAGCGCTTTTTCGGTAGAGCCGAGTTTTGTCAGTCTTGCAACGCCGAAAGGTTCGTTGCCAAATTCAACAAAGTAAACGGAGGCCTGTGATTGGCTGGCGGAGCCAAGTCTCCGCCTTAGGGGAGGAGTTACTTAGGCCCCGCCCTGTGGGAGGAGCTACTCTTTCTCACGTGAGGCTTAATTTTTGTCATTTTGGAAGACATAGTAGGTCATCAGGTCTATCTTCTGTTTCGGTAACTCTTCTTCTGTTTGGCTTACCGACTTTTCAACCACGGCGTTCAGTTTTCAAATATTTTGCGTCCAACCGCAGCGTCGGAGAGCCGGAAGGCTGGACAGGGTCGACAAGCACTAACAAGAAAATCGCCAATTTTACGACACTGCTTCGAGATGGGAAAATCTGGGCGCGAGTCGACAAGCGCCGACAAAAAATTGCTATTTTCCCGCGGTAACTTTCCAAGACAGATGGAAGTACGTAGAGAGTGGTAGCCCAACCAGTACCCAAATTGCAGCCAATCAAACACACAACGACTCGTTAAGTTTTGTTCCCGCCTTCGTCAACCTTTTTAACTCGCATCATTAATTGTATATAGATTTGAATATTTTGTGTTATGTTTGACAAGTCTTTGATATATGATATGTAGTGTAGAATTATCTCTTTTGTTTTACATAATTAGTGTTGATGTGGACGAGAACCACCATATCGGCTTGACCGTTGTATCAGTTTTGAAAATAAATAGAATGGAATTGAATTGAAATTTTTTTTATTGATATTTTCTAAAAAACGAGATTTCTCAACAACTTCAGCTTGAAAAAACCTTTTTCAAGATTCCCTTTTGAAAATTCCTTTTTGAAAAGAAAACCTGATATTGAAGTGAAGGAAATCAGTTTAGTTCTATTTTAGTTCCGCATCACGGACAGGAGGCGACCTCTTGTCCGCAATAAAGTATGAAACCCTTAAAGCACACCTCGCACCATTTACTGTGTATTTTCCGATATTCATAACTATCTGACTGCTGTAAAACTAAACCCTGCAGTTAACAAATTATAAACGGCTTTGGCTGTTTCAAGCCTTTTCCCAGACCCATTGACTTCTAGCAAAAACTTGGCAAAATTCAGAAAGCCGGTTTTACGCATCAGTAGAACCGCGAGCACTCGTCGGGAGCATAATGCGCATGGAAACTAGTGAGTATGGCAAGTAGGTCTCGTTAGCGAGTTAAGAATGTAACATGAAATTTGGGTCTCCCGGCTTAAGAGTTAATGAATGCAGTTACGGAAGTAAGTTGCCTTGGTAGTGTAGGTACGACTGATCCTTTAACGTGACTGGAGAGTCACGCATAATTTACTTTGGCAGGATTCTGTATCACAGCGGAATAAGTGACGTGGAGATTTATCTCACCTCGCCTATGTAGAAGTCCGCGATCCTTGCATCTGTATTCCACAGCCCAAGATACATAGTCCGTCGCCAGTACTTTGTACTCGTCCGCTGTGACTGCAAAAAAAGGAGATAAGGATCCGAGCAGATTCAGGATTAGAAACGAAGGAAAAAACCGTCGATTTCTTCGTGGAAGGTCTTTCAGCTAATCAATACGTGTCCATTTTGTTCTTTGTTGCACTTTTTATTACTTGTGTCAGTGTCACGGACTCCAAAAATACGAGGGGTTTACGTCTCGTAGCTGGTCCATGTTGCATGATATGGTTTTGAGTTTACCTGGGCATACTTTTAATAGCTTTAGTAGCTGTAGACGTTTCAAGGCCAGTCGACCTGGGTGGATTAGGCGACCAAGGAAGAAATCAGCACTAGCGGGATTCGTTTAAAATATTTTTTTGACCACGCTATTAATTGTTCCAAACAAAGTTTATATTTTATTCAAACAATGGACAAAACGAAAGGCCGGAATATAGCTCCAATAAATTTTAACTGACTTATCCGTTTTGCACTGTCAAAAATGGATAAAACGGATACGTCAGCTACGATGCTTTGACAGAGAATGAATCGGAGAAACCGGAAACACTCTTCTACTGGTCCCGACTGGGATGATTAGCACGCAAATTCGAAAAAAAACAACAAAAAAACATTAAAAAGCCACACAGAAACTCTGCGGATGTCTTACTCACATGGCAAGTTATGATATGTAGAAGTGAAAGTCGCTGGGTCGGTATGGTCCTGTTGGTATATGTTCAATCCAGTCGAAGTCTCTTTACCGTTCCTAAAATGTATGTCCGTGTCACAACGTCCGTCTTTCATATCTGAAAGCTTTCATCACTAAACAAGAGGCACCACCTTCACCAAGAAAAGGATAAGCCGCTCTCAGAGTGGGTGTACAAATGAAATGAGGGCCCAAAGATGGGCGAGGAAGGAAAGAAGTGAAAGGCCAAGTTCGTTCGAAGTATGTTGAACTCGCACTAGGTGGGGCATGTCATTTATGCTGTTTCTCCTTTCGGCTGAACAACCATGATTATTATCATTATTATTTTTATCTTTTATACATCTAGTTCAGCCAGAGCCGTATACATAGGGAAAAACACACGTTAAATGCTACGTATTACGCATACCCACTAGTGTATATACAATGAAAAATAAACGAACCACAAGTTAATTACTTCATATTTTCCACTACGGCAGTGAAAGTTGAAGAATTGGTCACATTATACCGCAGGGCTGAGAGTTTTTTAAGCTATACTTGGGACTGTGACAAATGAATCTAAAATAATATTTGTAACTAAATTTAGACGTTTAGGACTCCAGTGCCGGAACCTCATTGACAGTCCAGGGTCCCTATGGCAGGGCGTCAACAAAGTCAGAGACTTAATCTAAAAAGTGCCTATGAGATGGAATAATTGTACGGTGCGAACTGGAAGACTAGAATCTGCCAACCAGGGGCGTTGCTATGTGGGGGTGTGGGGGGTGGTACCACCCCCCCTCGAAGAAAGAAAAAAGCTAAAACGGGCGCTCGCAAAGTGCCCGACCAAAACCTTTGAGCTAATCTGGGCGCTCGCAGAGCGCCCGACCAAAAACTTTGAGCTCGTCTGGGCGCTAGCGAGCACCCGACCATAAAAATTCAGCTAAACTGGGCGCTGGCAGTGTAGTCGGGAAAAGTCAGTAAGGGTAGATACCAAGACTTTTCTAAACCGACACGATGTGTTATGTACCAATATCTCTCGATTCAACAAAATTCAGGCTGATTTTTATATTTTCAAGGATTTGTTAGTTTCATGCAAAGGTGCTTTGTGTTTTAACAGAAAATAATTTGGTGAAAAGAATTTTCCTCCAGTGCGTCACATAATAATAAATCGGCTTTGTGAGTCAGCAATGAAGGAAGATGTAATAACACGACTGATTATTACAACGCGTCATTTGATGTGTATTTTGTTTTTTAACTGTAAATTGAGAACATGTCTGCTCTGTTTCAAGTTTTATTTCCTGGATGATCAGTACTTATTTGTCGGAAAGGGTCCCATTACCAAGTTCCAGCTAAATGTGTCATTTTCTTCTTGATTTATCGGGAACAAGGACAGACGGGCAGATCCGTGCTAAATGACCCTTACTTTCATTTGGGATTCGAAAAGACGTTCTATATAATCCTACCGGACTCCAAAAAAATTGGCCTGCGGCGCATTTTTTTTAGCGTCATCGCGTCATCTCATACGGGTTTGCTTGGAATTTCACGGCTTTTACCATATTAAAAGCAATAATCTGTTGGGGGGAAGTAGTGTTTAACCCGAAAAAAAGTCATACGTTACTCCAAAAATTTCGCCTGCGGCGCTCATTTTCGTTCTGACTGTTATGCATTCTTCATTCTGTCTGATATTAGCGGGCTGTGGGTTGACCTTTTACGTAAAACGAATTCCTCTTATTACGAGAGCCCCGACGTATATTTTGAGGTAGTCACCATCCATGCCCAAGCCGGTCAAACCGTCCCTGAGCTCGAAGATACGACTAGGCATTTCAGTCTTCAACGCTTGCAGGTATCACGAGTTTTATCAATTGGCTACATATGCAACGAAAAGCTGGAACGGGCGGCAGGGCGCCGGCAGGCGCCCAGCCACCCCCCCTCGAGTTTTGGCTACCCGTATGGAAATAATTAAGTCGTAAACAGTTGTTAACGATCGTTTACAATTGTTAACAATTGTTTACAGTTGTTAACGATCGTAAACAATTGTTAACGATTGGAAACGGTTGTTTACGATCGTAATTTTACGATCGTTTTTTACGATCGTAATTTATCGATCGTTTTCAATTGTTTCCGATCGTTTTCAACTGTTTTCGATCGGAAACGATTGTTTTTATTTTCAAGACGATAAATATAGACCTGATTTCTAACTACGGCAATAAGAAAGTTGATTAGTGTTTAGTTTTGCATAATCAAAATAGTTTAACAAAAAGCTGAAACTAAAATCCCAATCGTAAACGATCGGAAACAACTGTTTTCAATCATAATTTTACAACTGTTTACGATCGTTTTTTTCAAGTGTCATTAAATAACTGTTTACGATCGTTTTTAGTTGTTTTCGATCGTAAACAATTGTTAACGATTGGAAACGGTTGTTTACGATCGTAATTTTACGATTGTTTTTTTACGATCGTAATTTTACGATTGTTTTTTTACGATCGTAATTTTACGATCGTTTTTTTACGATTGTTTTCAATTGTTTCCGATCGTTTTCAACTGTTTTCGATCGGAATCAACTGTTTTTATATTCAAGACGATAAATACAGACCTGATTTCTAACTACGGCAATAAGAAAGTTGATTAGTGTTTAGTTTTGCATAATCAAAATAGTTTAACAAAAAGCTGAAACTAAAATCCCAATCGTAAACGATCGGAAACAACTGTTTTCAATCATAATTTTACAACTGTTTACGATCGTTTTTTTCAGGTGTCATTAAATAACTGTTTACGATCGTTTTTAGTTGTTTTCGATCGTAAACAATTGTTAACGATTGGAAACGGATGTTTCCGATCGTAATTTTACGATTGTTTTTTTACGATCGTAATTTTACGATTGTTTTTTTACGATCGTTTTTTTACGATCGTAGTTTTACGATCGTTTTATTACGATCGTAATTTAACAATCGTTTTCAATTGTTTCCGATCGTTTTCAACTGTTTTCGATCGGAAACAATTGTTTTTATTTTCAAGACGATAAATACAGACCTGATTTCTAACTACGGCAATAAGAAAGTTGATTAGTTTTTAGTTTTGCATAATTGTTTTTTCAAGTGTCATAAAACAACTGTTTACGATCGTTTTCAGTTGTTTCCGATCGGAAACAGTCGTTTTCAATCGGAAAAATTTGGTTCGGTTTTCAAGACCTGAAACCAGACCTGAATCTCAACAACGATAGAAGGGAAGTTAATTCTTTTTTTAATGTGCAAACGATCGAAAAGTTTAACAAAAATGGAGAATCTGAAATCCCGATCGTAAACAACTGTTTACGATCGTTTTCAGTTGTTTATTTATAATAAATAAATAAAAGCCGTGGAAATGCTTGAAGTTGAGAACTGTTATCCGTATTTTTGCTACTTTCACTTTTTTTTGAAGCGCAAAATATTTCAAAAGCATCTTTCGTAGTCGAAGCCCCCTCTATGGTGCTAGACCTTCCTCTGGTGATTTTTAAGAGTGTTGCCGTTAAATCGATAATTTGGGAAACAAAAATATTTGCCTCTATATGCAACAACGCAAATATCCATCGATACTATCACAGAAAATGAAAGGTTAGTTGGGGTTGGAATACTTGGATAGAAGTCGTTGCAGTTCAGGGCCAGGGACTAGGCTAGGGGTGGGGGTGCAGGGTAAGTTGAAACACCCAGTCGGGAAACACCCGTTCCCGATCGTGAAAATTCGATGGAAACAACAGTTCCCGGCGCCTAAATTACGATTGGAAACAACCGTTTCCGATCGTAAAAATACAATCGTTAACAACTGTTTCCAATCGTAAAAAAACGATCGTTTACGATCGGAATGTCCCATAATACAATTGGGAAAAAACGATCGTTTCCGATCGTAAACAACTGTTTTCAATCGTAAACGACTGTTTCCAATCGTAAACAACTGTTTCCAATCGTAAAAAAACGATCGTTTACGATCGGAATGTCCCATAATACAATTGTAAAAAAACGATCGTTTACGATCGTTTACGACTTGAATTATTTCCATACGGGTAGCGACGCCCCTGCTGCCAACTCCTGGTTTTGCTCGCAGTTGTGAACTTGTAACTGTCGTGGTAGAGGGACCTTAGAAGGACTTACGTGGTGAATGTGAGCTCCAACTTGATTTGGCCTTCTACTTCGGGGTCTGGGGAGTAATCATGTACCCAGCAACTCCCCACCATGCCAAGCCAAGAGAAGAACCGCTCCTGCTGGTACCAGCGACCTAAATACTGCAAAAAACAGAATTAATACAATTTTCATTATTTCGATCGTAACCTACCCCCCCCCCGGTGAGGTTTTCCAGTCCTGATTTTCTCACTTTCATCATGAAGTTGAAAAATCTCAACTTTTCCGCACGGAACTGAGATGGTGCCGAAAGTCTGGGCAGGAATCTCCAGTACGCGACCACCCAACCTTGATTGCCTGTCCCAGGCGTTAGAAGAGAGCTCGTGTTACTGGATATTTCAGGCTATAAATACTGTGAAAGATGACCGGGTTCAATCCTCGCCGAGGCCCTTGATTTGATCAATAGTACTGGTGACGCGATTTTCTCTGACTAGCCGCAGAAGACCATTGTTGTCTGACAGTTCTTCTTCTTCTTCCTTTTGGAAAATAGATTGATTCATTCGCTTCACCGAAGCGCCACAGAAAGCTTCGATAACCGCCGGGCAAGTTGCTCCAAGCACAGATTGGAACTCCAGACCTCAGCAATAACGAGTTAAGTTGACTATCCTCCCAAAAATCCGATGCAACCTCATTCGTCAAAAATCACCAACTGCCTTGTTTTTGACACTTGAGTAGAAGCGTTCTTGGTAGAAGGGACCACTCCACCCTAGCGAAGAAATCTTTGCTCACCCGTCTGGGACCGCGGTGACTTTCTAAAGTCGTAAAACGAAGCATAAGCTGAGCTGCTAGTTTAAATTTATGACGTTATTTATGGCTGTTGTAGTCTTATATACGTAGGCCTATTGTGATTTATATGTGTGCTATCCATGACCAGGCCCGTATCTAGGAATTTATTTCGGGGGGGGGGGGTTGCCCTCGGGTCGGACCTAAAAGTAAAAAAAAGTACATAGATCAGATTTTAATGCCTACCGAAAACGATTATTTTTGTTGGTTTGTGGGGGCGAACCCCCTAAGCCCCCCTGGATACGGTCTTGTCCATGACTATACCAAACAAATTTGGCGTAAGCCATAGCAAGTTTTTGGTGAATAAAAAGATTTATCTATCTATATATCTATCTGTCATAAAATGTGTGTCAGTACTCTCGAAGAAGATCTTGAGCCCAATGGAGGTTTCTGCCGTCATGGAAGAGGTGGGATCCCTCCTGGCTCCAGCTTTCGATGTCCTTCACAACAGGACCGAAGGTTTCGATGGAATCCCAAGAATGGAATATTTATTGGACTTAAAGGAACAGTAAACTTGACTAGGCAACTTTCGGCCATCAAACTGGCCTGGGGGGCTTAGATAAATGTACAGGGACTTATTGTCGACAGGACCCCCCATCTTTGTTATCTCGAAACCCCTCCTTATTATTCCCAGAGCTAGCTGGCAGGGCCTTGCCCCTTATGCACTGTAGTTACGCACTCATGCACTGTAAAAGTTCGCGATTGTCTGTGTTATCAACATACAGGGTTGCCACTTTACTGAAATAAATTCACTATGCAAAAGGAAAGAAGTAATACCAAACAAGAAAAGTACTCAGGACGTGTTGCTGGGTCATAGTCACCTTGGAAATAGAACCTGACAACTACTTTTTTGTTAAAATCTGCTGCCAAAGTAAACGAATCGAATCGAACCCCGGCCGTCTAGTCGGGGAGGTCGTTACTCTGTAGTCTACATGTAAAAAGGCGAACTTTACAGTACATGAGTGCATAATTACAGTGCATAAGGGGCAAGGGCTTGCCAGCTAGCTTTGGGAACACTAAGGAGGGGGTTCGAGACAGTTCGAGATGACAAAGAAGGGGGGGGCCTGTCGACAATAAGACCCTGTATATTTATCCAAGCCCTCCGGGTGATTCGATGGCCGAAAGTTACGTAGTCAAGTTTACTGTTCCTTTAAGATCCAGACAATCGGGTCTTGTAGATTTCCGGTTCTAGCCAGACCCCTTAAGCATCATACTGTTCACCTTTCAGCAATCGCTTGAAAACGTACAAAAAATTATACCGAAGTGGTGTTTTTGGACAATATACTGCCCAACGGCTAATCAGCTGACACAACCAAGTTCAGATATAGATCCAATCAACTTCAGAAAAAAGTTCGGTTTCTCTGGATTCCGACTACTTGTCCGGCAAGAAAATAAAGTTCAGACACGGATTCACCATGTGCAATGAAGCATGAGATGGACGTACCGGCGAAACATAAACGAAGCATGGGGAACGCGAACGGCAAGGCAACCTGTATGCAGGTATTTACGGTCCTGCGATCACCCGGACAGGCCACGCAAGCTCCGGTGTCGTAATCAAACAAATCAAAATTCTGAGCACGAAAAATCTGTGTTTTATGTTCCGGTAAGGAGGGGTGATATACTGAGCCGTAAAAATGGACGTAAAATTTAGTAATACTTTTTTCCATGGTAGCGTGACAATATGACGCCTTCTTCCGACCTTGGTTCTGGAGAACGGGAGGCCAGTGCCATTAATCCTTCCGCTTGGAAGACTTAAATGAAGGAGTTGATAGAATCATCGTCAGTAGTTGTTTGAATCCAACTCTTACCTCGTGACTCTAGAGATACTCAAAATGTTCATACAGGTAAAGTATCGTTTATTTATTCATTCCTTTTTTTCCTATTTTTCTATATTCCCTTGTTCAGTTTTCCTCTTTGTGTGAATGTGTTTCATTTTTTCTTCATTGTTGTGTGATTGCGGCGCTGTTCATAGTTTAGCCCTTAATTTGCAGCACCTAAGCCAACAGGTATTGTGCGGAACCCTGTAATGGTTGAACCCTGGAGTAAAAGTATATTGTTACCACATGTGCCACCAATTCGCCACAATCCAGTTCAGCCCTTCCCTTGTAGTCCCCCCGTGCATCATCAGTAATTGTCCACAGATATAGTAAAAACGATCCACAGTTAGATGAATAGAAAAATCTGAAATCCGGTTACAGTGCAATCGGTTTCGCACGGACATCAGGTGTATTCTCGCCGTTCCCCGAGGTCCCCTCGGGGAATCAAGGGGAACAGCGAGAATAGAGGGAATCACTCCACGCGGTCGACTCCACCTTCGGAAAATAGCGAAAACGCGGGGAATGCTTCCAAAATGGATTTTGTTCGAAATAAAAATATACAATTGACGACATTAGTCTGGATCCACTTTATTTTTGGTTTTGGTTTATTCTGACAATTAATTTTACATTGCACCAACACCAGCAAAAATAGATTCCCCTCCCAATCTGAAAGGGAGTCCTTTTTGATGATGTTGCTGATAATCGGAGCATTCCCCGTCCGTGAGGACTCGCGCGAGAATACTGGGAGTGAGTCCCTGGGACAAACAAAAACGCAGGGATTTTTCAAAAGGAGTCCTCGGGGAACGGCGAGAACGTTGCCCCATGGATCCATATTTTACTATCTCTCTGCCACAAGTGTTGATGATTAGACAATGGGGACTTTCAGAAACTAGTAGCGCTGAACTGGGATACGGCCAATCCGCAAAGGTCGACTTTGGCTAACGCACCTTTCTCTGTTTCCAGATCTTATGCATCTTAATGATGTCATCCCTGAGTCAAGGTAGCCAGATGAGCCAAGTTTCCCCACTTCGTAAATCCCGACAACCGACGAGCAGTGGCTACGCCACTTCATATTATGCGGCCCCTCAGAGCCAAAGCTGGAGTTCTTCCGGAAGTTACGGTCAACCAACAGGGGGAGCTTACGACGCATCATGGGGTGCCGGAAGCTACTCGGTGCCTTCGGGGGTCGGCGGTCATGGATCCACAAAATCAGGACATTCCTCTAATCCGGCTGACAAATCCAAAGCCTATGGCAGCGTTAAAGGCGGCGGGAAGGGATACAGCTATGTTCGTCCCGTTGTCATGCAGCAACCACTCGTTCAGGTGCCGATCGTCCACGTGAGACCGCAACCACCAGCAATGCCAGTCTACCAGCCTTTGACAACGTACACAAGACCATCCCCTAACACCATCACGGTTCCTTATGGATCAGTCCGACCAACCTACATTCAGCAATCCCCTCCTCAGTGGATTCATTCAACTTCAAACAATCTGCAGTACGTTCATTCAGACCCGGTTCCTGCAAAACCCATCTCCCTTCCATATTACACCTACATCCAGCAACGTCCTGCACAGCCAACGCCGCCAGCCCCACAGGTCACATACGTTCAGGCCCCTTCATTTCCCCCTCAAGAGCAAGTAAGCTATGGCAGACCGTCTCACATAGCCCCACAGGTCACATACGCTCAGGCCCCTTCAGTTTCTCCCCAAGCTCAAGGAGGCTATGGATATGACAGACCGTCTCCAGCTCTAGTACAGCGGCCAATTTTTTCGGAAATTCCCGTCTCAGAAAGCCTAGATGTCGTTACGGGTGGCTTCAGCGGATCATACACAGAGGGTGGATCTCAGGCTGAATACCCCGGCGAGACCAATGGTAATGTAGTACAACCACCTCTTCCTGTTGGTGGAAGCGGTTCGAGTGGATCTAGTCAAGGCAATGGGTTAACCGACTTACCACCACCACCGGCGTATGGCTAATTATGTTCGATTTTTTGTATCTTTTTTTCTGTATTAGTTTTCAAATAAACATATTTTAATTACAACTTTTCTTACCCGTTTCACGTCGAAATGTTTGTACGGAGTGAAGTCTGAGCAAGTCCCAAACCTAAGCATTTGTGCCTCGGCCAAGTGTGCCAAATGCGCAAGGCACACACAGACCAAAACTCGTATCATTGAGAATGTCGTTGGATCAGCACGTCACGAGCACAACTGAGCCAGCGTAAAACTGATATTTTAAATCACTACTAATACGCAGGCACGGACCCGTTACATGTGTTGCGGCGCGGCTCTTATGCCATTAAAGCCTAATTTGTCACTTAAGCCAGATCGATTTACAAGTTGGTGATTTGTAGACCTCATGACCCAGTTTATGTTTTTATTGCCAAAAATACACGCCTTTTTAAGAGCTGTCTTGTCGGTACTTCACGTATCTGTCCTGGTATTTCAGAATAACTATCTGACGTTTAAAAATTGTTGATATACCACCTTCACTAAAGCAGTCTTTGGGGGGGGGGGGGGGAATGCAGTCGCCTTCTTAAGAGATGCACTTTATTGAAGTATTTACAACTGTCAACTATATGACAATTTCAAAGTGATAACGAAATATTTCAAAGTAGAAGTTCTGAATTTGCTGAATATTATATAAATAATAATACTATTGTGGCACTTTTGGTCCCAAAAAGGCCATTATAAGTCTTCACAGACACACAGTAGTAAATTGCATTGTCAATCCATTCAGTTACTGGGGAAGGCTCTTTTACCAGTGAAACGTGACCAAGTAAACGCCAGGCTTCACCTTTTTCGTCGAGACGGATATGGAAGGTTAAACCAAGCCAAAAATGTCTGAAAGTTGTGATGGACACTCCAGATTACGGAAATCTGGAAGGTGTTATAGAGACAACACATTTGAGGGACCCAATAAATATGCAAACGAATGAAGTAGGAGAAAGGGGGTGATTGACATATTTTGTGACCGGGAAGCAAAATATATTTGAAGCAGGCATATATGAAACGTTGAAGGATATTGACATTAGTTATCATCAATATTATTGAAATACGGAAGAGTTGGTTTGACCGAACGGAAGGGCCATAGATATCGTAAAATTTGGCTTTGAGAAGGCCCCGTTACGGCAGAATTCTCCAGACTCAAAGCCGCCTCAACAGACAAACTCGCAAGAGGAATGAAAATAAACTTGGTAACGTTTCGGGCAGGAGTCCAGGACGTAGGTATAGAACCCTATCCGCCAACCGCCAACCATCCCGAGCAGCTGGTTAGGGAGCAGTCACCAGTGAATCCAAAAACAAATTATAAGACGAACCAGAGACCACCAGTGAGACCGCAGATGACAAGGAACGCTGCTACTAAGCATGCACACAGGAGAAAGCGCAAATCTGTCAGCACCGACTATCCTCGGTAATGCCTAACCGAGTTGGCTTGTGGACCCACACACTGACGCGCTGCTGTCTCCTACTGTCTGCCCCCCAAATTCAGTTTTATGCCCGGGCCCCACTATAGCCACACCTGGTAATAACGCCGGTAATAAGACCGTCTTAAGGTCGAAATTGGGAAGAAAAGACGCTGAGAACGTAAAGTAGACGAGAAGGAGAAATCCATCTCCGCCATTTAGAAACGTAACTTTGGACCAATCACAGACGACTGACTTTAGCTAGTTTTTTTTAGTGATGATTGCGGTAATATATCTTGAATTTCTTCGTTCCAGGTGTGACCAGGATGAAACGTAAGAGCGGGTAATAACCAAATTAACGAACCAAATTACGTACAGATGTGACTGAATGTGGCCCGGGCATTAAACTCGCCCTTTTCCAATTCAACGCTTCTAGCGGATTAAACTAGGATCGAAAATTCTACTCCAGGTTGACGCCTAAAACGATCGTCACCAAAACAAGACTAGCTTCCGAATTACATCGAATTCTCCGAAAAAAGAAACTGCCGAAACATAAAAATGACCGAAAATCTCACAATGAATCAGAATTAGAAGCAACTGATTACTTTTCCAACACATTCATCAGAGCGTTACCTAAAATTTGTTGTACCATATTGTTAAATATTTTAACTGTTCCTAGCTACGGTATGTATTATTGTCCTGTTCTTTTGTTATTGATATAATTTTTCTATGAACTGAGTGGTTTTATTTAAACGCCGACATTTTAACTATTGTCCTGTTGAGTTGATTGATAGTGCTAGAAGTGTCCATATTTAAATTGACTTATCCAAAGCTATTTTTATAAATTTAAAGTTGCGGATTGGTAATGTTTCGCTCTGATGACTAGTATAAAAAAATAAAATACGGAAAGGTAATAGAATTATCAATAATAAAAAAAACATAACCGTTACATCAGAACAAGAAAAAACCTTTGGTGGAGAGTTTCTGTCGTAAATTCAGAGTGAGCGTTTCCAATCGTAATTTATTCGCCAGGAATAAGAAAATTGGTATCCGTATATCTGGTTCTGGTGAACTGGTGTTCTGATGAACTTTTGGTGAGAGACTTGTTGTGGTAATTTGGATTATTTAGATTTGGACACCCAGTTACGCGTCACGATCTCAAATTAACGAACGGATGTCAGTCTACATAATAATTAAGTACGCTATTTGGCACTGTGCCACGATTTGTACTTATGTTTCAAATAAATCAATCAACCAATCAATCAATCGATACTCACGAACCAAGAGCAGTGGTACGAACACTCTAACAATGTCTAAAAATATATATATATTAGCTCATAAACGTTAATATAAGAGTTAAGTTATCGAAAACAAATTAACAGGCACATACGATTCAAACTGGCATTTATATCACTTTCACTGGGTTTAGTTTTTGCGTCGAATGAAGCTATCAACAGCCAAGAGAGCTTGCCAGCCACTAGAAAAGAAAAATCGAATATGACGTTGCTTGTGAATGACACGTAAGAGCGGCAGATGGACAAGCTTGTGAATTTCTGAAAATTAACAAACCTTATCAACATTTATCGATCCGAATAACGAAAACCAGACTTTGCCCAACAGAGACAAAAAAGGGGGAGGGGGGAGCTAAATACGCCCTAGACGATTAGAAAAGCTGAATACCATAACAAACCACAGATATACTGGTGAATCTTTTCTTTCCGCCGAATAGCCTAGGTTTTCTAGGTTGTTAGCCTACATAGCCTAACCCACATAGCCTAGGTTGTTAGGCCCTATCTACATTACTGTATTGCTGTCTAGATCTGCATTACGGAGTTTAGGACATGGGCCTTTTGAGAAAAGAAAATGTGTGCACGAATGGTTAACACAGAGCTGAAATGATTGTTTTTCTTAACTATTTTTTCTTTTTCATTTTGTACTGTGGCTCTCTAGCCAAACCCAATCTTACCATGGAGAGCCCACGACCGCCCGTAGCGTCTTTTGTGATTGGTTCAGCCGGAGGTGTTGACTATAAGCCAATTAGAGACAACGCTTACTACAGCAGAGGTAGGGATCAACCAAAAACGGGAACGGAAAGGAGGAGCATGGTGCAGGAGGGAGGCGTACTAAAAACGGGAACTAAAATAGTCTTCCGTTTGTGATTGGTTCAGCCGGAGATGTTGATTATAAGCCAATCAGAGACAACTGTTATTACAGTAGAGGTAGGGATCAACTAAAAACGGGAACGGAACGGAGGAGCACGGTGCAGGAGGGAGGCGTACTAAAAACGGGAACTAAAATAGTTTTTCTCCTTGTGCAGCGTTCCCGAGTTTAGTAGGTCAATCCCGTTTTTAGCGTTCCCATTTTTAGTACTCGCTCCTCCTGCACGGTGTCCTTGCGTGCCGTTCCCGTTTTTAGTCGATCCATAATAACTCAATTTCGACAAAAATGCCGCTTATAACCTTCTGGAAAAAAACACACAAGTAACGTATATTTCGGAAGTGACTTTACTAGCGTGCCTGGAAGATTCGCTGACCAACGTGTACCTAGGGTTCACACGACACAAAAATGAAGACTGGATTAGGACTAAAAAGTCAAAGTTAGGATACGGCCTTATAACTACTCTTAAAGTTGCATACTGTGCGTGGTAATTCTGCAATAAATGTTTCGTGATAACTGAGGATGTTACCAACCCAGACAAAATAACAGTTTTTGATTTGAGTACATAACCTTTATTATTTCTTACCTCAGAGAGTGACAACTTAATGCTGCCGTTCTGGAGAGGGTCTCGCTTTTCGAAAGCACCTGTAAAAAAAGAAAAAAAAGGTCAGTTTCTCTAGGTAAACCATACTGTCAGAAGTTTCATAACACATCCCGCATAACACTTTCAAGAATAACACCTTTTCACTTAGAAATAAAGTGTTATGACCAATTAAGTTTACACTATTTCGTGCCTAGATCTCCAACAACATATTCAGTTGGTAAAACTACTACACTGTCAGAAGTTACATAACGACAACAGAAGGATGCCCGGTTTCAACAGATAACACTTTGGGATGTTATCTTTTATGTTTCTTTCGTTCCCGTTAGTATTTTTACCAATTCAAGGCGTTGTTGGAGATCTAGGCACGAAATAGTCTAAACTTAATTTGTCATAACACTTTATTTCCAAGTGAAAAGGTGTTATTCTTTAAAGTGTTATGCGCTATCTGTTATGAAGCTTCTGACAGTGCAAGAACCCTTTGAACCACCCTGTCTGACCCCACTGCACAGTCAGAAGTTTGATTAACAAGTTCAGACAAAAACTTGAGAAGAGCAAAGACTACATATTCGGTGTTCATTTCAGTCATCTTTTCGACATAATTTTTTCTGCTAGATGCAAAGACTCATCGTCGCGGCAAACTCGGACAGGTTAAACTACTGTCCAAACCTGCGCCATGAACATCGTTCGCAGTCGCCCAACGCGGACCGGTTTCCGCAAAATGGCTGACAAAAATAAACGGCTTGACTAATTCACTCGCAGCTTGCACCAGCTCTTTGAGAGAACCATCTAGTGGGCAGTTTACAGTGGAAATGTGTTGACGTCCGGACCCACTCGATGTCACCCCAATCCGAATTCGCCCAGTCTCAAGCACTTCATTCAAAGAAGTACTTAACGCAAATCATAAATAGCCCTTGCTGCTACTTATTTCTGCAGAACGCACAAAATAACTCTAAGCTATTCGCGTCAGCACGAAACACAAGTTAGAGGACGCCTAAGAATATGAACGGGAGGTTAGTTTCTCTTCCTTATCCACGATCCAAAATCTTAAGTCATCAAATACTCACAGTAAAGTAAAGTAAAGTCCTTACAGTAAAGTCATTGCTCTAAAACCTTAAGTCATCAATTACTTTTAGTTAAGTTCCTTACAGTAAAGTCATTGCTTTGCATTTTGTCTTGTGAACGGCTTCTACAAAACTTACAAATCAGGGATCGGGCCCCGTTTCAATATAAGCGAAATTTCTAGAAAAAAGGTGAACAAGTCCATCAATACAATGGGGATACGGTTACTAGTAAAAGCACAAGGCGCAGTATATACAATATTATAAAGTGACTCCTTCGAAACTTTGCGCGTTTTTCCTTGTTTTTTCGTGTGGTCCCTGGGTGGGGAAAGGTCAGCATTACCACTGTCAGGCTAAACCAGGTGACCCCCCCCCCGGCGGCTCGCTGGCCGCTCGCCTTTAAATACAATTTTCATGAAAATAAATAGCCTATTGCATTTTTATTAACACTACGGGGGGGGGGGTACCTGCGTTTTTTCGCCAGGGAGGTTTTAGTACCGCGTTTTTCTCGCCAGGGGGGATGTTACGTTGATGTTATTTTTTTTTTGCGGGGGGGTTATGCCCGGGGGGTCACCGGGAGGGGGGGTAGCCGGAACCCACTGGGCGGTTACATTTGACATGTAAAACGAATATGTCAGCTACATTTTATTAGAGCTATATTTCGGCCCTTCTTGGCAAGGGTCCTCTTCAAGCTCAAGCCGGAAAATGAACTTCCTTTTCAATTTTCATTTTCAAGTTAATTTCCAGCTTGAGCGGCTTGAGCCTGAAGAGGACCCTTGCCAAGAAGGGGCCGAAATATAGCTATAATAAAATGTAGCTGACGTATCCGTTTTGCATTGTCAAATATGATTCGCAGTCAGCTTGGTCTGAAGGAATATGTACCACTGATGAGCGGTGCTGATCTCCGATACTCTGCCCGGAAGTGGGGGAAGCCATCCACACCCTCCCTGTTACATTCCCCAGACTTCTCAGGTACCCATTTGGTGCTGAGTGGCCTTTGGCTTGTTTTAAAGGAACAGTAAACTTGACTACGCAACTTTCGGCCATCGAATCGCCCGGGGGGCTTGGATAAATATACAGGCTCTTATTGTCGACAGGCCCCCTTTCTTTGTCATCTCGAACTGTCTCGAACCCTCTCCTTAGTGTTCCCAAAGCTAGCTGGCAGGCCCTTGCCCCTTATGCACTGTAATTATGCACTCATGTACTGTAAAAGTTCGCCTTTTTACATGTAGACTACAGAGTAACGGCCTCCCCGACTAGACGGCCGGGGTTCGATTCCTAGTCGCGGCACACAAACCTTTTGCTTTTGCAAACGTTTTGCCCAAAAGTCGAATTCTCGGAAACTGCCCGGAAACTGCAATGGTCGTAACGAGAATTTTTCTTACTCTCAATATCGACTCAGGGTACATTCTTGATATGTTAGCTAGCTCCCCAAGTCAAGTTCGAGTCAAGTTTTCTGTTCCTTTAAAGGGTTACGCCACCGGCTCCCACTGCAAACCAAACGGTCGGCACTACCGAGACTCGAACCACCGACTCTTTACTTGAGAGTTCAGCGCTAACCACTTGGCTTTTAGACCGTATTAAAATAAGTGAGTATTGATTATATTACTTACAAAATGCGGAAGACAACAGCAACACGATCGATACGAAGTCGCCGAATCGCATCGTTCCGTCTTTTCTCATGTATCGCAAGGCAAGAGACGAAAGGATTTCGGTATTCACTTGGAAACCTGAAAGAGACAACATTTGAAAATTATTCATTCCAATTTTGACAATGAATTCGGGTGTTGGGCATTTGGGAATAAAGCGGAAGTCCCATGGAACCCCCTACCAGATCGATACTTTTCAAAAAAGCCGTAGATAGAATGCATTTGACAACAACATGCTTTTGGTCTTAACATTTCTTAAAGCTTTAGTTTAGTTAGATTTCAAGTATTTTTTTTAAGGCAGCCTACTCAACATCATATTTATATTGTTCGTGGTAAATTATCAGTCGAGGGCTGGTAATTCGAAAATGAAAACCAGTGGTATAACATTGGCACGCAATGGAGCGCTGCTATGGCCAATTACTAAGAATAACATATTTATTGTGCCATCACCGAAGAAAACTGTTACGCTAAAAATATGGTTTCTATATAGTTGAATTTTTGCTTCGCTGGAATTTTTTTTTCACGAAACATTGTTACTCGCTAAAATCATGTTTTTTATCTGACAACAACCTTTGGCTCAATGCCACTGAGCGATCGTGATGTCTGCCCATGGGGCGGGTTGGGGGTTGAGGTTAACTTCGCATCCGACAACGGTGTGCGGAGTTCAAGGGAGGGTACCAGACATTTCCCAGAAATGCTGATCTGACTCGAGCGAAACTTAATAGATGATACGAGCAGATTCCCTAGACGTTTCATTTCTAGGTCCGAACCGTATCCGGTGACGGTGGGTGAGTTACGGGGGTGAGAATCTCTGACGTCCTCCTTTATTTCCCTGTACCGTCTTCCAGCAACTAGTTATTGCCATGTGAGCTCATATCTCTTGTTCCTTAAAAGTACGGTTTTTCGCTAAAATAATAGCAAAACAGGAAAAATAGACACTTCAAACATTTCCGGACACTTTTGAACATTTTTGGCATGAATACTTTCGGAACACTTTCGGTATCCGACGGTATCCAGTACTGCCTATCCATGTTATCAGACGGCCGGTAAAGGAGGCACTGCTTCTCCTGTTTACCTTCTCACCGACATTTTCTTTATCTAGTCAGTACAAGAACCGAGCATAACATAAAGAGCTTTGTACCAGCATTCGTCGAAGTTTTGGACAAGTAACAAACGTGTCCCCCGCAATGTTTTAACTGTTTGATGTTTTATTTTTGATTGGTTACTCTTGACATTGCCTTCTTATGTATGATCACCTTATTATGACGGTATGTAATTATGATGTACCCGCAAACCAACGCTGTGAAAGTTCGTTTTATAATAAATTTTCAGTATCAGTATAATGTGTCGGTAGAACAAATAACTTCTTTACGTTTCGAGAGGACAGAATAATTTGTCTGTCGAATCCCGGAAGAAAGGCACTGACCTGCATCGTAAAGGGCGTCCCGCAATCGTTCCGCCCGAAGTATTCCAGTTTTCTCTTTGCTGTGCGTTTTGAACGCTATCTGCCATTGTTTCAAGCTACACATGAAGTCACGGAATTCCGCCAATCGCAGACGCCCGTATCCAGTCGCCTGTGAACAAAACTTAAGGAAAACAACACTTAGTTCATGGAAAAGAAATTCTCTTTTATTCGCTGTTGTGTCGGATAACCGTGTATGTTTGGTAAACTTCGATATATCTGAGGTAAATAAAAACGAGGTAAATAAACTTAAAGATCAACTGAAATGCTTAAAGTTTAGCTGAGATGCCAACTTATTTTTGTGTCATTCAACTGGACACACTGGCACATTATTCGGATTGTATAAAGCATTTTTTTTGTTTATTATATTCCCTAGTAGTGATGTTCAGAACCTCCACGGCCGTTCCTACAACGCAAAGTTCTGACGCGGAAAATTTGAATCTCAAAAACAAATGCGGCTTTTCAATGGCGGCAGTGGTGAGGTTGGTGAAAACTGTGGCTCAAACATGTATGGACGAATGCACCCAAGCACTTCATCGTCACTTTCGCCTGTTCCTCAGTCGATCTCGTTTGCCATTTTATTTTTATTTTTCGTAAACAATTTTCGTCAGGCATAAACAAATACAACACAGGTACAAGTGCATAGAGGTACCATGAATCCGACAGGGAAAGTCCACTATATACAAATTGATTATTCGTGAATAGTGGAGCAACGAAGTAACACATATTCATCGGGTCTCCAAGCCTGTTAAAGTGAATAAGTGATGGGTATCTAGTTTGTCCTATCACAGCCCTTTTCGGTTAAACATTAAGCTGAATGCTTCTACCAAACGATGGATAAAAGTAAATTTATTCACTCATCCTGTCCCAACTTTATTTCCCTATCCCTAAACGACGTTGTAGAGGAAAGAACAGAAAAATATGGGGAGACACAGAGAGGTCTCATATGAACTCAAACTAACATCTATTGTCTTAATACATTTTCTAGTGTTTATTCTTGTTTTTCTTTCTTTTTCTTTGCTCGGACTATACTTCGTGCCTTTAGAAAGCGGGCACAAATAAACATACATGTCTTAAATGCAGGGTCAGATTACTGAGAGGGCCATAAAACGTATGAATGATTTGGTTGATCAACCCTAAGATGATGCGAAGAAATTTCCCATGTCTCGACTGAGCACGGTGAAGAGCGAAAATAATAAATTACAAAAGAAAGACGAAGGCGAGGCGCGCACTCATTACTGAGAAATAAACCAGTCATAATGTATGCCTTCAGTTCTGCTTTAAGGTGATTAAACTTTGCGGTTAAACCTGCAACTCAGATCACACGAACAAGCTGAGACGGAAGTGGTAAAATACTGTCAAGCTGAACGATTTGTTTATACCTTACCACAAGACCGACGAGGCACACCGCAAACTAAATTCCAACACTTTTTTGTTCCACTTTATACACAATATAGCAAATTTTTCAAAGATGCATCGGAGGTGCGGGGCTGAATCGCGCGGGTTCTATCTAGGGTTTTAATTCGATTGGGCGTCAAACCCTCGCAACAATCCATCTGGCAGATAATTAAACTCAATCGCAGGGCTTGTTACAAATAAAAGCAAAAAACCCCAAGGTCTTGAAAGATCCCAAGCTCGTTTTTTTTCTAAATTACTTGATTCAGTTAGCATCAACTTTCCCCGGGAAAATGCTAAGATTTGTTTAGACCAATTTGTGTTTAGTTTATAGCCATCATACACGATTATGCGTAGACTTGCAGGAGCCGCAACCATGGGGTCATTCATCGGTCAAGCAGGTTCATCCGTGAATTTCCGGTTCTAGCCAAACCCCGACCGGCAAGATCAAATGGTATTCCGTGATTCAGCATGTACCAATGTCAGGCTTTAAGACCGACCGGACAGGGGGAGCTATTATTTATCCTAACGTACGTCAGGGATAGGTGAGGGCTGGAAAACCTCCCTCTCAACCAAACAGTGGATATTTCGGTCGTACAACCAATAGCGCCTAAAAGGATACATCCAGTGCGGTGACAACTTGTCTGCAAACTTCGATGGTTGCGCAACTCTTGATATAATCTGAAAATAAAGTAAAATAATGAATTCCCCTTCAATTCAATTTCAATTCAATTTCAATTTCAATTTCAATTTATTCTCAAAATTCCTTCACGGGCGAGCCGAACATTGGATTTTTCGTCGTAAATATAACAACATCAGCAACTTTGTCATAATTTTGTCGTAAATAATAAACTTATATACAATTCGAATCACTGTAAGTGATCATTTACAATCACACTTATAGGCCTATCACAACTAAAAATCAAATAACTATAACAAAAACAAGAGTTACAACGAATTATACATTTCGACGAATGACGTCACATTACACATATATCAAAATTAGGAGTCAAACAATTATAAAATAAACAAGAATTACGATGAGTTATATATTTCGACGAATGACGGTACGAAGCTTTTTTTGTATCGGTCATGAGATGCTGAAACAGGAAGTAATTTAGGAATGGGCTGCGAAACCATTCGCGCAGGTCTAGGTCTAACGGGTTCAAACTCGGGCGGGAACATGTCTCGCAGACGAGGATTTTCAAGCGTCTTAACTCCAAAATTAAGGCACATTTTTTCCCGACGTTGGGCCAAAGATTCCAGCTTGAAACTACGAAGAAGCTCAATGTATGGCACCTTTGGCGATTTAGAAGTAACAAGGAGGGCTCGAAATTGCAACCTCTCTAGCGAATTCGACTGATCCCGTGTCAAACCGAAGTGCCATACCTGACAACAATATTCTAAAGTGGGGCGGATAAAGGACACAAAAATTGTTAAAAGATGCTCGGTGGGGACGCCGTAACGGGATAATAATTTTAGGGATCGGACTGCCATGTTACCCTTTTTAAGCATGCTGTCAACTTGTTTGGTCCATTTCAAATCATCGGTAATATGGATTCCCAGTAACTTTATGTGTTTCACACACTGGGCAGTGGGGAGGGGTGGGTAAAAATCCGGCGTGCTTTTTAAAAAAAGATATAGTAAGAACCACAGATTTGTCCATGTTGACGACCATGTCATCCGTAGCTGCCTCATCACAGATATCATCGATGATAACCTTAGCACTGCTTTTAATATTTCTTCTGCACACTTCAAGCAGCGACAGGTCGTCCACGAATTTCCACCTATCTGCGAAAGAAAGAGCGAGCTCACTGACCATAACCAAAAAAAGAAGCGGTCCCAACAGGGTACCCTGGGGTACACCGCAAAAAATAGGTAAAATGTCTGAAAATACCGTTTTGTACTTAGTTTGTTGTGTCCGGTTTGACAAAAATTGTGCAACAATTCGTACAAGAAACGGCTCAATTTTAAATTTATATAGAAGTTTGGCAATGAGCTTGCTGTGGTTAATTAAATCAAACGCTTTTTTTAGGTCTATAGCTATTAAATTAATCAGCCCAAGCTGACTCCAAGCTGCGACAAGCTACGAATGCTGCCGCAAGCTGGCGCGAAAAACAACGACGGACACGACCCTTGTTCTAATTTTCTTCTTCTTCTTCCTTAAAGGAAACCTGGCAGTGCATAGTGTTTCTGCTCAGATATCCTGAGATAACGGACCGCTTTAAAATTAAGCCATGCCCACAGAAAACTACACACGGCTCCGGCTGTTTTTAGCCTCTTTGGATGACATTCTTGGCAAAATGTGCATAACCGGTTTTCAGACGGAGACAGCTTCCCGGGAACAATGATCGGGCGCCTGATACGTCACATGAAGAGAAGAAATCGCGGCAAGCGTGATAATCGTTCTATTGCTAATAGAGGAGATAGGATACACTCATGAAGTGAAGACTATCGGGTAATTGGTAGGCCCGAAATAGAATGAATTATTATAACAAGTACGACGTGTCCTTTAAGGATTCGTAGATAGGAGACCTGTTTTGGCCCAAGCAAATAAATGAATATCCTAGCAAAAATATAAAAATAAAAATAGAAAACGATATCCGGGACTTCGTTCTGGCTGAACAACCTGCGAAATTCTAGCTAAAATTTACTGGCGTAATCCTTCTGCAGTTGTTCATTTTCCGAGGTAGGCGGTACTGCAAAGCTATTCTTTCATCAGTCTCCATCGGTTTCTGAGATGCGATTCGTTTGCTGGCAAGTGGTTCCGCGATTCGCTGTAAGCATGGTGTTTGGCACTCCCCCAATTAGCACACTTTACAAAGGTTGGGGTGCACGGCCTCTCACGGCTAGAGAAATCTCTACCCTTTTGACGACCCAGTCGAGCAGCAAAAACAGCAGCCGTGTCCAAAACGAAATCGCAGCACCAGCTTAACACACAGCAGTTTTCAAGGAAGAAGTTCACAAAATCAAATATTTAAAGTTTAACTGAAAAGCCGATTTAATTTTGTGTAAGGGAGGTCGGGGTTGAACCGTACGCGGGGTGAACCGGACAGCTTCAATTGTGGGCAGACCCAAAGTTGTAAAATCGTGAAATAATTAACTGACGTTGGCAACAATGTTCTGACTCATGGGAAGAAATTTTAACTCTCAGGTGCGAACCGATTCCCAACCAGGCGACTTTGTTTTTTTCATTGCACAAATCGGACTTACAATTTAATTTTCATTTTCAGTTATATAAGAAGTTAGTTGTTTTTGGCGAGTTGGTTACAGTTTAGTCCAATGTAGGTTCATTTCTTCATCTTATTATCCTATTGCTGGGTTCCTACTACTTTCCGTTTTTTCTTGGTGTTAATTTTTTTTAGAAATGGTCTGTGTGGGGTTGATCCGGACACGTTCTGGGGGGTTGAACCGGACGTTATTCTAGAGGTCCGGTCCAACCCCGCTCTGTCCAGGTCAAAATATTTACCATTTTCTGGAGTCGGGAAAGCAGGATAAAGCTGCTGGAGCCAAGCTTTCTAAATTAATTGCTTCCGGTGGAAAAAGTTAAGTTCAACAAGTATTTTCTTTTGAGTTCGAATTTCCAAAAATTTTCGGTAAAGTGGTATGTTCGGATAGTCCAACTCTTCTCCAAGAAGTGAAAACTTGATAAGCGCTTAGTTGTACCACTTATCGGGTCATATTCAGAGCTATCTTAACATGTCCGGTTCAAAACACCACCCGTCCGAACCAACCCACCGGTGGGGCTGAACCGGACGATTTTTTGAAAAAAAGAAAAAATCGTGGCGCCAAAACCAGATGAAATTAAATTACAGAACATAGCCAGTCTCATTATCTTTCTTTTCCAATCTTCAAAATTTGTTCAAGTTCTACACAAATTGAATTATTCGCCGAAAACGAAAAACGTACGGTTCAACCCCGACCTCCCCTAATCCAATTGACTACGCTGAATTATTTGGATTCTGCAAAGGGATTTATTTTATCTTCTACTATCTGCTCTAGTTATGACGTTCAGAATATCTGCGGCCTTCCCTACAACGTAAATTCTTCAATGACGCGGGAAATTTCAATCTCAACACAAACGCAGCTTTTCAGTGGGCAGTGGTGAGACTGGTGAAGATTGCTTAGTGCCTGGACAAAAAAAAATCATAAATCTTTCTCGTAAAGCATACAACAAAAATTCAGTACCGTAAATCACAAAGAAATTCCACTATTTGAAAATCGATTATTCGAGAACAGCGGAACAACGAAGTAACGCATTTTCAGCGGGTCTTCAAGCCAATTTAAGTGAATAAGTGATGAATAACTAGACTGTCTTATCCCAGCCCTTTTCGGTTAAACTTTAAGGAAGAATCTTTACAGGTTTTTCCACAAGTTTATTTTCCAGCTTGAACCTGAAGAGGACCCTTGCCAAGAATGGCCGAAATATAACCCTAGTAAAATGTAGCTGACGTATCCGTTTTACATTGTCAAATAGTCTAATGTCCAAAATATTCGTACGAAAGAGGGGGGGAGATAAGGCAATAGCCGCGGAAAATATCACGAAAGATAGATTAATTGCCATTTTTTTTCAGAAGGGACGAGAGAAAGCTTGCCTTACCATTAGGTAAGCAGGCCTCAAGGAGCTCGTGCAGCTCAAAACAGCTTACTGACCGATGTTCATCAGCAAGCTGTAGGAAAACTGACTCGTACTGCGTAATCCCTTTCGAGTCATTTGCCGCCGTCGCTTTTAAGATCACAGGCCGTAACATCTGAGGAATTGTGTCGATAAGCCTAGAAAAGCAAATGTTAGTCTTTTAGAACCTCCGTCTTTGGTCTCATGCATCGACTATGGATACCCCGACAACACTGAGCAGAGCTAGAGGTACTTGCTGAGCTATGAGTTGACGCCCTCGTTGACGCCCGTGGCCCGTCTATTTCCCTCTTCGCCGCTGCGCATATCAGAGGAAAAGACTGTAGCCGGCGTGAATGACCCGCCCTGCAGTACGTCACATGTGACGTCACCCTGGTAGACAATCAATCAGCTGTTAATCTCAACATTTTTTCTCCGGTGCTCTATACCGCGATATAGCTGTTTGTAGACGGAACGAACTGTAATGTTCCGCGTAGCTCCTACCCTCCGCTCGTTTGCATCGGGCAGAATATCGGGAATCTATTCAAGCCGCTTGGTCGTATTACAGAGATAAGGAGACGGAGGTTACCGTGATCATTGTAGGCTTATTGCTTACTAGTGCAATTTAAGATAAGCGGCGCCCCATGACTCTACACGCCAGGAATTTATATGGTCCATAACCTGTCCATAACTATAAAGAATCGGCACAACGAAAAACTCTTTATGAGTTACTAATCCTCTCTTAGTGATAAGAAACACGTAAGTCTATTTTTAAACACTGACGTTAGGAGGATTAAAATACCTTGGGCTCGTAATATGGTTACAGAAGAATACAGTGTTACAAAAGAACGGGTGAAAAAAGCAAGAGTAGCAAAAGAGTCAATATTCAGCAAGGCTTTATTTAATCTGATATTTATCGCAGAAAGCCAACTGGCCACAGCAACAACACAGAGGAAAACAAACGCAGCCGAATTTCTCGTTGATGTAAAGCATGACTTATCTCCAATCAATTTTTTCCTGCCCTAAAATACTCCTCCCAAACATTTTCTCCCTATAGTACATTTTCTCCCTCCCTCAAGCACATTTTTCTGTTTGTGTTTGATGGCATACTTTCTTTACTTTTTAGGTTATCGTTTTGTCTGTTTTTTTTTATTTTTGTGTGAGTGGCCCTACTTGGCCCTTAGTTCACTAAAAATAAAATAAACGACAGGACTTTTGGCTGTCCCCGCGCAACAACGACCGAAAGTCCCTTGCCGTCAAAACTTCGAAACCCAAGAGATTCTCGAGCGTAAGTTGAAAGAGGGGTTAAATTCTGAATGCGACTACTTCAGAATATCCATGCCGCAAATCGATGATACATATGCCCAGGACACTGACTGCAAGCTTAAATAGGAGCCACGAGTCCACCTATGAAAGTCCGTGTACTTCAACTAGTAAAGTGTAGCCTACCAATTGCGTGAGGAATTAACAGTTACAGCTTGCTTTGTCCAAAAGTGAATCAGCTTACAAGATTTCCGAATCTACATCCCGAGTCCCACGAACTTGCATTTTCCTGCTAATTTGAGTCACGTTTATTTGCAAAGTGTTATCTTTCGTAGACTATGTAAAGTGCCTTTCTTCTTTTTGGTTTTAATCTCTTATCAGTTTTGTACTCCATCTTTATCTGGTTCCGGCCTGTTGATGGTTAATAAAAAAAATAATAAATAACAATAAGCTCTTCCCATGCTTAGGCACGCATAACATCCTGTGTGTCACCAAGAGCGTGAGTTACCACTTCCGACACGGTACGAATAATACACGGGTCATCAGCCACTACGGTAAGCAAGCATGACATAATAAATTTCTTACTTCAGTTTGATCGGTTTGGCTGAAAAAACTCGTAGTGTGAAGCTCGATTCCTGTCCTGATTCAAACGTCGTAGGTACCAGGAGATATCCGCCTTGCTCAAGACAGCAACGAGTGCTCACCTAAAAAGTTCTTTTTTAATATTCCGAATTTATTTCTGAAACGTATCCAATCTTCAGCATTCGCTTTATACAAACCCACACTCTGTTACGGGTCAACGTCTAAGCATAATTTCAGCAATTGAACATTAAACTGAACTCGCAAGCAACGAGGATATTGTATTTTCCGGTTACAGCATAGCAACAAACTTCGAGCAAGGAAGAAAATAAAAATGATAAAGATTTTATAAACACTCAAAGGATTTCTTTTTAAGAAGGTGATCCAAACCCGATGAAAAATTTGAGCCTGTGAAGTTGTATGGTAGTTGTACGAAAAAGTTGCATGTATTTATACGTAGTAATATGGAATACTTTCATTTAATGTGCCTCAGACTTGGCTGATCTTAAAGGAACAGAAAACTTGACTCAAACTTGACTCGGGGAGCTAGCTAACATATCAAGAATGTACCCTTAGTCGATATTGAGAGTAAGAAAAATTCTCGTTACGACCATTGCAGTTTCCTTTTGAGCAAAAGGTTTGTGTGCCGCGACTAGGAATCGAACCCCGGCCGTCTTGTCGGGGAGGTAGTTAGTCTGTAGTCTACATGTAAAAAGGCGAACTTTTACAGTAACATAAGTGCATAATTACAGTGCATAAGGGGCAAGGGCCTGCCAGCTAGCTTTGGGAACACTAAGGAGTGGGTTCGAGACGGTTCGAGATAACAAAGGGGGGGGGGCCTGTCGACAATCAGACCCTGTATATTTATCTAAGCCCCCCCGGCCATTCGATGGCCGAAAGTTGCGTAGTCAAGTTTACTGTTCCTTTAAGTAGTAGTATCCAATAGCATCCAGTCTTGCTGTAGTAGCATCCGATGTTGCTATAGTAGCATGCAGTGTCAACAGTTACAACTGTGTGCTACTGAAACTTAAAACTTCCTATAACTAATTATCGAAAATTTTCTATCGGGAACTTGAGCAAGAAAGAAAATAAAAATGAAAGAAGACATTCTGAACACTCGTGAGGATAGCTTGTATCGAAGATCTGTCTAGTCAGCTACCTTCCGTGATCGTACATATCTGCACGACATTTTACCGAACATGGTAGTTCTTATCAATCAATCAATCAATCAATTTATTTATTTCGTGACACTACATCGATCCATTATCGATCCATGACAAAACGCGACGACTCACCTGCCTACTATTGGTATATTGAGAGTTGATCACCGATCGATTCTTCTTGAAAAAAGCTTTGGTTATAAGCTCATTTGACGGTTTCGCCAGCCGGTAAACTGAAAATCCAATCACTTTCGGCTCAAGCACACTATGTTGGCACAGGGAGATAATCACTTCTTCATTTTCGCTTAAAATCAGGTGGAGCTGGGGGTTGATGTGAAAACTGTCCGGGTTGTTTCGGCAACCCCCCGCCGTCACGCCCCTTTGCCACGCTCCCTGGTGGAGACGCGTTGCCCAAGGTGTGCGTCCGTGCAGGGTCACTTCGTCGCGCGCCGTTTCGTTGTCAACGTGTATAATCTCGATCTGGCCAAACGCGCGACAAAACTCTGAGTAAGGCATCCTAGAAAAAAGGTTAAAGCAGGTTTAAGTCCGTGTCAAAACCTGACGTATCCAAAAAATGTATCCAAACGTCTAAGTCAGCTAGGATGCTCTTCAGCGATATTTCGGCCCTTCTTGACAAAGGTCCCTCTCAGGTTGTAGGTTCATTCCTTCCAGCTACAGGAGATCGCAGTGTTGACACTTTCTGGCTTTCTGGCATATCTGGAATTCATATCTATAAGTCATATCTGTTTTGACGAAACTGATCGAAACTTCCTGCCTTAGCTTACTTCTGCCAAAATTTCCGTTTTCTGCCGAATTCGGGAACTATTTGTCCGGCAAGATAACAAAGCTCAAAAGCGAATTCAGCGTTTCTCCTTACCCCTATATCGAACATCTAATCAACTTCAAATAAAGCTTTAACTCATAACAAATTTTCCGGTTTCAGCCGTATTCCTGGCGAACTATGCGTCCGAGTAAATAACGATTGTCACACAGGGATTCAGCATCTCTTCTTACCCCTAAATCGGAATCTAAGCACCTACGAATAAAACTTTTGCTTTTAACAAATTTTCCGGTTTTGGCCGGATTCCGGGCGAACTGCTTATCCGGCGATAAAATGGTTTTCATAATCGTGTCCAGCATGTCCTCTTACCTTAAATCGAACATCTAATCAACTTCAAATAAAACTTAGGCTTTTAACAAATTTTCTGGTTTTGGCCGGATTCCGGGCCAACTACTTGTCCGGCGAGAAAATGATTTTCCTAATCCTGTTCAGCATGTCTTTTTACCACTAAATCGAACATCTAATCAGCTTCAAATAAAACTTTTACTTTTAGCAAACTTCCCGGTTTTGGCCGGATTCCGGGCGAACTACTTATCCGGAGATAAAATAGTTTTCATTATCGTGTTCAACATCTTTTCTTACCCCTTAGTCGACTATATCATTAGCTGTTTACAAATATTTAGTTTGCCCCTTAATTTGAACCCCCTCCCCCACCCCTGAGCGTAAGGCTACAGAGCCCATCTACGAACTCGACCTTTTCCTTGACCCACAGAATTCTTACACCAAGTTTCATCAAAATATCTCACACCCTTCAAGAGTTATCGTGCTTACAGACGGACAACTTTTGCGATTTCATAGGTATCCTCCACTTATGTTTTGGGATCCCAAATAAAGCATTCGACGGAAGACGTCTGTCTACACGTGCCAAAACCCCATTCACCGTTTCTAAAAATAAGGACGTGAAACCTGCGTGAAACCATCACTACACTACACTCAGACATGTAAACATTCAAGCAAACATTGTGACAACAATTAAGCCTCACCCCTCGTTTAATGGTACCGGAACTAAATATTAACACACATTTGGAATTCTAGTGCAGACAAAGGCGTCAAACACCATCATTTATTCATACACCCGGTTGAACGAAAATCAATATGGACAGGTGTTTTGCGTCACACACTTTAAACAGTGCTCTCGGTTCGAGACATCTACTGAATTATCACATATCCATGATAGCGCAGCCACACACGGGAAAGGAACCAACAATTAGTCATGCCGTGATAAATCATATCGGTTTTTGTTCCAGTCTCGCACGGCTTTTGAATTTTCATTAGTTGCGTTTTTGCAGATACCATAGTATCTGATATACGCTATAGTCGTTTTTAGTGGAGTGTTCCTTGGAACAATCCACTATTACGAGCGCTGTAGCAGCTTTCGTCTTTCGGTTTCCGGTTTTCACCGTATTTTGTGGAGCTCATAACTCGTGAACCAGTAGTTCAAACTTGGTACAATCGCGGGTATTGGGGTCTATTTGTGCCTTTTGGGGGTCCCATCCCCCACACCCACCCAGTTCAGGGGCAAATGGGCCCAGATTGCCCAGTGAATAATGATCATAACTTGACCAGCCATGGACGTAGGACGTTGAAATTCTTTGTACTTGTAGATCCTAGGGCTGGGAAATTATTTTCAAAGTTGCACCTCCCCATCCCACCCCGTTCAAGGGCAATTGGGCCCGGATTGCCCAGGAATAAAGTTCGTTACCCGTGACAGGAATCAACAGGTATCAAGTTGAAACTTGGTAGGTTTGGTGAGCATTTGGATTTCTTTTTGCTTTTTGTGGGCCCCAAACCCCACCCCCACCTATATTTTAATTGTTTAAACATTTAATGAAAAATTCAAGTCTTGCGATACTGAACAAGACCAAAGGTTTCGATGGAATCCCAAAAATTTAATATTTGATCCAATTACCGGGTGTTATTGCCCGTATTCCGTAACATTATAATTATTAGTAATTCGTGCCCCACAAGATAAAAAAATAAATAGAAACAACAACTGGACCCTATAAACTGAATTTCAGCCAGACTGGCCTTCAACTGATACCCTGGTTCTAAGACAAATAAGACAAATTATTAGTTCTTTCTATACACTGTGAGGCTGCAGGTTAATCACAAACTGGTAGGAACTAATCAAAACCAGTAATCACAAAAAATTTCAGGGTCGACGAATTTTTCAAGTCGACTGAAAATCCGGACGAAGGACTCGACCGAAAGCCATTCAAACCTTTGGTTTATCAATTCGGATTGAATTTTCTACCCATGTTTTCCAGATTTACTTTGGGTGTGGGGTGGGGCAGTAGCCTACTTATTAAGGCCAGACATCGTGCATCCGTCTTTAAACACGATCGTCGTCAAGCGTGTTGAAAATATTTTTAACCAGACTTGATGTGGGGATTCTAGAACGAACTTACATACATTACATACATTTACATTCAATTTGATTCTGAATTAGTGAATACCTTTTCTGGAAAATATTTGTGAGTGTTTCGTGATTAATCTATTTTTCTTTGTATTTTTCTACTGCACTTATGCCTTTGGGCAGTGCGTTATAAATCATTCATTCATTCATTCATTCATACGGTAGCCTATAAAAGTATCCGGTAACCTAGACGTTGACCTAACACTTTATTTATGGATGGGGGAGGAAATTATTAACTATCTGGGAAAGGTTGATTTCAAGCTCATTAGGGTGTACATACAGCGGTAAGAAGAAATCAGATTTAACAGGGACCAGAATTCCGATTCTATCTCTATTTCCGATTCCTTTTTCTAACGGATCGGAATATCTCAAAATCGGCCACACATTTCGATATTAAGTTGATTTTTAAGTGCGAAAAACAGCGAAAAATGGAAAACGGGAGAGAAGCTTCATCAATTCTTCTTTTTGTCCTTTCCAGTCCAAAAGGACAGCGGTATCAAGATTATCATGAAAATATTTTGTTTATTAATTCAATAAAATAAGGTCCAACTAGGATGGAAAAGATGGGAGGCAACGAACATCCTGGAAGAGCTGCAGAACTACCCTGTTTTAGGATACCGCCTGCTTCAGACTTCTTTTCTTTCAGTCGCTTTTTTTGCAGGGATAAAGCTTCGATGAAAGTTTCTAAATAAAAGATTTGGAGGGTTTTAGGGTTTCGGTTTCGTTACTGCGCGGGTTTGACCCCTTTCGGACCTGACTGAAGGGATAGTGAAGAATTAACTTAAATAACAGTAACAGACAAAATCGTTTCAGGATCTGCAGTTCTGGCTGATGGGATCTGAAATCTGAAATCGTGTATTGACAAACCAACTTCGTAGCTTTCTTCAGCAGAAGATGCTAAATTATGCTGGTCATTTACAATTTACAATAATGAAATAAAATATATTACACTAGTTCATTTTATTAAAAATCTCTGTAAAAAAGGGCACAAACGAGTTCAAGAACAGCGAGGTTCGTCCTTTGGCAGGCATTAATTTATTTTGCCGTCTTGTCCTACTGTTTTGGGGCACCAGGGGGGAGCAAGACTCTGTACTTCTCACTTGCTAACAGCTTTTTGCCAAATTTTAAAATCAGTTCTTCTCTTCGGGGATAGAGACTTGGGATTCTCAACACTGTCATTGCCTGATCGTATGACTGGAAGTGGGGTCCCATGATAATTTTCGACGCGCGTCTCTGTGCTGCTTCTAGCTCTTCCGTTAGATAGACTGTGTTCTGTACTTGGGGTCCCCACACCGGACAGCAGTATAGTTATAGTACAGGTAGGTATATATACTAACCAAGAACAAATAAAGTACTAACGACTATCGTAGCTTACGCTAAATTGTGCCGTGCCCCAGCCATAGATGTGGTACTACGCGCGCTGAAGCTGTTGTCCAGTTTGCCGCAGGACATACGTTGGCTAACCATTTTTATCCAGAGCTTGCCCAAGGCTCTGCCGATGTTTTTTCAGGACAAACGTCCCTAGTCCCCGCGGGGACTCGAACCCTCAACCTTCCGGTCAAGAGCCCGACGCGCTAACGACTAGCGCCATCGGAGGTTTTAAAAGTATTCAAGCTTACCAGAATTCCCCATCCTGCAGCTGCTTCAGTCCTAGTCGTTCTTTTTCCGACGAACTCAGGTCGTCCCACTCCTCAGACCCACGTGACCAGGGTCCAGACCAATCAGATAGTTTGGAATGAGGGTGCTTCAGCTTTACTAGCTGGACGGGATTAACTCCAGGGACATCAGCCTGTGTGAATCGTTAATGAATTAGTCATTTTATTTTGTAATGTAGTACTTACTGCAAAAAAAGAAACAGTGTAGGAGATAAAAAAAAAAAATTAAAGGAAAAGAAAATAATAAATACAAACTTCGATTAGAATAAACCTTTATGCTTCAAACAAATGGACCTCGAAACGGACATAACCGTGGTAGGGCGAAAAACGCTGCAACCGACAGCTACGCATATTATGATGCTATTCTTTCTTATTTTAATTGAGCTCTCAAACACTATGAACCCACAGCAATGGTTCAGCAATCACATTAGCGAATGTCTCCAAATTTCAAACGTTCCGAAGTTTCATAACATTTACACAAAATACGCAATTTCAACAAAAAGGAGATATCTTACATCTGTTAAAAAAATGAGTTGTTAAATAGAATAACAGTAAAAATTGTTTGCACCGTTAACTTTTGCAGGTTTCGCAGGCTTTCGCAAGTATCGGTAAATTAAGGCGTGGCCTTATCTTTGTTTCCACGAGAATTTTCAATTGAGCTCGGCATGAGGAAAACCTGTTTCAGCGTTGTCGGTGAGTGAAAATATATCACATGTGAATGTAAAGGGTTCCGGCTACCCCCCCCCCCACCACCATTTTGGAAACAAAAATATATTTCTATACAAAGGATGTATAGAGACGAGCCGCCAGCGAACCACCGTCACGCGTTTACATTTAACTTGCTTGTCTAGGGAAAATCCTTAAGTGCCTGTAGCAAAAACTGCAGTTTTTAGTAAGAATTTCTAATTTCCTATATCTTCTCATTGTTTTATTTCGACAGGTTTTTTTGGTACCGGGCGAGTTATGGTACAGGGTGGGGGGTGGAGGTAGGGGGGGTCACCAGGGGTTTGTCGCCAGGGGAAGGGTCCCCTAGACCCGCATGTATAATAAACACATGAGTTAATAAACACAAAAGCGAAGCCTTCACTTTTTAAACTGAGGGATAGGGCAAAAATCTCATCGTCAGGGGGGGTCGCACCTTTTTTTTTTTGCTGAAGGAATATAGTCAAACACATCTACTAGCTAATGATGCCTAATGATGGGGATGGTCACTGGGGGACTAATAGGAACTAGAACATGATGGCTCTTAACTTGTACTAATCTTACCGTGTCAACAGCTAGAACTTTATAGTTCAATCCAACTAACAGGCCATTTTCCAACTTGTCAACCTTACTTCGGGACTGAGTTGATGGTTGTATCGTTGCAGTGACGACAGAAGTAGAGCTAAGAAGCCTAGCGAGTAATCGCCCAGTATTTGCTGTATCATTACTAACTGGGACGCATTCAGTGATCCCACCGGTAAGGTCAGCCAGGCCGTCAAGGGTTGTGCTATACTTTAGTGCCTCATACGAACCATGGAGCCTAGGAAGAAGAAACCTTATCTTTATCTGACTGCGTAGCTCCTCCCACAGGGCGGGGCCAAAGAAACTCCTCCCTTAAGGCGGAGACTCGTCTCAAGCAGCCAATCACAGGCCTCCTTTGACTTTGTTAAATTTGTCAAGATGAAAACATCAAGGTTCATAACGAGGTTCATAAGTAACAGCAAAGCTATGAGAAAAGCTCAAACATCTCCGTGATGATTCTCGCGCGTTGGCTTTCAGGTGATTTTCACTATGAATCGAATGTCTATCTATCTGTCGACGATCTCTTCTAGCTTTAAGCTATTTGGTTAAAGGACATCTGAATGAAGAGTATTGCTGAATGAAGAGCATTGCCTGCAGAAAACCCAATCCAAATACGAAATAGTGTTTCCAAGCTATGATTTTTTTTACATCTGTCCTTATTTCAGTACCGAACAATTTTAGAAATGAACAAATGTCTCCAATCAACCCGTCTTCTGGAATATTTTTTAACCAGTTAAGCCCAAACGTATATCTAGAAGAAATTCCAATACGATCCGGCCAGCGTTGTACAAGATTTGAATGATTTGCGCTTTTTGTCTTGGAGTCTGCATGTGCAAACCTCCAGAAACGAACATCCCTATTTTGTAAACGTCACGCTCAGGAGAAAAATGCTCTCCGTGGCCATGTCTGTAAATGCATTCTCCATGGTGTGTTCAAGTATGGTTTCATTGTTCAGGTGTCCTTTAATAAAGTTGAGTGATTGAATGAAAGTCATCGGCAAAGTTCCATCGGGAAAAATAATGTCTGGCCGCCGAAAAAGTAAACTAATTTGTTCACCTAGAACAGTGGTTCCCAACCGGGGGTACGCGTACCCAAAGGGGTACGCGAGACCCTTGCAAGGGGTACGCGAAGGAACCAAAATCTTTAATTCGTAACTTCAAAATCTCGCCTTCCTCATTTTTGAAAGCCTAATATTACCAGCAGAGGCATAACTAGCCAAATCGTTTTGAGTTTTTACCGACTGTTTTTTTTTTTTTTTTTTAATAAATGCTTTTACGAAAAATCGCGGCGCTTCGCGTCGACTAGTTTCTTTTTAACCGTCTGGACGACCACTTTGGGAAGGAGTGTTGCCAACAAGTTCGTGACGCCCCTGACTACAGCTAGCCTACTGCTGTAAAATCTTTTCCTGTGTCCAGCAATATTGTTTCAAGAAGAATCGAAGACAGAGCAAGTGATATTGTCATTCAGGTTATGAATTAACCTAACGAAAACGTTTGCGATGCAGTTTGATGAAAGCACGCAGAACATCAAAACCAAACACAGAAACAGGCAAACTGTAAAAAAAAAAATTTGCCGTAAATGACGTCGAGCAGAGATTTCATAATGTTTTAGCTAAACAAGAGCTGTAAGCTCATATGGCACTTGCATGGGTTGAGATGTATTATTTGATTAAAAGTAATTTTCGACTGCGCGGTTCAGATGCGCATTTTAAGGAAGCTAGAGAAAAAGTATTTTATCGCAGAACTTGGCTGTAATGATGCGCACTTTAAAGGCACTAGAAATTCATCTGTAAGGAAGACCCTTGAGGCAAAAACGATATCAGGCTCTTAGGGATCATTGATATATACGTATGATCAAAAGTATTTTTTTTTCCGCTAATGCGGGTAAAATGCGCACTTTAAGGGTGCTAGAAATTTTTTTTTTTTGCAAAACCCTTGTTGCACAAATGATCATAGGTTGAGATGTATCATTTGATAAAAAGTACTTTTCGACCTTGCGGTTAAGATGTACACTTTAAGGGAGCTAGAACTTCATTTGTAAGCAAAACCCTTGAGGCAAAAATGATCATGGACTCATGGGGATCATGGAAATGCATATTTTGCTTAAAAGCATTTTTCTTAATTTGCGGTCATGATTGGTACTTTAGGGAATGGTCGGATTTGAAAAGTGGCGATTTCTAAGCCAATCTTGTCGAATTTCTAATATTCCAGCCAAACTTCATCGTCCTAGCACATCTCTTAACTCGCGATCACCGGAATTCCGGACCCGCCCCTCAAACTCCCCCCACAGTCGCCGGAGCCAATCCGGTTCCGGTTTTGGACTTGTTTGTTATTCCCACAAAGTTCCACCCCGATCTCTCCAGTCCAATCCGGTTACGTATTCCCCCCCCCCAATTGTTGTCGGATCCGGTCCGGACATGAAAAAGATCACCACAGGCCCTCTGTTCAGTTATTAAATTTCACTCGAATCCGATCACCCGTTCCAAAGTTACGCATGGCTAAATATTCCGGATTCCCCCTCCCTCCGATCCCCCCACGTCTATCGGATCGAGTGAATTTTTAATTACAAGTTAGTTTGATCGGGTCCCTGATACGCCTCCCAAGTTTCGTCGTGAAAATCCCAAAAACTGTCATCACCAGAATTCCGGGAAACTCCCTTCCACCCTCCTCCCCCCCAAGTGTCCGGGTCCAGTCCAAACCTGTAAACGATTTATATGGAGCAGATTCTTGTTCTTCCCAGCAAGTTTTACTCCAATCCCTCCACTATAACCGTATCTCGAGATTTCCGGTCTTCCCCCCCCCCCCCCAACTCCCCATAGCTGTCGAATCCGGTTCGGACTTCAAATGGAAGATCAGAGATATGTCATTCATTCAGGTATTAAGTTTCGTCCCAATCCGATCACCCGTTCGAAAGTTACACAACACTCAATTTTCCATATTCCCCCGCACTGAATCACATATACAAACCCCTTTGACCCTCGAATGCACTAGCTCTTTCCGCTGTTAACAGAGTGATCCGATGCAAAGAGTGACGTCACGCCGCGCGCAGACCTACTAGTGAGAAGAAAGGGGTAGGGGTTTTACAAAAACTACTAAATTCTCAGAATTCCCCGGCCCACCACTCCCCCCCAGATGGTCGGATAGTGAAACTGATTATTTCCAGGTTAGTTATATCGGGTCCCTGATATGCCTGCCGAGTTTCATCGTCCTAGGACATCTGGAAGTACCCTAACTCGAAAACAGTGGACCGCCCGACCGACCGACCGACCGACCGACCGACCGACCGAAAAGCGATCGGTATATGGCACTTGAGCGGAGCTGCAAGTGCCATAAAAATAGCTTCAGGTGTCTCATTGATTTTGTATAAATTTCTACAAATATCGTATTTTTAACGCTCTGGAAAAGGGGGTACGCAACATTTTCGAACCTTGATTAGGGGTACGCGGTACGGAAAAGGTTGGGAACCACTGACCTAGAATATGGAATATGAACAAATTCAATGTTAAGTGGGAGTCTTATGGCGGAGCTGGAAAAACAAAATTTGTCGTCCTTTTGTGAAAAAAAGTAAAATTAACTAGAAAAAGTAAGCAAGATCAAACTTACTTCGCATAGGCTTTCTCCAGAAGGCTCGGCCAGAACTGCCCTGACCCCTGACAGTGGGCAAATACCAGCTTTCCATTGAATGTGGGCAAACGGTCGTCAACGACAACTTCGACCCATTCGCCGCACCACCAAAGACGAAATCGAAAAGCTCCGCAGTAGCTATCGTCGGAGTTGCTACTCTCGAAGCTCTGATCGGCCGGGACGACGCGGTAGAAGAATCCTTTCAGAAGATAGAGGGTGCCGATGCAGGAGACGAACCACCGGTCACCTGAAATTAAAGGAATTGACTGGTATGCCGGAAAATGGGGGGGCGGGGCGCATTGCTAGTCGGCAGAGATGGGCGAATCCGAATCCGGATTCGTCCTTTTGGCCGGATTCGAATCCAGGGTTCGTCCTTTTGGCCGGATTCGAATCTTCCGCTTGTCAGGCTGGATTCGGATTCGGACTCGGATTCCAAACCTCCAATCTTAAGAATCCGCTAAAATTTCTAGTCTACATCCTTCCAGTTTCCGTTTTCCCAATGTTCACACAGTGGGCTTAGGCAATCGAACTTTTTCGTCTCCACCACATGCAACCATCCTCAGTAATCTGTAACGTTATTGATTAGCTTAGATATCAGTGCTTTTTATCACCTCTGACTATAACGTATGTAGCCTAGTTATTTGATTTTTTTTAAGGTCAGATTCGAATCCGGGTTCGAATCGTCAGCATGAAATGGTGGATTCGGATTCTTACCTAGCCCTGGATACGGATTTGGATCCTTTCATGATCGGATTCACCCATCTCTGCTAGTCGGTTGAATGATTTTTACGAACACATGAAATAATGGGTGTTTTCCCTGCTTGGAGTTCTGATCCGAAGCCCTAAGGCTGATTAATCTTGGTAGCGACGAGCGGCGGGGAAACACTTAACTCTTCGATGACGTATATGGATCGTAGTCTTTCGTTTGGTGGTTCGATCTAACTTACTGTATTAATCTTTGGGTTCACAAAATATTGAAAGTATTCCGATTGGTTTGGCTTGGCTTCACTCTAATTTGCATCTCTATCTCAATCTCGTCTACTCCAAAACCACTCTCCAGTTCCTGCTTCTCCGCTACCACAATTCTGTCGGTTTTGCACACATCCTGATACAGGGTGGAAGCCTCAGCATCGTGGATGCTTAACCAAAATCTACGTTTCCAAGGGAAATTCTTTTACGTAAATTATATTTTCCGAACTAAGAATAAAATCACTTCTGTTATCTTATCGATGATTAATTACTAATGGCCAACCAAATTTCACACACAACTGTACATGTTCTTTCAGCAAAATCCTAACATCAACCAATTTTATGCACAAATCGCAGAAAACCGACTTCATCCTTTAGAGCAACTAGCCTGTCGATATTGTCAGCTTATTAATTATTCAGTATGTCAAGATGCATTGAGTAGCTTAGTAGACACGTTTTTTCTTCTTGAAAATATGGAGACTTTTAAGCAAAGCCAAATATAAAAAAAAATATCTCAAAATATTCAGATACAAATGTTTACCTTGTATTAATATACCAGGAATTTTTTTCTTTTTGGCTTATTTTCTTGTTAACACATATTTTTAGCTTGCCCAGTCAGATGCTACAGAATCGTCCACTAGATGGTCCCATCGTTGTAAACACAAATCTGGGCCAAAACAATACCGAGGCCAAACCATGCCGAGGCCCTGTGATTTATTTTGTCCTTGTTTCGGCTTAATTTTTTTTTTCCATTTTTGTGCAACAGAAACTTCATGCAGGAAACTCTGTTTTGAGACAAATTGTAGCATCCAAAGCATTCTCTTCGTACAAATTTCAAAACCATACCCGAAGATCTCCCATCGCACCCGGAATATCGGATAACGGTCTAGACATCGAGCCCATCCGGGAATTTGCACCGGATCCTCAGAAAGTATCTTAAAAGCCGCAGAAATTCTTGATCGTACTTATAAAATTTGGCTGCTGATTTTTAACTGTAGGTTTTATTAGGTTTTAAAAAAATATGAGTATGTTAATTGAAGACAAAAATAAAGTTTTTGAGTATGGTAGGTTAAAATTAATATTCTTAGAAAAAAAAGTTTAAATTTTTTTTTATTATAGTGTAGCTGACATTAATAAGGAAAGATTAAGGTAAGTTAGGATTCAATGTCGCCGACGGATGAGAGACGTAATCATCAAGGTGGTGTCAAATCTAGATTGAAAAGTGTAAAAAAGTTGCCACGCAGGAAAAAAAAAGGTCGCAGGACGCAAGAATTACAGAGAAATATAGGAAAATATCTCGTCTTGATCATGAACGACAACAGAGGATGGGTTTGCATGAAGCAAAAGCTGGAAATCGGCATTTAAAGTCCGAGTTTGGATACAATTCTCAAGCAAGCCGATCAGTTCTGTTACGCATCATCGAAACGATAAAGCTGCCATTTTTCCACATACGATGGTACGATAACGTTCAAAACCATCCATAGAATTCAAGAATTCTGGACTTACCTAGTTTTCCAGGTGTGACATCAAAAGGACAGGGGAAGTCCTTGATGAAGACGGGATCGTCAGTCAATTCCTATAAAAAATGACATGGTCAGTTCCGTCCAATTAGAATCGGCGTCATTTTATTACAGGACTGATAAACTCCAGTCAAAGGTTCATTACTCATACGCTTATTTACGACAGGGAGATTACTCGTTAAAATTTAACCGAAAAGGACTGGGATAGGACAATCTAGTTACCCATCACTTATTCACTTAAATTGGCTTGAAGACCCGCTGAAAATGCGTTACTTGGTTGTTCCGCTATTCAGGAATAATCGATTTTCAAATAGTGGAATTTCCGTGTGATTTGTGGTACCTCTAATTTGTTGTATGCCTTACAAGAAAGATTTATGACTTTTTTTTTGTTCAGGCACTAAGCAATCTTCACCAATATCGCCACTGCCCACTGAAAAGCCTTGTTTGTGTTTAGATAAAAATTTCCCGCGTCATAGTAGAATTTTCGCTGTGGGAACAGCCGCAGATATTCTGAACGCCATAACTAGAGCAGATAGTGGCAAAAAAATCCCTTTGCAGAATCCAAATAATTCACTGTATTCAACTAAATAACACAAAAATAAGTTGGCTTTTCAGTTAAACTTTAACTGTATAATATACTTGAATAGGCCTACATAGATTTGGATGAAAGAATTCGGCAGAGAAGAGACTCGGATAACGAAAATATTCGCTCGAAGCTTTTTAATGCGGCCACCTAATCACTGGCGAGTCGAGCAAGCGCCACCCAACTTAGAATCGAATCTGCTCTCTGTTCCCGTGACAAGAGGAAGATTTTCTGTCAACGAAGTCTCATAAACAGTGACACAATACTCTTGATAACTATCTCTCCTTGCCGATGCACAATCTCCGGGTACCTAGTGGAAGAAAGGCAGAAGTGGTATCACAGCTGCTCCCAAAGATCGCCGTGATTGTTTGATACAGGATTTGAGTCGTTGAATTTGAGCCGTTATGGAGACGTTTACTCCTTCTTCCTGAGGATCACTGTCGTGTTTTGGACCTAGTCATATAGAGTATTGGAAAAACATTCACTTCTTTCAAGTCGTTAGTTGCAGTGAGTTAGAGGCTTGGTTGCACCTTTTCTCATTGCGGGTCTAGCCAGTGTTCCGCGACGCAGGGATCCTCAAATTTCTTGCATTCAAACCCAACCCAACCAAGCATTAGGTTCCTCTGTGTGTTGTTTTTTCGCGAAGTATGCGGTTTTTTGTTATTTTCTTTTTTGTAATTGTTTATGGCGTAAGCTGAAATAAAATTGATTGATTGATTAGACGTTTTTCCGTGGCACATTTATGTGTCACACATTTCTTTTCTTTCTTTCTGTTTGTCATGGAAACAGAATTATGTGCCATACACTCGGCCCACAAGTTGAACTTGTGGAAATGCCGTTTCTTCTGTTTTTTTTTTAAGATAAGAATCAGACAGGAATCAGATAAATTCTATATAAGTAGAAATTCAGGCTGACGTCCTTACCATTCCAGCATATTCTTACCATCTAGGGAGATACCCTTTGTTGCCTTCAAAGGGGCCTATCGATTGTCCCTACAACGGTTTACAAGTGTAAAGGTCGGGCTTCACTACCCAGACGCCCCAGAATCTGCGGTCCGGATTATGTGAAGACGGTCCCAAACAGAAATCAAATCAAATGTCTCTTCAACAGTCCACTTTTGGGCATTTTTCAGCACTTCTGTCCTTTTCTTAGATTTTACCACCTCAGCACAATAATTTCTTCAAGTCAAATGAAAACTACTTTCAAATTCCCGCTTCTTTTCACCCAGACTCCGGGAATCTGGTAGATTTTTCTACCAGATTACCGGGCGCGTCCGGGGTGCTTTCAGACCGTTTCAGACCTGTCTTCACTACCCATACCGGTATAGAAGAAAACGGAACCCAGAATCCGGGCGAAAAATCTGGGCAGTGAAGGCCGACCTTAAAGGCGTCCGGCGCCTCGTTGGCCGCTCGGCTCTATATATAGTATCCAATCAAAAATAGTCTAACAGGCCCATGTGAAGGCCAACATTTGTGATTTCTCCATGGATGGTAAGAATAAGTTGACCATTATGTACTAAAAGAATTCTGTGTTTTATGTTTATCTACTTGATAAAGTAGCTAAGGCGTTTTTCCGTGACAATCCAGATTGATGATTTACAATCCGGATTCTCCAAAATGCGTTTTTTAAGACAATCCAGACTTTGAAAAATCGTTTTCTCGGACAATCCGAATTCGTTCATGGATCGTCAATTCGCGAATCTTGTAACGGAACAGGATCGCTGGATTGTCGTTTTGTGACCTCAGATAGTCGATTGGCTGTTTCTCTATGAATCAGTTATCTAGGATTATAATCCGGGACTGTCGCGGAAAAACGCCTCTAATTTTCTTGTTCGGACACGAATTTGCCACTGAATATGAATTTCCCGCCAAAACGTTATGTTGTTTGTTAAACTCGAGCCATAAAAAACCTTGTTGTTGGCCACACACGCGGAAACACTCTTTTCGCGCCACGAACACTTTTGTGGGATCGCACAAAAACACCTTAGAAATAAGAAAATAATATTAGGGAGTGGCGCCAAGACTTATGTTTTACATGCATCGGAAACGTCCCTTACTCGTAGCGCCACTAACTACGCTCAGGACATTCAAAGCGAGACAAACTTGCGGGTTTAGAAAATTTCTAGCGCAGCTAAGATGCGGTCTGCAGACACCGAAGAAACATGGGAGGTTGTATCTTTTTTGTGCTGTGTTCGGAATATGGAGTTATCGACCGCTGGTGCACGACTGATTGACTTTCAGTAGGGACGTTCCCTATCGCTAGTGGTGCTAGCATCGCTGCTACTCGATTGTGTGTCACTTATTCCAGGTCTTGGTGCTACTCCATTGTGTTATTTTACTCCGGTCAGGTTGAGAACAGTGCGCTTTCCCACGGTATTTTGACTCTACAAATTCCAAAATTATAAAAAACTGTTGGGGGTATTATTTGATGTAAATGTAAATAGTAGGTATAGTCGTTTAAGAAGAGTGAACGTAGTTATATGTTATTTTCCTGTATTGTTTGTTCAAGACTGTGTGTAGCAAGGCCGTATCCAGGGGGGTTAGGGGGTTCGATCCCCCCCGAAACCCACAAAAGTAATCGTTTTTTGTAGGCTTTAAAATCTGATCTACGTCTTTTTTGTACTTTTTGGTCCGACACACGGGCAAAACCCCCCCGAAATAAATTCCCGGATGCGGGCCTGGTACCCACCATTGTCGAGATAATTAAATATTCAAATCTTACCTTCGGTCTTTTCCAGACAAACTGGAAAGGTGGCGTTTGATGATAAAAAACTGATGACTGAACAGCTGGGAACTCATGATCTTCCCAAAGAGCGCCACTTTTGTCGAAGTTTTTTCGGATCTGCTCATATTCGCTCATGACCTACACACAAAACAGACATTAAAGTTCACAACCTGCATCGCAAAAAATAAAGACTGCCTTGGAAGTAACGTACAGAAGAGTAATAGTAAACTAATCAAAGAGTATCTAACACTGACAGAAAAGAGGAACTGCACTGTCAGAAGTTTCATAACAGATCGCGCATAACACTTTCAAGAATAACACCTTTTCAGTTAGAAATAAAGTGTTATGACCAATTAAGTTTACACTATGTCGTGCCTAGATCTCCAACAACACCTTCAATTGGCAAAAATACTACACTGTCAGAAGTTACATAACGATAACAGAAGGATGCCCGGTTTCAACAGATAACACTTTGGGATGTTATCTGATAATTTTCTTTCGTTCCCGTTAGTATTTTTACCAATTGAAGGTGTTGTTGGAGATCTAGGCACGAAATAGTGTAAACTTAATTGGTCATAACACTTTATTTCTAAGTGAAAAGGTGTTATTCTTGAAAGTGTTATGCGCTATCTGTTATGAAACTTCTGACAGTGTGGAGCCAGACTGGAAATAAATTTTCAACAGTTGGTTATACCGTAAGCCCAAGGTAATCGCGAATTATTCTGGTGCTGAAATTATAAAGAAAACGAAAGTAATGATAGACGGTAGTAGATCAACAAAATATAAAACTAACGGAAAGAAGAATAAAGGATGGAGGAATATAGACCCGATCTATAGAATCGAAATTTTAATGATTTTATGTAAAAGCAAAATTAGCTTTCAGGTCCGTTAAAACTTGTGAATAATTAACAATCTACATGAAATACTAACAGAACTGAAAAAATAAAAACTACGTGCCTTCCTTGACGTCTCGCTACGCATAGCCTATTTGAACGCGACTTAACGCATGAAGGACGAATTGGGGTTTAACCGAGCAATATAATAGTAGGATGATAGACTGAAGTAGGGCAAATCGTATTAACTACAGTATCATAAAGATGTTGTGAATACGACACTTTCTTTTCTTGCACAGATGGGTGACAAACTTCGCCCTGAAAGCATTATTCTGAGACAAAGGAACATATGATTTGTTATTTATAAGTGACAGACTTAACGGCCCACACTTAGTCAGATTTATCCAATACTTATGAACTGAACTAGTACACTTATGAGCTCAGTGTTAACGGCAAACTGCAAACACAACGTAATTTACATTAATTTATATTATTAATATGTTTACTTTTTCTATTTTGACATCACTGTAACTATGAGAACAAAAAAAAAACGTTTGATGACTTCTGAAAAAATGTGTAAAGGTTGTTTTGGGAGAGCCAAACATTTTTTTTTTACACTCTATCTTTTTCTTTCGAACGAAAAGTGGGTCTTAACATTCACATCAGATAGCAACAAGACCAAAGGTTCCGATGGAATCCCAAAAATTCAATATTTGATCCAGACAAATAGGTTTTGTCTTCGCCAGATCCGCAGTCTTCGCCAGACTCCTTGAACATTTTTACTCTTAAAATTTAGAAACAGATTAAGACGAAACAGCTAATCATTAAGAAAACCAAGTTCAGATATGGATTCAGCATTTGTGTGCCTTACTTCTGCGAATTTTCCGGTTTCGATGAAATTCCAGAACTACTTATCCGGCGAAAAAATAAAGCTAAAAAACGAATTCAGCGTATCTCCTTATCCCTATATCCAACATCTAATCAACTTCAAATAAAAATTTTACTAATAAAACAAATTTTCCGCTTTCAGCCGGATTCCGGACGAACTATATTTCCGGCTAAAAAATGATTGTCATATACGGATTCAGCGTCTCTTCTTACCCCTAAATCGGACATCTAATCAACTTCGAATAAAATTTTACTTTTAACAAACTTTCCGGTTTTGGCCGGATTCCGGGCGAACTACTTGTCCGGCGAGAAAATAGTTTTCACATTCATGTTCAGCATGCCTTCTTACCCCAACATCGAACATCTAATCAACTTCAAATAAAACTTTTACTTTTAACAAACTTTCCGGTTTTGGCCGGATTCCGGGCGAACTACTTGTCGGGCGAGAAAATGGTTTTCATATTCGTGTTCAGCATGTTCACCCCTGAATTGAACATCTAATCAACTTCGAATAAAACTTTTACTTTTAACAAACTTCCCAGTTTTGGCCGGATTCCGGACGAACTACTCGTCCGGTGAGAAAATGGTTTTCACCATCGTGTTCAGCATGTCTTCTTACCGCATAAACCACTATCACATTAGCTGTTTAAAAATATTTTGTTTGCCCCTTAATTTAAACCCCCACCCCTAAATATAGGGCTACAGAACCCATCTACGAACTTAACCTTACTCTTGACCCAACGAATCCTCACACAAAGTTTCATCAAAACATCTCATTCCTTTCGAAAGTTACAGAGCGTACAGGACGGACGGACAGACGTCTGTCTGTCCGTCTGTCCTTTTGCGATGTCAATAGATATCATAGGTATCCCTCCACTTAGGTTTTGGGATCCCAAAAACGGACTTGAATCCCATTATTGCGTTGCGCAGATTTTCCGAACGCAGAGCTTGCGTGGCTTCTTAGTAAATGCAGCGTAGGACTTGCGTAGTTGAAGTTCAAGTTCAAGTTATTTTTACTGATGCGTACGACACACAACTATCATAATACTAATATAACAAAAAAGGGCTCTATGGCCCGTTGGTTGGGAAACAGGTTTTTTAATAAAATAAAATAACTAACTCCGCGTGAAAGCAATTTCTATGAATTTACGCAATTTTTATACGTTACGAGAACTACGTAGGCTTTTTAGGTCGACGTAACGGCTGCGAAGGCAGTACGCAAGAGTCTCGGCAAGAGTTTTTTGTTTCAATCTACTAGGCTCAAGGTTCTTTGGCCTAGTCGGCATTCCTTTTCTAACTCGCTGTCAACGAGGCTACGCACAATGCACACTGAGTACAATTTTCGCAGTTCGATGCGAATCTCCTCCTTGGCTCCGAAATCTTTACGCACAGTACACAGGTTTCCCCATGAATGAAATTATTACGTGATTTAGCCTTACGGCATTTCACAACTAACAAAGGAATAAACTAAACATCTAAATAAACTACAAATCACATAATTTTGTACAAATAATCTGATCAAAAAAACGAAAACAAAAAAAAACACACAGACAACTAAATAGTAGGCTCGGCTACACACCGTGAATTCCATTATCATGCATTAGAAAACGCATATTTTAAAATCAAATCATAATTCCAGATCCAAACGTTTAGTTTTTCTAATTTATTCCAGCACGACATTTCTAAAATTCCTAAATTTAGAAACCAAATCAAGATTAATGGAAAGGGGACATTGATCCTATTAAGTTAAAATATTAAGTCTATACGTACTGACGCAAATTTGCGCATGCGAAATCTTATCGGACTGTATGTGCACGCAGCTCAAAACAATTTTTTATACCAAATTTGCTTGAAAGAGAAAAATTAACGAGAAAACTGCGATAGTACCTAGTACGACCGGGGGTAATCAAATATTTGCCGCGTTTGCAAGGTTGGGGGGGGATTTAGCTCAGAATTTTACAACGTTTTGTACCCTGTGTCCTGAAACTGTGGGATTTGGATATATGTAAATAAGCATTGAAATTTAGTATTAAATCGGTCAATTTACCTAGATGAGTATTTTGTGATTTCGTCCCCTCCCGTCGGACTTGTTCTGTCAACTCATTTCGTCAATTTTTTACTTGTAAGTTTTTACTTGTCGATTTTATATTTCAGGATGTTTCTCGTAAAGTGCGTTAATTAATTTGCTCTTCTAATGTCGTTTGCAAACATTTCGTATGTCTTCCTAACTTACTTCGACTACTTTCGACTTGATTAACTGAATTTCGATCCTCTAGTTGTGAAAGTAAAACCGTTTTGATTTTTTCTTTACACGCGTCTGTCGCATGGTACTTCGGTTACAGCAAACATTACGGTGGATCGAAACGATCAACAGGTATCAGCCCAGTTTATTTTAGAGGAGATGACAACCAAGGAGTTGCTACTTTTTTCGGTCTTTTCTTACAATTTCAGTGGAGCTGATTTTTTAAAAACAGACTTTGAATACCAGTGGTCTCTATTTGTGTAGATTACTCACTATTCTCCTCGCTTCGCTTCTGCTGCCGAGCGTTCCTTATTAAAATCTGTTTATCATTACACTGATCCTCATTAGAATTTGTGCTCTCCAGTAGCGTTTTTTTTCTTGCCTTCTAACCATGTCCACCACAGAAAAGTTATGCCGTGAATCATTATAAAAACATAAAAAATAACCTCAGGTAAGACTTTGATGACTAGAAAGTAACCTTAAATAAGACTTTGAATTCTGATGTTCGGTAGGGAAAACGGTCAACAAAATTTGACTCGCGTCACGGAAACACTCGGGATTAAGTAGGCTATGAATTTTAGACGCAGCGAGATTTTTTTTTTTTATAACGACGCCTTTTTTAAGTCTACTGTACAAATTCACTTCCCGATGACACTGTATTGCTGGAAAGTACAGTGACTTAAAATAATCCCTAGTTTCGTCTACGTCTTACTCTAGCTTTTGCGAGGGGGTACCCACTGTCGGGATCACTCTGTCCGGCACACTCAACTGACGGGCATACCTGTACCCCAATTTTGGGGGTTGGTACCCCTTCGAGCTTTTGTGTAGACAAAGTTCTAACAAAATGTAACTTCTGCTAACAAATGACTAATCTAATTTCTCTGTATAAGCAGGTCTGAGTGTCCCATGTCTCTGACGTATTTTAGTTACAATACCACTTTTGGTGATGACAAATAAATGAAGACACCTAGAATACAAGTAGGTAGTAAAGATTACCGGTCCTGGCTCCATATCCTTCACACGCGTATCCACAGATTTTTCACTTGGCATAGTACGATATGGTATTCCACAGCATCACCTTTGCTAACTTTTACTTCCACCTTGGGTTCGGACATGCATAATGCCATGGTAACATTTGCACGAAGGTTTCGTCATCGGAGAAATCTTCAAGCTCGCTTGAGGCGAGCATTTAATTTGACGGTCAAACGAGCCCAATATCCAGAATGAATACAGAGATTCGATTATCATTTGCTGAATTGCTCATTCTTTTTAGCAGTTAACACTCCGCAAAATTCGGCGTTGATAATGCGGTTTGGTGTGATTTAATGACAACGGTAGACAAACCAAAATTATGCGTTCACGTTACGAACAAACAACCAGGGTCGGGCAGTCGTGACTACAATACTCTTGATGACTAAATCTTTGTGCCGATGAAGAATCGCAGTGTGCCCCGCGAAGATCCAGAAACGTCACAAAAAAACGCTGTTGATTGGTTTACCATTTTGGTTCAATTAGTGGGTTCGTCTCGGTGACGTTTCCTGTTCTTCCCAGGTTCACTGGCGTCTAGTCATATAGAGTATTGGCCTATACCAGTTCATCGCCTTCGTTATCAGCATCCATCACACAGATATAGTACAATAAATGCATAAGCTAAGGTAGCCTACGTGCACACGCAGATCGATTTTCGCAATCGGATGCGAATTTCCTCCTTCACTCCGAAAATTTTTGGCGCATCGCATGCAGGTTTCCCCATAGTGATGCGAATCTCGCATGCGTATTTTCTGATGCGAAACTCGATCGAACTATGTGTGAACCACACCTTAGCAAGAGCGTTAGGCTGTGGTGTGAACGTAGCTTTAGCTTTAGCTAGTGAAGTAGCTTTAGTGATGCGAATCTCACGTGCGTATTTTCTGATGCGAAACTCGATCGTACTATGTGTGAACCACAGCTTAATAAGAGCGTTAGGCTGTGGTGTGAACGTAGCTTTAGCTTTAGCTAGTGAAGTAGCTTTAGTGATGCGAATCTCACGTGCGTATTTTCGATGCGAAACCCGATCGGACTATGTGTGAACCGCAGCTTAACAAGAGCGTTAGGCTTTGGTGTGAGCGTAGCTTTAGCTAGCGAAGTAGCTTTATGGTGGGCTTACACACTGCGTAAAAACCGAGCGTGCTGTGAAATCAGAGCGTATTTTGCGCAAGTATTTGATCTTGAAAAGATTTCTAGCAATACGGACGTATTTATATCCAAAACGGACCGATTTCTTAAATACGTCTGTATTGCCTGAGATTTTTTCAAGCCCAAATACGTGCGTAAAATACGCTCGTATTTCAAAATACGCTCGGATTTACGCACTGTGTAAACGTAGCATCAGTGATGCGTTTTCGCATGCGTATTTTCGATGCGAAACTCGATAGGACTATGTGTGAACCACAGCTTAACAACAGCGTTAAGCAGTGGTGTGAACGTAGCTTTAATGAACAAAAAAGAGAAGGTTATACTTTTTAGAAGGGTAGAGCAAAACTATCATCTTCGGGTAGGTTCAGACCTTTTTGGGATCCCAAAACGTAAGTGACGGATACCTATGACCAGGCGCGTCACTAGCCTTTTACCTTTGGGGGGGGGACGTCCAGTTTGTGCCGACGGACTCAAAAATGTGCCGACAAAAAACACCTTTGCCGCTTCGCGACAACGGCGTAGATTAGTCCTTTAATGTAAATTCGTAAATTTAAATTCACACATTCGGGTTTTCATTGCAGCTTTCGCTAAAAACTGAAGCTCCCAACAACTGTACCCAGAACAGTTTAAATTATTCGCCGCGGGCGAAATAATTTAGATTGTCTTTTTGTCAGGAAAATTTTGCGAAGCTTCCAGCGGCTAAACCCAGAACAAGTTAAATTAATCGCCGCAGGCGAAGTTTTTTAAATCGGCCTTTTTTTCTGGGAAAACTCAGCTTACAAGTTATAGCTATTAAGGTGTTTCGAACCCCAAGAATTTCAATCCGAAAGCGCCAACTCAATGGAACACCGTTCTTCCAAATATAGAATATTACGAAATGCGCCGCAGGCGAAATGTGTAAAACTAACTGTAATGCATTAGTTGAGAGTATCCTTTAATGTAAGTTCTTCTATTTAAATCTACATATTCGGCTTTTCTTTTCACCTTTCGCTAAAAAGCGAAGTTTTCCAACGACTGAACCCAGACAAGTTAAATCAAGCGCCGCATGCGAAATTTTGTTAATCTGTCTTTTTTTCCGAACAATTTTAGGCCATTCTATACCTATACTTTAAAGTTTCTAGCTTTAAATGTGTTTCCAACTACCAAGACTTTCAATCCCAAAACGCCAACTAAATGAAAGACCATTTTTCCAACTAAAAAATATTACGAAACGCGCCGCAGGCGAAATTTTGTGGCAACGCTGATGAGCGATCCGAAATAAAAGTAAGGTTACCTGTGAAATCACAGATCTTTCCGCCAAAAAGTAGTGGCCATCCATAAGAAAGTAGGCACAAAGTTGATTCTTGTGTGTAGAAAATATCGATTTGCCAACGAGACATAAACTTTCGGGATTGGACAAAAGTTTCATGATTTGATTTATTACATGTAATGAGGCTCTGATCTTCCGAAGGGAATTAAACTTTCCGGGTGCGCCCGACAAATATTTGAAGAATTCGATTTCTTGCGAATAAAAATATCCCGATGGGACGACAAGAATACCGACGCCCGACTAAAGCATTCAGGACTCAAATTATTCTTTGTTTTGCCCGACAAGATTTTAAGGGTTTTATTTCTTACGTGTAAATAGCAGCCGATGTGCTGACAAAACGTAAACTTTCGGGATTCGCTTGATAAATGTTTACAGAATTTGATTTCTTACGTATAACAAGACCAAAGTTTTCGATGGGATCCCAAAAATTTAATGTTTGATCCAGACATCTAGGTCTTGTCTTCGCCAGATCCAGTCTTCGCCAGGCTAATCATCTGAGAAAACCACGTTCAGATATACCTCTATAAGCCATATCTATTTTGACGATACTGATCGAAACTTCCTGCTTTACTTCTACCAAATTTCCTTTTTCTGCCGAGCAAAAAAAGATAGTCCAGAATCAAATTCAGCGTATCTCCTTATCCCTATAAAGAACATCTAATCAACTTCAAATAAAGATTTAACTTCTTAAAAAAAAAATCCGGTTTCAACCGGATTCCGGACGAACTATATGTCCGGGTAAAAAATTATTGTCATATACAGATTCAACGTCTTTTCTTACCCTTAAATCTATCATCTAATCAACTTCAAATAAAAATTTTGCTTTTAACAAATTTTCCGGTTTTGGCCGGATTCTGGACGAACTACTTGTCCGGCGAGAAAATGGTCTTCACCATCGTGTTCAGCATGTTTTCTTACCCCTATATCGAAGATCTAATCAACTTCAAATAAAAAATTTGCTTTTAACAAATTTTCCGGTTTTCGCCGGATTCCGGGCGAACTACTTGTCCGGCAAGAAAATAGTTTTCACCATCGTGTTCAGCATGTCTTCTTACCCCTAAATCAATCATCTAATCAACTTCAGATAAAACTTTTACTTTTAACAAACTTTCCGGTTTTGGCCGGATTCCGGGCGAACTACTTGTCCGACGAGAAAATAACTTTCATATTCGGATTCAGCGTGTCTCCTTACCCCTAAATCGACTATCTAAATAGCTTTTAAAAAATATTTTTCTTGCCCCTTAATTTGAAACCCCTCCCCCACCCTCAAATATATGGCTACACAGCCCATCTTCGAACTTGACTTGTACTTTGACCCAAAGGATCCTCCCACCAAGTTTCATCAAAATATCTCAATCCCTTCGAGAGTTATCGTGCTTACAGACGGACAGACGGACAACTTTTGCGATGTCATAGGTATCCGTCACTAACGTTTTGGGATCCCAAAAAGAACCCGATGTGCCGACGATACGGGTCTTCCCGGGTGCGCCCGACAAATGTTTGCTGAAATTGATATTACCGTCTTTATATATAAATTGATAAAGACGGGCTCAACATATGCTGTTATTCTGCTTTCTTCAACTCTATACTGTATTGCCTGATAACTCTACTCTAATATTTCCATCTACCAAAGTGTTACAAGTCTGACAAAACCATACGTGTATTATCTTTCCATTAGGTTGAAAACTCGAGTTCGGACCGCCTGTCACCACTTTCGCACGATTCCGCGACGCCGTCAATCCTAAAACCCTTCCATGAGCGTAGTGAACAAAATTTGTTTGTGCCTAAAATGTTTTTGATGGTGAGTCACAGAAGAAATTGGGTGACGTTCAGCTCTTTAAGCAAAAGTTGAATATTAAATTCGAATTCAAAAGCCCAGTTTTAGAAGTAGGCTTGAAGCAAGCTCGAAGGAGCTGCCTGAAAGAAAGACACCCGAAGCTGAATGTCACGGTATGCTAAAAAAGTAAACGTTTAATCTGCCATTACGAAACGAGAACACGATGAAGAAAAGAACAAAAACAGAGCTAGAAAATTAGAAAACAGTTCACGGGATTAGCTGCCACAACCGTATCATATCTGACGGGTGATGCACCTCAGGTGGGCCGATTATCTTCTTCCGAAAGACACGTCTTGCTTTGCCAGAGTGTGCGGGGTCGAGAATTAACTTTGACAAATATTCATTTGGCGACAGGAAAATCTTGGCACCAATCCGGGGTACCCCAACCGCCTCCGCAATGATTCCAGTGAAGAATACATCATCTATCCAAAAATATGGGGTTTGAGCACTAGCATTTAGCATGAGATCGATAACAGAGCTAGGATACGCTACAGCATATCCATTACAATATGTTGGGTATTTGTCTTTTTGATATTGCTCTTTAGTCACTCTCCATTTTGAACGTTTTCCACGCTGGACCCAGGCGCTTTCAACAAAATCACAGAAAATACTTGATGTGTTCACCTGTTTGTTCACTTGTTCAAGATAAGGCACTAGTCGAGATAGCTGCACTATGATATCATCATCAAATTTAAATAAATATTTCGTGACAGGACAATGATTGGATGTCCATTTTAAAGCCATTAAATGTTTCCACGTCATTTGATGGTAGTGATCGGTGAAGTTGCCAATGACAAGATCGCCATACTCAAAGTACTCTTCATTGACCGAGTCCGATATGGTTTGATTGTCTGTTAAACCAATCATAAACGCCACTGGAATTCCGTGAACGGAACGATTTCCCCACGTGCTTCGAATAGCTTGGCGCAGCTCGATATTGTCCGGGGCGCTATGAACAGCAACAGCATACTCTGTTCCATTCTCACAAAGTGTTTCGTCGACTGCCAATATATCCACTAAATCCGGATTGACAAACCGCACTGATTCAGGTACACAGTCGTCGAACCCGCATTCCTCTTTAATTGCACATTTGTGATTAATACTGTAAAGTACTCCATAACAGAATAGGCACAATCCGAATAGAAGTACGTATTTTAGGCTTCTTGGTGAGCTCATGCTTAGTAGCATAGTCCTTCCGCACCAACATCATTATCCAGAATGACTGCAAATCGACTCTTTTCCAATGTGATAACGTGACGTGACGATAGCGTAAATGACGAACACTGCAAGAATATGAATGAACTGGTCGTTCCCATCCGGGAAGAACTAGACTAGAAGGAAAAGGCAGGTCTGAGGGCCTTGGGCTAGTATGGCTACTGTAATGAGTAATTAAGAAAAAATGAGGGAACCAGCACATGCGGGAGGATGTTTCTGTTGACGGAAGTACTAAAGGGTGATTTTATTTTCTATTTGATTCGATCACCTGGGTACCTTGAAGGTATTCTCGAGGGGTTAATTACTCCCAAAATGGTTGTACAGTTAGTGCCCAGTACCACGGTGCCCAGTCGACACCCACAGAGGCAATACTGATTGCCAAGAGAGTGAGTAACCCCATTGGTACACTCAAGGTACAAACACAGTATCCTTTAGAGAATGGGTGAAATACAGAAACAAGAGCTGTAAGCTCATATGGCACTTGCAAGGCTTGGTAAAAGTATGAAAGTAGGAATTCGCCAATTCGTGGGTCTGTTGTGAACATTTGTAAGAAAACCCCTTGAGATAAGTATAAAGACAGACCCTTGGAAATCAAGAGAATGTATCGTTATGTAAAAAAGTTTATTTTTGTTGCACCTGGCTGTGATGATGTGCACTTTAAGGGCGCTAGAATGTCAAAAACCCTAGTGGCAAAAATGATCCTGGGCCCTTTAGGATCATGAATATATATGGTTTGGTGAAAAGTATTTATTTAACTTTCCGGTTAAGATGCGCACTTTAAGGGTGCTAGAAACTCATTTCTAATCAAAACCCTTGAGGCAAAAATGATCATGGGCTCATGGGGATCATGACAATGTAGGTTTTGCTTAAAAGTATTTTTGTACTTTGGGGTTAAGATGGGTACTTTAAGGGATGATCGGATCAGAGGAGTGACAATTTCTAAGCCAATCTTGTCAAGTCTCTACTGTTCAAGCCAAGTTTCTTCGTCCTAGCACATCTTGAAGTACCTTAAATTGCGATCACCGGAATTCTGGACCCCCTGTCAGCCCCCCCGCCCCAGAGTGACCGGATCCGTTCCGGTTCTGTCACTTATGTTCTTGATCTTCCCACCAATTGTCATCCCAATCGCTATGTTCTAAAAGTGTCACAAAATTTACCCCCCCCCCCCCGACTTTCCAAATTGGTCGGATCCTGTCCGCACTTGAAATGGGACATCTGAAACATGTGTTCTTTCCAAATATCAAGTTTCAGTAAGATCTGATCACCCATTCAGAAGTTGGACAACCTCAAGATTCCGGATTTCCCCTCCCTCCACTTCCCCCACGATTGTCATATCGGAGAAGCGGCGACTGTTCTTAAGTTAAAAATGTAAAGTCCCTGAAATGCCTGCCAAGTTTCATCGTCCTAGCACATGCAGAAGCATCTTAAGTCGGAACTCTAAAGGCGTAAAAATTCATCTGTAAGAAAAACTATTGAGACAAAAACGATCACAGGCCCTTAGGGATCATTGATATATACCGTTTGGTCAAAAGTATTTTTTTAAACTTTTCGGTTAAAATGCGCACTTTAACGGTGATAGAAATAAATTTTGAAGCAAAACAATTGCGGCACAAATCATCTTGGGTTGAGATGTATCGTTTAGAAAAAAAGTACTTTTTGACCTGGCGGTTCAGATGCGCACTTTAAGGGAGCTAGAACTTCATTTGTAAGCAAAACCCCTGAGTCAAAAATGATAATGGGCTCATGGGGATCATGAAAATGTGAATTTTGCTTAAAAGTATCTTTCTGAATTTGCAGTCAAGATTGGTACTTTAAGGAATGTTCGGATTTAGAAAGTGGCGGTTTCTAAGCTAATCTTGCCGAATCTCTAATATTCCAGCCAAGTTTCATCGTCCTAGCACTAATGGAAGTACCTTAACTCGCGATCGCCGGAATTCCGGCCCCCTCCTCAAACTCCCCACAGTCACCGGAATCAATCCGGTTTTGTACAAAGATCAAGACATGACAAAGATCACCAGAGACATGCCCTCTGTTCAATTATCCAATTTCACTAAAATCCGATCAACCGTTCCAAAGTTAAGCATGACTCAATATCTCGGATTCCCCCTCCTGCTACTCCCCCACGACTATCGGATCATGTAAACTTTTATTTATAAGTCAGTTTGATCGGATCCCTAATACGCCTCCCAAGTTTCGTCGTGAAAATCCCCCAAACCGCCATTACCGGAATTCCGGGAAACTCCCCTCAACCCCCCCCCCCAGTGTCCGGATCCAGTCCAAATGTATAAACGATTTATCTAGAGCAGATGCTTGTTCTTCCCAGCAAGTTTCACCGCGATCCCTCCATTCTAACCGTTTCTCAAGATTTCCGGTCTCCCCCCCCCCAACTCCCCCATAGCTGTCGAGTCCGGTCCGGACTTCAAATGGGACATCAGAGGTATGCCATTTATTCAGTTATTAAGTTTTATTTCAATCCGATCACCCGTTCGAAAGTTACACACTACTCCAATTTTCCGGATTCCCCAGCCCTCCACCCCCCCCCAGGTGGTCGGATTGGGAAACTGATTATTTCCAGGTTATTCGAATCGGGTCCCTGATGCTCCTGCCAAGTTTCATCATCCTAGCACATCTGGAAATACCCCACTCGAAAAAGTTTGACAAAAACTACTTAATTTTCAGGATTCCCCGGCCCACCACTCCACCCCAGATGGTCGGATAGTGAAACTGATTATTTCCAGGTTAGTTATATCGGGTCCCTGATACGCCTGCCAAGTTTCATTGTCCTAGCACATTTGGAAGTACCCCAAGTCGAAAAAGTGTGACAAAAACTACTTAATTTTCAGGATTCCCCGGCCCACCACTCCCCCCCAGATGTTCGGATCGTGAAACTGATTATTTCCAGGTTAGTTATATCGGGTCCCTGATATGCCTGCCAAGTTTCATCGTCCTAGCACATCTGGAAGTACCATAACTCGAAAACAGTGGACCGCCCGCCCGACCGACCGACCGACCGACCGACCGACCGAAAAGCGATCGGTATATGGCACTTGAGCGGAGCTGCAAGTGCCATAAAAAACAGAAAATTGTCCTTCGAGAGTTGGCGAAATGCAGAGAAAAAAGAAAGAAAGTGAGCAAAATACAGACACAAGAGACAGAAGAATCCTCAAGGCAGAAAACAGGTGAAAAACAGAGAAAACAGAAAAGAATATATGACTAAAATACAAAGGAGAAAAAGGAATTATCCTTTTGAGTAGACTACACGCGAAATGCAGAAAAACCGGCAATCGAGTAAGAAGCTTGTATGTGTAAAATATTGCTTGTAAACATAGCGAAAACACAAAACTCTCCTTAAAGAAAGGGCAAAATACTGAGAAAGCAGAAACTGTCCTCGGAAAATGGGCGAAATGCAGAGAAAAAAAACCTCAGAAGAATTCGCAAGGTGGAAAACAAGTGAAAACAGAGATAACTGTCCTTACAGAATGGTAAAAAGAATATAGTCCTTTCGAGTACAGAAAAAAAATGGAAATCGAGTAAGAAATCTTGACTTTCCCTACTTACAGATCAGGCGAATACAGACGAAATCCGGAAAAAACAGAAACTATCTTCCGGAAACGCGCCCCTAGAGAGAACAGAAGAATTCTCAAGTAGAAAACAGGTGAAAACATCGACAAAAGAAAACTGACCTTATGAGAAACGCGAAATACAGAGACAGCTTAGCCCACAAATGAATTTTCAAATGTAGAATAAGACCAAAGGTTTCGATGGGATCCCAAAACTTCAATATTTGATCCAGACAATTGGGTCTTGTCTTCGCCAGGTTATTCATCTGAGAAAACCAAGTTCAGATATACCTCTATAAGCCATATCTATTTTGACGATACCCTACTGACCGAAACTTCCTGCTTTACTTCTGCCAAATTTCCGGTTTCGGTCGAATTCCGAGCGGACTACTTGCCCAGCAAAAAAAAAAGAAAGTTCAGAAACGAATTCAGCGTATCTCCTTATCCCAATAAAGAACATCTAATCAACTTCAAATAAAACTTTAAGTTATGTCCGAGTAAAAAATTATTGTCATATGCAGATTCAGTGTCTCTTCTTGCCCCTAAATCTGTCATCTAATCAACTTCAAATACAACTTCTGCTTTTAACAAATTGTCTGGTTTTGGCTGGATTCCGGGCGAACAAGTTGTCCGGGTAGAAAATGCTTTTCACATAACTGTTCAGCATGTCTTCTTACCCCTGAATCGAACATCTAATCAACTTCAAATAAAACTTTTACTTTTAACAAACTTTCCGGTTTTGGCAGGATTCCGGGCGAACTACTTGTCCGGCGAGAAAATGGTTTTCACCATCGTGTTCACCATGTCTTCTTACATCATAATCGATTATCACATTAGCTGTTTAAAAATATTTTGTTTGCCCCTTAATTTAAACCCCCTCCCCCACCAGTAGGGCTACAGAGCCCATCTATGAACTCGACCTTACTCTTGACCCAAAGAACCCTCACACCAAGTTTCATCAAAATATCTTATTCCCTTCGAGATTTATCGTGTTTACAGACGGACGGACTGGCAGACGGAAAACTTTTCCGATGTCATAGGTATCCCTCCACTTACGTTTTGGGATCCCAAAAAGATGAAAAACAGAAGACATGTAGTAGAGTATAAAGCTTGACCTTTCCGTCCTTATACATGGGCGAAAACAGAATTTGTCCTTAGAGAATGGGAAAAATACAGAAACAACAAACAGAAGAATTCTCAAGTATAAACAGGTGAAAAACAGAGGAAATAGTAAAAATTTGAGTGTAGGCCTACTCTATTCAGAGTCAGAAGCTTCATAGCAGATAACACAAGGATGCGCAGTATCAACAGATAACACTTAGGATTTTAGCAGTTACAATTTCCAAACGTTACGCATTCAAACTAGAAGAGTCGAAAAACCGCCGGTCTGCTGACTATTTAATTTGCCATCACTATACCGGAAAAGCGAATAGATGCTTTTTTGGCGGTTTTCCGACTCTTCCTGGTAATGCTTATTCTGTATAAAGTTTAATGCATAACACTTGCAAAATCATAACGTCTCCTCTACAAATAGCTAAATCGCTGTAAACCCGCTGGTGAGGAAAAGAAGGAGTCAAACCGATTGGTTCTATGGACGCGCTCTAGAGCGGGTCAGCGCGTGGAGTACGCCTCCTGCCAGCCTCCTTCAATATTTTTTCTGCGATAAGCAACGACGAAGACGGAAGACAAGTAAACGGGTATCAACATTAGCTCAAAGCTAGAGTAAATACCTCTAGGTCCGCTCAGTTTTCTCAGGGTATTCATAGTCGCTGCATGGGAATAAAGACAGAAGTTCTATCAGATTATTTGTTCTTGGTATTACGGCTAGCGGAAACGAGCAGTAAGCGACATCTCGTGTCTGGGGGGGGGGCACTACGACACAGCTTACGTCATAAAATACAAATGGCTTTATTAACGTCCGAACGTTATTTAGTGGAAAGGCACTGATTCACAACTTCCAACAAGTGACTATTCTCTAAAGCAGCAGCTACTCTTTCCTTATCCGCCAGTTGCTTATTAATGGCGTGTTCTGAAACGTGAGTTCCGGGAGTAATTTGAACACTGACCTTGAAGCGCGGAGGGAGTGAGCGGATGAGTTTGACACGAATAGAAAGTCCAATCAAGGTCGCCATGCTGCAGTGTGGGATGGTGGGAGTGAATGTTATATCGACACTTTCCTTTTCATCGTCAACCTTAAAGTAAAAAGGAGTGTAAGTAGTGAACTGAAAAAAAAAATGCTCCCCCGGCAGGATTTGAACCGGCGACCTTCGGAATAACATTATCTGACACGTTAACCCACTGCGCTACCAAAGGGCCAGCGCTACCGACACTGGAATCCTAGAATTATTTTTGGTTTATCTTGCCACTGTTCAAGTCCATAAAGTACATTTTAGGATTTCATTCCCTCAACTAACGACTGGCTTAGTAGCCCATGTTAACCATGTTTGGTTTTTTTTCCAAAAGTTGAGTAGTTATGAGGAAAGGGATAGGCCGTTGCATCACTTGGCCCCGCCTTATCGGAAGAGCATCAGGCTAACATGGGTCAAAATCTAGAGATAAGTCAAAACGTAGAATGGAAAATCTGAATCAAGTTTGGGACGAGTGATTGAAAATTCCGCTCAGAAGTTCCATAGCATCTGACATAGGTGTATGTTCACGTGCAGAAAACGTATGTTAAGTTTTAGCCATTCGTAAAGCACAACATTAAAGTTTAACCGAAAAGGGCTAGGATAGGACAATCTAGTTACCTATCACTTATTCACTTAAATTGGCTTGAAGACCCGCTGAAAATGAGTTACTTCGTTGTTCGCTATTCACGAATAATCAATTTTCAAATAGTGGAATTTCCGTGTGATTTGTGGTGCATCTATGCGCTTGTATTTTTGCTGTATGCCTTACGAGAAAGATGTATCATTTTTTTTTGTTCAGGCACAAGCAATCTTCACCGATCTCACAACTGCCCACTAAAAAGCCGCATTTGCGTTGAGATTGAAATTTCCCACGTCATAGTAGAATTTACGCTCTAGGGACGGCGAGATATTCTGAGCGTCACAACTAGAGCAGATAGTGGAAAATCAAAAAATCCCTTTGTAGAATCAAATAATTCAGTGTATCCACTTAAATGACACACAAAGAGTTGGCTTTTCATTTAAACTTTAAAAAGTATGTCAAGCGGTTTTAAGTTGTCATATTTTACGGAAAGACGGAAAATTCGGTTAATCGACCTTGTGTCTCAGGCTTGACCCTACATAATATCATTTTGTAAAGAAGTGTAATTAAAATCTTGAACCTCGAAACCATAAACAACAATTAACGCAAGAATGCGCATCCGTGTGTTTAGGGTTATAAAGTTTCGACAGCCAGAACTTAAAAAAAAAAAAAACAGAAAGTCCTTCCAAAAGAACATACTTAAAGGACCCCTCTTGCTTATTCTGCTTTTTATAATATATACAGCTAGCTTCTAAAATCCCCACCTTTCTCCATTGTTTCGTTTTGTGCCTAGGAAACTTTAGCGCTTTTTTTGCCATGCCGAGTTTTGCCCATCACACAACGAAACGTTTGCCGGGATCATTAACGTCTGCTGACAACTCTTTCACACATAAGGATCCGAGAAGCTTTTGTTTATTACTTCTTTTGCTTGCTTATTTGTCACACTTTTTAACCACTGCGCGGTCAGCTTTCAAATGTTTTGTGCCCAGCCGCCTCGGAAAGCAGGAAGGCTGGACATAGTCGACAAGCGCTAACAAGAAAATCGCTAATTTCAGGTGGAAAGTAATGGTATTTTCGAAAAAAAAAAATTCTGATCTATTTCAAAGGGAAAAGATCATTTCTAGTAAGAGTTGTGCTTTACGGCTCCAAAACAACGAATCTTGGCTCAAAATTCCCTGATAGAAGCACAATTTAGCAATACGTACATCCTTGATGTTTGACAAATGGTATTCAACGTTTGAAGGTTATTAGCCTATTTATTTTAATTTTTTTCCTATTTTCTATTTATTTTTCAGACTGGTTGTAAACTGGTTGTAAAGAATGATGTGATAAGTAGCCTAGTTTATTTTAGACGTTTAGTTTTGTTCGTTTGTTAGTTGTTAAATGCCACGAGGCTAAGTCACGTGATAAATTCATTCATGGCCGCCCCTATAGGCTGGTGAAAGAATTCGGCGAAAGGTTTCGATGAGACCCAAAACAGGGATATATTTTCTTTTTAAACATCCACGGTAATGGCGTTATGGAAGCAGTTGAAGCTTTTTGACTAGTAAACAGCAGTTCGTGCCCACGTGAAATTACTTTTTATCACGCAGCTTGTCCGTTTGAAAACTTCATTTTTTTTCGACACGTATCGGCCCAGCCAATCACATGAGACTGAAAGCACCCCTTTTCAGCACATTGTTTTTATTCGGACTCATAATTCTGTCTGATTGCATATTCGTAAGCTCTTAAAGTTTAACTGAAAAGCCAACTTATTTTTATATTGTTTAACTAAATCCCTGCATTACCTGGATTGTGTTAAGGGATTTTTTTTTTATTTTTCACTATTTGCTCTAGAAGACGTTCAGAATATCTACGACGGTCCTCACAACGCAAAATTCTACTATGACGCAGAAAATTTGAATCACAATACAAACGCGGCTTTTCAGTAGCCAGGGATCAGCTCGCGGAAGGTAGCTCACTGTGTGTACACTTATTTTTCATAAATCTTTTTCGTCAAGCAAACAACACAGGTAGAGGCGCATAGAGGTACCACAATCCGACAGGGAAATTCCACTATCAGGAAATCGATAATTTTTGAATAGCGGAGCAACGAAGTAACGCATTGTCTTCCCGTCTTCATGCCTCTTTAAGTGAACAAGTAGTGGGTAACTAGATGGTAATACCCCAGCCCTTTTCAGTTAAACTTTATCGTAGGCATACTGGCACTCGCAACATCTAGACCAATCTCCATCCAAGTCGCCAGCTCCTATCCGGGCTAAGCACCAACATGGTCAAGCTCAAAATAGTGAGTAACAAGAAAATCAGAGAAAAGGAAAAGATTCAGGTACCATATATGAAAGCAAAAAGATACGGATAAATAGTTCGTGGTTTTTTCTTACAACAATTTCTTTTAAGGTTTTTATTTCGTTTCTATCTAACAATCATCCATTTTTTCAAGGCTTAGCCGCTAAGCTAAGGCGAATGGCGTATCCGTCATACAATCACAAAATTTTTCAAAACGAAAGACGTACACGCGGGAACGCGCCCCTACATCGACACGACGCTACGTCGACACGTCACAGAGTGGACAAAATCCGACGCTACATAGACAAATTTCCCGACACTACGTCGACAAGCAAAAGCCGACACTACGAGGACACGACGGTACATCGAACGACGCTACGTAGACACGACGGTACATCGAACGACACTACAGAGACACGACGGTACGTCGAACGACACTACGTCGACAGGTCACTCAGAGGACAAAATCCGTCACTACGTGGAAAATCAAAGAATTTCCATGTAGCGTCGTGTCTCTGTAGTGACTGTCCATGTAGCGTCGTGTCTATGTAGTGACTGTCCATGTAGCGTCGTGTCTACGTAGTGACTGTCCATGTAGTGACGTGTCGATGTACTGACAGTTTTTTCGTTTCGATGTAGTGTCGTGTCTTCGTAGTGTCGTGTCGATGTAGGGACATTGCAACGATTGTGATTGATGTGTTTAATAAACCCAAGCTCCTATAAACAAAAGCAGTATAAGCAAGCATAGCATACAAGGATAAGCACAAACTGGCAAGCAATCATAATCACTACATCTCCCTTCTTTTCACTTTAAACTAATTGGTTCCAATACACCATAACTGCACCATACCATCACTAGCTGAGGTATCACTACATTTATTTACATGCTGAGAAGGCGCTAGGCTCACTTCTCTAGTGTGTATTCCAAATACACAAAACAGTTATTACACTAGTAAATCCACTATCAACGTAACACTTCTTTTCTTCTTAACGATTACGAGAAGGCGCTAGGCTCACTTCTCTGATATGTACTCAACCATACACATCGCACTTTTCACTTAACACAACTATTTACAGGTTCAATCTCTTTGGCGGGTTGATCGCTCTTCCAGATCTTGTTCTTGCAGCAACTTGGGGAAGAGGTGCTGCTTCACATGGCTGAATGGAGGCTTCAGACGAGGTCAGCTCTGTTTCCATTCGATGTAGTGGCGAGGAGCGAAGCGGTGATCTGCTGAGCTGATTTCCGGGTGGTGAAGGTGATTTCTGAGCCGGAATGTCTTTGTTTGGAGTAGAGAATGGGGTCGAAGTTGTGACAGTTGGCCCACCAAGGTCTCTGGTCTCAGAGTCATTGCCAAGGCGGCTTGATAGGTGAACTCTATTCCGTCTTATGACAGACCCATCGTCTGTCTCAACTACATAGGAACGAGGGGCCTCAGACTGGGCAATCACTCTTGCTGGGCTCCATTTGCCACCCGGAGTCTTCTGCACGTAAACTGATTTCCCTACTTCTACTGACGGAAGAGGCCTAGACTTCGCGTCATAATGACACTTCTGCTGTCTCTGGAGAGATGCGCGTTTCTCCAAGAAACTGCGATTACTGACCACTTTCTTTTTTAGGTGGACAGTGGTACATGGTAGAAGTGTCCTCAATTGACGGCTCATCAGAAGCTGGGACGGCGAGGCTAGTCCATCCACGGGTGTGTTCCTATATTCGAGAAGTCCCAAGTATGGATCTTCACTATTCTCGGATGCTTTCGTCATGAGGTTCTTTGCTGTCTGGACGGTTTTTTCCACAAGGCCGTTGGACTGGGGGTAGATTGGACTTGATGTTCTGTGAGTGAATCCCCATGTCTTGGCAAAATCTTGGAATTCAGCCGAAGAGAACTGAGGGCCATTGTCAGATATTAGTATAGATGGGATGCCATATCTCGCGAAATGAGACTTGAGTTTGGAGATGACGGCCTTTGACGTAGTGGAGCTGAGTTTGTCTACTTCGAAAAAACGGCTATGATAGTCCACTGTGACGAGATAGTCATTATTGTTGAACGTGAATAGGTCGGATGCAACTTTTTGCCAAGGAAGAACTGGTATTTCGTGACTGATCATAGGCTCTCGCTGGTTTGATGGCATGTTCCTAGCACATGTTTGGCAACTACGAACATACTGCTCAATGTCTGCGTTCAGGCCTGGCCAGTAAACCAGCATTCTGGCTCTTTGCTTGGTCTTTTCTATTCCAAGATGAGCAGCGTGGAGTTGTCTCAGGATGTCTGGCTGCAATGTCTTGGGTATGACCAATCTCTCGCCTTTGAAGATGATCCCTTTGTGTGTTGACAGCTCATGCTGTATATTCCAGAATAGACGTGCCTCTGGCTGGCATGATTTTCTGCACTTCGGCCAGCCTTCGTGGATTGTTTTCGAGAGAATCCTGAGTTGACTATCCTTGGCAGTTTCTTCTTGGATTCTTAGGATTTTCTCATCGCTTACTGGAAGATGTCTCGAGATCTGATGGACATACACGTCTATTTCTGTTGCTAGTTTCTCATCGATATCCGGAAGGTGGAGACGAGAAAGGGCGTCGGCGATTGGTATTTCTGAACCTGGCCGGAATTGCAGGTGAAGATCGTAAGGTTGGAGTTGTAGCATTAGTCTCTGTACCCTTGCAGGGGCCTTGTGAATGGGATTTCTGACTATTGTCTCAAGCGGGCGGTGATCAGTTATCACGTTGACGCGTCTTCCATAGAGGTAGTGGTGAAAGTGCTTGCATCCATAGACAATCGCGTATAGCTCCTTTTCAAGTTGGGAGTACTTTTGCTCGGTTTTGCTAAGTGCACGTGACGCGTAGGCTACTACCTCTCCATCACTACAGAGGTGTGCTCCCAAGCCATGGCTGGAAGCGTCAACTTTCAGCTCCACATTCAAGCTCTTGTAGTTGAAGAAGGATATGCTTGACACGATTGACTGTTTGAGCTCTGCCAGCGTCTGGTCATTTTCGGAACTCCAAGAGAATGGCTCACATTTGAGTAAGTCTCGAAGACTTTTATTTCTAGTCGACAGGTCGGGAATATACTTTGCGAGGTAGTTCAGCATTCCAAGGAGGGTAAGAAGCTCTTCGCGACTCTGAGGTCTGGGCATCTCTTCGATGGCTCTCAGTTTTTCTGGGTCCGGTTTCATACCATCAGCTCCAATTACATGACCAAAATAGCACACGCTGCTTGCACCGAAGCTGCATTTGTCCTTGTTGAATCTTACACCTTTCTCTAGTGCTCTTTCCATAACAGCTCGGAGTCTTGCATCATGCTCTTCTTGGGTTGCTCCAAACACTAGAATATCATCAATGATGATGGCTACTCCTTCCAGCCCTTCAAATGCTTCTTCCATGCGGCGCTGGAACTCGTCTTGTGCAGAAAGTAAGCCAAAGGGCATTCTTAGGAATCGATAACGCCCGTATATAGTACTGAATGTTGTCATTTCTGATGCGCTTGCAGAAAGGACTAATGACCAGTACCCTGACCGGGCATCCATTTTGCTGAACTTCTTTGCACCATGCAGCTTGGCAGTAACGTCTTCTAAGGTAGGTATGGGGTAGTAAGGGCGCTTAATGCATTTGTTGAGGTCTACTGGGTCTATGCATAGCCTTACAGTTCCGTTCTTCTTTTCGATCATAACCATTGAATTTACCCACTCTGTGGGCTCCTTGACTTTTTCAATGATTCCCTCTCTTTCCATTCTGTCAAGTTCGTCCTTGAGTTTTTCTTTTAGTGCCTCTGGTACCCTTCTGGCCGGATAGACGGTTGGTATGGACCCCTCTTTCAGATGGATGTTGCATTCTCCTTCAAGTCGGCCAATGCCTTCAAAGAGGCTTTTGTACTTCTCTTCTATGCAGGCTTGTTCCGCGTTAACATTCAGTACCAACTTGATGAGGTTCAAGTCTACGCTGGATCGATATCCCACTATCGGGGCTGATGCTGAGTCAACTACGTAGAATCTGTGAGCGCCCCTAGGATACTGTTTGTGGCTACATGTAAGATCACAAGTGCCAATGACAGGGATCCTAGCACCACAGTAGCTGGTCAATCGCTGATTTGTTGGTTGCAGTTTCGGTTTTGGGTCAAGCTTGTCGAAAATATTTTTGGGAATGACATTCGCTTGTGCTCCAGTGTCAATTTTGAAATTGACTGAAAGCTGGTTGTTTAAGGTCAGTGGGACCAGCGCTTCATCTTTGCCACTACCTTTGTCAATGGCATACAGGAAAATTGTTTCTTGATCGTCGACTGCATCTCTGAGCGACTCAGTTTCTTCATCAATGGCGCTTACGTTTTTGTTACTGCGACAGACTCTTGCGAAATGGTTTGGTTTCTTGCACTGGGTACAAATTTTTCCTTTCGCAGGGCATGCGTGATTGGTCGAGTAGGATCCACCACAGAAATAGCATTCCCTACCCTTGGGGTGGTTATTAGCAGAAGTTTTCTGACTTCGGAAGCTATTCCGGCCTGGACCACGTGTGATTGCATCAACTTCCTGCTTGATAGATAATGGTTTACTACCGCTGAATGATTTTAGCTGAGCTTGGGTTGTTTCGTAGGTTCTACATCTTGACACTGCACTTTCAAGAGTTAATGAGTCACCTTCCGCTAACAGTTTTTCTCGAACAGATTGGTTTCGAATTCCACAGACGATTCGGTCACGAATCATCTCGTCTTGTTCTGTGTACGAACATGGTTTGGCCAATGTTTTTAATTCTGTAATGTACCTTTCAATACTTTCGTTTTCTAACTGGTCCCTCTTCTGGAAGATATATCTTGCAAACACAGTGTTTTTCTTTGGGCTTGCATAGTCTTTGAAGTATTTGATAAGGGGTTCAATTTTGTTGGCTTCACCCTTTTCCATTTCGAAAGTATTGAAGATCTCTCGTCCCGTTTCTCCCATCCAGATGAGAAGGTAGGCACACTGAGATTTTTCTGTCTTTTCTGCCAGCGGTCCTATAAGCATCAACCGGGCATGCTGTTCAAATCGATTCCATTCATCTGCCAAGGAGGTGGCATCCCAGTTGATGGATGGCTGTTGGACTTCCATAGTGCTGTTAGTATTCAATGCCAAGATCCCACTTCTGACACCATGCAACGATTGTGATTGATGTGTTTAATAAACCCAAGCTCCTATAAACAAAAGCAGTATAAGCAAGCATAGCATACAAGGATAAGCACAAACTGGCAAGCAATCATAATCACTACAGACATCATCCCGTACACGCTAAGCTATCGTGCACTGAATAATTCATGAGCGAACAATCGACGGACTCATTGTCTAAAAGGGTTCATTACTTGTTTCTGTTAGTTACGGATAGTGTTAAAAGTTTTCAGAAAAAAAGCTATGGCACGGCAGTGTTTACAGTAATACTTATGTCCATCCACCCCTTTAACTTTCAAATCACCGGATTCGAGCTAAGCTACACATTATGAAAAAATAGCAAAACCAGTGGATCCCGCATGTTCTCTTAGCCCTGCACACACAGTAACAATGTGGAATATGTCATTGGGAAGAAGCAAGCTCTTCGAGTGACAACTGCTCTTCTGAACTTGCGAACAAACCTAACAACCAAGCAAGAAAAGTAATTAAAAGCAGTAGTTCCTCTTGTTGGGATCCCAAAACGTAAGTGGAGGGATAGCTATGACATCGCAAAAGTTGTCCGTCCGTCTGTCCGTCCGTCCGTCTGTCCGTCTGTCCGTCCGTCTGTAAGCACGATAACTCTCGAAGGGAATGAGATATTTTGATGAAACTTGGTGTGAGCATTCTTTGGGTCAAGAGTAAGGTCGAGTTCGTAGGTGGGCCCTGTAGCTTTACATTTAGGGGTGGGGGAGGGGGTCTAAATTAAGGGGCAAGCAAAGTTTTTTTAAACAGCTAATGTGATAGTCGATTATGGGGTAAGAAGACACGCTTAACACGATTATGAAAACCATTTTCTCGCCGGACAAGTAGTTCGTCCGGAATCCGGCCAAAACCGGAAAGTTTGTTAAAAGTAGAAGTCTTATTTGAAGTTGATTAGATGTTCGATATAGGGGTAAGAAAGCACGCTGAACAAGAATATGAAAACCGTTTTCTCGCCGGACAAGTAGTTCGTCCGGAATCCGGCCAAAACCGGAAAGTTTGTTAGAAGTTAAAGTTTTATCTGAAGTTGATTCGATGTTCGATATAGGGGTAAGAAGGCATGCTGAACAAGAATACGAAAACCGTTTTATCGCCGGACAAATAGTTCGCCCGGAATCCGGCCAAAACCGGAAAATTGTTAAGAGTTGAATTTTTATTTCAAGTTGATTAGATGTTGGATATAGGGGTAAGGAGATACCGTGAATCCGTGTTTGAGCTTTAGTTTTTCGCCGGACAAGTAGTTCTTGAATTTCGCCAGAATCGCAAAATTCGCAGAAGTAAGCTAGGATCGTTTCGATCGGCTTATAGAGGTAAACGCACATGCTGAATCCATATCTGAGCTTGGATTTCTTAATGATTAGCTGTTTGGCCTGGCGAAGACTGGATCTGGCGAAGACAAAACCTAATTGTCTGGATCAAATATTGAATTTTGGGATCCCATCGGAACCTTTGGTCTTGTTTTTTCCTATAGGCCGTTTTTGTACTCACTGATTACTGCTCCCTACTGTTATACCCCGTTTTCGGAATCACTAGTGTCTTCACTGTCAGAAGTTACATGACGGATAGCACAAGGATGTGCAGTTTCAACAGATAACACTCGGGAAGTTATCTGTTACGATTTAGCAATGAAGGTTACGCATAAAAAGCATTGCCAGGACGAGCCGAAAAACCGCCGACAAGACTTCTGCTGACTTTTCTGAAATCACGTTTTTCCGGCTATTCTAGCACGCATCATAATGTTTAAAGCACAACTCTTTCAAGAAGTGCTCTTTTCATGACAAAATGGCTAAGAAATATAGTTTTCAAAAATACCATTACTTTCCACGAGAAATTAGCGATATGTTAGCGCTTGTCCAATCTATCCAGCCTTCCCTCTCTCCGACGCGGAAGCTGGACGCAAAATATTTGAAAACTTAACGCAAAGTTGGAAAACCAATCAAAACAAAAGGAGTCCAACACAGAAGGTAGCCCCCTGATGGTCTATCATATCTTCCAAAATTATAAAATAATAGCCTACTTTGAAGCTTCTCATGTCCTTATTGTAAAAGACTCATTGACGGGCCTTGAAGCTTTCGGCGACGTTTGTGTTGCGCGACTGTCAAAACTCGGCTAGGCCAAAAAAGCGCTAAAAAGTCGTAGGTATAAAACGAAGCAACGGCAAAAGGCGGTGATTTCAGAATCTTAAATCCCATAAGGGAGCTAGGGATAATATGAAAGGCAGAAAAAGCAAGACGGATCCTTTAAATGCGTAACGTTTGAAAATCATAACAGCAAACATCCTAACTGTTACCTGTTGTAACTGCGCAGCTTTGCGTTACTTGTTATGAAACTTCTGACAGTGTGGTTTCACCCCACTGGTGCGGTTTCATCAGTCACCCGATAGGGGGGCAAACTCTAGTGGGAGGCCATCGGGAGGCGGTGGGGACCAAAAAACTACTTTGAAGAACCAGCGGACACTAGTGAATACTGAATACAAACAGAAACTACTATGGGACTGCAACGAACACACCTACAGTCAAGAAAAGTTACCTGGATTCTTTCTTCCTCTACAACATGAAGCTCCTCTAGCGTCAGTGGATGTTCTGGATCGTTGATGGAGCGAATCAAATCTGAAATGGAACTAAAATTGCAACAACACAAAATCTAGTTCACACTGGTACATACTCAATAGTTGGAAGGACAAACCTCCTTCCAAAATTTACTAAAAGCTGGCATCTTTGTTCGAACCAGGGGTGTCACGTATAGGGGGGAGGAGGGACCCCCCACCCAATGTTTGAAGACTTAGAGAGACCTTGCAACTGGTAAACATATTCTATATCTCCATACACATGCCTCTAAGCACAAGCATTATCTCCATACACATGCCTCTAAGCACAAGCATACGATAGGTGTCAATAGGGTAATACATTTATGTGACTGCCTTCTCAGCTGTAAGCTACTTGGCTAAATAAATTGATTGATTGACTATTCAGTCACTGTAATTAGAGTTCCCATTATATTCTATCTCTCCATACACATACCACTAGGCACAAGTGTACAATCGGCTTATACAAAAATTTTCCTTACCAAATATTTCCCTGCTGTCAAAGACATCAACGACAGAGTCTTCATAGTCTGTGTCAGATAGAGTTCTTGATGCAAGCTTTACAAACAACTTCGGGTTTACGTTCTCTAACTTTTCTTCCGTTCCCATAAGTGATATCTGAATAACAAACATATTATTTCCTATCTACGTGAAGTCAGGGGCACAGTCTGGCTTTAAAGTTTGGGGATGGCCACAATGGAACTTGATAATATAGGCTACTAATAACATTAATTTCATACTGATACAAAAAAAAAAACATCCAGATACTACAGGGCTGTCTACAAAACGAATGTGCAAGTTTAGAATTACAGATTGCTTTCTTAATTATTTTGGTTGTTGTTGTTCTGTTGTTTCTTTTTTTCATGTTTTACCATACTCCGTCTTTACCTAGACGAGGTATAAATAAAATTTAATTTAATTTACACTCCCGTCACTACAATGATCTGATTCTGGCTGCCTAGAACTATGAATTCCTTTGCAGTTGAACTACTGTTGGGAAATACTTCAGCACAAAGGTAAGTACTGAAGCAAAAAATCGTAGTCTTGGCTTGGCAGGAAAAAGACGCGCGGCGTAAGCCCTGTGCGCCACCAAACTTAACGGATTTGTAAATATTTTGGCAGATACCCAATACCAAAGAGTGATTCTGAAATCACACGTATGACAAAAATCCTGCTCGGGACACAAATTCACAAACGGCAAAATCGTAGCACTTGTCCTCTCAATTCAATCCAATTCAATTTATTTATAACCCGTCAAAAAAAAGGAGGGCGTGTAACCCTAGTGTCGGAGTACAAAAAAAAGAAAAAGGAAAAACAACAACAAAGAAAAAAGACAATGTACGTATTAAAACTTCAAAAGTAAAAAATCGTAGTACTTGTATTCTCAAATCAATCCAATTTTTGAGAAGTTGGTGTCGCTCTTTGTCGCTCCGTTTTGGCGGCTCTTTTGACCTGGTTAGAAGCTTCAAAAAAATGGTAAAGATAAATCAAATTTTAGCTCTAAAGCAGGGCTATTCATTGCTGTAATCCTTAGACCACACAAACCAGCTGGTAAGTAGTAATTAATTTGTATTTAGAAAGGCCTCCCACTCACACCTGGGGGCATGCCACCCGTTTGTGAATGGTTATCAAAAAAGGGCCTAGTGTACTACGACACTACGTAGACTGGTCAGGTACCCCTCCTGTATACCCAAAAAATAGGGGTTTGTGATAGACTGGAGCACTGTAGACAGTTCAGGATTTGCGTACGACTGAATACTTGGCATTATATTCATCTACAGAAGAAACTGTAAGTAAGACGACAAGCAAAAACATACGTTTAGTTTCTCCAAAAGAAACCTCACTAGTATCAGGTTTTAAATCTCTCGCGGCTCTTCGATTCGGCAGCGTTGCCTACTCTCTTGTCATCAATCATGGCGCGTTTCTTCTGAAGCGCCGCGGAGCGGAAAGCAACCCCTGATGTTTCCAAGATCCAGTAGATCCGAGATAGTTATTGCGGAATCCACAGCTTATTTATCTACCTAGATACGTAAGCTGTGGCGGAATCTCACTGCAAGGGTCTGTCCCTGCGCTTATCTGATGCTCTCTGATACACTTATCGGTAATAACAATGATACGAAAACCTAAATCCTAATCCTAACCAGAATGAAGAAGATGTCTTTTCTCAAAATCAGTTTTAAATTATAATCAAACGCAACATTAATCTCAGAAAATCTTTATCAAAGAAAGAACACCAACAACTCTTGAAATTGGTCCCCCCCCCCCCCGGATCTAAAAGGGAGTCCTTTTTTATGATGTTGAGGATCCCCGTCCGTGGGGGACAAAAACGCGGGGACTGCTGAAAAGGAGTCCTCGTGAAACGGCTAGAATTAGTGTCGAGCCGCCGGAATTCTTGCCAAGATTTTCCGCACAAACAAAAATAAGAAAATCCGGCTGGTAAACTTGATTGCCTATTAGCTGCATTAAGCTAGGTGCCCACAGAACGCGAATTGGGCGAATTTGACGTCGCGAGCGGAAAAAATTCGTGCCGCGCCGTTTCAACTCCAAGTCGAATTTGTTTAGCGCCGCGTGGTGGAAAAGATTCGCGTTCTGTGGGCACGTAGCTTTACCGGTGTGGTGACTGGCAAACGATGCATGCCAAGGACCGACGCCGGATTGGGACTAAAAAAATCGCTGTACGAGGCTAGAGCCTGCTAAAGTTCCATAGCCGGTCGTGCCACTTCTATTGATGCTTGCGACGGTGGCATTCAAAGTATGCACAGGGACCCATAAATTTCCTGTAATGCCTCGCCATTCAGGGGGCTTGTCAATAAGAGATTTCTGATGCTATGTTGACCGACCGGAAGATAGTTCGAGAAATACCCACGGTCCAATCACGTCCAAGGCCAGATAGACCAAATTTGGGATTGGCTTCTGGCGCCTTGAGGGAGGAGTCTCTTTGGCGCGCACGCCCAATGAGGCAAACAAGAATGCCGATTCGACCCAAATGGAATTTTTGGAAAGTAGGCAAGGGTCGGGCAACATAAGCAACATAGAAGCATAGGAAATGACAAGCTTCCTGTAAAGGAAATTTATGGGTCCCTGGTATGCATTTTGTTACTCCGGGTCTGGAGCTTGTGACACATCGCTTTCTGTACCCTGCGAAGACAGCATTTGCTTTCGCCGATGTGGTGGCGGTTTCGGTGCCAACAGAGCCATCAGAGCGGATGATGGAGACACAAGTATGGGGACTGATTGACCGCCTTGAGGTTACGTCGACCGATCAAGGTGACAACAGGGCGCGATCCCGACTGATCAGCATCTTTGTCGTTTTGCAAAAGTTGATCTTTGGCTGCTTAGGACTCCAGACTGATCAGGGCTACTTATTTCATCCAGTACTGCTAAGAACGGCGATGTCGTCGGCGAATTAAACATCCAAGAGCAGAGCATTCTGACGGCAAACTTCATCTCGAAGGTTGTCTTTTTCTGATGGTTTTGTTGGGTAAACAGCACACTCGAGTAGGTCAAGGACCGGCCGATGAAAAATCTGTAGCCTGCGTAGTTGTATGATTGTCGTACGAAAAAATTGCATGTATTGATATGTGACAGTATAAAATACTATCATTTAATGGTGCTCAGGCTGGGCCAATCTTAAGCAGTAGTATCCAGTAGCATCCTGTCTATGCTACTATCTAGTAGCATCCAGTCTTGCTAATAGTAGCATGTAGTAGAATGCAGTAACACGATAGCCTTGACATAGAAGCATGTAGTAGCATCGGTTCGTACTGCATGCTACGTTTCGTACAACTTCATACTGCTAATTTTGAGACAATTTTTCATCGGGTGAGGCACATCCAAGGTATAGATCGTGAAGGGATGGTAATTCCTTTATTTTGTCAGCGCTGAGCTCCCTGAGTCGGTATAGAGCGTGTTCCATCCTTTCAACTATAGTAACTATTGGATAGTATTTTCGTTCAAGCCTCGGGAAAAGTTACTACGCTGACCGGTCATCCCTTCTCGAAATAGTAACTAATAGGAAGAACAAATAATCAGATAGGACTTCTGTCTTTAGTCTCATGCAACGACTATGAATACCCCGACAAAACTGAGCGGACCTAGAGGTATTTACTCTAGCTTTGAATTGATGTTGATACCCGTTTACTCATCTTCCGTCTTTGCCGTCGCTCATCGCAGAAAAAATGCGTACTCCGCGTGCTGACCCGCTCTGGAGAGCGTCCGCAGAACCAATCAGCTTTGACTTCTACTTTTCCTCACGGCGGTTTCACAGCGATTTAGCTATTTGTAGAGGTAACGAAACGTGAAATGGCGTGAAGCTACTAACCTCCGCTCGGCCGTAGCGGACAGAGTATGGGAAAACATTCGACTCCGCATGCATAGTCATATTACGGAGATAGGGAGACGGAGGTTCTGTCAGATTATTTCTTCTTGCTAATAGTTACTATTTGCTTACCACGGTCGGGAGCGTAGTCAGCGCGGTAAGTGGTAACTACGATCTGTGTGACATGATTAGTCCGATTATCCCGTGGCACGATATTTGGCCGAAAACAGAAGAATTTAATTCCGGCCTTGACGCCAAGAAGCCAGGTTTCGTGACGTCATGCGTGGTAATCACGGTAAGTAGCGTGGAACACGCTCTGAGTGTTTTGTTGAGTATAGCACACTTGAATAGGTAAGGACTGAGGCACATCTATCTCTGTCCCCATTATAGATCGTACTGGTAAGGTAATTACTTAATTTTGCCATCGCAAGCATATGATAACCATTAAAGTTTAACTGAAAAAGGCTGAGAAAGGACAATCTAGTTACCCATCACTCGTTCACTTAGAGCGTGTCCGAAAGCTCGGAAACGAGCGAAAATGCTGAATTAATTCAGCATTCTATGCAGCATTTCGCTTTCGGACTTAAATTTTCGCTCAGTTAATGCAGCATTAATTCAGCATAAAATTCATCGAAAAATTCAGCGAAGATGCTAAATTTTACGCTGAATTTTCAAGAAGAAACTGGGGAGCTGGCGATTAAGTCTAAATTTCGGAATTAGAAGTGTCAGAGAAGAAATAAAGAACGTGTCCGAAAGCTTTTATTGCTGTAAATGCTGCATTTAAGGCTGCATATAAGGTAAGAGCTTTCGGACGAAAAAGAAAATAAAAATGCAGCATTAAATGCAGCATTTACAGTCCTGAAAGCTTTCGGACACGCTCTTAAAGAGGCGTAAACCCGATGAAAATTCGTTACTCCGTTGCTCCGCTATTCACGAATAATCGATTTTCATATAGTGGAATTTCCTGTCGGATCTGTGGTACCTCCATTCGCTTGTTCCTGTGTTGTACGACTGACGTAAAAGATTTACGAGAAATAAGTGTTTGTGAGCAATGATCACCTAGTTCACCACTGGCCACTGAAAACCCGCGTTTGTGTTGAGATTGAATTTTTCCGCGTCATAGTAGAATTTTGCGTTGTGAGGACAACTGTAGATATTCTGGGCGTCATAGTGAAGCAAATAGTGAAAAGTAAGAAAAATCTCTTGACGCAATCCAAATAATGCAGTGTATTCATTTAAATGATACGAAAATAAGTTGGCTTTTCAGATAAACTTTAAAAAAGGATTTTGTACGTAAAACTGGTACTCTCGGGCCACCTAGCGGCTTATTCTTCCGACGAAGGTTCTACATTATTTGGCTACTAGATGGCATGACAAAGTTGTTCTTAAGCTTTGCTGTCATTTGGCTTTGGCTTGGAGCCAGCAAATCACATCGACTATCAACGTTGATGCATGTGCTAATTTTCTGCAAGGACAGCAAATTTTAATTCTTGCACAGGACAAGCAAAGAGTTTTTGGAATCTGAAATGGGAGATAATAAAATAGAAGTACATGAGGAGGAACATCTTCTAGCTGGTCATCCTCCAGCAAGTGAGTAGCCTGTCCTCTGCTTAGTAGTGCTTAGTCTTAGTGCTTGCTTATTGTTGACACAGTCACAAACTCACAGCAGAGGCTAATAATACTAATTAACTGTTTTATTTACAATCAGTTCCGTTAAGTATTTGGCCTATTTAACAGTTCTGTGTGCTTAAAAACATGCTCTAAATATGCTGTTTCTGCTTTGAAACAACTCTGATTCTCGGTTTTCTGTAGGCTAGAAGTAGTAGAAGATTTCATCTGTACCAAACAGCAGTCAATTTTTTTGCCAAAGGAGGTCGAGTTTTGGTCGAGTTTTCTGTAGAAGATTTCATCTATACAGGAGGGCTGCATGAAGCCGCCACTCTAAACTAGGGTGGCCACAAAAACACCTAGTGGCCAAAATTGGCGATTTTTTTGTAATGAATGCAGGAATTGCTGTGAATTTTTCTGATCAGTTTTACCTATCTAAAACATCTTAAAAAAATATTTTGAAAATACCATTGCATTCAGGACAAAATTGTCTGTCTTGTAAGGCCATCAGTAAGATGTCCTAGCTATTTAATATTATTTCTTAATATTCAATGTAAATTTAGATGTAAAAAAAAGTAGCTGAACTTGCCTACAAAAATTTGTTGATACTAAGGAGGAAAAGTCAGCAGCCTATAGCAGCAATAGGTCTATTGGACTATAACCTTAATGATCTTATTCATATTTTCTCATCTAACTCACTTGCTGGGGCTCCCCATGCACTCAAAACCAGCTCAAAATACCCAGTTTCATAGAATTTCATTGAAGCACATAGTTCCAAGCTGGTCACTAGATGGACAAAACCCTAAAGTCAATGGATGAGCATAGGCATTTTCTTATGTAAAATACTGTTTTCTAAAGAAAATTTAGGATGCTTAGAGGCAAGATAGAGAGGTGATTTTGGCCTTAAATGAAAGCTAAAAGAAAGGAGAATCACATTATGATCTTCAACAGCTCAGGTTTGATTTAAAAAAAAATTACTGGCTACCCTATCTAAACTCCTATTTTGCGGAAATGACTTCTGGAAACATAGTAAAAATTTAAATAAAATTCAATGGAGCATCTTGAAAGGAAGCTCAAAACCTTCACTTGCTGCTGGTAACTCAGTTTACTTGTAATTGTTCAAGGCTAAGCTGGCAAAAATGAAAGAACACAGGCACCCAAGTGATCATGAAGCCGCCCACTTTGCTAAAATTTGTATTTTGCTACATTACGAATGCTAGAGGCCTGCTGTTTGGTCAGAGAGGTTCCTTGACCTATTGTAAATAACAAAATTTGCTATTTTCTTTGAATTTGCATGATTTTTCCAGGGTGGCAGCTTCGTGATCCAGGGTGGCAGGTTCATGTACCATGGCCAATTGGAGTCAAATCTGGCTCAAAACAAGCCAAATAGTAATAAACAAACATCTAAATGAGTTAAGAAGTTACAGTTTCTAAGATTTCTTCTTTTAGTGGCTTTTCTAGGGGGTGGGCGGCACCATGGGACGGGCAGCTTCATGCAACACTCCTGTACCAAACAATAGGCGAGCTTTTTGCCAAAGGAGGTCAAAGGCCTCTCTTCCAAGTCCCCTGGCCCTCTAGACTCTGCCCTTTCTGCTAATTTGACTGTTTTCTGCCATTTCTGGTAAGCAGGAGTCTGGCGCCGTTCTCCTGAGCAAATTGGTCAACTCACCTGGGGGCTGCCTGTGGGTTGCCTATCCCCTTTCTCCACAGGCCTGAGCAGAAAGGAGAAAGGCCTTGGTCCAAAAACGGTCAAAAAAGTAGTGAGGAGTAAGCGCTTGGTGCCAAAAACGGGCAAACAAACCAAGGCCTTGGTAGATAGGTGACAAAAAATGTGACTAATAGCAAAGTAAGACAAAACTGCACATGCATTCACTCACATCCTTCCATTGATTATTCAGGAAGAATCTCTAACCCCCTTTAGCTGATCATCTTGTCACTGGTATTGACAATAGGCTATGTTGACTCTGGCGATCCCAAATTTCTTCCATGAGCTTAATCTTTGATTTGCAGTGACATATTTGTTAGATATGAACTCGGAAACAGTAGGAAAAGAATTGTTGGTGCCTGCTGAAATCCTGTTTTGTTCTGATGGTGAACCACAACACCAGCTGGGTTTCTGAGTATTGTGTTATGATTATACACATTTAAACAGTGGATGTACCAGTTCTAATCCTAATCCATCTGCTTGATAAAACCCTACCATTGTGCGTCTTCATCAGTAACAGATGAGATTTCAGACACAAAACTTCAGGTTATTAGGGAATAGACTAGGAACAAATAAAATGCTGCTCGAGTAAACAATAAATATTATTTCTTTCTGGGCAAGATGCTAATCATAGTTACTAACAAAGATGCCGGTTCTGATTTTGCTATTCTATAAACTTGCTGGGTTCCCTTTCATGTAGATGTTCTGAACTGCCTCGTGAGTTGAGGAATCTTTGTCTCTGTCTCAGAGCTTAGGCCAGTGAGCCTGACTTAAGGTAAAGCAATGACACAGTTTTGTGGGCCATTTTAGTGCTTGGTGTGCACAACTGAGGTTGAAATGATCTAGCTTTTTATGCCTAGCTACTGGTTGTATTCTGGTAAACTCCTAAAACCACGAGGGAGCTTTGTCACATAAGAGCTCTGAAGTTCATATCTGTCATATATGCTCTGTTCTCTGCAATTTTTCTTTTGTATCTGTTTTGTTGGTATGAACTTCAACTTAAAACCATGACACCAGTAGTTAACAGACATATGATTATGTATGGAAGCTTTGTACAAAGACACGGAAAGACAGATAGGTAAGATGTGCTCCAGTACCATAGTATAGTTAATATATTGCTTTCATTGTTTCAGTGAAGGTGGGTGGAATGAGGGTTCCTCAACCTAGGATACATCATCCTGAATCAGCATCTCCACCGACGGAAGAAAAAGAGCCACAGCAGCCAAACAAGTATGTCCCAAACCAACATTGACTGTGATATCTGAATATCTGTTACCACGGTAACTGGCCAGATACCACAACTGCAAAAACACCTTTTGACCGTGGTATCAGATACCACGATAACTGCAAAAACGACTTTAGACCATATCAGATATCATGGTAACAGCAAAAACGCAACTAAGGTTTTAGAGAGCTTCTTCAGGTTTCTACAGGAGAAATCCTGATTTTGCTCCAAGCTGCAATTTAAGGTAAAAGTCAATAGTTGCTTTTTTGCGGATACCATGGTATCTGTTACCACGGTAACTGGATCTGCAATTAGTCGTTTTTGCAGTTACTGTGGTATCTGATACATGGTCCACTGCAAAAATGTGAACTGATTAGATGAATTTGCCTTCTGCCGGGATCACTGTTCCTGGGTCCGGCTTGTACCGGAATATTGTAGTGGTTTGCGAACTCTGTTCACAAGCCCTCGGTAGCTCAGACGGTTGGAGTGTCTGCCTTGTAAGCAGAAGGTCCTGGGTTCAAATCCCGGCTGATGAGCATTTTTGTCTTTCAGTTCACTACTTCTACAGAAACGACTATTGCTGAAATTGCACTTCTCGAAGTCATCCCAAAAGAAAAACTGAAATCCAGTTACATCACTAAGTGCTGAACTTCTTTCTCACCAATTTGACAAAATTTGATGGAAGTGAGAAGACTTTTCAGATACCAGGACCAGATACCACAGTCGGACGGTGATATCTGAATATCAGTTACCACGGTAACTGGTCAAAAACGCCTTTTGACCGTGGTATCAGATACCACAATAACTGCAAAAACGATTTTAGACCGTATATCAGATACCATGGTATCTGCAAAAACGCAACTAGTGTGTGAGGTTTGTTGTACCGTACCCTTGCTGATCCCTTGATTATTGGCAAACAGTTCACCATATGATAGAATTTCTGATTTGATTATTCCTTCTTCTCATGTCACTATTTACAGGGTCAGTCCTAATGCTGTCATAACTATGGTCTCTGGTGCTCCAGTGAAGCTCAAAGAAGCGTTCCCACCCGAGGCCGTGCGGGTGGCTCACGACGCTAAAATTCCGAAGCATTCAAAGGTATCCACTGGACATCCATTGGAAGCCGGACCGAGGGAATGCACTAGGCTCATTCAGCCGATGACTCATCAGATGACTCATAAGAATGTGATTAAACAGTCGCAGAAGGCCCCCAGAACAAACAACTAAGTTTTAGCCTTGGTCGCCTAAAATAGGGGTTATGTCCTAACGTTTGAATCCATGGTATGTGGGACATGTATCCTTTTGGTTTATGGTGCGTTTACACACTGGTAAAATCGAAGCGGATCTGATTGTCTAGCGCAAAACGTGTGTAAAATACAAATGTATATGAAATGCGCCCCTATTTTACGCAGTGTGTAAACCCAGCATACGGAATTTCCAGTAGTTTTATTCCAGGTGGCTTTGGCGGTAGCAACGCGCTCCATTTGAATTTGTGACCTAAAGTAGGGTTGAATCTATTGTGTGTCGGACAGTCTTTCTTTGGTTTAGTAATTCATACTGCGTAAAATCGGGGCGTATTTACGTCCGTTTTTTTGCTGGAGATATTCTCTGGGCCCAAAAGCGAGTATTCGGATTTTGTGCAGTGTGTAAACCCAGCGTTACGGAATTCCCAGCAGTTCAGTTCCTAGCGGCTGGTCTTTGGCGCTAGAAACGCGGTTCACTTGAATTTGTCACCTAAAATAGGGTTATTTCCTTACTTTCGAATCTATTTGGTTTGGAATTTCACACTGCTTAAAATACGCCCGGATTTAAAACAATCACAGCATTACGCAATTCCCAGTAGAAAAACGGGCTATTTGCATTTGACACCTAAAATAAGGCTATGAATGTCCTAACGTTAAATCCATGGTGTTTCGGACAGGGATTCCCAGTAGTTTTATTCCTGGCGACTTTTTTTTTGCACCAAAAATACGTTCCAGTCGAATGTTTCGCCGAAAGTATGAGTTATGTCCTAACTTTTCCAGCCGCGTCTTGGTCGAAAATTCTTCGGCTTCTGACATAATGTTCCATTTTCTTCATCTGTGTGACTGGCTGTTTTATGTACCTTAAAAGGCTGTGCCTTTGTGAATGAATTGTGATTGACCCTTTTTTCCTTTCGTTTTTGCTATTTTTCTGCTTTGGGTGGTAGGGACATAACCGGTCGTAATGTTCGTACGATTTTTGTGCGTTTGGGTACAATAAATTTTCGGTTTTTAATGTGTCCTTCCGGCCAAACAAAGAACCGATATCGAAACATTCATCCTTATCGGTTATCAGGAAAATGTCCACTCGTATTAATTAACGGTAGAACGACACAGGTTGGTTTGTCATCATGGTCCTTGGCTTGGAGCCAGGAACCTTCTTCCGCACTCCAGGAGACCGTTTTCGTTCGGATGAATTCGGGAAGGTTGAAAAACGTCTAGAAGTCCGGGTTGTTGGACAAGCCAGATTCCGGAATCTGGAAGATTTTAGTGAGGCAACACAGTCGAGTCAGAGATGAAGGGGGTATGTGAAAAGGAAGAGTGATTGACAGTTGTGATGGAGAGGCAAAAGATATCTTTAGGGGAAATCCGAGGGGTTGCTAACTCCCAAAAATGGTTGTACAGTGGTGCCCGGTACCCAGCCGGTGCTCACTCCCAAAATGGTTGTACAGTGGTGCCCAGCGGTGCCAGGGAGGGTGTACTGTGGTGCCCAGCGAGTGAGCAACCCCTCATGGAAATCTAGTCTCAGTTCTGTTCTCGATACTCTTGATGACTAAGTCTTCGTGCCGATGAAGAATCGCCTAGTGCCTAACGATGAGCCAGAAACGTCACCATAACCAACGTCGTTGATTGGTCTACATAGGATTTGCATCAGTTCACGTTTCTTGTTCTTCCCGAGGCTCACTTGCGTTTTTCCGATTCTCGTACAAATTACCGATTTAGCTCTTCTCGCTTCTTAGGTAGTGTTCCAGCGACGTACTATTAGTTACGATCGTTACTACTCTTGTTATTATTGCCGTTCCAGAGCACGCCGTAATAAGTAAATTGGCTCCTCCCACTTATTATTTTCGTTCCAGGACTGTTACGATCGTTACGATTTACTTATGATGGTCGCGAGCATCATAAGTGATAACTATCGGTTCTGCGGGAACTCCCGTAAGAGTGATGACGTATGTACGCATTGTTATTTTTTGCGTTCCAGAGAACGTGATAACTACCATAATACGATGATCGCCCCTCCTCTTATCATCGTAACTTGTAATAATTTCACTGGAACGCTACCTTAGTTTTTGACACCGATTTAGCCCTCCGTTAATACCTGTCAATACGTACTGAAAATCCGGCCCTTGATGACCAATGAGGAAGGACTATGAGACTCGAGAAGCGGCAATCGACGAGAAGCTTTCCCCGTTCTCGTTCCTGACGAAAACAAAATGAGAATCGGCTTCATCTCAATGGAAAAAAAAAACGCGAAATAAGAGAACTGAGATTAAAAAAAACGCAACTTTAACGTCACTGGTGCTTTAAAGTACCCGTTGTACCAGTAATACTAAAGTAACCTACTTCCATAATCGAACCATCCATTCGTAAACTATATAAGACCCGAATTTCATTCGGTACATTTAACCCGCTAAAGTCACAGCACTAATTTTCCATGTTCCACTATTTTCGATCCGGATTATGCTCCCGAATGCTCATTCGTCAAAAAAGCTGGTTATGTAATTTAGTCCGTGTTTTTCCTAGTCAAAGTGTCCGGAGGGAGGCTTAAAACAACGTCGTGGGTAATTAGTTGAAAGCTCAGCCTTTTAAGAAGTATCAACTATTTTAGGATACTGGAACATAAACAAAACAGTAAGTGCGAGATATCCGACGAAAAAAACCCAACCCCAAAATACCGAAAGCCAGGGATCTTGAGACAATCTGGTAAGAGGAAGCCGCGACACAGAGCTCAGTCTGACCAAGTGACTTCCCTTGAAGGTTTATTGGTTTTTACGGGTACGATACAGAATATTTGATTGAACAAAACAAAAGAATTTTAGCTCACGCAAGCACAAAGTTAATCACACTGGAATAAACGAGGGGCAGCAAGCCCCACTTCTCACAAAACGAGTACAATGCGACCTAAATAAATAACAGGATACACTATCCGCAGGCAAGAGCACGCTTGCATGTTATGGAGCAGATGCGAGGTCACCCTATTAAGACAGAACGGAAACAGCGGTATACTTTCCAGCGAAAAGACGATAGACCCCCTCAATAAATAAATCTAGAATTGCTAGCTGTTATTTTTACACGAAACAGGCACTCGTTTTAACTTATAAGGTATCTTGCTTTAAAATCGATAACTGCACGGAAGAAGTATACAAGTTCCAATTTCTAGATGGAAACGAAACAACTTCTTTCTCGTTAGAGTAGGCCTTTACCTCACTAGGTGTGGTTTCACGAGGCCAAAAATGGATTTGAAGTGGGGGATAGTGGAGCCCAGGGGTTATTCTGTGAGCTATTGCCTGTCTCAGAGGAAAATACGGATTGGTTTCGGAGCTCGTTTATGGACGGCTTCGGTGCAACAGTTTGCTGGAATGGGTTCGGCTGCGTGGCCCGAATACCCGCACCCGTTAGCGAAAATGGGTTGCTAGCTGCAACTGGGTTGCTCTGCTTCGGTGCAATGAGGTCGTCCAGGTTGACAAGATTGGCGTTCATCCCTAAGAACGCCTCGGGGGTCTTCTTCGTCATTGCGGATTGATTGCTGGTCTCTAGGCCATTAAAGGGCGAGCCGGCGTTCTCCCGCGCAGGGTTGAAGGAACGATTGGTCAAGATGTCAAACTCGTCGAGGCTTGAAGCGCCGGGACTCCACGGATCTGACCCGATGGGAACTGGAGTTTTTCTTTCTGGAGGGATAGGTGCCCAAGGATCGGAACTTGATACGCTGCCCAAATCGTTTCTGGAGCCCCACGGATCTTCAGGTACCACTGGTGTGGCCCATGGATCAAGGACTTTGGGTCGAGGGGGCATGGGGGGTTCTGATGGGTGATCCGCCGTGCCCCAGGGATCAACCCACCCTGGAGTCGGTGCGTCACTTGGCGACAGCGCACCAATCGGATGTGCGGGACCAAGGTTAAGGTCCATTAAATCCAGCAAATGCGATGACGACTCCTTCTGTGGGCGGCTTGGCCCTGGCTGGACTTCATCCGTAGCTTTCTCCTTCTTCGACTGTGTAATCGCGAGGGCAAGACGGAGCTCGTCGCTCTTTTTCCGTGCTTCTTCCGCCTCCGCTTCTTCTCTAGACATTGCGAGAGCCAACTGTAACTGGAGTTCTTCCTCCCCAGCCGTGCTAGGACGAGCGAGGTCGAGATCCGGGTTCGCTGCAGGCTCTCGATTTGACGCCACCGATACAGCAAAGCTTCCAGATGAGCGCATCGCACAGTAACCTTCCACGTTCGTACCCATCCCCGACTGTTGGGCAAATCTTTCCCTTGCCTTTAGTGCTCTTGCCCTTTCTGCCTTCAGCCTCTCATCGTCCTTCAAAAGTGCCACAAGCTGTTTTGCCTTTTCCCTTACATTCATTCCCTGATCCTTGTTGTCTTCATAGTACTGAAAGTCTTTCAGGGTAACGATCGCGTAAATGTTTTCTTTACATTGCTGGGCAACTTTCTCATTTCCACACTTTATAAGATAATCCAGCAAAACTAAAGCCTTGTAGACATGTCTCCAATTTTTGCCATGATCGTTCAGTCTTTTCCAAATCATTTGCATAACCTCACTAAACGCAACGACGTTGTAGGTGAGGTCCGCGACCTCGGACATAATGCTGGTAGGTGGTCCCCAGGAATCATTACTGGTCGCCTCTCGAACCTTGACCTGCGCATCAGTGTAGTTGTGGGCGATGTTCTTGATATTTCTTCTCAAGCCCGAGACGTTCATCTGGAATCTGTAACCGAAAATCACAAGTTAGTAACGGCAAGGAGCAAAGTTAGGTGGAAAGAAGCCAGATTTCAATTAGAAGCCATCCAAGTTAGAGAGAAAGACCAAATGAGCAAGGACGAACGGCAGGGAATGGGCTTGACATATTGCAACCTTCGTCTTTATATCGGCGCGAACCGTTTAATCACATAGGCGTGATTCTTGCCGTTCCCCGAGCACTCCTCGGGGATTCAAGGAGAACGGCGAGAATAGAGGGAGTCACTCCACGTGGACTCCGCATACGGACGACAACGAGAATACGGGAAATGCTTCCAAAATGGATTTTGTTCGAAATGCAGTTGACGAAATTAGTCTGGACCAACTCTATTTTTGGTTTTGTTTATTCTGATAGTTTTTAATTAATTGTACACTATTAATACTTACAAACAAAATATTGTAACTACAACGAAAAAGATGCCTTTTTCTCAAAATTAGTTCTGAACCATAACGAAACTCAATATTGGTCTCAGAAACTTATTAACCATCTGTAATATCCTTTTTTTTTTTAAAAACAAGAACACCAGCAACTCCCAAAATCGATCCCCTAAGAATCTGAAAGGGAGTCCTTTTTGATGATGGCGATGATAATCGAAGCATTCCCGTCCGTGGGGACTCAAGAGAACACATGGAGTGAGTCCCTAAGACAAACAAAAACGAAGTGAGTCCCTAAGACAAACAAAAACCCCGAGGACTCCTGAAAAGGAGCTAGAGTTAAGCTACCTCAAGTTCGAAAGGTCTTTCACCCAAATGCTACTTGGGATTAGAGGAGCAATGAACAAGCGCATTTTTATTTTTCAAGACTGCTTCAGTTAACAGGCGATTCGTAACTACATTTTCGAATTTCAATTTTCAGCCATACCCGATCAAGCTTCTGCAGGCTAAAGAAAAGTCGGCAGCAACTGAAACCAACAGCAACGTGACCGCTTCCCCCACGTCTGAATGGATGTGTCTCCATAGCAACTTAGGCGGCAATACTTAATCTGCCAATGACACACAACTCAGTTCTTCTACGGCCAATCTGACTGTTCTAAAGTCCTACGTCCAAAACTATAATATGTTCAAGCAAAAATTAAATTTCAGTAATTCTATACCAAATGGTACCTATTGGGCTGTCCTTCCTTCATGCCACACAAAAAAGATACTAAGAAAGGTTGTACCCTACCGGAAGGAAAGGGACTCAAGTCAATATTTACAAGTTCACCATTAGGATTCATATTTTAGACAAAAACAGGGCAAACTAAGAGGATTTTAGACAAACTAACAGGATGAGCGAATTGTATTGCTTATTTCGTCTGTGGACCTAAGCTAATCCAACCCTACATAGGTTCCAGCGTGGAACCAAATCTGAACCTACATTCATGCATAAGGATTATCTTTGTTAATTTACAAGGCCTAAACTGAAACACAGCCATCTGGATATAGCAGAATCCCTATGGTCTGTCCCAAAGAGCTACCCTGCAATATAAGGCTAAAAATCATTTTTCAGGAGACTTAAAAGAGACAAGTCTTATCTTGTTGTTTCCAAATTTGGAACTTCAAAAGGAGAAAATTATTTGTACATTTTATGAATATTAAATACCTATTTTTTCCTTGTATGTATTACTTATCTATTCAACATATTGTTGAACAGGTGCATTTTAAAACAACTTTACCTCTTTCTGTTTTTCCTTTCAGGAATAAAGAAAACCTGACAGCAATTATTTTAGCTAAAATCACAGAGGTAACAAGACCAAAGGTCCCGATGGGATCCCAAAAATTCAATATTTGATCGAGACAAAGAGGTTTTGTCTTCGCCAGATCCAGTCTTCGCCACACTCCTTGAACATTTTTACTCTTGAAATTTAGAAACAGATTAAGGCCAAACAGCTAATCACTAAGAAAACCAAGTTCAGATATGGATTCAGCATGTGTGTCTAACTTCTGCGAATTTTCCGGTTCCGGCGAAATTCCAGAACTACTTGTCCGGCGGAAAAATAAAGCTCAAAAACGAATTCAGCGTATCTCCTTATCCCTGTATCCAAGATCTAATCAACTTCCAATAAAAATTTAACTTATAAAAATGTTTCCGGTTTCAGCCGGATTCCGGACGAACTATATGTCCGGCTAAAAAATGATTGTCATATAAGGATTCAGCATCTCTTCTTACCCCTAAATAATACATCTAATCAACTTCGAATAAAACTTTTACTTTTAAAGTTTAACCGAAAAGGACTGGGATAGGACAATCTAGTTACCCATCACTTATTCACTTAAATTAGCTTGAAGACCCGCTGAAAATGCGTTACTTGGTTGTTCCGCTATTCAGGAATAATCGATTTTCAAATAGTGGAATTTCCGTGTGATTTGTGGTACCTCTAATTTGTTGTATGCCTTACAAGAAAGATTTATGACTTTTTTTTTGTTCAGGCACTAAGCAATCTTCACCAATATCGCCACTGCCCACTGAAAAGCCTTGTTCGTGTTTAGATAAAAATTTCCCGCGTCATAGTAGAATTTTCGCTGTGGGGACGGCCGCAGATATTCTGAACGTCATAACTAGAGCAGATAGTGGAAAACAAAAAAATCCCTTTGCAGAATCCAAATAATTCAGTGTATGCAACTAAATGACACAAAAATAAGTTAGCTTTTCAGTTAAACTTTAACAAACTTTCCGGTTTTGGCCGGATTCCGGGCGAATTACTTGTCCGGCGAGAAAATGGTTTTCATATTCATGTTCAGCATGCCTTCTTGCCCATATATCGAACATCTAATCAACTTCAAATAAAACTTTTACTTTTAACAAACTTTCCGGTTTTGGCTGGATTCCGGGCGAACTATTTGTCCGGCGAGAAAATGGTTTTCATATTCATGTTCAGCATGCCTTCTTACCCATATATCGAACATCTAATCAACTTCAATTAAGACTTCTACTTCTAACAAACTTTCCGGTTTTGGGCGGATTCCGGGCGAACTACCTGCCCGGCGAGAAAATGGTTTTCATATTCGCGTTCAGCGTGTCTTCTTACCCCATAATCGACTATCACATTAGCTGTTTAAAAATATTTTGCTTGCCCCTTAATTTGAACTCCCTCCCCACCCCTAAATGTAAGGCTACAAAGCCCATCTACGAACTGACCTTACTCTTGACCCAAACAATCCTCACACCAAGTTTCATCAAAATATCTCACTAACTTCGAGAGTTATCGTGCTTACAGACAGACGGACGGACAGACGGACAACTTTTGCGATGTCATAGGTATCCCTCCACTTACGTTTTGGGATCCCAAAAACTGCAGCGTTAGAAGATATCCACCTTGAAGCCTTCATTGCAATCATATTACCAGCTTGGTATTTTAACAAAAGATAATCTGTTTGTGTAGTGAATATGCTTTATTTTTCAATGAACAGTAGGCTATAGCTATGCTTACTGGAACCCCCTCTAAATTTTAGACCAACCTGGTTTTGCTTTTCACCTATAAAACTGTCAAATGAGAATAATAAAGAACTCAATATCAGCTGAAATCCAAGTCATTCAGCATTCTTTTGACACGTTATTTCTCTGGGGTATGTTGCTTATTCTGCTTCTGACTGTTACAAAAGTAAGGTTGTTGCAATACTCGGGACCCCATAAAGTCAAAGGGTGCAAAAGAAACCGAACAAAAATAACAAAAAATCCAGTACTTCAATTTGACTGACTCTACTTCAATTTGACTTTTACTATCTTCTGTCCTCAGTATTGTGTACAGCAGAGGAGTGATAATAATGATGTTAATTTTAAACTAGTAGGTTTCATTATTTGCAACATGCAAACCTTCAAAGAAAGAAGAAACAGAAGAAAATGTTGATGTTTTTGGTTCTATACACTTTTTGAAAGTTCTATTTACTATTATTAATGAAGTTTTCATTTATATTTAAAGACATTTTAAAGTATGACAGCGTATTAGATTAACTGATAGTTTCTGTGGAGTAGATTAGTTATTGTGATGAAGATGATGGCGGGTCAAGGTAAATTAACCAAGAATTGGTCATTTCCAGGTTGGAGACAAAGTAAAGAAAAAGGATTCTGGAGCATAGAGAAGAAATTCTGGAAGCTCCACGAAACAACACAAACAACAACGATAACTGCAGACACAGAAATTTTTATACCGTATGCCAAACGCTGGGTACATCTAAGGCATGTTTGGCATAAGGTACCCAGCATAAGGCATAGGGGAGAGGGTATCCAAAACCAGGGATTTGTGCTGGACTGACAGTGAAAGGGCCTTCAAAAATTCCAACTCATCAGCAAGGCCTTCACAATAATTTTCTGCTGGACAAATTTTTACTGTAGGAAAATATTGACGTAGGCTACAGAAGAATTACGTAGTTCTTTAAAGATTCATTTTGTGTCTCTGTTTGATGGATGGTTTTACAGAAAGACAAAGGCAATCCAAAACTGGACAACAAAAGCTTCAAACCAAACTTGAAAAACATGGTCATCTGCACTGCATCTATCTATCAGTATGTGTCTTTTCCAGTAATGTTTAAGTGAAAACCCATCCTCTGCCATACGTAGGCTATGCCTAAGGTAAAACATTGAAATTCGGACACATATTTACGTTCTTTTTCTTCTTCGACGATCGTGAGGACAGCGTTGCCGGTATCGTTTCGGGAATTAGGTTTGTTGAAAGAGCAGAATGTCGGACGTTTTCTGGGCCTCTCCCGGGTTTTTTATTTCTATGTGAATAAAAGCTTTCTGGCGTGGAAGGGATGCCCCTCTGCTTTTGTGTTCGAACAGGGAGTAACCATCTCGAAAACTGAACAGCTATCGGACATTACAGACATACACTTGTTCGTTATGCTTTTAGTAGCGAACAGACATAATACAACTGTCCGAATAGCTTTAAGTCGTCAAATACGGTGTCTGAATAAATATTTATCGCATAACAAATCGAACAGAACTATTGATACGATATATCGCAATCAGTGCAACATTTACCAATTCTAGCAACTTAGCTATGTTAGCCACCTTCAACAGAAGCACTGACCTTTTCCCAGCAATTTTTCGCTTTACGGAACCACCTCAAAACAATTAAAAAATAAAATTCGGCAAACCTTTTAGTCGAATTTTCCCTCGTCGAACTGTTACAGCGTTGCCATAAAACAGCGGCGGTCGAGTTTTTGGTTCTCGCAACTAATGGCTATTCCGTTTTGTCTGCAAGTGCTAACACTTCGCCGTGAGAGATGAAAGAAAACGTCCGATTTGAAATGTTCGGTCAACGTGTCCGAATTCCGGTGTGTTCGAATTTCAATGTTTTACCTTATCTATGATTCATTGAGTTTTCCTAGCTAGCCCAAAACACACCTGTTCTTTACTAGCTAGCCCTAGTTCTTTAATAGCCCAAAACACACCTGTTCTTTACTAGCTAGTCTAACTGGATGCAATGAAGTTTGAGACTGCAGAAGTCACCTTGCTCACAACACTTCAACTGCACTTCAGGCAATGTTGCCACTTTTCTTTTACGGAACCTGTGACACTTGGCCGCAAAAATCTGTGACAATCTGTGACAAACGAAAATAGGTCATTTTTCGAAAAAAACTCAAAGATTTTGGGTGTTGAAGAAGAAGTGTGTATTTCAACTATCATAGTAAAATGCTACACCGTGTGTGAATCGAGATTTGGTTTCAGTTCAGTTTATTTTTTTTTCAAAAAATCCTATATTTTTGCTATCCCTCGCTATTATAACCCTGTTGCGATTTTGCATTCTGCGACATATCCCACCAATCGGGCGATAAGCACAAGATGCATTCGATTTTGGGGAAAAACATGGATTTGTTGAGATTTTTTTTTTTCATGAAGGAAAACATCAATCCTTGGATGACGGGACGAAAATGCCTTCTCATTAAACTTTCATTCAACCTCATTTGAACTTGACGAAAATATTTAGTTAGACTAAGATTCCCATAGTAAGATTGTCCCCAGAGTCCTTAGAGTTTATTATGTCGCATCTGACGCAGCAGTTTAAACCAGGGGCAAGACAAGCTAATGTTCGTAAAATAAATACAAAATTTGTGCCATTAAATTTTGACGCAAAATGATGCGAAATTTTATCGTAATGTGACTGCAGGTAGCTTTAGGGTACCGTATCTTCGCTTTGAACTTATATTCTTCGTTTACTGAACAGAACTGACTGAACAAGAACTTACTGACTGAAATAAACAAAACAAAACAAAATTTAGAAATTAAAATAACGTTACAAAAAGAAAACAGGTCGTTATTTTTGCTTGAGCCTGAAGAGGACCCCTTGCCAAGAGTGGTGTCTTATAACTTGCTCATTAGTCACGAAAAGAGTGAAGGGGTCAGTTCACTAAATTGCACCCAACTATTTATTTCATGACATTATGTACGCCACTAAAACAGCATATTGTTAACAAGAAATTTTGCTTTTTCAACTTGGTAATCATTTACTTTTTTGTACTTCAGCGTTTGATGTTTCGGTACACCGGTATACCATGGCCGAATCAGGTTCAGACACATAAACGCATCACCAAGGGCTTCTCGTACCACTCATCAAGTTTCACTCAAATCTGAGCATTCTGGGTTATTTGCTGTATCCCCTTCAACTTCCCCCCTCAAGGCCGAATACGGGAGGTAGACCAAATGGTTCAACTTCGGGCACATAATTAGATCATATAGGCATTTTCTCTTACCAGCCATCAAGTTTTACATCCCTCCACACCCGCCGATGACTGAATCCCGAGAGCGAAAAGTTTCGTAGAGCAATTTTCTGTGTTTCTTGTCTCGCCAACGGCAGAATTAAAAAATGTCGCAGAATTCTGTGACATTTTAGGCAAAAGTACGATTTCCTGTGACAAATGTTGTCACAGCTGTGAATCTGGGGAGAACTCGAAAACCTGTGACAAATCGCAGAATTCTGCGACAAGTGGCAACACTGACTTCAGGTGGAGAAAAAAGTCCACACAAAAATGACAACAGACAGTTAACTTGAGACTTGTTGCTCTGTACCGAGTTGGCCCGGGCAGTACTTCCAGTCCAGATGCTTGGCCAGACTTCACGGGACCGCCGCAAATCGATCCCGGTTCTAGCTTTTACTTTAACTTTAAACCGGCACGTGTTTTGCTTTTTGTCAAAAATAGAACAATATGGGACGAAAAGGAAACTATGAAGAGAAACAGAAAAGAGGACCAGGCAGGAAAACTAAGAAGCAGAAGCCACCCACTTTGCCAGAGGCACTGAAAGGTCTGTTAAACTATTAAGGAAGTTTTGTGTATTACAGCTTTGTAAAGCCAAAGCCCCAAAGGTTGGCATTCTTTAACTTTAAAGTTTAAGACTAAGGTTAAAGTGGTGTTGTTCAAAGTAGGTTGAATTTAATCAAGTTCTGCTTAAATTCATCTCTTCATTTCCTAATATTTGAATCTTTTCTGCCCACCAAAGTGCCTAGGGTAGCCACTAAAAAAAAAAAATAATCAAACCTGAGCTTTTGAAGATCAGAATGTGATTCTCCTATCTTTTAGCTTTGATTTGAGGCCAAAATCACCTCTCTATCTTGTCTATAAGCATCTTAAATCTTCTTTAGAAAACAGTATTTTACATAAGGAAATGCCTATGTTCATCCATTGACTTTAGGGTTTTGTCCATCTAGTGACCAGCTTGGAACTATGTGCTTCAATGAAATTCTATGACACTGGGTGATTTTGAGCTGGTTTTGAGTGCATGGGGAGCCCCAGCAAGTGAGTTAGATGAGAAAATATGAATATGATCATCAAGGTTATAGTCCAATAGACCTATTGCTGCTATAGGCTGCTGACTTTTCCTCCTTAGTATCAACAAATTTTTGTAGGCAAGTTCAGCTACTTTTTTTTACATCTAAATTTACATTGAATATTAAGAAATAATATTAAATAGCTAGGACATCTTACTGTTAGCCTTATAAAATAGACAATTTTGTCCTGAATGCAATGGTATTTTTAAAATATTTTTTGGAGATGTTTTAGATAGGTAAAAAAATTCACAGCAATTCACGCATTCATTACAACAAAATCGCCAGTTTTTGCCACTAGGTGTTTTTGTGGCTACCCTGGCTTAAACTTTAGGAGGGGTAGCTGACCTCGTTGGCTGCTTTTTACACAGCCTTCTGGAAATTTGTTGTAGAAATACAGGAGGGGTACCTGACCTCGTTTTTACGCAACCTCGAATTTTGCCGCAAAAATGTTAAAATGAAAGTTCAGTGCTATCCTGACATTCAAGTACTCAAGAAGCAAAATCTGAATTTTTTTTCAACAGTTATGTCCCAAAATATTACAATTATTTGTCTTTTCTTTATTTTGAACCTGGTTTAAAAGGGATTTTCTGGTTATTAGCCTTATTACCTCTATCTTTTTCATCACTTTGCAAGCAATCTGACCTTATGTAAAAATGGGTGAAACTGTTTGAAAAGAAAATTATATTTAACTGGAAATATTGAAGTAAAATTTATATCCCCAACATGTAAACCATTCTATTAGCTTCACTCTAGTATTTTTGTCATTTTTTTGGTTCCTTTTTAAGCCAGATATATCTCACTAAAAAAAGATTTCTCTGGAAATTTGAAATCTTGTCTGAGGTTGGGTACCTCTCCTGTATTAAAATGTTGTTTTTCAACAGTTATAATTCCTAAGATATATAAATTATATACTCATTTGTTTTGGACTTGCTTAGAAAAGGGATTTTCAGGCTGTTACCTTGTTTTTGATCATTTTGACAATTTTGTGAATCATTGCAAAGGAATTCAAGCTCAATAATGATGAAGAGTGAAGTGATTTTGTATGAAAATAAAAAATTATTAGTTAGGAATGTTGAAGCAGAATTTATTGCTCCAGTAATATGTAGGCTAACCCACTGCATTAGCTTCAGTAAATTTTTGTCTTTTATTAGTTTAGTTCAATTTAAGCCAGATAGGTTTCTCTGAAAGACAAACTTATCATGTGAATCCAGGCAGAATATCATACAGTTGTGAAGTAATTGTGATGTTTTTGGTGGAAGGGCTAATATAGGATTTTGATTGTGCCTAGGATGGCTCATAAAAAAACATGTCAAGTTTCTGTCTGGCCACTTGGCACTATACATAGAGATTCAAATATAAATTAAACAATAGCAATAATCATGGTTTTGGTGTTAAGTAAACGATAGGTTAAAAAGAATAAATAGGTATGACACAACTCGTTTTTGAAATTCCACCTAGATTTGAATGAGAGCTTTTTGAGAAGTTTTAAATCTTGTTTGAGGTCACTCCTGTATCCTGTGAGTCAGCCTAGGACCCTCATCTGTGCTTAGGCCAGGCAGCTACTCCTGACCCAAACTGACCCAACTCTGATGAGTATCCTAGACAGACTATTCATAATGAACTGGGATCTGAAATGCAAAAAATCTTGACAGAGGTCAGTAAGTAAACACTGGGGGCAGCCATTTAAATTCTACTTAAGGAGTCACTTGCAGTAGTAATTCAGTTGATGAAATAAAATGAAAAATAAATCACTACCCCCTGTTATGGTTACTGCATTTTGAAACATGGTTCTCATGCAGTATTGGTATGGATTTCCCAATCACAAAGATGTTTGCCAGCTGGATAGGACTAGTTCACAAAGTGGAAAACAGATTAGGAATCTAGGCTGTTGAGAGTGTAGGATAAAATATGCCATGCAAAAACACAAAAATGTTAAAAGAATATTGCTTTGCAGTCATAACTGCTAAGAGGGAAAATCTGATGACATAGGACATAGTTAGGACTGCTAACAAACCTCCTGTTATCATTTTTTAAGACCAACTTTAATGTTATGTACATTCAAGGTCAAGGCTCCTATACCCACTGTAAAAACAGTAGGCTGATTTTTTTTTAATTTCCAAAATGTTCTTAATTCCACTTAGTACTGACTTCAGAAGGTTGGATGGGAACTAAACCTGAGTTAATTAAGGCAGTGGGAAAAAAGCTATTAACAATTTGTAAATATTAGGTACATACTAGAGTGATAAAAGAGACATCATTTGAAGAACTTTCAGAGGTTTATGTATTTTCCTAGACAAGAGAGTTCACAGGCCATATCTCATAAACATTAAGTCCTTGGTTAATTTTAGTGTTGTATGGTGTCCTCATCATGAGAATGTAGAAAAAACATACAACAAAACATACATAAAACATGTGATTGTTTGAGATTTAGGTGGGGATAAGGTAAACATTTCTGTCAATTTGGGAGGGTAATCTTGCAGGTGTGTGTCTTTGTCTATCAAGTTTTGCTTTCAGATGATATCAAGAAAGAACTAGGAAGAAGATCAAAGCAGAGAGCTGCTAAAAGGGCAAGCAAACTGGTCAAAGGAAAAATTGAAAAGAAGAAACCTGTAAAGACAGTCGAGCAAGAGAATTCTGAGGATTCAGAGATTGAACATGGAAGTGAAGATGACAAGGCTAAGACAGATCTATTTGCGAGTGACTCTGAGGAGGACAATACAGGGGCACCTAACTTTGGTGGATCAGATGATGATTCAGATGAAAACAGTCCCATGAAGGATGATTTTCAGCCCGAAAGCAGTGATGAAGATGAAGAAGAGTTACCGATTGAAAAAGAATCAAAAAAGCTAAAGCAGAAGAAAGCTGAAAATGAGTAAGTTAAACCTTGCTTAGATATATTTTTTTTACATGCTGCTGAAGCATCCTGCTTTTACTAAAGCCAGCTGAAGAGTACTTGATACGTCCGTTCTTAGAAATGGTAAGAGCATAAAAATGTGTGTTTGTCTTCAAATCCTTCACTGCAGCCCAAAGGTGATTCTGCTGTGAAGTACCAACTCTCAGCAACGCTAAAACTAGGCATTGATCTTTTTTAGCCTAACTTTCTATCCTAATTTTTGTAAGATAAAAACTAACAACAATTCTATGGAAAACCACTCTATGTTTTGAGCTGACTACAAAGAAGCAACCCTATATAGTCGGCAAACAAGAGTTTGTTTTTTGTTAATTCGACTTGCAGTCACAAGAAAGTTAGGTCCTGAAAATAATTTTTTTGCAACACCTAGGGAAGCTACATGTGATATGATATGAAGCTCCTTGTAACCATCAACTCACATCACCACAAACCCCGTATTTTATTGAAAAAAAAAATAATTGAATTAAATACATTTATGTGACCATTCAGTATAGAAATAATAAAAAAAATAGTGGACTAAAAATCGATCCGTGCGGCACTGCGCAGAATTGCAAACTGTTCCAGTGTAATATTGCCTAATCTTTTCGTCCATTTTCATTTCTGAGGTTTGTGGTTTATCCTTTTGTATTTTCCCTGTTTGGCTCTTTTTGAAGAAGACGAGACTCCAGTTTGTTGCTTCCAGTGAGCTCATTGGACGGAAATACCGGTTATGCAAGTTTTTCAGTGAAACTCATTAAAACCAAGAGGGCTGTAATCCTTAATTTTTGAGAAAACTTACAGGTTTCAAAGGATTGCATTTTTTAGGACATCGGAATAGAAGCTGCATCCACTGTACGCTTAAAGTGACTGAAGGTAATTTTCAAGTTCTGATAGGCAAATTCTTTCAGCAAACTTGCCGAGGACGAGCTCAGCACTGACATGGCAAGGATTGACCGATTTCAGCTTCCAAGCGGTGAAGAAGCTGAGAGTGAAAAGATGCTTCCTCCTGACCTTACCATCATTAACATGAGAATCAAGGATGTTTTAGCTGTGTTGTCGGATTTCAATAACAGACGTGAAGGTGGAAGGTAAGAAGTGCTTGTTCATAGATGGCACTTTATACAAGGGACTTTTACCGTGACTAATGAACCAAGAGCAACTTTTTGAATTTAGTGTAGAAGTCTAGGACTCCAATGTCGGAGCCTCGTAGACAAACCAGGACCCACTTGGCGGGGTCTCATGGTGAAAACCAAACAAATCTAAATGTAATTTTTGATGGGGAATACGCCCTTGAGATGGAAATATTGTAGAAGTAGTGAACTGAAAGACAAAAATGCTCCTCAGCCGGGATTTGAACCCAGGACCTCCCGCTTACAAGGCTGGCACTCTAACCATCTGAGCTACCGAGGGGCTTGCGAACAGAGTTCGCAAACCACTACAATAGTCCGGTACAAGCCGCCACAAGCCGGCCATAGGAACAGTGATCCCGGCCGAAGGCAAATTCGTCAAATCAGTTCACATCCCCAAATTCACGGAAATTATAATGCTTGTTCATGCACCCCAAGTTGTTTTTTAGGGTAATCTGATTTAAAATGCTTTATTCCATCGTTCCGTTATTCTCGACTAACGGGAAACCTTCGGCTGAAGTGCCATGTAGCGATCGTAATGTCGTTCGGTATGTCTGTCCTGGTTTTGCTAGTTTAGGTACTTTCACGGAAGCTACGATGATAAAACTTGGCATGCGGATAAAGGACCCGACCCAGTGCTCAGTGAAACCTTCTTTACCCGGGTCTGACCGTCCGTGTGGGGTTGGAGGGAGGGTGAATTCGGAATTTTGTGACCCACGTAAAGTTACAAACGGCTGTGTAGATTCGAGTGAAACTTGATGCGTGGTAGGAGCAGATGCCCAAGATGTGCAGTAAATGGTGATGAACTTGGAAGATACGAAACTCACTGGGCCTTGATGTGCCGTTTTAGGTCTGGATGGAGATGGAAGGGGCGGAAGCTCCCGTATTTGGGTGTAATAAGTAGATATTCATTGGTAATTAGCGGATTCAAATACGAGATACAAAAATAATCTGACTTTTCTGTTGTAATTTAACAAACGGATCAGTGTTTGGTCGATTCCGCTTATTTGACTGTCACAATCCATTCCGCAGTAGATACAGAGAAATCAATACAATACAACAGAGAAAGTTGTTTTCAAAAATCAAATATTGTGATTTCAAAAGTTATGATTCGTTTGGCGGTTTTGAAAAAAAAAAATTATAATGATAAAGTCATCTCTGGAATGACCGTTACCCAATCTGGCATGTTTTTACACAAGGTTTGGGCAACTAAACTAAAATCATAAAGTTTTAAGTTATTCACTGGTGAAAGAATCGGTATAGGTTGTGGGTTTTGAAATGCCTCTGCTGGTAATATTAGGCTTTCGGTTTTCGAATTTGGCATGTTTAGGTTGGATTTCCTGTTGGATTCTCCTTGTAGTTTCCAAGTCACCTAAAGCAGTGGTTCCCAACCGGTGGCACGCGATACCCTTGCAAGGGGTAAGCGAAGGTACCAAAATCGGTTTAGTCTGTAGCTTCAAAATTTCGCCTCACTAATTGTTTAGTGCCGAAAGCCTGATATTACCAGCAGAGGCATCACTAGCTAAAATGTTTTTTTTAGGGGCAAGGTATTTTTATTGACTGATTGGTCATTTTTACCCACTGTTTAAAAAAAAACTGTTTTACGAAAAATTTGACTGTAAAAAGTATTGCTGTTAATGACGTCGAGCCGAGACAAAATTTAGCAACAAAGCAGCCTCAATTGTCATATTGATTTTTTATATATTTATACACATTTCTGCCTTATCATTTATGATAATAAATATCGTCTTTTTCACGTTCTGGCCAAAAGGGTGCGCAACCTTTTCGAACCTTGATTAGGGGTACGCGGTACGCAAGAGGTTGGGAACCACTGCCCTGAAGTATCGTATGTAGATCTCCTTAATACTTTTAATTTAGAAACCCTGTTGAAGCGCCGTGAAACACTCTCGTTTGTGTTTGGAACTAAAATCTTGAATACACCAGCACTACGTGATATCCTCCCCCCAGATTTTTCAGCGGCAAGAGTAGGGCCTGAGAGAAGGGTAGCCCAGCCAATACCCAAATTAAAACACACAACGACTCGTTACTTAAGAAGTTTTGTTCCCGCTTTCGTCAACCTTTTTAACTCGCATCATTATTTGTATATAGATTTGATTATTGTGTTGCGAGAGCAACACTTTGGTTTTGTCGTGGTTTTTTTTGTTTTTTTTTTTTCCTAGCACCTCGATTTCAGCTTATTCCTAGAAAGTGGTAAGGGTCTAACCTCTGCGGTTTTTACGGAAAGTGTGGACCTTCGGCCGGATTGATGAATATGACATTACATTTTGGAAAGCTTCGTAGAGCTCTTGCCTGGGGCAAAAAAGGATGGTTTTCGCTTGTGCGCGAGCTACAGCCTACGGTGTGTGAAGTGAAGTGGAGTTGTGTAGCCTATGTCAGAGAGGACTATCTGAAGTTATGCAGCCAAGCTTTCGTTTTATCAAACCACGTTTCTGCTTTCGAGTGGAAAGCTCCGTTCTAGCAGGCGAGCAGGCAGGCACCACTTTCAAATTGAAGGTGGACTAAAATCTACAAGTGCGAAATATGTGCGGCAGTTCCCCGGCCCCACAACCAATATATCTTCTTTGAGTGATAAATAGAAAAATTTACAGAAACAAAAAAGTGGCATTTTCCCACGGGTCCGAAAGTGCTGCCATCTATTGTTTATACACATTTCTGTTCGTGATTTCTGCTGAGTTTATCAATCCATTTCTTACACTTGGGATTGAAGAAGAGAAATGGTATCGCACATACCTCTTAAACTTTATAAGTTCTCTCACTGCTAAAGAAACTGCAGCTTATACTTTGCTCCTTTCTAAGTGGTGATATTAGAAAGTTGGCCTACGGCAAAAAAGTCAACTTTTGAACTAATACAGATAGAATTTTTTTTTCAACGGCAATCGATAGATCTTGATGAGCTGATCAAAGTATATGTCATCCGTTTTTTGGTAGAAAAATTCCTTCATGAGGTACAACAGTTTGAAAGTTTGGAGGGGTTGACAACTTCAGTAGTAAGGTACACACCGAAACCCAAAATAGTCGCATCCCAATTGTGAGATATGTTGGGGACTTGTAAGCAACAATCGGATGTTAGACCATAACCGTCTTCGTCGATGAGGGGCTAGCAACTTTTGCTAGTTGGTGTACCTATTAATCCTATTATTTGTTTCCAGTGTATTTGATGCTGAGAAAAGTTTGTTACCATGTCTACCACGGGGAGATGGACTTGTAAGGAGGAATCGGTTGCTAGAAGGGGTTCATAAGGGGCTAGAAACTTGTGCAAATTGATGCACATTTTATTTGATCTCCATAAATCTGAGGGTAAGAAAATTAGTCTCCATGGTCTATCACTGTAACTTAGAATGAAGTCTTTGAGGGGTAGACAACTTAAGTGGTAGGGTGTATAATGTTCCAAGTTTTCGTCCGTCACGATTGAAAAGGATAAAGTGCAATTGGCTGCACACTTTATTTGATCTCTATAAATCTGAGGATAACAAAATTAGTCTCCATGGTGTATCACTGTATCTTAGAATTAAATCAAGTGTTTACGCATTATTTTGATCCTGAAAAGTTATGGATAGATTTGTAATACTAACTAGGTTAAATAAGGCAATGTTTCAAGTTTTCACCGTGCACGATGTCTACGATTGAAAAGGATAAAGTTCAAGTGGCTGCAAAGAATTTAGTCCGTACATCCGATATTCTGTTTTTTTTTCAACGCTGAAGGATATCCGTATGATTAGGGATTGTGTCATCAGTCCGGAACAGAAATCTTCTTGGAACATAAAATTTTGAAAACGTCGGGTTGACAACTTCAACGATAGCGAAGAAACAAAACCAAAGTGTTGCTCTCGCAACACTTTAGTCGGCGAAGCCGAACAAAGGTTGCCGCAACACTTCACGTTGCCCAGGCAACGTAGGTCTAGTTTTGTTTTATGTTTGACAAGTCTTTGATGTATCTAAACTAGTGTAGAATTATCTTTTTTTTTTTATATAATTAGTGTTAATATGGACGAGAACCACCAAATCGGCTTGACCGTTGCATCGGTTTTGAGAGTAAATTGAATTGAATTGGATTTCTAACTTCCTGCATTTTTCTAGGAGCCGTCAAGAATATATCGAACGCCTCCGAAAAGATCTAAGTAATTACTACGGCTACAATGAGTATTTGATGGAGCAAGTGATGCAGATATTTCCTCACGGAGAAGTAGTGGAATTCCTTGAGGCCAACGAGGTTCCAAGGCCCATGACACTTAGGACAAATACCCTGAAAACAAGAAGGCGAGACCTTGCTCAGGTATGATAACGATTAACTTTCTTAGCGTCAAACACACCGAAGCAGGGTTGCTACATGAAAAACATTTAGAGAGTGACTTTTGGCCCTAAAAAGAGAGTGAATTGGGAATGAAAATTTATTTTCACGAAAAAACGCAAAGTGGTCACTTTTGGTCGGAATCGCCTCTGCAAAAACGAAGCATCTTAATTTTCATTTCACGAAAAAACGTGAAATAGTCACTTCTTGTTGGAATTCCTGCTGTAAAATGACACATTTAGACTTGATCTCTCAATAGAGTGATTTTGATGTCCAACATACCTGCCACCTGCCAAACTTGGCAGGTGGCCAAGGATGAGTCAATGTCCTTGAGGTTTTATGCAAAAATTAAAGAGATGTGGGGGGAGGAAGTATATTTTAAAGCGGGTTTGAAAAGGGAGGAAATACGGGATTTAATTAGTTGTAGGGCAGACAGCCTGCCATTGGGGGAGAGAAGACGGTATATTGGGAGGGCAAAGGGTCGGTCCGGTCCGTACTCATGTCCGATGTGTGGTAGTATGGATGAGAATTTAAAACATTTATTGTGTGAATGCGAAAGTCTGAGTGAACTTAGGCTAGAAATTTTTGGAGTGAATGGAAGGGGAATGGATGAAGAATGGATGTGTGGTGTAATGGGGAATAATTGTTTTGGAAATATAAAACAGTTGGTGAGGTTCCTTAGGGTAGCCCTAGCCCACAGGGATAGGTGCTTATAGGAGTTAATTTTTTGCGTGTGTATGTTGATGTTTCTTGTGTTTTTTTCTTTTTTCTTTTTTTATATGTATTTGCCATGGCCGTTGGCTCTTAGCGCAAATAAAATCTTATCTTATCTTATCTTATCATAGGACAAGAGTGACAAAAACGAAATAGAGTGACAATTCACACTATCGTGCGACATGTGGCAACCCTGCCCCGAAGCGTAGTGTACTTGCTTGTACTTACTTACTTATAAATCCTTCGCCGTCAAGCTCCATGGCTCTTCGTCGCATCCAGAAATCTTAGCAGTGAGAAAGACAAGAAACTATCAGCTAAGGAATGACGGATGAAACGGACACCCCGAGGCATAGCGCACTTACTTGTACTTGTTTAACTTACTTACTTGTACTTGTTTAACTGTCAAGCTCCACGGCTCTTGTTGGCATCCAGAGCAGCAGTCTTCACCAAGATCACCATTGGCCACTGAAAAGCCGCGTTTGTGTTGAGATTCAAATTTTCCTCGTCATAGTAGAATTTTCGTTGTGGGGACGGCTATAGATATTCTGAACGTCACTACCAGAGCAGATAGTGGAATCCCTTAGCAGAATCCGAATAGTTGAGTGTATTCAGTTAAATGATACAAAATTAAGTTGGCTTTTCAGTTAAACTTTAACAAGTCTAGGTTTTGTACAGACTTTAATAGACCTATAATCATTTTTTTGTAAAGCTCAAAGGAAGAATAATAAGAATGTGCGAGAAAAGGGTCCTTCCACCGACCACCGTCGTTTTGTGTGCGGGGGAGAAGCAGCCACTGGGTGCAACCAGTTTTGAAATGGTCGTTTTTTCTTATTTCCGGCAACTCGATTTATTTTTTGGGAGGCTAGCTACTAGTACTTTCTAGTTTCCTCTATGTGGGGTTCCTCTAAGCTGTGGGCCTCTATACGAAGTAATACTGATTACGCTATAGTTATTGGGAATATATAACGGAGTAGTTGCTGAATTCTGTCATGCTTTACTCTTAGGCGCTGATCAACAGAGGAGTCAACCTAGACCCGCTCGGCAAGTGGACCAAAGTCGGGCTTGTCGTCTACTCGTCCCAGGTCCCCCTTGGTGCTACACCCGAATATTTAGCTGGACACTACATTTTACAGGTTGGACTTTTATTTGATTTCTTTAGCTATTTTAATATTCCCACAGGGAGAGTTGATTTGTACTGTCGTTCCGATGCAAATTATCAAGCACGTTGTTATATTATAGTGCAAAAAATAGGCCATTGGCCTCTACGGCAGAGTCCGTCGAAAACACTTTTTGTCGTATATTTTTTGTCATACACCTCCTTGAAGGTGTTGATGGAGTCGCTAAATACTACTTCAGACGGAAGGGGCGTCCAACAGTCCAACACTTGGCATCTTTCCACTTTTGTAAAGACCATCTGCCCAGGTCCTTAAAAACAAGACCAAAGGTGTCGATGGGATCCCAAAAATCTACTATATGATGTTGATAGATCAATACTCTTTACTTGTAATATTTAGAAACAGATCAAAGTTTAAAGTTTCAAGCCCCTCGCGAAGCCCTTCTAGCAACCGATTCTTACTTACAAGTTTATCTCCCCGTGATAGACATAGTACCGTATCGTTCTTATCATGAGGTACACTGGCAAAAAATAAAAGGTATATCAACTAGCAAAAGTTGGCAACCCCTCACCACCAAAGATTCTAGCAACCGATTCTTACTTACAACTCCATGTCCTCGTGATAGACATGGTACCAAATTGTTCGTACCACATAAAGCACAGAAAACAAACTGTAGGTACACCAAGTAGACAAAACTGCTAACCCCTCATTGCCGAAGATGATTATGGTCTAACAGCCTATTTATCAGACCATGAGACCACTAAAAGTTCCCTACTTGTCTCACAATTGAGATCGGCCTATTTTTGGTTTTAGTGTGTACCCTACTACTGAAGTTGTCAACCCCTGTAAACTTTCCAACTGTTATATAGCCAGCAACCACCTACTCTTTTCCATTATACCAACCCCTTCGACCTTGATCGCACTAGCTCTCTCTCTCTTACGTCAGCTCTGCGCAGAGCTATATTAACCCCGCGCAGAGCTATACGAATCTGAGAAATGGGGTAGCGGGGGTCGACAAATTTTGTATCCGGTTTTCGCCGGATTCCGGGTGAACTACTTGTCCGATGAGAAAATAACTTTCATATTCGGATTCAGCATGTATCTTTACCCCTAAATCGACTATCTCAATAGATTTCAAAAATATTTTTTTTTTGCCCCTTAATTTGAAACCCCTTCCCCACCCTCAAATATAGGGCTACAGAGCCCGTCTTCGAACTTGACTTGTACTTTGACCCAAAGGATCCTCCCACCAAGTTTCATCAAAATATATCAATCCCTTCGAGAGTTATCGTGCGTACAGACGGACAGACGGGCGGACGGACGGACGGACAACTTTTGCGATGTCATAGGTATCCCTCCACTTACGTTTTGGGATCCCAAAGAAACTGCCACTCAGCTAGTAGTCCCGCCTGCGCAGACCGTTCTTGTTAAAGTTTATTAACTTAAAGAGGCTTGAAGACCCGATGAAATGCGTTACTTCGTTCTTCAGCTATTCACGAATAATCGATTTTCAAATACTGGAATTTCCCTGTGATTTGCGGTACCTCTATCTGCCTTCCTCGAGCTGATCACTGTATGACCACTAAAAAGCCGCGTTTGTACTGAGATTCAGATTTTCCACGTCATAGTAGAATTTTGCGTTGTGAAGACGGCCGTAAATATTCTGAACGTCGTACTAGAGCAAATAGTGAAAAATAAAAAAAATCACTAAACACGGTCAAAACAATGCAGTGTAGTCAGTTAAATGGCACAAAAATAAGTTGGCTTTTCAGTTAAACTTTTTTTTTTTTCAGATTCAGATATTTTTTACTTCACCAAAAAAAAGACAACTTCATTATAGAAAAAAACTCGACAACCACATAAAAGACAAAAGTCCTGTGAGTGGCTGTATCTTCTAACCACCTTTTAACCTAAAATTATTCAATAAATACTAACAGAAAAACTAATCTAATATATTTTCAAAAAAAGAAGAAAAAAGACGTAAGAGAGAAAAAAAGAAAGAGAAAAAAAGAAAATAATAGGAAAGAAAATGTTTCCCTCGTCACAATCTGACCACCACCCCCCATCTCACCTCCCCCCACCCCACCTCCTCACTCCCCGCCTCCCTACACCCCTTCCAACAACCCACAAAATTCAACCACCTTTTTCAATTAAAAATTTCTTTAACTTTCTTTTAAACAAAATTAAGTTATTATTTAAGGCTGAGAATTGTGTCAGCAGGCAGGGTGTCGTAGTTTCCTTGACAAATCTTGTAATATTCAATCAGATCTACATGTTCAAACCGATATGATTGCGAAGGTGAATGAAGGGCTTCGTGTGTTTGTGGATAAATAAAGTCACTAACTTCGTTCATAAGTCTGTGAAACGCCGCTGTGCTCTGTGGCTTCAATGTGTTGGAGTGTCTGATGAAACAGTGACCATACTTTGAATGACGGTCCAATGCTAGCATGCAGAATACAAGCTAATAAGGAAATAAAGTACATTATTTTTACTCTATGATTGGCCTCACGAGCGGTTTGTACAGCAAGGCTGCTTGCAAGTGCAATCCCGATGACAAATTTGTAGCCTGTGTTTGTACGAAAAAGTTGCACGTTGTCATATGCAGTAGTACAGAATACTTTAACTTAATGTGCCTCACATTGGGCTAATCTTAAGCAGTAGTATTCCGTAGCATCCCGCCTTGCTCCAGTAGCGTCCAGACTTTCTATTGTAATATGTAGTAGCATCAGTTAGTACTGCATGCTACTTTTTCGTACAATTTCGTACTACTATTTTGAGACAATTTTTCATCGGGATTAAAGGCGTTTTAGTCAATCAGTGATTTTATCCTCCAAAGAATATTTCTAATGGTAATGAAACTTACCTTAGATTTTTATTTTAATGGACCCGTCGAGTCTATAATGCCAATGCAACCTGCTTCAGAATTATAATCATCAATTCTTAATCTGGGAGACCTAAATTTCATATGTCACATTTCAAACTTGCTTACGACACCTCATTTGCGCTTGCCACGATTCACTATTTCCATGCGCATTATTCCCCCGACGAGTGTTCGCGTGTAATGTTATTGATGCGTATAACCGGTTGTCTGAATTTTCCGAGTTTTTGCTAGAAGTCAGTGGGCCTGGGAAAAGGCTTAAAACAGCCAAAGCCGTGTATAATTTGTTAAAAGCAGAGCCTAGTATTACAGTATTTAAATACAGTAGAGGTATGCTTATGTGAACGTTTGTTGACTTTGGACTTTGCAATTTCATGCACTTGCTGTGAATAAGGTCAGCTATGAGTCAGCTATGAGTTGGCCAGAGTAGGTAATTAAGGGCCCCTGAAAACACCTGAATAGGTGTTTTGGATCTTCGTTCTACCATTCAGCCCGAAACCGCAGTGTTCACATTTAAGTAACTGTATTCTACTTTAGTTTTGAATACTGGAACGTAAACAGTAAATAGTACGAGGTGGGCTATAATATTAAGTAGCCTAAGGGTTTTGTCGCCACGATAAGGGAGCGTCGTAAACATTTTCAAAATGATACTCTTCTTTTCAGGGAGCTTCAAGTTTCCTTCCCGTGATGGCGCTAGCTCCGCGTGAGAACGAACGGGTTCTCGACATGAGCTCTGCACCTGGTGGGAAAACGTCACATATTGGTAAGTTGAACAGTAAGGTAGCGTTCCAGCGAGTTATGGTTAGTTACGATCGTTACTATTCTTATCGTTATTTTGTTGGGAGCGTGACCCGGTAGCGTGGAGGAGGCCAAGGATCTATTTCTCCTAGGGTGTTCTAGAGTGAAAAAGCCAAGGTTTGTGTGTAAGCGTATTCAGTACTTCACTTACTCATTACTCTCATCCAGTAGTTGTTAGGTCACTAACTGAGCTACTGAGGTCTCGTAGCAGAATCATTACAAAGAATACACCGAATTTTCGTAATTCACTGGCTTGATCAATCACGTGGGCACTGCTCCTTATATACCTGATTTCTGCCCCCATCATATGTGCTGAATCGACAGTTCTCCTTTTCAGCTGGGTATTTTTTATAGTACGAATACACGATCAGGATTTCCTGGCCAGATTGTCTGAACTTTCATCATCAAGTTGAAAAAATCGCAACTTTTCCGTATGGGATTGATAATGGTGCTAAAAAGCCGGGCAGGAACTCCAATATGCGAGTAGCCGACCCCGGTCGCCTGTTCAAGGCATTAGTGTTTAAAGAGCCACCTTGCGATAGTCCAGTGAGTCAGTAAAGTATTCAAGGGACTGTTGCAGGGCTTTTATGTTTTTGTTTGGGGAAATCAGGATGATTTCGAGGAGCGTGCGATCCGTCTCACTAGAATAGTATGCCGAGTTTAGGATGTGTTGGAACAACGATATTATTCTCTTGTAGCCGCTCTGATGAAGAATACGGGAACCATCTTCGCCAACGATGCAAGTGCCGATCGAGCGAAAGCTGTCGTTGGTAACCTCCATCGACTCGGAGTCTCGAGTGCTGTTGTCTGCGCCCACGATGGTCGAAAATTGCCGAATGTAAGTTCGTAGAAATACCTCTGAGCTGCTACTTTAGACTGATTCCCATATCTTTCGCAGTAAGCTATACACAAGCACCTGTAGTGAATCGAATCAGAAGGTGTTTTCAGATTCTCGGGCAGTTTGCTCCTCAAATGATAAACCTTGCTGACCGGATTTAAGGTAATGAAAATGGGGGTGCCTGTATCCTCAAAATTAAAAAGATGCGCTCAGCCGAAATATCTAATGACAGTCATTAGTCGTCGATAATTCGTCAACATGAAATTAAGCAAAGAACAAAAAAAGCATGGAGATACTAGACGGAGTTTGTCCGCGACATATCTGTGTACCAACAAGGTTAACTTAGCTGAAACGCCGTTTTTTTTTCTGTTTTTGTCAGTATAAATTTAGATGTCTGATAATACAAATAAAATTCGGACAAAATCTCTATAAATATAACTTCATTATCACGTCCTTACCATTCTGTGCTGGAAGGACTCTTTTAGTTTTTATGGCACTTGCAGCTCCGCTCAAGTGCCATATACCGATCGCTTTTCGGTCGGTCGGTCGGGCGGTCCACTGTTTTCGAGTTAGGGTACTTCCAGATGTCCTAGGACGATGAAACTTGGCAGGCATATCAGGGACCCGATATAACTAACCTGGAAATAATCAGTTTCACGATCTGACCATCTGGGGGGGAGTGGTGGGCCGGGGAATCCTGAGAATTTAGTAGTTTTTGTAAAACCCCTACCCCTTTCTTCTGACTAGTAGGTCTGCGCACGCGTGACGTCACTCTTTGCATCGGATCACTCTGTTAACATCGGAAAGAGCTAGTGCATTCGAGGGTCAAAGGGGTTTGTATTTGTGATTCAGTGCGGGGGAATATGGAAAATTGAGTGTTGTGTAACTTTCGAACGGGTGATCGGATTGGGACGAAAGTCCGAAACTTAATACCTGAATGAATGATATATCTCTGATCTTCCATTTGAAGTCCGAACCGGATTCGACAGCTATGGGGAGTTGGGGGGGGGGGGAGACCGGAAATCTCGAGAGACGGTTATAGTGGAGGGATTGGAGTAAAACTTGCTGGGAAGAACAAGAATCTGCTCCATATAAATCGTTTACACGTTTGGACTGGACCCGGTCACTTGGGGGGGGGGGGGAGGTGGAGGGGAGTTTCCCGGAATTCTGGTGATGACAGTTTTTGGGATTTTCACGACGAAACTTGGGAGGCGTATCAGGTATCAGGGACCCGTAAACTAACTTGTAAACAAAAATTCACTCGATCCGATAGTCGTGGGGGGATCGGAGGGAGGGGGAATCCGGAATATTTAGCCATGCGTAACTTTGGAACGGGTGATGGGATTCGAGTGAAACTTAATAACTGAACAGAGGGCCTGTGGTGATCTTTTTCATGTCCGGACCGGATCCGACAACAATTGGGGGGGGGGATATGTAACCGGATTGGACTGGAGAGATCGGGATGGAACTTTGTGGGAATAACAAACAAGTCCAAAACCGAACCGGATTGGCTCCGGCGACTGTGGGGGGAGTTTGAGGGGCGGGTCCGGAATTCCGGTGATCGCGAGTTAAGGTACTTCCAGATGTGCTAGGACGATGAAATTTGGCTGGAATATTAGAAATTCGACAAGATTGGCTTAGAAATCGCCACTTTTCAAATCCGACCATTCCCTAAAGTACCAATCATGACCGCAAATTAAGAAAAATGCTTTTAAGCAAACTATGCATTTCCATGATCCCCATGAGTCCATGATCATTTTTGCCTCAAGGGTTTTGCTTACAAATGAAGTTCTAGCTCCCTAAAAGTGTGCATCTTAACCGCAAGGTCGAAAAGTACTTTTTATCAAACGATACATCTCAACCTATGATCATTTGTGCCACAAGGGTTTTGCAAAAAAAAAATTTCTAGCACCCTTAGAGTGCGCATTTTACCCGCATTAGCGGAAAAAAAATACTTTTGATCATACGTATATATCAATGATCCCTAAGAGCCTGATATCGTTTTTGCCTCAAGGGTCTTCCTTACAGATGAATTTCTAGTGCCTTTAAAGTGCGCATTCATTACAGCCAAGTTCTACGATAAAATACTTTTTCTCTAGCTTCCTTAAAGTGCGCATCTGAACCGCGCAGTCGAAAATTACTTTTAATCAAATAATACATCTCAACCCATGCAAGTGCCATATGAGCTTACAGCTCTTGTTATGTAGCTAATTTCACTATACAGACATAAATTTACCGTTAAGTTTGAATTTACGCCAAAATCGAGCTAAAACCTGAATCTGTTCTTATGATTTTTTTTTCCTAGATGGTCAAAGGCTTTGATCGAGTTTTGCTAGACGCACCTTGCTCGGGTACTGGTGTTATTTCCAAGGATGAGTCAGCCAAGTCTTCCAAAGAAGAAAGAGATATCCTGAAATGCGCCCATCTCCAAAAGGAGCTCATTTTAGCAGCAATTGACTGCTTGGACGCAGATTCCAAAACTGGTGGATTCATGGTCTACTCTACCTGTTCCATTCTGGTAAGTTACAAGTACGGGTAAAAATGGAAGAAAAACTCAGAAATATCGGTTTTCAAATGAGCGATTTCCTTGTTAGCGTTTGTCGACTCTATCCGGCCTTCCTGCTCTCTGACGCGGCGGCTGGACGCAAAATATTTGAAATCCGAATGCACAGTGGTTAAAAAGTGGGAAAACCAAGCAAAACAAAAGAAGTTAAAACAGAAATGGTCTACCATTTCTTCCAAAATGAAAACAATATTTGAAGCTGTGAAAGAGTTGTGCGGAAGTGCCTTGTGTGACTGTCAAAACTCGGCTAGGCCGAAAAAGCTCTAAAAAGTCGTAGGTACAACACGAAACGACGGTGAAAGGCGGGGCTTTTAGAGGCTTATAATCCCATAAAAGAGCTAGGTATAACATAATTATTATGGCACTTGCAGCCTCTGGCTCAAGTGCCATATACCGATCGCAATTCCGTCTGTCGGTCGGTCTGTCGGTCTGTCTGTCCGAATTTTTTTGTCCCACATGTTCGAGTTAGGGTACTTCCAGATGTGCTAGGACGATGAAACTTGGCAGGAAAATCAGGGACCCGACCAAACTAACCTAGAAGTAATCAGTTTCCCGATCCGACCATCTGGGGGGGAGTGGTGGACCGGGGAAATTCTGAAAATTAAGGAGTTTTGTCACACTTTTTCGAATTGGAGTACTTCCAGATGTGCTAGGACGATGAAACTTGGCAGGAGCATCTGGGACCCGATCGGACTAACTTGGAAACATTCAGTTTCCCAATCCGACCACCCGGGGGGGAGTGGAGGGCTGGGGAATCCGGATAATTGGAGTAGTGTGTAACTTTAGAACGGGTGATCGGATTGGAATGAAACTTGATAACTGAATAAATGGCATACTTCTGATGTCCCGTTTGAAGTCCGGACCGGATTCGACAGCTATGGGGGAGTTGGGGGGGGGAGACCGGAAATTTCGAGAAACGGTTAGAATAGAGGGATCGGAGTGAAACTTGCTGGGAAGAACAAGCATCTGCTCCAGATAAATTGTTTATACATTTGGACTGGATCCGACCACCCGGGGGGAGTGGAGGGCTGGGGAATCCGGAAAATTGGAGTAGTGTGTAACTTTCGAACGGGTGATCGGATTGGAATGAAACTTAATAACTGAATAAATGGCACACTACTGATGTCCCGTTTGAAGTCCGGACCGGATTCGACAGCTATGGGGGAGTTGGGGGGGGGGGAGACCGGAAATTTTGAGAAACGGTTAGAATAGAGGGATTGGAGTGAAACTTGCTGGGAGGAACAAGCATCTGCTCCAGATAAATCGTTTATACATTTGGACTGGATCCGGACACTAGCGGGGTGGAGGGCTGGGGAATCCGGAAAGTTGGAGTACTGTGTAACTTTCGAGCGGGTGGTCGGATTGGAATGAAACTTGATAACTGAATAAATGACATACCTCTGATGTCCCAATTGAAGTCCGGACCGGATTTAACAGCTATGGGGGAGTTGGGGGGGGGGAGACCGGTAATATCGGGAAACGGTTAGAATGGAGGGATCGGAGTGAAACTTGCTGGGAAGAACAAGCATCTGCTCCAGATAAATCGTTTATACATTTCGGATGGATCATGACATTAGGGGGGGGGGTTGGAGGGGACTTTCCCGGAATTCCGGTTATGGCGGTTTTGGGGATTTTCACGACGAATCTTGGGAGGCGAATCAGCTAGGGACCCGATCAAACTGAAAAAATTTACATGATCTGATAGCCGTGGGGGGAGTAACGGGAGGGGGAATCCGGAATATTGAGTCATGCGTAACTTTGAAACGGCTGATCGGATTTGAGTGAAATTTGGTAATTGAAGAGAGGACATGTTTCTGTTGATCTTTTTCATGTCCGGACAGATCCAACAGCAATTGGGGGGGGGGGGCGAAAATACGTGACCGACTTAGACTGGTGAGATCGGGATGGAACTTTGTGGGAATGACAAACAGATGCTCTGGAAAAACACTTACGGAACCGGATTGGCTCCGGCGACTGTGGGGAAGTTTGAGGGGGGGGGTCCGGGATTCCGGTGATCACGATTTAAGGTACTTCCAGATAATCTAGGACGATGGAACTTGGCTGTAATATTAGAGATTTGACAAGATTGACTCAAAAATGGCCACTTTCAAAACCCGACCATTCGTTAAAGTACTAATCTTGACTGCAAATTTCGAAAAATACTTTTAAACCAAATTCATATTTTCATGATCCCCATGAGCCCATTATCATTTTTGCCTCAAGGGTTTTGTTTACAAATAACGTTCTAGCTCCCTTAAAGTGTGAATCTGAACGGCCAGGTCGAAAAGTACTTTATTTCAAACAATACATCTCAACCCATGATCATTTGTGCCACAAGGGTTTTGCTTAAAAATTTATTTCTGTCACCCTTAAAGTGCGCATTTGAAACGAAAAGCGAAAAAAAAACTTTTTACGAAACGGTATACATCAAGGATCCCTAAGGGCCTGTGATCGTTTTTGCCTCAAGGGTTTTGTATACAGATGCATTTCTAGCGCCTTTAAAGTGCGCATCATTACACCCAAGTTCAAAAATAAAATACTTTTTATCTAGCTCCCTTAAAGTGCGCATTTTAACCACAAAGTCGAAAAATACTTTTGATCAAACAAAACATCTCAACACATGCAAGTGCCATATGAGCTTACAGCTCTTGTTATTATTATTATTACTCTTTAATTCAGCCAAAAGCCATATACACAACGAAAAACACAACAACAACAAAAATAAATACAAGAAAAAAAAAAAAATCAAATCTCAGGTACGAGCAAGTAGATTGCGCCATACCGGCAAATGAAGCATGACAGGAGAGCAAGAATATTTTATGAGAACATTCTCGCTATTCCATAGCCTCAAAAACAGAGAAGTTCTAGCTTTTCGGCGCAACTCATCCAATGTACATACGTGGCTCGACACGAAGGCCTGGCTAATGCTGCACCTCCACGGTAGCCGAAACAGTCGCCGAAAAGCTCGGTGATAGCAACCTTTAAGGTTCAATTCAGCTCTTGCCGTAGCATTGTACGTTAGAGCAATACCAAACATAGAGTAACAAAACGATTTGAACAAACGACACTTAATAAACACATCAACTTTACCAAATTTCCAAATAAGCAAATTGGCCCTCTTCGAAAAACCATTCGCGAGTTCAACCATATGCGAATCATCCTTCAGATCCTCTCGGAACGTAAACCCCAAATATTTAAACTCAGACACGTAAGATATGATTCTTCCAGAAAGCATGACATTTCTTTTAAGCGTAGCATTCAGACGAGGAGCAAACACCATAGCGAACGTTTTCTTTGTGTTAAATACGATACCCAATTGGGAAGCATACACATCGCAGACTTTCAGCATAGCATTCAGGCCGTGAACTGTTGGGGAAAGGATAACCATATCATCCGCAAAAAAAGGCAGAATAAGCAAGAGGGGTCCCTTAAAAGAAAAACATGACCTCGAAGGTCAACGAAAGAACTTAAGCACGGGGTGAGATCAATGAAACGATTTTAACGCGCTTGTACAACTTTGCGAACTTTGTCCACAGTCTGAAACGGGAAAAAAGTCGCATAGTTTCGTTCTGATATTATTAACTCATGAAGTTTGCCGGATTTTTTGTGTTTTCCGCACGTTTTTCGTGAGCGGACTGAAGTGCACTTTTTCTGCAGCCAGAAGTACACTGCAGAGCCTCGTTTTTGTTGAAATAGCGCTGCCGCATCGCTGCTGCAGCACTCCCTTGGTTTTTCATAAAGTGCGTTTTTGTGTTCATTGTTTCTTCGGCAGCAGCAGCATCTTGCAGGGAAGCACAGACTTGGTCGGTGAGCAAGTCCGCGATTCTCGAGAAGCGCCGCCGTCTTAATCGGAAGCATTAGCTGCGTTCGTTTTCGTCGTTCGGTTCGCCGTTCCAACAGTCGTTTTACTGTACGCGTTTTCTTAACGTCGTTCGTGATCGGCGTTGAACTGCCGACAGTAAGGAGTTTTCTTTGTTCGGTTGAACCGCCGTTTCATTGAAACGACGAACGGAGTTTCAACATCTCGGTTCAGTAATTAAGCGCGAATTATCAAAATTCTCGACAAAACAAATTAAACTTGTAAAATAAGTTTAAAAACAGTGGGCCTATTATGCTAAATTCCATTTTTGTACTTTATTATAGCTGCTGTTGCAAATATTAAGTTAGTTCGACTATTAACGTTTTCGTATCGACTTCGTTCGTGAAACGACGTTTACAGAACGTGCCAAAGAAAACACTAATATGAAAAAAATTAAACGACGTTTTTGGTACCGACAACGACGAAAACGAACCCGGCTATTGCAGTGCAAAATGGATGTAGAAAGAATCAGTCCGGAAGCGGCAGAGAAGTGGACCTACAGAGTGCAACAAAAACGAGGCTCAGACTGCATCAGTTCTTGGGGAGTAGAGTACAATTTAATTTCAGAATGACTTTCACAGCAATTTGCATTTCGCGTCAACGTATAGAGCATGTTACACATTACAACATACAAAGGATGTAGCTAACGTACTTTATTATCCAGCCCGAGGAAAATGAAGACGTTGTCAACTATGCCCTCAAGAAGAGACACGTTCAGTTGGTCCCTACCGGTTTGGACTTCGGTCGCGAAGGATTCACGAAGTACAAGCACCATAAGTAAGTCCAGTGCTCTTGTTACATACCAATTGCAGTAACGAGATGTAAGTCGAAAGGGAGAGCTAAGAAGAAGGGTTCTTGTTATTAGGTTCAAGTAGCTTTACTGTAGAGTAAGTAGAATATGTGTTTCCACAGCAAAAACGCCGAATTTTGTTTTATCGTCATCAAACGAAAGGAACGCTTAGCCTATTCGATCGAGAGTAGGATCTGCTGAAATTTCGGAAATTGGTTCATTTATGATAGGAAATATTTAGCTCGAATTTTTAATTCTGTGATATCACCCAACGTTTTGATTGCATCCCCGTGGTTTGAATTTTTACGGATTGGTGAAATAATTCATGTTTTGTTGTCGGTTTAACCGTGACGAATCCAACAGAATAATGATAAATGATTATAATATGAAAGATCTGGCAACTGTTATAAATGAGAAAGAAAATAAACATAAAAGTCGGTTCACTTCTTTAAGCAATAATTTGGCTCCGTTATATTGAAATTGTTGTCATTGCTATGGAGTATTTAGGATTATAGTATTTCTACGAGGTGCATAAGCTACCTATTGTTGTATTTGTTTGCATATTCTTGTGTTATATTTCTTTGTAATGAAAGTCAGTATTTTCTTTATTGACTTTGGCGAATAGAAATTAAATAAATAAAAACGTGTAATAAACTATGCAGGTCGCCAATTTGTCCCAGATAAAATTTAAAAGTAATATAAAAACTAATTGGAGTTGTAGTCTATTTCAAAGTACCAGTATAAATTGTGGCTTGGGGCCAAATGGCGTGATCACTACGCGAGGATTCGTAATGTCCAAATCAGTAACGTCAAGTTACAACATACAGAAAAAATACAGACTGACAATAGTCTAACCTAAGATCTTAGAGACTGAAATTGCCGACCCCCAGAGATTGATTTGTATTGTTGTAAAGTGTGTTGTTGATTAAAAGGGGTCTGTGCGAGAACCCCCCGGCGAAAACCCTCCCGGACAAACCCCCCCCCCGTTACCAACCCCCCCCCCCGGTACCAAACCCCCCCCGCATAAAAAAGACGGGTATGTAAGAGTAGAGTAACTGGTAGGTAGAGAGTAAGAGAAGAATAGAAAATCCCCCCGGTACCACCACCCCCGGCGAACCCCCCCCCCCCCCCCCGAATCCTTAGACACTCACACATATTTAGACTGGGATTTACTGGGCAACAAAACGAACAACCATGTGACAAGCATGAGTAAGGTGAAGAGCTGGTAGAATATTTCTGGGACTATCTTGAAAGTGCTATCACAAAACGAGCTCAACCTTTCCCTTGACCCAAAGGATCCTCCCATCAAGTCTCATTAAAATATCTCATTCCCTTCGAGACTTATCCTGCTCACAGACGGAAAGCAGGACAACTTTTGCGGTGTCATAGGTATCCCTCCACTTACTGCCCATCTTCGAGTTTCTGGTATGACAGTAACTAAAGAGCAATCAGGCAAGGGGAGCTTCACATTGCACCAATGGGTGGCATCCTAACTTCAGCTTCCTCGCCAAGAAGGGGGAGGCATTGGGTAAGGAATTGTTGGGGGGATCGTTACACTGAGTGGAACTGGCTTTGACACCTCACTGACAAACAGCTCCAACACCATCAACCTTCACCTTCGCCTTACACTCCCTTTGTTTATCATTGTTCTGATACCCACTGTACTCAGCATTATTATCAAGTTTGCGAAAGAAGTTTATTCTACTCTTACTCTCTGCCTACCAGATACTCTACTCTTGCATACCCGTCTTTTTTTATGCGGGGGGGGGGGGTTGGTACCGGGGGGTTTGGGTCGGGGGGGGGGGGGGGGGGGGGTTTAGCCGGGGGGTTTTAGCCGGAACCCGATTAAAAGAACCGAATCAGTAAGCCAAAGAGACATAGACAAAAAATTCATTTAAACCTGCCGGGAAAGCCGAAGACTTAAAGTCGTATTTCGGTCTGGATTAGTTTCGATTTTTATTTCAGATTCCACCCTTCTCTATCCAACACTCGAAGGTTCTATCCCCACTTGACCAACATGGACGGTTTCTTTGTTGCAAAACTCAAGAAACTTTCAAATGCTGTGAAGAAAGTCGTAACCGATGATAACATGGAGGAAATGGAAGTTGATGAACAAACAGAGGAGAAACCAAAGAATGAGAAGAATCAGAAGAAGAATGAGGACGCAGAAACAAATGGCACTGATGAAAAAGCAGACGCACCTAACAAAAAGGGAAAGAAAGATAAGAAAAAGTCAGTGAAGAACAGTGAAAACGGAGAAGTGAAACCTGCTTCCAAATTTCTGAAAAAGTCTAAAAGCAAATCGTTGGAGAACGGAAAGGACGATGGGGATAAGCTAAAACCCAAACTGAAGAAGAAAATGAAAGGGCAAAAAGTGAATTCGCCAAAGCCGGGTGGACCTGTAGTGAAGGGAAAGAAAGTTAAGAAATAAACATATTTCATCGTGGCCTTCAAAAGAAGTTTCCTTGTATCAGGGCAGTTACTGTCGTAGAGGTGGGCGAATCAGATTATGAAAGGATTCGAATCCGAATCTACCATTTCATTCTGAGGATTCAAATTCGACCCTAATAAAAATCAAACCGTGTATATAGGTTATAGTTCAAGAATCAGAAGTGGCAAAAAGCACTGATGTCAAACGTAATCAGATAACTTGATAGATTATTGAGGATAGTTGGTGGTGGAGATCAAAAAGTTGGATTGCCTAACGGAAACTCGAAGGATGTAGACTAGAAATTTGAGCGGATTCGTAAGATTGAAAGTTTGGAATCCGAATCCAGCCTGATGCGACAAGCAGAACATTCGAATCCGGCCAAAAGGACGAATCGTGGATTCGAATCCGGATTCGCCCGTCTCTGCTGTAGACCACATTATATGAATTCGTATTGTCAAGAGTTTACTGGCATGATTATCGCACGCCGTTCGTTTGGCTGGGAGATGCCTTCCGTGTTTTTCCCCTTCAAATTCCCGCAGCATTCAACGTTCCGCGGAACTTTCCACTAGAGATGGGCGGATCCGGAATTCGTCTTTTTGACCGGATTCCAATCTTCTGCTTGTCAGGCTGGATTCGGATCCCAAACCTCCAATCTTACGAATCCGCTCAAATTTCTAGTCTACATCCTTCCAGTTTCCGTTTCCCAATTTGTACACAGTGGGTTTAGGCGATCCAACTTTTTGTTCTGCACCACCAACCATCCTCAGTAATATATCACGTTATCTGATTACCTTGGATATCAGTGCTTTTTGTCACCTCTGATTTATCACCTATGATATTATATTTGTTGATACGATTCCGGATTCGAATCCTGTGATAGCCTAGCCGAGTCTACAGTCGTTCTTGGTTCTACGGAGTACAGCAAAGAGCGATGTTTATCCTCCGACTCCTAGTTGACTACTAATACAAAAAACGAATACATGAAATGAAACAGAATGCGCAATCAGCTCAGCGATCTGTTGAATGGCTAGGGGTCTGCGGCTGCAAGGCGGTGATGACTCCGTCACAGATCCTCAGTTTGAAATGGTGGATTCGGATTCGTACCTAGCCCTTGATTCGGATTTGATGTTTATTTTTTCGCCGGACAAGTAGTTCCGGAATTTCGCCGAAATAAAACTGGCAGAAGTAAGGCAGGATCGTTTCGATCGGTTTCGTCAAAATATACATGACTTTGGTTTTCAGATGATTAGCTAGTTGGCCTTAATCTGTTTCTAAATTTTAAAAGGAAAAATGTTCAAGGAGTCTGGCGAAAAACCTAATTGTCTGGATTAAATATTAAATTTGTGGGATCCCATCGAAACCTCTGGTCTTGTTTCTTCTCTATATACGCCCCTGACTTTAGCGCCCTAGGTTGGCCTTACGGGAAATCTGACCCTCTCTGGAACTATAATGATATCCCGACATTGAACGATACCTGCAAATGTGGCCCAGGTGCATGTTATGATTTCACTGTGACTTTATTCAAATAGCCAATTCACTTTACAATGAAACAAAACAATTCAACAGCCTCGTAACTATATGTACTTTAATCTTCAACTACAAGGAAACTATTGACCTAGCAAGCATCACAGAATTTAACACACAATTACCCAAGCATGCCAAAGTTAACGTATTCGGCGAACTTGATGAGAACGTTAAAAATCGGACTACTAAAAGGGGCGCTCTCGATCAGACTCCCGGTCGGTTTTCAGCTTCGTTAGTCTGCTGCCTCAGGACTCATGAAAGTCCCACTCAAGCTTCCAACAACAGCATGCACTGGAATTCCCCTCTAACCCTGATGGACCTACATGAACCACTCTGGACTTTTAAAAATATCACCTGGTGCCATCCTTCGATTACTAACGCATCGACAGTCAAACTTCTATTGGCAGGTAATCACTACATTTCTGGCTGCTTAATATTATTTAACCCAAGAATGCACAGTTCAGGCTGTCACACTCTGGATGTTATCTGCAAGCGTTCCGTTGAAAGTAAATATCCCTGTTTAGTGGTAGGCTACTTCTGAGACCTTTGAATTTATCCCTGGTTCTACAGGAGAATTACACAAAGTAAAAGGAAAATATGAAGTCCCATAACACTTCTGTGTATCGTATCTCGAACTTTATAATTAGTTGGGTTAGTTCCCAAACAAGGCATTTTGTGCTCGGCTTGAAAGATTCCGCTGTGCTCAAAGAAAGGGAAACCTGCTTTGCTATATTTTTTTTTGACGGCATGTTTAAGGCGGCAAGCACCAGGCAGCAACTTTGATTTCCCTACAAACAGCTTGGGTGCCAACACGTTACGCCGAGCGTATAGGATCCAGACAAACCTTTCACGTTAATTTTCTGGCCGAATCCGAAAAATGATCGCAAAACCATTTCGTACGAATCTTACCTATCTATTCCGACGAGGACATTTTGCCAAATTGCGACGAACATTTTGCCAAATTCCAGTCATGCATTCCCGTCACGAACGTCTTATTCCCTATTGCCTTCTCATAAGGCGTAATCTCGCCGATCCCCGAGGACTCCTCGGGGAATCGAAGGGAACGGCGAGAATAGAAGGAGTCACTCCACGCGGACTCCGCGTACGGAAAACAGCGAGAACACGGGAATGCTTCCAAAATGGATTTTGTTAGAAGAAAAAAATATGCAGTTGACGAAATTTGTCTGGATCCACTTTATGTTTGGTTTTGTTTATCCTGGTTGTTTCTAATTAGTTTTACATTGCCCTAACACCAGCAAAAACTGATTCCCCTCCGAATCTGAAAGGGAGTCATTTTTGATGATGGTGATGATAATCGGAGCATTCCCCGTCCGTGGGGACTCGCGGGAATACGGGGAGTCGAGGCCCCGGGACAAACAAAAACACGGGGACTCTTTCAAGTGGAGTCCTCGGGGAACGGCGAGAATACGCCTATAGATTGTCAGCAGCAAACTGAGAGGCAACAGCCGGGTACACGAATCTAGGGACCGACGACCCCGGAAAACCTGGACTAGTGGCTCTGCACCCACCTAACGAAAACGGATCCGAGTCAATATGGCAGTATTGCGCAATCAAGAAGCCAGGCTCAGACGGGTGCAAAAAAACAACCAATAGGATATTGTGACAAAAGTTTGAAACTTTCAAGATCTGACTTATGATCAAACATAGCTCCAACATCGTGATTAAACAATATAAAAGGTCCAATAACTTACAAGTTCAGAAGAATTCGCCAGATTCCAGTTCAGCGCTTCCAAGCGAACTAGTTTCTGTTAATCCCCCCATGCATCACCATCATCACTTCTGACAGACATACAGTAATATAGATCCACAGGTTGATGAGCAGAAAATCTGCGATATGCTCCCCATTGGAGGTTTTGCATATATCTCAGTAGTAGAAAGTGTTACCCACTACCTTATGGATCTGACTTTTTAATGTTTCGACTGAAGTGTTGAAAACGAGGAAATGGTGGTGGCTAACAGAAACTAGTTCACTTGGAGCGCTGAACCTGGAATAAGCCGAATTATCCAATGTTCGGTAACTCAACCTCAAAGTCGAAAATCCTATTAGTAATATTATATTTGGCGTTTAAACGTTTAGCTTGTCTATGACTCACGGTGTAAATTGTTTGTCCTCGCTGTTGTTCGATGAGGGTGTGGAGATATCCATTTTCGTCAGATTTAAGTTCTTAATGCACCTGCTGCTAAAAAGGTTGGATAGTCAAATATCCGAGGATAGTCGAGTCTTATAATTGGAACTATTACAACAATTTTATCAGGGCCTTATTTTTGAACTATATATATATATATATATTATACAATAATTCAAACAGATCTTTTGTTGACCCGATGGTTAGACGTGCTTTCAGCCACATAAGCCATCTGAAGATAAATCAGTTAGAAATCGTAGTCCGTCGTCACTGGGTTTAACCGATCCCTAGATGTGCTACAGTCCACCCTTTTTTCCTCAAACGAAACTCAGATGGCCTCTTGGCAGGGTTGCCAAGGTCAGCATGCCAAAAGTTATACTTTAAGAAAACGTAGCACTATTAGAGCACTTTGTCTTGAAAGTAACAATGTTTGTACAAAAGAACACTTTTTGTTCTCTTCTCACTACTTTTTGCTTTGAATGCACAAAACTAATTAGAGGAATAGTTGGCTCTCCATATGTCAATTTGGGTTACTTTTGCACATAATGATACAACAAACTTCGTACCGCCAAATCTTCTTTTGAAATAGCACTTTTCTAAGAAAAGAACACTTTTTCCGAGCTTTAAAGTCACCTGGCAACCCTGCCTGCTGGCACTAAATAAAATCCGCATGCACTTGGACGATCCATGCAACAATTCTATTCGCGACTACGCAGACGATCAACGCTAAACTTAAAATTAAAAATGTCTATCCTATACTGCTTTAAGGAACGATTCCTCAAAGCGGTCTAGCTCGTTCAGTATATAAGTCGCCTTATTCCTAAGCTTCTTAGCGTCACCGCTTACTGACTCGTATGTCTGTATGCTTCTGGTAACAACTCGTAGCTGGCTCTGCATATCCACAGCAGCTGTATCGACGTAGCTCCCTAGGCGGGCAAACGTGCCCGATAGCTCCCTGAAAAAAAAAAAGGTGAAGGATGAGATACCTTCAGACGAGGTTAGGCGTGTTTCTGGCTTGTTCACAGTGAACGAAGTCAGTGCGTGAGTGTGTTCGACCCTACGTACCGTAGTTACTACGCATGACGTCACGTACTTTGAGGATAAATATTCCTTCAGCCCAAGCTGACTGCGAATCATATTTGACAGTGCGAAAACGGATAAGTCAGCTGAAATTTATTGGAGCTATATTTCGGCCCGTGAAATGACAAATCCCCGTTTCACGTGAAACGGGGAGTTGTCATTTCACTGGTCGACAGAGCCGTCAAAATTTCCGACAAAACCCTCTTGGACGATGAACTGAACCACATTCGAGATGTACTTTACGGCAACAAATACCCCATCCAACTCGTCAACAGAATCATCAAAATATTTGGCCTCGAGCCCTCTCTCTGCCAAATTGGCTTTTTATATTGAAATTATATAGTAATAAACAGAACTTGAACTTGAACTTGAGAAGATTGGAGATCCATTCGACCTCCACAAGCAACACTGGCAATCCTAGCAATGGCGAACCCGAAGAAAAGACTGCTCGCGTCTAACTCCCGTACATTCAAGGAGTCACCGAAAAACTGTCCAGGAACTTAAAAAAGTACAACATTCAAACCTTTCACCGGACTCAAAACACTCTTCTGTCCTACCTGAACACCGGCAAAGATCCAGTCCCAAACCACAGCCAAAGAGGCATTTACTCGATACCCTGCGACTGTGAAAAACGCTATGTCGGCAGGACAGAGAGAACTTTCGAGAAGAGGCTCGCAGAACATGAGCAGGAGATCGACCACGCCCTTTCCAACGGTCACCGTCCAAATTATAACTTCAAATCAGCACTGGCTGAACACGTTTTCGAAAACCCATCCCATGCAGTACATTTTCAAAAAGCCCAAATCCTTGCAACATGCACCGGACTTCACCAAACGATAAGAGAAGCCGTTGAAATTAAGAAAAACCGTTCAGGTATCAACAGAGACACAGGCGAGTACTCTCTACCAGAGACATGGAACGGGATCATCAGCACAAGGAAATTCAGACCCCAAGCTCCTCTCTACAAAAAAACGAAAATCAACCCAACTGCAGAAAAATCTCTACCCGGACAGAGACCCAATCGAGCAGCAAAACAGCAGCCGTGTCCAAAATGAAATCTCAGCAACCCTTTAACTCCAAGCTACTCTCCAACAGAAAGTTCACCAATTTAGATATTTAAGACTAAGCTAGAATCTTCAGTTTTGTTATCACAAGTTTCGTTCTTTCCACCTTGAGCGGCTTTGAGCCTGAAGAGGACCCTTGCCAAGAAGGGCCGAAATATAGCTCCAATAAATTTCAGCTGACTTATCCGTTTTCGCACTGTCAAATATGACGTCACGAATTTTCTTGGCGTCAATGCTGGAACGCATTTTTCTATTTTCGGCAAAATATCATGCCACGGGCTAATCGGGTCAATCACGTCACAGAGATTCGTAGTTACCACGCTTACTACGCTTCCGGGCGTGGTAAGCAAATAGATACTATTTCGAGAAGGTTGGAATGGTCAGCGAAGTAACTTTTCACAAGGTTGGAACGAAAACATCAACTAGTTCCTATTGTTAGAAGTGTGGAACACGCTCTTAGACATACGGCATTTCACAAGTCCACAGTTATAGTTAGAAGCTATTCCCGAGGTTTCATTCCGTTCAGCGAAAGGTGAAATGACGGACCTGCCGGAACTGCTGTTGTTACGAACAAATTTTACCAAGTTTTCTGAAAACCGGCGTTAATGTTTTTTAAATTCGTGCAAGTTTTCCACCAGCGGTGCTATATTCCTTGTCCGTTGTTTCTAACCTTGCCAGGTACGAACCAGTCCTATGTTTTCAAGCAGACGACCCCCCTTCATCCAAGATATTTTTAACGATATTTGTATTTTTAAGGATATTTATGACTGTTGTAACCCTAAATAGGTCTATTATAATTTACTTGTATGCTCATAGGCTACTAACTATACCAAACAAATTTGGCGTAAGCCACGAAAGATTTTTGGTCAATAAAACGATTTATCTATCCATACCTATCTAAGAGCTTGGAACCACCCATGACAGGTGTCGCTGTCGCCAATCCAAAATGAACACAGCGTTCTTTTTTTTTTATCTTACAATGCTAGAGTTATTTAATTTCCTCTTTAATATCATGTTGAAGTTTAGCTAGGCTTACACAAGTGTCTTTCCGTTCTGAGCAAGTAAAGCAGGTTATCTAGTGTTGCAGTATCTCCCAGTACGTAATTAAATGCTTGACTTCTAGACCTACGAAATCGTAACAATCATATTAAAATAAAATGTCCTATATAGAGACTAACCCAGATTTTTGCACCCATTAGATTTTGTTCCAAAATCCGTAATGTACAATTTCGAGAGTACCCTAACGACGTAATAGAACGAACAAGTATATGCTTACTGCTGAACTTGGTGACTGCAGTTCGAGGAAACCAGGTCAACAACCAGCCGCAGTTGCCTTGTCACGTGATCGACATACTGCCTCTTAAAAGCTCGCTCCTTAGCTTTATTCGTCCACATGAGGCGTTCGTAAACATACATTGCACCGTAGAAGACGCCCGTAGCCGCTATCAGCCTCCAACCGACCGTTTTCATCAGCTAAAATACAAGTAAGTAAGTAACGAATATATTTCAAACAAGAGCTAGAAGCTCATATGGCACTTGCAAGGCTGGGTCAGAGGATGAAAGTAGGAATTCGTCAATTCGTGGGTTTGTTTTGATCATATGTAAGCAAAACCCTTGAGATAAGAATGATCACGGGTCCTTGGAAATCACGAGACTGTATCGTTTGGCAATGCATTTGGCTGTGCGCACTTTAAGGGCGCTAGAAAATCATCTGTAATCAAAACTCTTGAAGCAAAAAAGATGATCACCAGCAGGAGCACGAAAATGTATATTTTATTCATAAGTATTGTTTGTACTTTAAGGAATTCAGTTGTAAGCAAAACCCTTGAGGCAAAAATGATCATGGGCTCATACGGATAACAAAAATGTATATTTTGCTTAAAAATATTTTTTGTACTTTGTGGTTAGCATTAGTACTTTAAGGGACGATCGGATCTGGGAACTAACTATTTCCAAGCCAATCATGTCAAGTCTCTAATTTTCAAGCCAAGTTTCATCGTCCTAGCATGTCTGGAAGTATCTTAACTTACGATCACCGGAATTCCGGACCCCCCTAACTCCCCCACAATGCCCGAATCCGGTCCGGTTCTGTCACTGATCTACATAGGGCTTGTGCTTGTTCTTCCCACCAAGTTTCATTCTGATCGTTCCACTCCAAGCATGTCACAAGGTTTCCGGACCCCCCTCCGACCCCCCCCCCCCCCCCCCCAGCTTCATCGGATCCGGTTCGGACTTGAAATGGGACATCCGAAACATGTGGTCTTTCTACACATCAAGTTTCATTATGATCCGATCACCCGTTCGGAAGTTATACATACCTCAAGATTCCGGATTCTCCCTCCCTCCACTCCCCCCACGATGGTCGGATCGGGAAGCTGACTATTTCCAGGTTAATCTGGTCGCGTCCCTGATTTGCCTGCCAAGTTTCATTGTCCTAGCCCACCTGGAAGTATCTTAACTCCGTATGACCGGAATTCCGGAACCTCCCTCCAACTCCCCCCACAGTGCACGAATCCGGTCCGGTTCTGTCAATGATGTACCTAGGGGTTGTGCTTGTTCCTCCCACCAAGTTTCATCCCGATCGCTCCACTCTAAGCGTTTAACATGATTTCCGGTTCCCCCCTCCAACCCCCCCCCCCCACATTCATCGGATTCGGTCCGAACTTGATATGGGACATCTGAAGCATGAATTCTTTCCAAATATCAACTTTCATGAAGATCTGATCACCCGTTCGAAAGTTATGCATGCCACTAAATTCCGGATTCCGGCTCCCCTCCCTCCCCCCACGACGTTCGGATCGGGAAAGTGACTATTCCCAACTTAATCAATTGGGGTCCTTGATATGCCTGCCAAGTTTCATCGTCCTAGCCTATGTGGAAGTGCCCGAACTAGCAAAACCCGGACAGACAGACCGACCGACCGACCGACAGACCGACCGACCGACCGACAGAAATTGCGATCGCTATATGGCACTTGGCCGAAGGGCAAGTGCCATAAAAACCACAATCATGGCAATGCCCAATTTGGGTATTACGTCAAGTATAATGCACATTTCATAATATATACAATTAATCATCAATTCGTCATCACAGACCTATTATAGTATACAAATAAAAACCAAAACCAAAACACGGACGTTGGAATAATATCAAAGACAGCTACAGACAGCTATCATTACAGATTTTTGTGAAACTCGGAACGAGGCTTTTCTGGTACCGCATATGTGTTGCAGGTACGGGGGACAACTTTGGAACCTTTGAACTTGCGACTCTCTCCTGTCAGTTTCTTGTGTTTTCATACGGAGGACAATTAAAGAAACAATAAATAGCTACAAAGCTCAAACAAGGCTGTTACTCCTCTTAATTCACACTAAATCATTCGATCTACTTATACTTACGAAGCCGCCGATCAGAAGTCCTCCCATTGCACCCTGAGAACTGACCGTTGCCATTGCGAACTTGGAAATCATCGACCAGTCTTCGTTCCCTATTAGGCTTGCTGTTTGAATAACTGGTGTTTGGGGGCTTAAAGCAAGCGGTCGAGGTATCTAAAGGATAAACTCAAAATCAAGGTTTCATCCCCAACAAGCACTACAAATGATGATGATAAGAGGAGACAGCTTTTTACTGTGGTAGTAACTTCTCTCTCTGGTACTCAAATTATAAGAACGCGGACAGACGTCACCACTGACGGGAGAACCAGTTTAACAAATAGTTATTATCATATGATGTCGTCGACCATCATAAGTGAATTGTGACGATAGTAGCTCTTCTGGAATAAAAATGATAAGAGGGAGGAGCTAATTTTATTTTCATTCCGGGCTGTGGAATGAAAATAACAACAGCTGTTAACGATCCTAACTGCTAATAGTTCGGTGGAATCCCAAGATTGGCCTTTAAGTAGCAGGGCCACCCGCGACTTTTCATCCGTCTCTGCTGAACTACTCACTTTTCCTGGTATTTCTGCACAATTTCTAGGCCGTGCCACTAAGAAAGTTATTCCCATAACTCAATAAAAATTTAAAAAGTTAACAACAACAATTAAAGTGACAACAAACAGAGTCGTTATTTGGGGAGGGGAGCAAGAAACAAGCGATCTGACAGCACTGTGGCAGGCAGTTACGCAACGAAGGTCACGAACGAAGGTCTAGCGACAAACTTCTTTTTAAGCTGGGCTAATAACCCGGAACGACGCCGTTATTATTTCCGCCGGAAATTTTACTAACGAATCTGACGAAAAGAATATCCTACAATTGCTTCCCAATACCCTCGGAATTATTTCACTTTTTTCGATTTGTTAAAGGACCTCTCTTACTTATTCTGCCTTTTATAATATATCTAGCTCCCTTGTGGAATTATAAGCTTCTAAAATCCCCAACTTTCTCCATTGTTTCGTTTTGTGCTCACGAATTTTTAGCGCTTTTTCTTTCGTGCCGAGTTTTGCCCGTCACACAACGCGAAGTTTGACGGAATCTTAATGTCCGCTGACAACTCTTTCATATATAAGGATATGAGAGTCTTCTGTTTTGACTTCTTTTATTTGCTCAGTTTTTCCAACTTTTTAACCACAGCGCGTTCAGTTTTCAAACGTTTTGCGCCCAGCCGCCGCGTCGGAGAGCAGGAGTGCTGGATAGAATCGACAAGCGCTAACAAGAAAATGGCTTATTTGAGGTGGAAAGTTACGATATTTTCGAAAAGCGTTTCGTCGGGACGGTTTCATAGGGAAAATACCATTTCTAGTAAGAGTTGTCCTTTAATGCACGAGGTAATTTAACAAAACGTCGAAGAAACGTGCCAGTTTTTAAATTTCGTCTATGGCGAGATATCAACTTACAAATTTTAGACTATTTTGCAACTGCAAAAAAAAACTACGCAACGGCGAGCATTATTATTTCCGCACGAAATTTACTCACGAATCTGATGAAAAAAATATCCTAGAATTGCGATAATTCAACAAACGTCGAAGCAATGTAACTGGTTGGCTTTTCTTCCACAAAGCCATTGTTCAAGTTTTGGTCCCGAACTCCAGGCATGCCACAGGTCATGGACCTAGTTTCCGTTAGAATCAATGCTAAGCCCACAATCAGGGCAGTCCAGTCCAGTCACACACAAATCCCTAGTTTTGGGGCATGGTGCTTCAACTGTTGGTGTGCCTGGTCAGGGCACGGAGTGCCTTGTGATGCTTCAAAACTAATTAAGCGGAAGAAATAACTGTAACTAACTTGATCGTTTGGACTCCTCTTCAGTCGGTTTAGTAGGCCGTGCTTCCCGCCGACTAATTTGTTGACAAACGTCAGAACTCCAAAAGAGAACTTGAACTCGATGTCTTCTTTGAAATCTGAACAGAGGTTATCACAACGGAAGGGGTACTGCACTTCAAACGTCCGAAGTTCAGCGGGCATTTGAACCTTGTCCCGCTTTGATTCAGGTAGGATATTCACAACGCGTGCTGTCAAAAGAAGTATTGAATTAGCATGCAGCCTTTCGGAGCGGACCAAAATTAACCACGTTTCGTTCACGTTCCTTAACTTTCTTGGATTCTTTTGCCTATCTATCAATTCATCACCTAAAAAGTCAGATAGTGATCACCCGTGACACGTCGATATCTGTCCCGTCCGTCCACCGGATTGGTCCACTGAAATCCGTCAGTTCGCCTAGCTTCACCTATCTAATCCATTATTCCAGGACAACTGATTACTGGGAGAGTTGGTAGGTGAACGAACTGACGGGTGCACGTAATAACGGATTTCGGTGTGTCGGTTCAAGCGCGGTTAAACTGTCAGAAAAAGTTGACCACGGACTTTAGTGGGAGAACTTACAGATGGGTTAAGTGGTCGGTGGAAGTAGCGACAACGCCTTTTAATTTTCCCTCGACATCCTCCCTCCACACATATGAAAATACAATCAATTTACAAACATTCATTTTGGTTTGCTTCGTTTATTTCTTCTGTAGCATTTTTACCGTTTCCTTCGTTGTGAGTGCGATTATTTTTTACAGACAAGTGGTGCTGAAGTAGTGGATTTGGTCGAAGAGGGGGGCTGCCCTTGGGTGGCTGCCACGTGTGTCTAATTTATACCCACTCTAAGGCTCTGTAACAAACATTCTAGTAGTTTTTTTGTATGTATTTTGAACTTTCGCTCGTGTTTTAGCCCAGTGCTATTAGAGTTTCGATAAAGCTGACGATTGATGTACCATTGCTCATTCTTACCATGTCTTTCACCCGGTTTAAAACAAGTAACCACCGTGAGATACGACTTTTCTTATAACAACTATACACGTTTCCCATTTTTTATGCTGTATATATTTTTATGCTATAACTTATAACAACTTTTTAAACTCAGGCTGCTCAACATCCCCCAAGAGACAGCTGATGGCAAGACATCACTCTAAAAACAATTGATGAAGAAGATACCGCTTTTTGTTCTTTTCGAACTATCATGGTAAAAGCCAAATTTGTCGAAATCGTCAATATATACCTCTCGTTATGAAAACACCTCTCATTATAAAGTTTGTTTTCGCGTTCTTCAAAAAAGCTGTCCAATCTTTCCGTCAGTCGCAGAAATTCAGGCAGTCGCAGACAATCCTTAAGTTGCGTTTTTGCAGATGCCATGGTTGTCATCTCTCGTTTTCAAAAGAGACCAAAAAGACGATAGCGAAATGAGAGGTCTAACCAGGCAAAAATTAAATTTGCTAATAAAAGTCCTAGAAAGAACGTGTCTTTTTACCTGCCATGTCTTTCTGAGCTGCCTCCATATTCATCGCAACGGCGGACGTCAATCTGGACCTCAAATTACTGACAAGTCCGTAGTCGACATGCTTGTGAAGCTTCTTCTTGAACTCGTTCAGAACCAAAGGATTGGAGTCGAAAGGCTCGCTGAATTCTTCAACCAGGATTGAAAGGCGTCGGATTTCTTCGCTGATCGCCTTGGAGACCTTTGTCTCCACCTGACAATGATAATTCGGTTTATTGATTGATTGATTGATTTCCCTCAAAGAATATGTAATGAGGAGTACTAAAATAAATTTAAAAAACACTGTCAAAAGCACAGAGATATCGTTATCCGAAAACGTGAAATGAGCGATTTTGTTGTTAGCCCTTCCGACTCTATGCAGCCTTCCTGCTCTCCGACGCGACTGGACGCAAAATATTTAAAAACTGAATGGGGCGTGGTTACAAAAGGGAGCTACAGAACTGTGGAACCCAACGCCATATTTTGAAGGAAGGAAGGAAAAAGTGGTTAAAACTAAATAAAAGTAGTCCAAAACAGGAGATAGACCTGATGGCCTACCATGTTTTCTAGAATTAAAACAACACTTTGAAGCTGCTTTGAAGCTTAAAAGCCGTAGGTACAAAGCGATAAAAAGCCGTAGGTACAAAACGAAACAATGGCAAAAGACGGGAACTTCAGAAGCTTATAATCCCATAAGGGAGATACAGATAATACAAAAGGCAGAAGGAGCAAGGGGGGTCCTTTAACGATTTTATAATACAATTCACCAAAATAAACCGAGAACTAAAATGACAAAGGTCAAAATTAAAAAGACCTGCAAACAGACTACATTGCCTCGATTGCAGGTTCCAGATACAGCAGGATGAGGACCCTTGCCAAGACGGGCGAAATGCCACTGAAGCTGATCTTAGCCGACTTACCCATTTCGCTTTTCTTTGAATGAATGAAATTTATTACCCATTCGTAAGACAAAAGTCACAAACAGAGTAGTTCTTCATGTTCGGGCCGATTCGTTTGAAGTCGTATGTGACGGCAGAAACCATTATTAGTGTACATCTACACAAAGGTGCAGAACGCGATACTGTACCTCTTCAACCATGTTGCAAATCCTCTGCTTGGCCTCTTTTGTAATCAGCAGCATCTGTCGCTCGGTCTCTTCTATTGCTTGAACTAGTTGAACTTGTTCTTTCGTCTTCTGCTCATACTTCGATACCGACGTCTCGTGAACTTTATCCATGATACCACGAACATCACTGAAAAAAATGGCAATACAAAAAAAAATATTTTAAAGAATTTTTTTTTAATCCTAACTCGCAGTAACTAATTTAAAATTACAAATCCAACAGAAAAAGTTAAATATAACCTACATTAAACACTTTTATCCTACTATCATTCATTATCTTTTATCCCCATTTCTTTCGAATCTTTTAGCGACAAACGTTTGTGGTTACAGATAGTGGGGAGCCGAACAGACCCGGTCTTATTCTCTCGCTTTTATTTAGAAAGCTTTCGTTTAGTTCAGTTTCTTTCGTAGTTTCTTCTTTGTGCTGACCTGTATGTAAGAATCGGTTGCTATAGAGGGGTTGCATGGGTTCAGAAACTTATGCAAATTAGTGCACATTTTATTCGACCTCTATAAATCTGAGGGTAAGAAAATTCGTTTCCATAGTCTATCATTGTAACCTAGCGTTAAGTGTTTACTCAACGGATACAAATAATAGTGTAAAACGATGACTTAATTTCGCAGTTGAGTGGCATCCATGGTAGTTTTTATCCGTCACGATGTCTACAATTGAAATTAAAGGATTAAATTCAACCGGCCACAGACTCAATCTGGTCCCTTCTTTCTATTCTGCGAGACGATCACGCGTTTACGGATTTTGTCATCAGTTTTACCGAAGAGAAAATGGAATATACCATTTTGAAATCTTCAATGGGTTGACAACGTCAGACTTTATCCGACAGCGAAGAAACAGAGCCAAAGTGTTGCTCTCGCAACAGTTGCTCTCAACAACACTTCCCGTGGCGCAGGCAACGTACAATTAGTTACTTTTAATTTTTAATTTACTTGTCTGATGGGACCGGTTGTTTTGATGAATGTACTCACTTGATAATTACTTTTCCCCGGCTCGTATGCTGATCGAATTTGGTTCGGACAGCGGACCTCGAAATGCACTCCTCGAACTGTTTCTCAAAATCCTCGAACTCAAAGAGACGGTTGGTAAAGCCATCCAACGTGGAAATCCCCTCTAGAAGAGAACCATTATCAAAACTACGAACTGGGAGATCCAAAACCACTCCCTTTTTAGAGCCAGAATACAAGAGTGTGTTCCACCCTCCTAACAATAGTAACCATTAGTTACTATTTTCATTCCAACCTCGTAAAAAGTTACCACGCTTACCGTTCCAACCTTCTCGAAATATAAACTAATAGTATTTGCTTGCCATGTTCGAGAGCGTAGCAAGCGTGGTAACTACGAATCATGTAACGGGATTGGCCGGATTACCACGTGGCATGATCTTTAGTCGAAAATACAAAAATGCGTTCCAGCCCTGAGAAGCCAAAATTCGTGACGTCATGCGTAGTAACAACGGTAGGTAGTGTGGAAACACGCTGCAAAATGCCTTGAGGGCCTATTGAAGCAACTCCCGCAACACGAACTCCTACCCAAGCTGTAGGCTACTCTAGGGAAAAGTAAGAGCGACCACCTCAAAAATCCCAAAATCGAACCAATCCGGGCCAGAATCAACCGGGATTGTTTTACCCTGAGATGTTTTGCGATTTAGAATTTATTGTAAAGATGATAAGTAGCGTATATTAAATTTTGCGATTTACAACTTATTATAAAGATGGTAAGTAGCGTATATTAAATTTTTACGTTAGTTCATTTTTGGGATCCCAAAACGTAAGTTGGGATACCTATGACTTCGTGAAAAGATAGCATGGGCAAGATTTGTGCCATTTTTTGGTATTATATACTTATTGATTGACTTACGGTTCAGAGGGAGTCCCTTATGCTCATTAAGTCGAGCTGTCAATACTTCCTTGGCTGAGATGAAGAAGACCCGACGCTCGGCTTCCTGACGATTCGAATACACTTTCAGTTCTTCAACCAAAAAGTCGACCGCTCTTTGAAGATGTTGTTTGCGAACCTAAAAGTTGTCATAACTGAAGATTAGTCACACTTATCCAACGACACCTAAACCGTCTTGGTTGGTGTCCAAATTATTTTATAAAGCGTTTTTCTGGTTTTGTGGAAAGCTACTTAAGCTCCAAGAGGTATACCTTTAGACGTATTCTCGCCGTTCCACGAGGACTCCACACGAGGAGTCCAAGCGTTTTTGTTTGTCCCGGGGACTCACTCCCGTATTCTCGCGAGTCCCCACGGACGGGGAATGCTCCATCACCATCATCAAAAAGGAATCCCTTCAGATTCGGAGGGGAATCCATTTTTACTGGTGTTGGTGCAATGTGAAATAAAACAAAAACAATCAGAATAAACAAAACCAAAAATGAAGTGGATCCAGACTAATTTCGTCAACTGCATAATTTTTTTTTCGATCAAAATCCATTTTGAAAGCATTCCCTGTGTTCTCGTCGTTTTCCGTACACGGAATCCGCGTGGAATGACTCCCTCTATTCTCGCTAATCAAAACGGACTCCCTTTCAGATTTGGAAGGGAATCAATTTTTGCTGGTGTTGGTGCAACGTAAAATAAAATAAAAACAATCAGAAAAAAAAAATAAAGCGGATCCAGACTAATTTCGTCAACTGCATAATGTTTTTTCGAACAAAATCCATTTTGGAAGCATTCCCCGTGTTCTCGTTGTTTTCCGTCCACGGAGTCCGCGTGTAGTGACTCCCTCTATTCTCGCCGTTCCCTTGGATTCCCCGAGGAATCCTCGGGGAACGGCGAAAATACGCCTTTTGTATATAAGTTCTCGCGGGTAACCCACTCTCCGGCACCTGCTGCACAACTTTCCTGGCACCGACCGAAATCAGTGGTGCCGGCACCGGTGACGGTAATGAATTAGGAGACTAAACGCTTCTAATAATGCTTATTTTACTGTTCTAACAGGTGGCAACCAGTGCCGGCACCGGGCACTTCTGTCAACTAAAATCGAGAGTGGACAACCCCTCATCAATTACCAACAATTCAATAAAAATTCAACAGCTCTTTGAAGATGTCGATTGCGGACCTAAAAGTTGTTATAAGGGCGATTGTGGTGATCTGGACAGCTCCACTATTTCATGCGCCAGCTGTTCTTGCGACTTCGGCTAAAGCTCGATTCCCTTTCCAGAGCTGTTCTTGCGTAAATGCTCCCTGAGTCAAGCTGACTGGAAAACATATATTCAAACAATGCATAAAACCGATACGTCAGCTACTTCCATGTTATAAATTTGCAAGTTATCAAGTTCAAGTTTTTCTAACGTTGAAACTCTGCATGGAGTTTGGTGTCAAATCCCTGAATCACCCAATCCACAAAAATATTTTCCCTTCCGAAAAGGTGACGAAAAGGCGCTCCCTCGCAAAGTAGCTACTGCGGTTGAAAAGTTGCAACCAATCAAATGCGTACACCAGAGGTTTGCAAAGAGTTTCGTTCCCTCTTTTCTAAGGTTGTACAACGAAGTGTAAACCGAGCTGCTTGTTAAATTTTTAACGATATTTATGACTGTTGTAACCCTATTTAGGTCTATTAAAGTTAATGTGTATGCTCATAGGCTACTGACTATACCAAACAAATTTGGCGTAAGCCATGAAAGGTTTTTGGTCAATAAAAAGACTTATCTATCTTATATCTATCTATCTATAATCTATTTATATTCCATAAGGAGGCAATTTGGCATATTATAGTATCTGATGGCCACAAAATGTATCCGGCTGAACCCTGCAATGTTTCTTCTTCTTTTTTCACTATCTCGTTAAATTTTCCACGAAGCACCAGAACTAATTTGGAAATACTTTTTCGGAAGGCTGAAAAAAATATTTCAGGACGCAAATATCGCTAAAAAACAAAGAAAGCGATTCCGGCTATGCTTTCAAGCCCAGGAAGGACGAAGAACGGAAGAAAGCAGAAATAAGAAAAATCCACAAGACTGGTTCGCGAGGCCCCAACGACAAACTGGAGAGAGATGCAAAGTGCTGCAAAGCTAAGGCATTGAGTGTAAGCAGAGCAGTCATGCCTTCAGCAATTAGGAGCCGACCGCTCACCTGAATAAGTTCGCGGTTGGGCTGCAGGATGAAAGAGAAAAGAGCTGAAATCAAGGGCTCGTAAGAATTTGTTTACACCTTCGTTATTCGCAGGGCCTACCTACCCTTTAACAGAGCTATCTACTTCCCCTTCAATTTAGGTCAACTGAATAGTACGGCCTTGAAGGATCATTTTATGGCCAGTTCAATCCTATGCTATCACTCCGATTTTGCTTGTTATCTAGTTCAATTTTTTACCTGTACAGAGCCATCTACTTTTTATCGTTCTGTGCGGGATCTAGCGGAAACTGATTAAGTTCTAAGAGAGGAACAAGATTACTGAGAGAGCATACCTTTGTGAATACCTGTAAACAACACAAGGCACACAAGAAAGATGGAGCCACGTTCGTTCAATGCTAAAGGACTCGTCGTACCTATAATGCTACTTCGTAGTTTCGGAATAATTAGTAGTGGCATCTATGGTATTTTTATCCTGAAAAGTTACGGATAGCTTTATAATACCAAATAGGTTATATAAATAATGCTCCAAGTTTACACCAGATTGAAGTTCAACTTGCTGCAATTAAGTCAATTTAGCCCCTTCTTCCAATATTCTTTTTCTTTTTCAACGCCGAGGACAGCCTTTGATCATGTGATTACGGATTGTGTCACAGTTTTCTTGAAGGAAAAAAATCTTCCTGGAACATACCATTTTGAAATCTTCGATGGGTTGGCAACTTCAGCCTTTTTTTCTACTTTTCCAGACTTCACGACGTATGTTTGAATGCTGGACTTGTGCTTTGAGATTAGGACCCTAGGCCTCTGTTGAAACATTGTTTCAAAAACAAAAGGCTATGCAAATTTTACTAGTCAGACTAAGGACCTTATTTCCCTTATTCTGCCCTGGCTAACGCTTCGTTGCCGGGACACTATCGGGGAAACCCATCCAGCAATAAAGCCTTTTATGTTGCTTAAAGCACACCTCGCACTTTCTACTGTGTATTTTCTAATATTCAAAACTGTCTGAATAACGCAAAGCTGGGCTCTAAGCTGCTATTAACAAATTATCCATGGCCTTCGATATTTTAAGCCTTTCCCAGGCCCATTGACTCGGCAAAATTCAGAAAAACCTGTTTTACGCATGAGACGCGAACACTCGTCGGGAGCATAAAGCGCATTGAAACTAGCGAATCGCGGTAAGTTCAAAAATTAGTGAACGGGCGTTATCGGGTTCAAAATGTAAAATATGAAATTTGGGTCTCCGGGTCTTAGAACTAATTAATGTTATAGGTGCGACAAGTCTATTATAGGTGCGACAAATTATAGGTGCGACAAGTCATTTAATTACTACAAAACACAGACTGCTACATGAAATGACTGCTACAGACTGCTACATTTTGATGTGACACGAAACCTACTAGTCGGCTTGTCCGTGTTATGGCTTTCTTGAATATAATTGAACTGAATTGAAATCGCAGCTCTGTATATCAAAGGCTTACTGGTCGAAGTTTCCCGAATCGGCAAATTTTGGGGGAAAATCTGACTGAAAAATCTGACTGAAAAGCCTGAAGTATGGGGGTATGAGAAGATAGATAAGATCGAAGTCGTGCAGTTAGGTTATTTTAAAAGGTGGTTAGGAGTAAGTAAATTTACAAATAGTGTTGTTGTTAGGGGTGAGTTAGGTTTAACTTCTTTAAGAAATGTAAGACTAGTGAGTATGGTTAGGTTTTGGGAAAGGATTGTTAGGATGCCACGCGTTAGACTATTAAAATCTGCATATTTAGAAGCGTTGAAAGAAGAGTGTCCTACTTCATGGCCATATCTAGTAAAAAAGATACTGGATGATTGCGGAGTTGGTGAATTGTGGAATGATGGATTAGGAAGGGAGGAAGGAGTGACTAAGGTAGTGAAAGAAATACTTAAGAGCCAGGAAATACAGGTTTGGCACGCCCAGAAGGATCAATCGGAATCTTTGGGGTTTTATGCTACGGTAAGGGAGACATGGGGTGAGAATATAATGTTTAAAGCGGGTCTTAGACGGGATGAGTTAAAGATAATTATTGAACTGTTGGCAGATTGTCTACCAATTGGGGGTAGAAGACGTTATATTGGTAATTGTAAGCAGAAGTTCGGTCCTTACTTCTGTCCGATGTGTGGGTGCGTGGATGAGAGTGTGATTCACATGCTTTGCGATTGTATTGAGCTGAGTGACTGGAGAAAAGAAGAGTATGATGTACGCGTATTTGACGAAGAGTGGTTAAAACGAATTTTTAAGGACGAGTGTTTTGCTGGTATAAAGAAAATGGGGCGATTTTTGAGGCTAGCGGTGGAACATAGAAGTAGATTTTTGGAATAAGTAAAACAATTCAAACGGAAATTATGTTCGAGTATTATTATATGTCAGTGTTTGTGTTTTTTCTTTTTTCTTTTGTAAGTTAAATTTTTGCCATGGCCCTCGGGCTGCTTATAGCAATAAACTATCTATCTATCTATATCAAAGGCTTACTGGTCGAAGTTTCCCGAATCGGCAAATTTTGGGGGAAAATCTGACATAGTCCTCTTGTTCTAATGTGCAAATTTGACCCCCCCCCCCCACAGATACACATACCATAATCGTCCATTCAAAATAGATGATAGTCCTAACAGCACTTACTTCGTGAAGGTATTCCGGTTCACTGGCAGAAGCATCCCATCGGTTGTTCAGGATGAAGATGTTTGGCTTCGATAACTTTGAAGACACTTTGAAAAAGAAATTCTTCTCCTAAAAAAAGAAAACATACGGTTATTAGCAGCGGGGTTGTATCACTCGGTAAGACAGTCGTGGCTTATTCTTATCTTATCTTCGTCCTAATATTCTCTGTTAAACCAATTAACTTGTTAAAGTTTAACTGAAAAGCCAACTTATTTTTGAGTCATTTGATTGAATACACTGAATTATTTGGATTCTGCAAAGGGATTTTTTTATTTTCCACTATCTGCTCTAGTTATGACATTTAGAATATCTGCTGCTGTTCCCACAGCGTAAATTCTACTATGACGCGGGAAATTTTAACCTCAACACAAACGCGGCTTTTCAGTGGGCAGTGGTGAGATTGGTGAAGATTGCTTAGTGCCTGAACAAAAAAAAATCATAAATCTTTCTCGTAAAGCATACAACAAAAATACAAGCGCACAGAGTACCACGAATCACAAGGAAATTCCACTATTTGAAAATCGATAATTCGTGAATAGCGGAACAACAAAGTAACGCATTTTCAGCGGGTATTCAAGCCAATTTAAGTGAATAAGTGATGGGTAACTAGATGGGTACTGCGGTAATTACAGCACTGGCTCTTCTTCTCCAGTTACCCAGTTCAGTCACACCACAGAAATGTGAGCATTGTAGGCTACCAACTATCGAAAGTTTCTGCAATGCGGGGATTCTTAACTTCCTAAACGAGCATAAGGAACCATCATCTTCACGAAAACGCGCACAATATTCGCTGGGTGACGCGACATAAGCTCGAAATGGCCTGAAAGACAGATGAAGCGAAGCGGAACAGATTTCCGCAGCGCAGTGCAAGGCTTTCGCGGATCAAGGGGTTGACACAGCGCAACGGTTTTGGCCAAGCGAACACATAACGATGACTTTACAATAATATATAATGTCTCAATATTTTAAGCACTCAGCTCATCAACAAAACATCAACGAAGACTGCTTGAAATACTTAGTAAGGAATTTACGACAAAGCATGGATGAATGTACCGGAGGAGGAATTAGTTCTTTCTTGTCATTAATTGCAAGATTTACCGTCACTCTTATAGTTCGTCAGTTGTAGACAAATACAAAGTTTTCCATACCTCTGAAGAATCTCACGCCTACGGAACTAGACTGCGTCGACTTTCGAATTCTCTACAGGTTTTACCGAAGGGATGAAATTAATACGTTCAAACTGTGGCATGACACGCACGATAACTTTTCAACTGAAAACCTACTTGTATTCAATAAAAATACGCAGCTAAAGGGCCACTGTTTCAAAATTATTTATTCGGCCTGTGACAAAGACGTCGGCCGTTGGGCATATGGGAACAGAGTGGCTGCCCCGTGGAACTCCCTACCAGACAATGTAGTGGGTGTGGAGATGATCATTGAGTTCAAAAAAGCCGTAGGCCTAGATAAAATGCATCTGAACGAAATGTTTTCGGTTTCCAAATTTGGCAGGAAGCTTTGATTTATTTACGATCTCTAGTATCGAAATGTGTAAGCTATCTATTATTTTTTTGTGAGGTAATAGGCTTGAAAGCCATGACTGAGCATAATATATATTTAAAACTGGACATGCAGGAATGGACATGAAGAAGACTTACTGTAAGCATCAGCGTGGACTCGGCGTTGGCAACCAGCACGAACACATCCGCGTCCAAGCAATGCTTGTCGATCCACTCATCCAAATTCGGCGAGACGTCGATACCAGGCGAGTCTACGAAGACGACATCGTCCCGAAGAAGCGGACATTTATCTTTGGGCCAGATTACTCGCATCAAAGCTGAGTCGCCCATTTTCTCCGTGCAGAGCGCATGTGCCAGCTGGGCTACGGACTAAAAGAGCGCAAATTTGAATGCAGGAAATGATCTGATAGGAAATTATACTTTGGATACTTTTCACTGATTCTATATTTTTTAAATGTCAGTTACTGTTGTAATTTAACAAAAGGTTAAATTAAGATTAGAAATGGTGAAGAAGTAAAATTTAAAAATAAAAAGCAAAGCGTAAGACCCACTTGCAGGAAATGCAGGACCGAGAGGCTAAGGTCCAAAGCAAAACCAAATATTATTTTGCGGACAGGAAACAAAATCTTCAAAGGTTTCTGAATATATTCCGGGTATAATCTTGTCTACGCCCTTTTGTGGCACTTATCAAGAAACTCCCACGGCTAGACGACAACCGGAGGGATACCTAGATTAATTGCGTTTTGCATAGACCTCAGTTTACTTCGGGAATTCAAGAGCTAAGCGGCATGCGCAAATCTAGCGGATAGCATCAGATGTGGTCTTTTTCAAGTCTACCCTCGTTGTTCACATACAGAAAGAGTTGCAATAGTCACTCCGATAGACGAAAAAGATTAAAGAAAACACCCGTTGTCTAGACTGGCTTGACCACGTTCTCCAGTGCCGAAAATATGCCTGGTTCAACAAGTTCTTCTAGCAAAATAAATAAATAATAAACGTTTATTTCCTGAATAGCTCATATAATTACTCGCTAGCATCGGATCGTCACACTATTACTAACACGGCTAAAACTTAATAATCACTTCTCAATAATTGCCTTAAAATATTTATATGTATGTAGGCTACATTTAATAACGAATATATCACAGTTCAGAATTAAAATAATTTACGAAATATGGTACAAATGACGAAAGATACCGGTCAGTAGAGTGGATATCGAGGCAAACAAGTCTGGTGCAGTTACGGGTTGCAGCGCCGTAACTGCAAAACCCCTTCGCTTAAGTCCATTCGTGATTAGGATGAAAGCAGTCATACACAATCCTGATTTTTAGGATATCGTGCTCCGACGTTACGGCATGCCCTGGAGCAAGCCCTTAGTACTCTCCATATTAAATCTGTTTGAAAATGAAATTTACATTTACGACTAGTTAAGTTCAATCAGTTCCGTTCAATTTTATTCATAAAAATAATAAGCACCATTAACTCTTCATGGCCCCACCATAAGGCCTAACATAAGGTCTGGCAATGGGCGGGGCTTATTCTTTATTCATATAGTCTAAGGGAAACAAACCAAATAAATCAAAACAAGGAGAGAAAAAAGAATAAAGAGAACAAACTGACAAAAAAATCCAGTAATGAACGATCTTCCGTCAACAAAGCGCCCTTGTCCCCCTCCCCCCAAAATAAAGAAAGACAAAAAAGTAAGGAAAAAAAGAAAGGAATATGTTTTCGATAAGAAAAAGGACTTGGCCTGTGACTTATCAACTCAACAGATTGTTTAAAGGACCCCTCTTACTTATTCTGCTTTTTATAATATATCTAGATCCCATTCAGAATTATGAGCTTCTAAAATCCCCACCTTTCTCCATTGTTTCGTTTTGTGCCTCCGAAATTTTAGCGCTTTTTTGGCCTTGCCGAGTTTTGCCCGTCACACAACGAAATGTTTGCCGGGATCATCAAGGTCTGCTGACAACTCTTTCATACATAAGGATCTGAGAAGCTTTTGTTTATTACTTCTTTTATTTGCTTAGTTTTCACACTTTTGAACCATGGCGTGATCAGTTTTCAAATGTTTTGCGCCCAGCCGCCGCGTCGGAGAGTAGGAAGGCTGGACATAATCGACAGGCGCTAACAAGAAAATCGCTAATTTCAGATGGAAAGTAATGGTATTTTCGAAAATATTTTTTTCTGATCAATTTCATAGGGAAAATATTATTTCTAGTAAGAGTTGTGCTTTAAGGGAGTACTTCAATTCAAAAGATGAGTATGGGGGTAATATGCCCTTGGTCCAAGACATGGAGCGTGTTCCACCCCTCTACCAATAGTAACTATTAGTTACTATTTCCGTTCCAGCCTCACGAAAAGTTACTACGCTGACCGTTCCAACCTTCTCAAATAGTAACTAATAGTAACTATTTGCTTACCACGCTCGGGAGCGTAGTAAGCGTAGTAACTACGCATCTCTGCAACGTGATTGGTCGATCAGCCCGCGGCCTGATATTTGACCGAAAAAATTCAAAAAGCGTTCCAGCCTAGCGTAGTAACTACGGTAACTAGCGTAGTAACTACGGTAAGTAGGGTGGAACACGCTCATGGTGCCCTAATTGTATGAGCACCATTCCTCCTCCCCTTATAATGGAGCACTATTCCCAGAAATGGATGAGTTGTGTATGACAGGATGAAAGGAAATCAAATACAAGTCACTGATATCACCTGCGTTTTTCATACCGTCATCTAGTTAACCGACCTGCAGAATTCTACACTAAAAGCTGTTTTCTTCCTATGGTTAGCCGACCTAAGTGCTTATAAGCTGCAGAGCTGGTGGACTCGGACTCTGGACTCGTCTCGAGACGCCTTTTTCAAGGATTCGTCTTTCACGGAGCTGTCCGTCCGCCAGAGCCGTGGACTCGGACCATGGACTCGTCTTGAGACGGTCTCGAAACGCCTTTTTCAAGGACTCGGGCTTGTCTCGGACTCGGATTTGCTCGACTCGCAGCAGCTCTGATAAGCTGTTTTTCGTCGCCGCTTGTCCGTCGGTTAACCAGCCTGCTGACTGAGGTTGGAGCTCCGTCCAGCCGACTTAGGGGACGTTTTCGCATCGATGGCTCTGGTCCCGTCGACCTCTCGTCGAGCTTGACGGACGTTTTTAATAGGATAGATAGAATAGCGTGAATGCCGTCGATCTTTTTGTCATTTTCGCGTGTACGGATGAACAAGTGAACGGGCAATCCAGCTCGATAGACGCCTCCCGTTCAATACCACTCTGAGGGCAGCGTTGAGCTGAATGTGGATAGAAAAAAGGTCTGCACAGTTTGATGACAGAAAAAATGTGGACTTTCCACTCATCCAGCTGAATGGGCATTTTCGCGTGGACGAAACCCATCTTCCTAACCGTTCAACGCCTCATCGATTTTCTCAGTTTCGCGTGGACGCGATCACCCGTTGATCTCTACAGCCATCGACGCGAAAACGTCCCCTTGCTTTCGTACTGAGGCAGGAAATCCTATTTTTTTTTTTTTTTTTTTTTTTAACCCCGCTTTTTGGTATTCGGAGTAAAATTTAATGTTTCACTTTGGCAGGAAATCCCAATTTTTTTTATATAACCCGCTTTTTGGTAATAGCGGAGTAAAATTTCAATATATGTTTCATGCAATGCTAGAGAATGCGTTATAAGCTGTTTTCTGCATCGCCGGGCGAGAGAAAAACGGCTTATAGAGCATGTTCCACCCTACTTACCATAGTTACTACGCATGACGTCACAAATTTTGGCTTCTTGGCGTCTAGGCTGGAACGCATTTATGTTATTATATTATTACGGTATTATTATTATATATTATTATTATGCCATATGTTAGAGATTCGTAGTTACCACGCTTGCTACGCTCCCGAGCATGGTAAAGCAAATTTTTACTATTAGTTACTATTTCGAGAAGGTTGGAACGGAAATAGTAACTAATAGTTACTATTGTTAGAAGGGTGGAACACGCTTATAGTGGTAAATTACCACTATAAGCGTGTTCCACCCTTCTTTACAATAGTTATCAGACCTAATGCAGAATACGCATGTCCAGTTTGGCATCCTGGACTATCAGCATCGCAATCTGATAAGTTGGAAGTGATCCAGAAAGAGCTATTCGAATTATCCTTGGGAATTGCTATACGTCTTATGAAGAAGGCCTAAGGACTTTCTCTCTGACGACCTTGAATGAACGAAGGCATAAGCTGACCATGGATTTTGGTTTGAAATGCCTCAGCTCAGAAAAACATCGGGATATTTTACCGGAGTTTAAAATGGGAAGTGTGCGCGACCCGGTACATGGGGGGCAGACGAAGTCCTTGGGTCTTCAAAAACTTAAGCCCCCGCCAACAAAATCATCCGAGAGGTACCTGAATTCATTTGTCCCTTATTTTATTAAGCATTTAACTCGACAAATCTTTGAATGTATTGTATTATGATTGTAATCCGCTGTAATGTTGACAATCCGAGGCTAGCTGTATGCTATTGTGGAGAATTAAAACCGATTTCATTTGATTTAACTGGATGATCGAGAATTGGCAAAACGCAGCTATTGTGAGAGGACGGCAAAGATTCTGAACACACAGCTCACCTTCACATTCTGCTTTTCACTTGAATCTTCAGTAATGAGATACGACTCTCCGTTCTCAGATCCCTCCACTTGCAGAAAACAGTTTGTCGTGTGGCCAATGCCACTTGGCAAGATCTTCTCACGAAGCATAGCATTGATAACTGAACTTTTTCCATTACTTGTCCTGCAAAGTCGGGAAAGTCACTGAATATTCCTAAGACCCTACCAGAACGGCACCAGCAGCACCAATTTTAAAGAGTTACACATCCGAGTGGCCACACATTAGTTGCGTTTTTGCAGATACCATGGTATCTGATACCACGGTCTAAAGTCGTTTTTGCAGTTATCGTGGTACCTGATACCACGGTCAAAAGGTGTTTTTGCAGTTGTCGTGGTAACTGGCCAGTTACCGTGGTATCTGATATTTAGATACCGTGGTAACTGGCTGTGGTATCTGAAAAAGTCATCTCACTTTCATCAATTTGTGTCAAATTGGTGGGAAAGAAGTTTGGCACTTAATTGTTGTTTTTGCAGAGCAACCGTATATCAGATACCACGGTAACTGCAAAAACGACTATTGCAGATCCAGTTACCATGATAACAGATACCACGATATCAGCAAAAACGCAACTATTGCTAGCGGCTACACACTGTAAGACGAAAAGGCGAACTGGCCTTGCCTTGCTAGACCCCTCCACAAAAGACCGAAACCTTAGTTGCGTGTTTGCAGATCCCATGGTATCTGTTACCACGGTAACTGGATCTCCAATTAGTCGTTTTTGTAGTTACCCTGGTATCTGATATACGGTCGCTCCAAAAAACGACAATTGCCGAAATTGCGCTTTTCGAAGTCATCCTAAAAGAAAAACTGATATCCAGTCACACCACTCCATTCCAAACATCTTTCCCACCAATTTGACAAAAACTGATGAAAGTGAGATGACTTAAGTGAGATGACTTTTCAGATACCACTACCAGTTACCACGGTCGGGCCGTGGTATCTAAATATCAGATACCACGGTAACTGGCGAGTTACCGAGGTAACTGCAAAAACGCCTTTTGACCGTGGCATCAGATACCACGATAACTGCAAAAACGACTTTACACCCTATACACCCTAATACCGAGACCTTCTGATTTGAGTGTTCTGCCAGATGTGGAGAGGGAGCCGCTTGCATCCCATTCGAGAGATTGCACCCTATCCACCGAAAACGGATATTTCTGCACCATCAGACCTTTGGACTAAATTATCGGCGTTTGGGCCTGTAAATTGTTGGAAACGTTCTAATCCTTTCTTGTGGTATAATCACATTCAAAGGCTTCAAAGTTTGAACACAAAAATCGAGTGTCTCATTCGACTGGTCGATTTTGACGCGTCGTCCTAAAACCAACCAATAGGAAGCAAGATTTGTTTTATAGTAAAAATTGAAGCTTTCAAGCTCCCATCTTCTGTGAAACTTTTTGAAAAAAAACTGATTTTACAGACAAGAAAGAGTCGGATTAACGTTTCCAACAATTTACAGGCAGAAATTCGTACCAAACGCCGAGAATTTGGTCTCAAAATGGAAAGTCCTATACCTCACAATGTTACGTTATTGTTTTTGTTCCTTTCCGTTTTCGTTGGGTAGGCTACAATCTCTCTCTACCGGGTCGCCGTCACTACCCCCACACGTCATAAACACCACACGTCAGTTCACCCACAAGAGAAATCCGACAGTTCACCGACACGTCAGTTCGCCCACACGTCAGTACCCCCACACGTCAGTTCGCCCACACGTCAGAACCCCCACACGTCAGTTCGCCCACACGTCAGTTCGCCCACCGTCAGTTGACCCACCGTCAGTTCGCCCACTTCAGAAATCCGTCAGTTCTCCCACACGTCATAACCCCCACACGACATAACCCCCACATGTCATAACCTCACACGTCATAACCCCCACACGTCATAACCCCCACACGTCATAACCCCCACACGTCATAACCCCCACACGTCATAACCCCCACACGTCATAACCCCCACACGTCATAACCCCCACACGACATAACCCCCACACGTCATAACCCCCACACGTCATAACCCCCACACGTCAGAAGACCCACATTTTCCGACAGTTCGCCCACATATAATGACCCATCCACCAGTTTGATAATCTCGAGTGAATGCAATTAAAAGAAAGGGATCATAACCCAGGGGATTCGTAAGAAGAAGTCGACTTCTGCGCGTTTTAATGAGGGCGAATATTAATTCAGTATCGTCAGAAGCTTGCTAATTGATTCGATACTTTTGTTTTATAAGTGGGAAGGAAACAAAAAGAAGAATATGTGCAAGAGAAAGGCGTTGTAAACAAGTTGGTAACGAAGGTGGACGATTGGGACTAGTCCATATTGAAATGAAAATTATAAGAATTATAACTTTTGTTGGCCAGCTTTCTTACTCTTTTTTCAACAACGCTTAATATAGTCAGGGGCGTAACTACCATCGGAGCCCTAAGTGTGCCGATAAATCTCATTGAGTGCCGTAGGATACCGGAAATGGAGATGGACCCGATGAAAATTCTTTGACTGTGTAGTTGTAAGGTAGCTGTACGAAAAAGTTGCATGCATAGATATGTGGTGGTATGGAATACTTTGATTTAACGTTCCTGCGACTGGATTAATCTTAAGTAGTGACATCCGATAGCATCCAATCTTGCTGTAGTAGCATCCGGTTTGCTAGTAGTAGTGCGCAGTTGTAACAGTTACTACTGCATGCTACTTTTTCGTACAACTCCATACGACTAATTCTCGAAAAATTTTCATCGGGGATGCATAGTTTTTCGCCTGAGTTCAGATATTGTATGTTCTATCTGAACCGTAGAGAAAGGGTCTTTCGGTAATAACCGAAATTAATGCTCAGCGACGAATCTAATCGGTCCTGGGTTGTTCAGTACAGTACTGTACCCAGATAGGAGACTAGTTACAGTTTGTAGGCTATGTTTCAATGTGAAGGTTTTACGCTGGATAAAAACCAACGTCACTAGCCGTTAACCTTTAAGGGGGGGGAGGCCGGTACGTTCCGGGTTGTGCCAACAAGTCTGGGAATCACATGAAAAAAAAAGCTTTTTTTCTTCAGGTTTTTCTTGGTTGTTAGATTACTCGGTAGGCTACACTTCTGGACATTAACATCAAGGCCAGCCCAGAAAGGAACATGTCATATAAACAAAAAAACTGAGAAGAAGAAAATAAGCTAAACTTCAAGTCGACGCTCGCTGCTTTATAAGTTGTGTCAAGAAGGTTAGGGTCTATCTTGTTCAGCATGTTTTTTCTGACCTCATAAGCATTTTCCTGCACTTCAAGTGTGGGCGAATCTCAAGCGTTGCCTGTTTCTGTATTAATTTCCTATTCCGGCTTTGCTAAGTATACTCTAAGAATGGCTGCAAACAAAACTTACTGAGTTACGAGCTCATATGGCACTTGCTACGAGTAGGCAGTACAGAAAGTAAATGAAAACGTCACAAAATACCCCCCTTCCAACCTTCCGCCGTCGAAAGACGCGGTTTTAACCTAGAAATGGGACATTCATGGCATCTGCTCCTACAACCCATCAAGTTTCACTCGAATCTGAGCATTTCCGGGTAATGTCCGACACCCCACTCCGACTTCCCGAAGCCAAATCCTTCCGGGAGCCAAAAATGGAACATCTAGGGTAAATGACCTTTTTAGCTTCCAAGTTTCATCCAATCGCTCCACCCGTTTGATGTCTAGGCGTGCCAGAAATTTTCCTTAATCCCCCTCCAACGCTTAATCACGCTTAATCGCTTAATCGGCAGATGCCCTTTTTGTCTCTTTATTAACTGTTGCTCTTCTGAAGTATACATTCTCCTCACTCCATATATTTGAAACCGTGTAAATTTCGTGTCTGTGCTTTTATTTTTGTTTCACGTGTGCATAAATTTCTAGTCCCTTTCTGCGACCAAGTTTTTGCTCAATATATTTGAAATGTTCTTCTTTACCATGTTTTATCTTAGAATAGAATAGAATTTTATTGTTTCAAAAGTATCTGTCACAGCGTTGCCGCCGAATTTGACCTTTTCGTCATACAAAAATGAATAAAATAACTTGTACTTATATGAAGTAATAATAATCGAAGCATTCATTTTTAATGGTATACTCGTCCTATTTTAGTTTTCTCCCCTCGTGTCTCCCACTCCCACTTGACATAACGATGCATGTTCAATGACCGAGCCAGATACACACACCCGCAGTATTATATTCAATGTTATTATTGCCGGACCGGACAGAAACAGAAGCTTTCGGTAGTCTCAGTGCCGTTCGCCAACAGGAAACTTCAGTATCGGGCCGGGCCAGCAGGCCGTGGTTAAAAACTGGAAAAACAAAGAAAAAGAGCCTGGAAAATGAAAAAAATAACATTTTGGAGCTTATCATTCACTTATTTTTAAAAGGTCAATTGGCGGACCTTTGAGGCTTTGCTCCGTGACTGACAAACTAGACTAAGTCTAAGAAGTGCTAAAAAGCCGTAGGTGCAAAAGGAAACACTGGCGAAGGGTGGGGATTTCTGAAACTTGTAATTCCACAAGTAAGCTAGGGATAATCGAAAAGGCAGAGAGGTCCTATAAGTTTCACTGCATAGAGTCGGGCGTTCCATTCGATAAGGCTACGCTTCACTTGCGGCCTATTGGAGGTGGCAAGTCCTTTTTAATTTTCTCGCGCACCAGGAATGACTTTGCCGCCTCAAACCGGCCTCAAATGAAGCGCAGCCTTATCGCATGGAAAGCTCGACTTCTCGCAGTGAAATATCAAATCTGTTCTACCGAAGCAAAATTTTAGTAAGATATAGATGTAAAAGAACCTCGAACTACATTGTGTTTCTGCTCAGATGTAGTTGACCACTTTACAACTAAGATATGCTAACAGAAAATTACACACGGCTTCGGCTGTTTTTAGCCTCTTTCCATCTCCCTTACCTTGAACGACAATCTTGGCAAAATTTGCTTAACCGGTCTTCGGACGAATAAGCTCCTCGTATACAATGATCGGGTGCCTAATACGTCACGCAAAGAGAAGAAACATGGCAAGCGTGATGATCAGTGTGTTGCTAATAGAGGAAATAGGATACACTTATGAAGTTGAGCATCTCTGGATCGAGAATGGATGGAAATAATACTGAAGCAGAATGAATTACTATAATAAGTACGACGTGTCCTTTAAGGGATTGAAATGCAACCCGCCAGGACCTCGTATGTACTTTAACGAGCGAGAAGGACGAGCTTCCTTCTCTGATCCCTGCGTGTTTTCTTTCGTCTTTTTTTTCTTTTCGTAAAAGAAATCAAAGCTATCCGATCTGACAGCAAGCTTCCGGCGATTCTGAATGAATTTTTTGCCTTCATTAAAATGCGCAAACGTCGGCCCCTTCTATTTAGTCCCCTGGGTTTTGACCGTTGACTCAGTCGAGTTTTCTGAATTAATTGGCGGTGGGTCTTTGTTGTGGGCGAACTGTCGGAAAGTGTGGGGGTTATGACGTGTGGGGGTTATGACGTGTGGGGGTTATGACGTGTGGGGGTTATGACGTGTGGGGGTTATGACGTGTGGGGGTTATGTCGTGTGGGGGTTATGACGTGTGGGGCTTATGACGTGTGGGGGTTATGACGGTCGGCGAACTGACGGTCGGCGAACTGACGTGTGGGGGAACTGTCGGATTTTAGGAGTGGGTGTACTGACGTGTGGGCGAACTGACGGTGGGTGAACTGACGTGTGGGCGAACTGACGTGTGGGTGAACTGACGTGTGGGTGAACTGACGTGTGGGCGAACTGACGTGTAGGCGAACTGTCGGAAAATGTGGGCCTTGTGACGTGTGGGTGAACTGTCGGAAAATGTGGGCGTAGTGACGGATTTTGTGGGGGTTATGACGTGTGGGGGTTATGACGTGTGGGGGTTATGACGGGACCCCTCTCTACCAAACCCTGAGCTGAGCCCATTATAATCTACTAATCTGACTGGAAGTTTATTTTACAAATCGATTCTCCTGGTTGCCCAAACCAAATCTGCGATCATTGTCAACAATCTGTTACAATATCTGTGTCGATACACTTAAAAATCAATCACGCTTCGTTAGAAGTTTTACAAAGTATAACAGCACTAATGGCTACAAATTCTGATTAGAGTGCAGGAGAAAGGAGGTATTTCGAACTAAATATAAGCAGATCATCCGTAGATAAAGTGTTTAGCCAGGAAGTGCAACGATCACAACCTAGAAGAGCGGCCTCAGTGGCGATCCCAAAACTCCAACAGACAAAATGTGACTATAGTTGTATTCTTGCCGTTCCCCGAGGACTCCACTTGAGGAGTCCCCGCGTTTTTGTTTGTCCCGGGGACTCACTCCCCGTATTCTCGCGAGTTCCCACGGACGGGGAATGCTCCGATTATCATCACCATCATCAAAAAGGACTCCCATTCAGAATCGGAGGGGAATCAATTTTTGCTGATGTTGGTGGAATGTAAAAATTAATTAAAAACAAACAGAATAAACAAAACCTAAAATAAAGTGGATCCAGACTAATTTCGTCAATTGCATATTTTTGTCGAACAAAATCCATTTTGGAAGCATTCCCCACTGATTCCCCGTGTTCTCGCTGTTTTCCTAAGCGGAGTCCGCGTGGAGTGATTCCCTCTATTCTCGTCGTTCCCTTTATTCCCCGAGGAGTCCTCGGGGAACGGCGAGAATACGCCTTATATGCGGTACGAAAAACATTTGCCGTCATTCATGAAAACTTTCGATCTTTGTTAGTGTTTATATTCTGTATCTACTGACGATCTCAACAATTCTGGATTTTATTACGACAGTTTCGAGAAGAATAAAAGCAATTTCTACCTATAAATTTTTTATTACGCCAAACTCGATAGGAAGAGGTCGTGGGCAGAGGCGTCACTAGCAAAAATGTTTGGGGGGGGCAAGGTATTTACCGACCGGCTGGGCATTTTTACCGACTGTTTTTTGCAGAAAAACTCGATTGTTTCCAAGAAAAAAATCGATTATTTTCCGAAAATTCGCGGCGCGAACTCGTTTGTTTTGTACCGACTGGCCGACAACATTGGGGGGGTGGGCGCCCCCTCCCCATACGTGACGCCCCTGGTCGGGGGTATAACCTTTTATTCATATGTCGAATGGCGGAGAGTAGAGAGTTGTACGGAATGAACTGTGGGAGAATCTAAAAAATCTAGACTCAAATGAACCTCGATACCTAGACTCCACAATACCACATAAAGTACTCAAAATTTACCTTCCAAAGAAGACGCATTTCATATGATCTCGCGAAAGGACATCCCTGATGGCCCGGACTTTCAGCTCATGTTTGCTGACAGATGCTGTACACTCATCGGTGACAATTTCTTCTTCTTCGGGCAGTTCTGAGAAACAGAAAAAATAAATCATAGGTGGCGTTCCACCGAGTGGTTAACAGTTACGACTGCACGTCCGTCCGGCGTGATAATTTTTTTTTTAACTACTCCCTCCATTAAAAGCCGTCCATTAAAAACCGCTGACAGAACTAAAATATGCCTTTCAGCGAGCTTTTCCGTTGACTTGTGCCCTCTTTTCTCAAGCAAAAGAATTTGCCCCACTTCACAGAAAAAAAGATAAATACTAACAGGCTAAAGGGCCAGTCCTCCGTGCGTCGGTCTGAGAGGAATTCTGGCAGTCACTTTTTTTTTTTTATTAAGGATAAATAAGCGGATACAACATTTCATGCGCGAGCAATTTGGCAGATCTTTGTCACTGTACATACAAAACAAGGACAACCAATACATAAACTTGTAAAAACCGATAACGTATTATGGTACATCGGCTGGTTGTACTTTTCAAAAATCGAGGTACGAAACTATTTCGGTATCGCTCGGTTCTACAAGAGATAGGCGCGAGTTTTGAAACTTTCGTAGCCACATCTTATGAGACCTTGCCTCAGAGGCAATCTCTTGGATTGTGGAGACAGCCTGGCTTTTGAAATTCCTCAAAAGAACTTCAACTAAAGACAGGTCGTCTACGTATTTCCACCTTTCCTCATGATCTTCGGCGATATCATTAATCATAATCAAGAAACACAGAAACACACAAGAAACATCCAGGACTCCTCGGGGAATCGAAGGAAACGGCGAGAATAGAGGGAGTCACTCCACGCGGACTCCGCGTACAGAAAACAGCGAGAACACGGGAAATGCTTCTAAAAAGGATTCTGTTCAAAAAAAAATTACGCAGTTGACGAAATTAGTCTGAATCCACTTTGTTTTTTATTTTGTTCATTCTGATTGTTTTGAATTAATTTCGTATTGCACCAACACCAGCAAAAATTGATTCCCCTCCGAATTTGAAAGGGAGTCCTTTTTTATGATGGTGTTGATAATCGGAGCATTTCCCGTACGTGGGGACTCGCGAGAATACGGGGAGTGAGTCCCCGGGACAAACAAAAACGCGGGGACTCCTCAAGTAGAGTCCTCGGGGAACGGCGAGAATACGCCTTATGCCGTACCGTGCGTATTCGTTTAGCAAGTTTTCAGATAGTTTCTTATCATCAACCTGAATTACGAGATATAGGTTGGAGTGACAGATGGTAGCATTTAGTAACTACCGACAGGAAGTTGGAATCCATGCTTTTTCTCCACGTAACTATTAACGATTGATAGTATTAGTAACTCCTAGAAATTTACTTTGAGACGTGTTTGGGAAGTTATATAAAAGTTTAACTAAAAACCAACTTATGTGTTTGTCATTTAACTTCACTGAATTATTTGGATTGTGTTAGGAATTTTTTGTCACTATATGTCCTAGTATGACGTTCAGTCAGAGTATCTACGGCCGTCCTCATAACACAAAGTTTTACTATGACAGGTAAATTTGATTCTCAACGCAAAAGCGGCTTTTCAGTGGCCAAAAGTGAGCTTGGCGAAGGTAAGATAACTACGTGAACATTTATCTTCCACAAATCCTTTTCGTCAAGCATCTAACACAGGTACAAGCGCATAGAGGTAACGCAATTCTCTGTCGGATGACAGAGAAAGTCCACTATACGAAAATCGATTATTCCTGAACAGCAGAGGAACGAAATAACGTATTTTCATCGGGCCTTCAAGCCTATTTGAGTGAATTTGTGATGGGTAACTATATTGTCCTACCTCAGCCCTTTTCGGTTTAACTTTAATGAATTTATTGTTCCTTGTAATAAATGTCAACTTTAAATATCTCATATGACTCTGACTCTATCTAGCTGTAAGCTATTTGGCTTAATAAATTGATTTATGATTATACTGATTGGTTGTTTCATAAAACACAAGAGCTCACCTTTTAAAAAATGAAGTGTCTCCTCTGTGTATCCCTGAATATCAGCAAAGATGTCGTTTATCCTCTTCTTGGCTCTCACGAAAATCTGCAGAGGAGATGCGATGTTGGCTACATTCCTGACATTGGCCAAGCTGCCATGATCAGACCCATGGCCGTTTGACATGGGGTATAAGACCTGCGAGTTATTACCACCATGAACGGACGTTGTTCGGGTCAGTGCAGACATTTACGGATCATTGAAAACTGACACTAACATGCAAACTGAAAAAGAAAATTAATAAAGTAAATAAAGCAATTGATAAACTGCAACTGAGGTTCGAAATGTGACGCTTACTATCCCTCTGCAAGAACTGATGATACCACTGCGTAACAGAACATCCTTCTCTCAATTCAGCCTTGTATCGACCGTGAAATTCCCGATTCATGGTTCACGAAGGTCCATTAACAGGGAGGGTGGGGAGGTGCAATACTAAAAGTATCTTCCCAATCCTAAATTTTCCAGGAGGATGTGGGGGGTTGGGACCCTCAAAAGGCACACTAGACCCCAGTGCCATCAAGTATATTAAGTTTCAAGTTGGCTACAGCGGCCGCAAAAGGCGATTGTTAATAAATGGATACTTCACTAATAAATTGGAATCACTATCACTTAGCCTAGTGGTTCTCTCATTTTTTTTTTCTCTTGGCTTTCTAGCCTATTGCCCAAATTAACTGCATGCTTTCAAATCAGCTGAAAACATCTCTGATTTTATTTAACGTAGTTATTTAAGGTAAATTTGTTTCTATGACCTTATTTCTTGTTTGCTGCTCTGCCAGTTTCTAGTTTGGTGGACTATTCACCAAGTCGAGAAACTTTGTATGTGAATGATTGTTTCCCTTTGTTCAGGGGCAAATCTGTCTGGCTTAACAGTCATGCAGGCAAAGATTCAAAACAAAGGCTGAATAGGGTTTAGGGCTATTGAACCAAAAAGCCAAGAATACAAATAAGCTGAGCAAAGAGACACAACAAAAACAGAAGTTCACTATTGACAAAAAAGTGCTCTCATACCTGATCGTCTCTCATCTTTTGCTTGGAAGTAACAAGAAACTATAAAATTCATAATTTGCTCATGCTGTGGCTGGAAAAAGAATATAGGCTATGCAAGATTATCCTTCAGGCACAAGGATTGCCCTGAGGGTCTAGTTTCTGGTATGGCACCCTACACTTTCCTAAATTACTGGTTCAACTGCTGAAGACCCAAGGAGTACTCCTACAGTCAGGCTATCTTTACCTTCAGCATCCTTGATCAGCAAAAAGTCTTTTTCCCAGTGATGTCGACAAGACCAAAACGTCAAGACCAAGGCCAAGACCAAGATTTTCGCACTGGCCTTAAGACAAAGACCAAGATTTTTGCCCCGTTATTGAGACCTGGTCTTAAGACCAAGACCAAGAAAGTCTATTTTACTAGATTGAGTGAGGAAATGCGATTCTAGCCTAATTAACTTAATGAAAAGTAAGCTGATTATGTCAATAAATACGCACATGAAATTTACATAATTATATGCCAATATCTCTGTTGCATTGTAGATAAACCAATGCTGCCAATAATTTCTGGGTAATAGTTAAAAAAAAAAGGGTTGGTCAACCGATTTATTGTCACCCGTCACAAGATACCCCGCCATCCTAAACGCGGTTCGGACCTAGGAATAGGATATCTAGTTTTCTACCTTCCAAGTTTCAACCCAACAGATCCACTCGTTTGATCCCTAGACGTGCTACACGACTTCCGGTACCCCCCGTCAATTCCCCTACCGCGGCCAAGTCTGGTTCGGACTCCTAAATGAATTATCCAAAGCATTTTCTCTTACCACTTATCAAGTATCACTCAAATCAACATTCCCCCTCCGGCAACTCCCCCTCCTCTCCCCCACCGTGGTCAGGTCCTGTCCGAACCTTTCAATGTGCCATCTAAGGTGCCAAGACCAAGGTTCAAGACTACATCTCTGGCCTAAGTATTGGAAGCACAATTCCCAGCTGCAAAGACATTGTACCCGCACAAAGACTGTTTAAGCTTAATGTTTGACTTGGAAAAATTTAGGCACAGTGTCTTTACACAGGAGAATGCCACTCTAACCACAAATAAATGATGTTTGGACAGACTATACAAAACATTTGCAATAGGCTACCTGGAATTTGGTATATCAAACACTGGCCAGAACACACCAAAAGTACGGGTGCCTACTTGACAAGAATTTTAAATGGTTATTTAGTGAATTTACTCAGAAATTTAATATTTTATTCAGAAGTGGTTGGGTTACTGTGCCCTACTTGCAGCAGGCTCTAGCTGATGTTTGTCATCAATAGGATATGTCAAATGCCGAGTATATCGCTTTATGCAAGGCTTGACACAGTCTTTCCGAAATAGGGCATTTATTATGGTTAACTAGGGCCAAACTCGTGTATCTGACTAAGAGCGTGTCCGAATTCTAATTTTGAACAGAAAAATGCTACACTAACTCTGCAATTTTTTGTAACTTTTTGGTTTCGGACCAGAATTTTCGTGAAATTTTACGAGCAATCAATACCAGAAAATATGTCACGAGAAATGCTCCAACGATGCAGCATTTTATGCGGAATTTGAAGGAAGAAGCAGAAGGCGGGCTGAAGTGACGATATGTAAAAAATTAATAGGAGTTTTCCAGGGGAAAATGGCCTGAAAGTACTAATATAAATAGTTACAGATGGTTGTCTGAAGTAAAAAAAAAACATTAAATTCATTTGAATTGATATCAAAGAAATAGAGAAAAAACTGCAATCATAAAATTTTTTCACTGTGGGGTGACAGGAACAATTACTTAAATTATTACTTTTCCAACAAAAAAAATATCAGGCAAAAACAGATCAAAAGTAAAAATAAGAATCGTTCTACCTTTTCTCAAAATCCTATACAAATTCTGGATAGCTTAATGTAATTAAAAATCATGCTGTGTTCAAGCTTGTCTGAAAATGGTCAACAAACGGTAACATAAGCACTGGCATACAGGAGGGGTATCCAACCTCAGACAAGATTTCAAATTTCCAGAGAAGTCTTTCCTTCAGAATAATCCCATCTGTAATATATATATATATGGCACTTTACACAAGGGACTTGTACCGAGACCAATAAATAAGTAGTGAACTGAAAGACAAAAATGCTCTTCAGCCGGGATTTGAACCCAGGACCCTCTGCTTACAAGGCAGGCGCTCTAACCATTTGAGCTACCTACCAAGGGACTTGTGAACAGAGTTCGCAAACCACTAGAATAGTCCGGTAGAAGCCAGCCATGGGAACAGTGATCCCACCCAAAGGCAATATCTGTGACATGGGGAGGTGAACTGATTAGATGAATTTGCCTTCAGGCGGGATCACTGTTCCTATCGCCGGCTTCTACCGGACTATTGTAGTAGTTTGGGAACTCTGTTGAATACCCTGGAATAATGATGAAAAATGAAGAGTTAGCAAAGTCAATAACCAGAAAACAGCTTTTTTTTTAAACAGCTACAAAATGGAAAATTTTTAGACACGTGACTTTGAAAAAAAAAGTCATATTTTGCCTCTTGACTGTCAGGACAGCTTGTACATTTTATTTTAAAATTTTCGTGGCAAAAATCGAGGTAGTGTAAAAACAAGGTCAGGTTTTTACTGTGCCCTGCCTGTACCTCATACTGTACTTTGTAGATAAGATGAAGTTTTGTACTTTTCTTAATAAATATTTACTCAGCTGTCTCAGCCCAAGCTGACTGCAAATCATATCTGCAACAGATCTGCAACTGTTAAATAGATGTGTCTGTTCTAATACAACTATTTCTGAATATTATTATTGCTGACATACTGTATCTGTTGTGTAGGGTACGAGCGGCGGTAGTCGGGCAGTTAACTCCTCACTTTGCTTTTAATCACCTTAAAAACTAAACCACTCAACTCACAGACCTCATTTACGCATTGAAAAATTCGTCTGAAAATAGCACTTCTTTTTGCCGTTTCTTGACACCACTGTTGCCAAACAAGAATCCTCCGCCTGCTTTTCGCATATTTCGCCCAAAACTATTTTCACGGGTGGTCATTTTTGCGCTCAGATAATCACAGGCAGTCACGCTTAAACTCGGGCGGATTCAATTCGGTTTTTCCTGGCTTTTACTTTAGCTGCTGATTTTTAGAGGGCAACCGTTGACGGACATTGAGCTTCAGCAGAACAAAAGAATATACGAGACAAAATATTCAAAAATCACTTCACGAGGTAGAAAAATCAGGTAGCATAAACCAAGTGCCCGAGATTAACTCTTGGCTGGGCGCTAGCAGCAACTGGTTAATGTAGTACCCGTGTTTATCTGCCGCCCGACTACCGCCGCTCGTACCCTAGTGGCCTAGTGTAAGATTTGCCTGATTTGCTGTCACTATCAGCTTGGGCTGGAGGAATAATTTCAGGGTGCTTTAATTTGAGTTTTTTTTACTTAAGTTCACTTAAGTTGTTGTTGCACTGTATTGCTCATAATTCATAAGATATTTGACCTTTGTTGCATTTGGATTTTGTCAAATTCTTTGTCACCATTCATAAAAGCTCTACATTGACATTGTAGGAGGATTGAATCACAGTCATGTTTACAAAAGTCTCCAGATCCAGTATATAGTTGGTACAGTAGAGGTATGCTTATGTGAACGTTTGTTGACTTTGGATTTTGCCATTTCCATGCACTTGCTGTGTCTAAAGCTAACTACCAGTTAGCCAAAGTAGGTAAGAAGGGCAGCTGAAGACACCTGTACAGACATTTTGGATTTTCAGTCTAACATTTAGCCCAAAGCTGCAGTGTTCACATTAAAGTAACTGTTCACATAAGCATACCTCTACTGTATATAGGCCTGATTTAGCCAGGCAGCAACTTAATTCTCGTTTTTAACTTACAAATTTTGATGGAATTTTGGTACAACCGGAAAGTCAACAATTACCAACTTTCACAGAGCCTTGCTCACTTTGCGAGCTTTAACTTTGTACTAAACGCAATTATAGTTGCGTTTTGCTCATACCATGGTATCTGTTACCACGGTAACTGGATCTGCTTTAGTCGTTTTTGCAGTTACCGTGGTATCTGATATACGGTCCACTGCAAAAACGACTATTGCAAAATTGCACTTTTCGAAGTCATCCCAAAACTAAAACCGATATCCAGTTACATCACTAAGTGCTGAACTTCTTTCTCACCAATTTGACAAAATTTGATGAAGATGACTTTTCAGATACCACGGTCGGACCGTGATATCTGAATATCAGTTACTACGGTAACTGGCCATGGATACCACGACAACTGCAAAAACGCCTTTTGACCGTGGTATCAGATACGATACCACGATAACTGCAAAAACGACTTTAGACCGTATATCAGATACCATGGTATATGCAAAAACGCAACTACCAGTTTGACAAAATATGATGAAAGTGAGATGACTTTCAGATACCACGACCAGATACCACGGTCGGGTCGTGATATCTGAATATCTGGCCAGTTATCGTGGTATCTGAAAAAGTCATCTCACTTTCATCAATTTTTGTGAAATTGGTGGGAAAGAAGTTTGGCACTTAGTGATGTGACTGTAGATCAGTTTTTTTTGTTTTGGGAATGACTTCGAAAAGCGTAATTTCGGCCATACTCTTGATGACTATCTCTCCTTGCCGATGCAAAATCTCCGGCCTCTCCGGGTACCCAGCGGAAGAAAGGCAGAAGCGGAATCACAGCTGCTCCCAAAGTGTTTGACACAGAATTTGAGTCGTTGAGTTTATTCGTTACGGAGACGTTTACTCCTTCTTCCTGAGAATCACTGGCGTGTTTTTATTGTTGTTTTTGAATTTAACCGTATATCAGAAACCACGGTAACTGTAAAATCGACTAATTGCAGATCCGGTTACCGTGGTAAGAGATACCATGGTATCTGATATCACGGTCTAAAATCGTTTTTGCAGTTGTCGTGGTATCTGATACCACGGTCAAAAGGCGTTTTTGCAGTTATCGCGGTACCCGGACAGTTACCGTGGTAACTGATCGTGGTATCTGAAAAGTCATCTCACTTTCATCAATTTTTGTAAAATTGGTGGAAAGAAGTTTGGCACTTATTGATGTGGCTGGATATCAGTTTTTCTTTTGGGATGAATTCGTAAAGCGCAATTTCGGCAATTGTCGTTTTTGCATAGCAACCGTATATCAGATACCACCGTAGCTACAACAAGAGCTACGAGCTCATATGGCACTTGTTACGAGTAGGTGGTACAAGAAAGTACACGAGAACGTCACAAACTAAACCCGCCATCCAAAATGCGGTTCGGACTTTGAAATAGAATATGCAGCTTCACTATAGTCTGATCTGATCATTTCTGGCATCGCCTCGGATCATCTGGGGCAAAAGACTGTTGGAATTTCCAAGTATCAGCCCAATAAACCCACTGGTTTGATCCCTAGACGTGCCACGGTTTCCAGTACCTCCCTCCAACTTCCCCTACCGCGGCCGAATCCGGCTCCGATTCGTGAATGGATCACCTGAAGCATCTTTGCTCACCACCTACCAAGTTTCACTCGAATCTGGGCGTTTTTCGGTAGGTGCCCCCCCCCCCCACCGTGGTCAGATCCGGTTCAGACAGTAAAATATGCCATCTAGGACACATGCTTACTCTATATTTCAAGTTGCATTTAAATCGCTGCACTCGTTTGACCCCTATGCGAGCTACAAGAAGAGATGGTCGGATCAAAGAAGTGACAATTTCTAAGCCAATCTTGTCAAGTTTCTGATGCTCAAGCCAAATTTCATCGTCCTAGCACTTTTTAAAGTACCTTAAATTGCGATCACTGGAATTCTGGAACCCCCTCCAGCTCCCCCAGAGTGACCGAATCCAGTCCGGTTCTGTCACTGATGCATCTAGGGTTTATGCTTGTTCTTCTCACCAAGTATCATCCCAATCGTTATATTGTAAGTGTGTCACAAAATCCCCCCCCCGACTCCCCCACATTGATCGGATCCTGTCCGCACTTGAAATGAGACATCTGAAACATAAGTTCTTTCCAATAATCAACTTTCAGTAAGATCCGATCACCCGTTCAAAAGTTGGACAACCTCAAGATTCCGGATTCCCCCCCTCCACCACGGGCGTCCCGAGACCCCCCCCAGAAGGTCTGTGGAAAAAAATTTCGGTAAATTTTGACTGGTGCGGCGAAGCCGCGCCAGTCAAAATTTGTCAAACTCACCTCATTGGTAATTTTTACCGGATTATTGCTCAGGGAACCTACCGGAATTTTGCTCAGGGAACCTACCGGAATTTTGATCAGGGAATCTACCGGAATCTTGCTCAAGGAATCTACCGGAATCTTGCTCAAGGAATCTACCGGAATCCTTCTCAAGGAATCTACCGGAATCCTGCTCAAGGAATCTACCGGAATCTTGCTAAGGTATCTATCTGAATTTATCTTTCCAGTATCAGCCAGGGAATTTACTGGAGGCTTGATCAGGGGATCTACCGGATTTCGCCCCACTGAATCTAGAATTTTGGAATCTACCGGAATTTTGCTCAGGGAATCTACCGGAATTTTTGTCAGGGAATCTACCGAAATCTTCCTCAAGGAATCAATAGGTACTGGTCTCGGGGAATTTACTGGAGGCTAGATCACGGAATCTACCAGAATTTGGCTCAGGGAATCTACCGGAATTTATCTTTCCAGTATCAGCCAGGGAATTTACTGGAGGCTGAATCCGGGGATTTACCGGTCCGGATTTCACCCCACCGATTCTACTAGAATTTTGGAATCTACCAGAATTGAGCAAGAGAATCTACCGGAATTTTGGTCAGGGAATCTACTGAAATCTTTCCCAAGGAATCAATTGGAGCTTGTCTCGGGAAATTTACTGGAGGCTGGATCAGGGAACCTACCGGACTTTGCTCCACGGAATCTACCAGAGTTTGGCTCAGGTTTCTGAAGCTTTCAAGAATTAGGCTAGTATGGAAAGCTTTCAAGCTGGTCAGGACAATCCCTGTTACCTAAGCAAAAGGGGAAAGACTTTAGCAAGATGAAGTTGATTGAGACCACTCTGCGTTCAACAATGGCTGACTAGCGTCTGTTGCTTCGCATGTGAAACCTATCTAGTTGACGAATGTGACATTGGATGTGTTGCGAACAAACAGAAAACCCTTAAAACGCGAGGAATAAATGTGTAGGGTGGGTTGAAGGTCGAAGACTTTTTAGTTTTAATTGACAATCTTAAAGTTTGACCAAATAGGACTGAGATCCAACAGTCTAGTAACATATCACCAATTCACTTGAATATAAACCCGATAGAAATGCGTTGCTTCGTTTCTCCGTTATCCAGGGATAATCGATTTCACAGAATGAACTTATTCTTTCGGATTTGTGGTACCCGTTTGTGCCTGTCCCTCTACGCTTAAAATATTTACCAACTAAAAATGTAAGCCATTGGCGAAAAATAAAATCAAAATAACAGATTCATTGCTAGACACACCCTAAAATGATTTTTCCTACCGGCGTAATATATCCGATGTCGCATATTCAGATTCAGATTCCCCGAGTCTGGATGAATTTTGGTTTGTCGTGCAAGCAGCGCACACTCTGAACGTTATTAACAAAGCTTCGGGAGGAAAAATGCAAAATCCCTCAGATGTGTAAATATATTTCAATATCCAAATATCAGATTTTAAAATAAGCTACCTTTTCTTGATTGACGGGCCTATTTTTTGTATTTTGGAACACAAAATCGAACTCAGAACACAACAGTAGGCTATTCTAAAGTTTCTGCAGAGATGGTCACTACTGAAAATTTCTGGTAAAACCTCGAAAAATTCCGGTAAAACCTCGAAAAATTCCGGTAAAACTTCGAAAAATTCCGGTAAAACTCTCAAGCCGCACCCTCCCTATCAGGAAGGCTTCGGGACGCCCCTGCCCTCCACTCCCCCCACGATGGTTAAATCGGAGAAACGACTGTTCTAAAGTTAACATCGTAAAGTCCCTGACATGCCTGCCAAATTTTATCGTCCTAGCACATGTGTAAGCATCTTAAGTCGAGATCACCGAAATTCCGGACCCCCCCTCCAACTCCCATCGCAGTACTCGGATCCGGTCCGGTCTTGTCAACTATATATCTAGGGCTTGTGCTTGTTCTCCCCACCAAGTTTCATCCCGATCCGTCTACTCTGAACATGTTACACGATTTCCGGTTCCCCACCTCCAACGGTGCTAAAGGCACCGGATCCATTCCGGACTTGAAATATCACATCTGAGACACGAGGTCTTTCCAAATATAAAGTTTAATTAAGATCCGATTCCCCGTTCAGAAGTTACCAATACGTCAATATTCCGGATTCCCCTCCCTCCACTCCCCACACGGTGGTCGGATCGGGGAAATGACTATTTCCAAGCTAGTTCGGTCGGGTCCCCAATACGCCTGCCAAGTTTCATCGTCCTAGCACATGTGTAAGCATCTTAAGTCGGGATCACCGGAATTCCGGAACCCTCCCTCCAATTCCCCACACAGTGTTCGGATCCGGTCCGGTCTTGTCAAATATGTATCTAGGGCTTGCGCTTGTTCTTCCCACTAAGTTTCATCCCGATCCGCGCACTCTGAACATGATACACGATTTCCGGTTCCCCCTCCAACTCCCCCCAAAGGCACCGGATCCATTCCTGACTTGGAGTGTGACATCTGAGACACGAGGTCTTTCCAAATATCAAGTTTCATTAAGATCCGATTCCCCGTTCAAAAGTTAGAAATACGTCAATATTCCAGATTCCCCCTCCCTCCACTCCCCCCACGGTGGTTGGATCGGAGAAGTGACTATTTCCAAGTTAGTTTGGTCGGGTCCCCAATATGCCTGCCAAGTTTCATCGTCCTAGCACTTCTGCAAGTACCCAAACTCGAGAAGAGTGGACCGACAGACCGACCGACCGACAGACCGAAAAGTGATCGGTATATGGCACTTGAGCGGAGTTGCAAGTGCCATAAAAAGCAGGAAAGATCGGAAAGCCGGAAAGATCGGACATAGGACCGGTTGCTTCATAAATGTATTGTTTGCAGTTAAAGTTTGTAGTGTAATATACCTTGCAATGGACTCGTAACTGATCAGTTCTAGGTCGTTTGAAGCAACATGCACAATCTGAGGAGCACCAAGGGGAAGCCCGCTGTGGCTCAAAGAGTCAAACAAGGAAAATGCAAAAATAAGCGTAGTGCCCTTATGCTGGATAAAAATTACATGGGAAGCGAGGAAACGAAAGCGGATGGAACGACTAGTACTGTAGAGAGACAAGTAAACCTAGGCTAGACGGGTTTGATCCTTTAATAAAATCCTTTAATAATAATATCACCAAATTAAATATCGAACTAAAGCGAGATCAATGAGCGATATCGCAGCGTAAACTAACACACAAATAAACCAATTATGATCACAGCAAACCCACGAATTGACGAATTCCTACTTTCATCCTCTGACCCAGCCTTACAAGTGCCAAGAGCTTTGACTTTCGAGCTCTTGTTTCAATGATGGGTGGGGGAGAGGGTTCAACTTAATTGACAAACAAAATATTAATAAGACAATGCTAAACACGATTATGAAAACCATTTTCTCGCCAGAGAAGTAGTTCACCCGGAATCCGGCCAAAACCGGAAAGCTTGTTAAAAGTTAAAGTTTTATTTGAAGTTGCTTTGATGTTCGATATAGGGGTAAGAAGGCATGCTGAACACTTATGTGAAAATTATTTTCTACCCGGACAAGTAGTTCGCCGGAATCCGGCCCAAACCGGAAAATTTGTTAAAAGCAAAAGTTGTATTTGTAGTTGATTAGATGTCCGATTTCGGGGTAAGAAGATATACTGAAGCCGTACATGACAATCATTTTTTAGCCGGACATATAGTTCGTCCGGAATCCGGCTGAAACCGGAAAATTAAATTTTATTTGAAGTTGATTAGATGTTGGATATAGGGGTAAGGAGATACGCTGAATTTGTTTTTGAACTTTATTTTTTCGCCGGACTAATAGCGAAAAGTAATTTTTTCGCCGAAACCGGAAACTGGCAGAAGTAAGGCAAGATCGTTTCGATCTGTTTTGTCAAACACATCCATACCTGAACTCGGTTTTCTCAGATGATTAGCTATTTGGCCTTAATCTGTTTCTAAATTTTAATAGTAAAAATGTTCAAGGAGTCTGGCGAAGACTGGATCTGGCGAAGACAAAACCTAATTGTCTGGATCAAATACTGAATTTTTTTGATCCCATCGAAACCTTTGGTCTTGTTAATCCTGCTGCAGGCACGAACTTGTGGTGTAAACTCGGTTACCAAGCAGATAAGTGGACAGGCACGGTGGGGAAATTATGCGAATTTCAGGAATCGCTAGGATCTCAAGGTCAACTTCAAATGAACGAGACTGTCGGTGGCAACGAAGAATAGGAGTGCTGATTCTACAAATATTACTGGAAGCGGATTAGTAGAAAGTCCGAGAAGTATTAAGGGTTCTGACTGTAAGTGGTAGTTTTGGCTGCGACTATAATTTGCGACATACGAACAGCAAACCCCAGACTGTAGACAGGTGTGTAGTAACCAGGTTACAAGGAAATAATCGGTTTTTCGCTCCTTGCTCTTTAGGGTTGCCGACATAACGTCTCCGTTCGAAATGTCCCCTGGCGAAACGTCCCCGTGACAAAACGTCCCCAGGACAAAACATCCCCGTCGCGGAACGTCCCCGATCAAAACGTCCCCTGGCGAAAGGCTAACACTCAAAATGCCCACGATCATAATGCCCACGACTCAAAATGCCCACGATTGGATTATTTGAGGTGTTCAGAACGTAGTAAAATTTTTAAATATAAATATATCCTTTATTTCCATAATAGCACAAAATAATATGGCTAGCAGAGGATCGTCATGAAAAATTAGTGACGTACAATATATAAAATATATGATAACAATGAATAGGCCTACATAATATAATACAGGTCGTACGTCAAGGTTAAAATGGGAAATAATATAAAACCATCAAGAGTTAAAATGGGAAATACAATAAGGTACAGATGATGATAAATATCGGTCAGACGAATTTACTAGGGGCGGGGTAATAATTTGAAGCCGGTTTTTCTTTTCAGTTTTTAGTGGAGCGTTCCTTGGAACAATCCACTCTTGCGAGCGCTCTAGCAGCTTTCGGTTTTCACCATATTTTGTGGAGCTCATAACTCGTGAACCGGTGCAAGTATCAAGTTCGAACTTGGTACACTTGTGGGTATTGGGGTCTAGTTGTGCCTTTTGGGGGTCCCACCCCCCACACCCACCCGGTTCTGGGGCAAATGGGCCCAGATTGCCCAGTGAATAATGTTCAAAACTTGACCATAGTTGGACATAAGACGATGAAATTCCTTGTACTTGTAGATCCCAGGGCTGGGAAATTACTTCTGGGGCAAATGGGCCCAGATTGCCCAGTGAATAATGTTCAAAACTTGACCATAGTTGGACATAAGACGATGAAATTCCTTGTACTTTTAGATCCCAGGGCTGGGAAATTACTTTTATAGTTGCACCTCCCCCACCCATCCCGTTCATGGGCAACTGGGCCCAGATTGCCCAGGAGTAAAGTTCGTTACCCGTGCCAGGAATCAACAGGTATCTGGCTCAAACTTGGTACAATTGTGGGTATTTGTGCCTTTTGGGGGTTCCAACCCCCACACCCACCCGGTTCAGAGGCATTTGGGCCCAGATTGCCCATTTTTTATGTTTTTAACTTGACAATAACTGGAGATAGGGCGATGAAATTCCTTTGTGCTTTTGGATCATCGGGTTGGGAATATCTATGTGGAGTTGAATCACCCCCCACCCTCCCCGGTCATGGGCAAGTGGGCCCAGTTTGCCCATGAGAAAATTTGTTGACCCGTGACTGGAATCAAACTCTAAGTTCGTATAGTCTAGGATATTTAGGTTTAGATAAGCAATTTGACGCCCCCCTCCCCCCCCACCCTCCCGTTCATGGGTAACTGGGCCCAGATTTCCCATGAGTCACGTTCATCTATGACATTGTCTCGAGTTCAACTCTTGTATACTTGTGGATATATATGTATATATCCTCTGGCCACGAAGAACATCTTGAGACTAAACCTCCCCCACCCTCCCCGATGTTTCGCAAAGGGTTTGAGCTGTCAATTAGTCACAAACATGTGTTTTCGCGGAAGGGTGGTATGATGGTATAAATACTGCTCGACTGTACGAAGCGGGTGAGGCGAAGATGGAGCTAAGGTAGCGTGGTTGAGAGTAGCAGGCGAGCGTGATGATAGTGGCGACTGGTTTCCTATGACGCGCACCTAGTCTTCCCAAAGGCGATAACCAGTTCGTAGGTCAATAACTAAAGCATATTTATTGGAGCTAGTACTTACATTGGCGTTATGTCGATAAACACTTTAACTTTCTTTGCTCAGAACTCGACTGAACTTGACTGAACTGAGAACTGAACTGAACTGAACTGAACTCAGAACTAACTTCCCAACTGTGGGTTCGGTCCTTTTAACGGGTTTCTAAATTCCCATAGAGTGCACTAGCGAATAAGGTTGGCTTCTCTAACGTTCTAGCGAATCTTTATCAGACTGAAAGATTTGGGACCAACAGGGTAAGTTCGTCTAAGTTCTTTTTCTCCTCAATTTGGGAAAAGGTAATAATCTCTTTCAGTCTGGAGAAAAGCGTAGGCGTTAGAGTTAGTCCGAAAATAGAGAGTTGAGAATAGGGCTTGATGAGTAGTTTTTAACAAGATATTTCTGTACCCTAAGTGTATCCTCACATTACGCCCTCCCTCTGAGAAAATTCGAGCTCCCGCGAGATAAAAAAGGTTTTCACTTCAACTTTAAGCTTTAAGAAATGAAACATTTTAGTTATTGCTTGTACTGAAATTTGTATTATTTACACAAACTGCAGGCTAAGTTAAGTTATTGACAATAATTTTTCTATTAGAACTGAAATTTTTTTTTTCTTTTATGTTATTTAAATTTTGTCTTGAGTTTTTGCTTCGGAGACACTCATGACGAATACACATATTACCTAGATATCAATGGATGAATTCACTATACAATGTTCCAGTTATACTTCACAATTGTCTTTCAGAACAACTTCCTGACAGTTTCTCAGTAATGTCTTGATCAGTGGCGCCATTTGGGGGGGGCAGGGGGGGGCCATGGCCCCCCTGAATTTAAAAGGGGCCCAAAATCTGAGTTTGTTCGTTAATATTTCTTGTTGTCTGACATACTGAGATGAAGGATTAACCAAATTATGAATTTCACACTGCATCGCATAGTTTGAAATCTGGTTTTGAACCAAAATCTTTGTATTTTAGCAGAAAACAGGCTGATTTTTTTTTGCCTGCGGCGCTCAGTTTCAATATAATTTGCTGTTGAGATCTTGAAAAGACTACAGAAGTTTTATATGAGTTTAACGGGAAATGAACTGTGTGATGCTCTGCGATATTAGTGTCCATTTGTTGTCTTGCTTGTATATATTTGTGCGTTTCTTATTTGTTGCTTTTCTTTTTTCTTCTTCCTTCCATTGATTACTCCACTAGTGACGTCATGTCTTTTTTTTAGTGGGAAATAAAATTCATTCATTCATTCATTCATCTCTGTATTTTAGCGGAATGGGTTGATTTTTCAAATATTTCGTCCTGTAAGGCAAGGTTTCAACAATATAAGCGTTGAGAATCACATTAAAAAAAATATAAATTCAGAACAAATCTACTTTGTATTTACTTTGTTCTGAATGACCACTGCTTGTTTTGAAAAGGGTTGCGTGAAATAGCATTGCCAGGGTACCAACTTTTGGCAAAGTACCTCACTTCATTCGGGCGTTATCGTGGGCACAAAGGGAACCCTTGCTTTCCTGCGGCGCCTTTCTTGTGTATTCGAAGAGCACGTCGTTTGGGTGTGGTTTTATGCATGGAATTTTGGGGTTTGAGCCGCTTCAGAAGCTAGAATTTATTAGTGAGATGTTTTAAGATGTTAACCCCATATCCGAACTCAAAGATTTCATGAATCCAGATCTACTTCTCTAGATCGACAAATTTCACTAGGGTTTCTATCGAAAGCCCCAGAAGGTTTAATGTCGCTTATTCTAACATAAAGGCAGGCCTCAAACTCCAGCTCACAGCATGCTCCAGTGAATATTTTTATTTGTAAAAGATCTTTGAACAACGCGTGACTCTCGAATTTGTTCCTTATGGCACATTCAAAATCTGCTTTAATTTTACCGCAAAAAGAGCAATTATATTTTGTTTTAGGTAAAAAAAAAAAAATCTAGGATGGGGGCCCAAAATGGAGGTCTGGCCCCCCTCTGAGGTTTACTGAAATGGCGCCACTGGTCTTGATATAACTTCACTAAAATAAGTGTTCAGAGGTATGACCGCTTACATTTCTTGGGTCATCATTCTGTCACTGTCAACAAAACCGCAGTATGACGTCACTGAAGTAAGTGTTCCTGTTATGACTGCTTGCATATCGCAACATCCAAAGTAATCACTGTTACCAACTGTAATGTTTGGCACAGAACTGTTGCTTTCGGTTATGTCCGTCCATTAACCGTATTGCACAAAGTTTCAGCCACTGTTCAAAGTTTCAATCACTATGGTCACATCATCACTGTCATCACTTCATGTAGATGGGATTCGGTGTCCAGTTTCTTCTTGGTTCTTTGGCTAAAATGGAACCGACATCTTCTTCTTAATAGGATGATCAAACGAAGTAACACGTCTGTTGGGTGCTGGTAGGTCAATGGGTTGTCGACCTCGTGTCAGCACATAGGCTAGTCATGCCTGGCGTTCTATGGTCGTTTCCGTTAGAAAAGAGTAACTTTCTTTTCCTGTTGGTTTGGGGTTTAACATTTTGGGTTTTTCAGTATTTTCCCTAATTCTCATCTTTTTCTTTGTTTAGCAGTTTTGTTCTGCCGAGAAAATATTAATCGCCTTCATTCTTATTATCATTATCTCTTCAGAATAATCTTTTTCTTTGGGGGATGCTTGCCACTTATTTTCGCTCTAGCAACCATGTTTCAGTCTCTGGAACGCAGCAATGAGTTTGCCGAAGAATCTGCCGGGTTAACAATCATTCGTATTTTACACTTCGTATTGAGCACCGATTTTATTTCTTCTTGTTGGTATTTATTTATTTTGCTCTGTTTCTTCGCGTCTGTGCTCTCCTCAAAGCAATTATGCAACTGATCAGTCAAACGACAAAAGCCGTTTGTCGGCTAGCGCGACAGTTTGTTTCCCACGCCTTTTGGCTTTCAGTAAAAATGTCTATATTAGTTGCGTTTTTACGGCACTTGCAGCTTCGCTCAAGTGCCATTTACCGATCACTTTTCGGTCGGTCTGTGGGTCGGTCTGTCGGTCGGTCTGTCATGCCACTCATCTCGAGTTCGGGTACTTCCATAAGTGCTAGGACGATGAAACTTGGCAGGCATATTAGGGAACCGACAAACTAACTTGGAAAAAGTCATGTCCCCGATCCGACCACCGTGGGGGGAGTGGAGGGAGGGGGAATCCGGAATATTGACGTATTTATAAATTTTGAACGGGGAATCGGATCTGAATGAAACTTGATATTTGGAAAGACCTCGTGTCTCGGATGTCACACTGCAAGTCTGGAATGGATCCGGTGACTTTGGGGGGAGTTGGATGGGGGAACCGGAAATCGTGCAACATGTTCAGAGTGGACGGATCGGGATGAAAATTGGTGGGAAGAACAAGCACAAGCCCTAGATACATAGCTGACAAGACCAACCGGATCCGAACACTGTGGGGGGAGTTGGAGGGAGGGTTCCGGAATTCCGGTGACCCCGACTTAAGATGCTTACACATGTGCTAGGACGATGAAACTTGGCAGGCATATTAGGGACCCGACCGAACTAGCTTGAAAATAGTCTCTTCCGCGATCCGACCGCCGTGGGGGAGTGGAGGGAGGGGGAATCCGGAATATTGACGTAGCCTATTTATAACTTCTGAATAGGGAATCGGATCTTAATGAAACTTGATATTTGGAAAGACCTCGTTTCTCAGATGTCACACGTCAAGTCTGGAATGGATGCGGTGACTTTGGGGGGAGTTGGAGGGGGGAACTGGAAATTGTGTGACATTTTCAGAGTGGACGGATCGGAATGAAACTTGGTGGGAAAAACAAGCACAAGCCCTAGATCCATAGTTGACAAGTCCGGATCGGATCCGAATACTGGGGGGGGGGTAGTTGGAGGGAGGGTTCCGGAATTCCGCTGATCCCGACCTAAGATGCTTACACATGTGCTAGGACGATGAAGCTTGGCAGGCATATCAGGGACTTTACAATTTTAACTTAAGATCAGCCATTTCTCGATTTAACCATCGTGGGGAGTGGATACTGGGGGAATCCGGAATCTTGAGGTTGTCCAACTTTTGAACGGGTGATCGGATCTTCCTGAAACTTGATATTCGGAAAGAACTCATGTTTCAGATGTCCCATTTCAAGTGCGGACAGGATCCTATCAATGTGGGGGAGTCGGAGGGGGGGGGGGGGTGTGACACGCTTAGAATATGATAGTGATAGAACCGGGCCGGATTCAGTCACTCTGGGGGGGGGACTAGAGGGGGGTCCTGATTTCCGGTGATCGTAATTTAAAGTACTTCAAGACACATTAGAGAACATTAGAGATTTGACAAGTTTGGCTTAAAAATTGTCACTTCCCTGATCCGACCATCCCTTAAAGTAGCCTACTCATCTTAACCGCAAAGTACAAAAAATACTTTTAAGAATAACCTATATTTTCATGATCCCCATGAGCCCATGATCATTATTGCCGCAAGGGTTTTGCTTAGAAATGAATTTCTAGCACCCTTAAAGTGCGCACCTTAACGGAAAGTAAAAAAAAAATACTTTTCACCAAACTATATTTATTCTTGATCCTAAAGAGCCCAGGATCATTTTTGCCTCAAGAGTTTTTTATTACAGATGAATTTCTAGCGCCCTTAAAGTGCATATCATCTAAACCAAGTGCAAAAAATTTTTTTTTTTTACCAAACGATACTTCTCGTGATTTCCAAGGGTCCGTCGTCATTCTTATTTCAAGGGTTTTGCTTACAAATGATCACAACAAACCCACGAACGGCCGAATTCCTACTTTCATCCTTTTACCAAGCCTTGTAAGTGCCATATGAGCTTACAGCTCTTGTTGTTCGACTTTTCACTCGCCTTTTCGACGGCTTTTTACCTTTTTGCGTTTTCGTAAAATGGTCCTAAGCACCGTTGGACAATTTCCCGTTTTTGTCAGAAAGGCAAACGCCGACTTTCGCCTTTTCCCTCGGCTTTTTGCAAAAAGGCAAACTTGGTATGTGACCAAGTTGCGATCTCCTTTTGGCTTTTTGCCTCGCGACTTTTGTGACTTTACCCAGAAATCCAATAAAAGATGGATTTGACTCAAAGTGATAATCAGTATTTGGAGACCGTGTCAGATTTTAAAGATAAAAATTTGCAGTACAAATTAAATACAAGTGAAATGGTATTTGTCAAAATTGCGTTTTTGTCCAAGAAAAGCGAAAAGTCCTTAGAAGTAACGGCGATTTACAAAAACGCGAGAATGTTAAAAAAGACCTGAAAAAGCCTAAAAGATAAAGCCGAACAAAAACGCAACTATTAGTTGCGTTTTTGTTAGTTGCGTTTCCTTGACGCCGTGTGTTCACCTTGTCTTTTGCGCTTTAATTACGTAATTTTAGTGCTTTATTTTGCGGCTCAGAGTGCGTAGGACCTCCCCATTTCTGCTTCAAGTTTTTGGCATCAAGGTCTTACCTTGGGTCGTCACAACATAACTGGAGTAGCTTTTAAAATTGCGGTCTTTCTTTTTCCTTTTCTCCCAAGTTCCTCCCAGTTTTCCCTTTCCCATATTCTATTTCTAACAAGTGTCAGAGACTTCTCTTTGGGACGAGAATCTCCGAGAATCCCCAATATTTAATTCCTTTTTTAAGTTTCTTTCAGCCCCTAAATTATTTTAGAACTTAAAGGCATCAACAAATCACACATTCTGCCTTTATTTCTTCTTCTAAATTTGTATTGGTTTGGTTCGTGTGGTCAGGGTAAGGTCAGTAGGACTGAAGCCAAACAAAGGATCCCGAAATGACTGAACAGAGAGTGGGCTTTGATTTTTGACAATTGTTTGATTACCCCCTCTGTCAGAAGCCTGGGTTGCCGCGATGGCTTAGATATCGACGGTAGGTTGGTCGCTGGGGCTGGAATGGAAACATTGTAGAATCTTTTGTTGCCCGTACACCATTCTGCCCAAGGGGTGGAGGTGTGTTATGGAGACATAACACATAGCACTGTGCTCTGTAATAGTCCTCCTAGTTATTTTCTCCCTCTATCACCTACTTTTCTATATATCTCGTCGGTTTGCATCATCATCATTAATTTCCCGGCATCGTGACAATAGGTCACTCGGCCTTTATTTCGCTGCTGCTAGCTGCTGTGCTAATCCAACTTCAGGCTTTGATGCATTTCACTCGAAGTATTTCGGCTACGGAATGAGTCCGACGTCCGTAGCCAAAGGAGTTCTCTTTCATCCTTGGTCGGAGTAAGACCACTTACCTGGCGTTATTATTTACGGTAAGAGCTGTTCATATAATTAGGTTGGGACGCATCAGTGTTTTATCTTACATTTACATGATGTACACTCCTGTTAACGATTGGTCATACGAGTAATACGAGTCTCTGCGCGCGTGCGAACCACTTAATTCGTAATTTTAAATTTTGAACTATGTCGGTGAGAATTCTTTTATTTAAGACTAATTGCACGCAACTATATTGTCTCCCACTTTTTGATAACTATCTTGAAACGACAATGCGTAAATTAAAAGTTCGTTTTAGCAATGCATTCCGTCATCTCCTTTCGTATAATCGACGTTACTCTGCTAGTCAAATTTTCTTAGAAAATGAAACTGAATCTTTTGATGTTATGAGACGGAAAGCGATAGTTAGTTTGTTGCGAGGTTAGAAGTCTCCGAAAACCCACTTTTAAAGGCAATTCGTGAGAATGCAGAGTACCGTTCCGGCCATTTTCACCGGCTTTTCCGTCGACTGTGTTTTTGCCCCGAGCCACCGAATGGATGAAATGATATGTAGTTAAGAATAGTCCTGTTATATTGTAATATGTGATGTGTAATGTCACGATGGTTGGCATATCTATCGGTAAGAATTTGACTAATTAATTGATCCGTATAAGTATTCAGCATGTCTTCTTACCCCTAATCCTAATTCAGCATTCGTCTCTATTGTGGCTATCAACATACAAATATCAAACGGAAATCCATAATGATACATCATTTCTCAAGTACGTCCCTTGTTTTTAGGTGGAAGAGGCTGTCCACCGTTTGGCGCCCAGACAGGATTAAAGCTAGAAGAAGAGGGTCAGAAAGAACTAGAAGCGCTGAGAAAGAAATTGAAAGACAAGCAGGCGGAATTCCAGACCTCAGAACAAAGGGAACTGGTTCAAGTGAAAGAAAAGTAGTAAACTTGGATTAGGGGTGAGTGAGCAACGGGAAGAGTTAGACGGAGTATCAGAATGACGATGATCGTGTGTTGAACTGGTATAATCTCAGTTATAATATAATTCTGGTAAAATACTTACAAAAAACATGTGTATTGGCTCGGGGTTAGTTGCCGCAAAAGCGCTGTGCTTTCTTGAGGGAAGCCTCTGCCTGACAAGGAACTCCCTTGAAACTTTTTAACTTGCTGGTCTTTTTGGATCGTTCTTCAAGAAACAATAAAATAATTCCTTTTAAAATCTTTTCCGTGATTAATCCTACCTCTTGTAATTTCGTAGTCCGCATTCCAAGGATGATGTTGGCCTCCCCTGTGGACAGTTTCAACCGTCGGCATTTTGAACCAAGACGATTTTAGCCCTGTGACCATTTTGAACTGTTGGCATTTCGAAACTGTCGGCATTTTTAAGCCGCCAGCATTTCGGACGATTTCGATTTCGGGTGTTCCACATCTGAATTGTGGACATTTTTAGTCGTGGGCATTTTGAGTCGTGGGCATTTTGAGCCGTGGGCATTTTAATCGTGGGCATTTTGATCGTGAGCATTTTACCGTGGGCATTTTGATCGTGGGTATTCTGAGCGAGGGCATTGTGAGAGTGGGGAAAAAGATCGTGGTGATTTTGGGAACCACCCGCGAAAACGACTAATGTTGTGACCTAGGCATATAGCAGCCCTTATTAAACACAATCTTTTCATTTGTGGCGATGTAGATGCCATCTAGCGGCGGATTCTTAGGGAGATAGAATTGATAAAGCTCAGAGCGGTGTTGCCACTGGTTGCAGATATCTGCAATGTATCATACATTTTCGTTTCTTCGACAAGATGATATCGCCTCTGGACAGCCAAAAGGTCGTATCTGACATATTTTCGGAAATACGTTTTATTGCATTTCTGTATACCCGAAGGAAAGACGCATCTTTTGGTCTAATTGTCGTATCTCTACGACACATAGAAGCTGAGATACGAGTATCGCCCAGTCGTCGTATCCCGCAGTTGCAATACAAACGTGGACACGTTTTTTCGCTTTCCTGAACAATTTTGAAAACTGCAGATACGACCTTTTGGCTGTCCAGAGGCGATATAGCGAGATTTCTTGTTAATAGTTTCTGAAAAAGACGTAATTTCGTAGGTGCCAAAACATCATTGTTTTTTCTGGCCAAAAGTCACAGGTTCCATTAGAAAAAGTGGCAACACTGAAGTTTTATTATGATGTGATGAAATGTTTATCAGAGACCTTTGGATTTGCTCAGTCAGTAGGCTAGTAGCTGCCTTTTGGAGACTAGAGGAAAACAAGTTAGAGTAAGTTGGAAGTAATGTTGTTTCAGTTGACAAGTTCCATTTCCAGTGGGAATGTGACTGTAACAAGGTATAACCCAGGCTGGGTGGCTAGGAAAGTAACATTTTTTTTCAGTTTTAAAGACTTTTCTAGAACGTTTTCCAACATTTTAATTACTGTATTATTTTTTAGTGTTTTTTTTTGTTTTTCCTCCTGAAAGTGATCATCTTTTATTCATTTTTTGGAGATCAGGCTCTATTTTTCAGTACTTGTGGGAAAATGCTCGATGAACTTGATGAACCGACCAACCGTGCGTTATCACTTTTTATCGCACGGCTGGCTGTGCGTTATCACGTTTTACCGCATGGCTGGCTGTGCGTTATCACTTTTTACCGCACGGCTGGCTGTGCGTTATCACTTTTTATCGCACGGTTGGAACTTTTTTCTTTTAACGTCAGGGCAATATCAGGAAATTTTGGCACTGGGTAGGATAGGACTGATATCATGGGACTGCACGGTGTACTGGTGTTATTATATAATGCTGAATCCATATCTGAACTTTGGCCACTGAACATTCACTCGACAATTTGCCACTGAACAAACTGGTTTTAACCAGTAGAACTTGCTTGAACGAGCGCACAAAGCAGACTAGAACCGTGGTACCGTATGGTAACAGATATTTAGATATCACGGTCCGACCGTGGTATCTGGTCGTGGTATCTGAAAAGTCATCTCACTTTCATCAAATTCTATCAAATTGGTGAGAAAGAAGTTGAGCACTTAGTGATGTAACTGGATATCAGTTTTTCTTTTGGGATGACTTCGAAAAGTGCAATTTCGGCAACAGTCGTTTTTGCAGTGGACCGTATATCAGAAACCACGGTAACTGCAAAAACCACTAATTGCAGATCCAGTTACCGTGGTAACAGATACCATGGTATCTGGAAAAACGCAACTATTTTCTGTGCACTTCCCACGGATTCGGCATACATGTTTCGGTTCAGGCTGTGGTTTTGCATCAAACTTAGACTTCTGGAATAGCGCTCACAATACTGAAGCTGTCATTATTTTTCTTTCTTCTAGCATCCTCCACACCGTCGAGCAACGCTGGTAAGGATCAGCAGAAGGGAAGCCCGGACTCCGTTGACAGGAGTCAACCTGGCCCTGCAACCGGCGGAGCAGGTAATACTGTTATACTAAGTATAAAGAAAATTGGAGAGATGAGCGCACAAAGGTGATAACTCGCCATTTTTGGCAAATTGAGTTAAGAGCATCATCTGGTACACATTTTTGCGCTCTTTCTCCATGTGCTATCAGAATCTTCGCCGGATCACTCCCTACTGAAATACTCAGTCGACAAAGGTGGTAACTAGCTTCCGATGTACTAGCTTCCCAAACTTTAAAACACGATTATGTCGAAACTAGCAAAAAGAGTTATCACCTTTGTGCGCTCAGCTCTTCAGTTATAAATAGGGATTCAAACTATGGCCAGAAATGGATAGTCAGCTAAGATGCTTTGGCAGCGATATTTCGATCCTTCTTGGCAAGGATCCTCGCAACCTTGTCCAGTCCCTGGCGGTCAGCAGCCTGACGAGGACCCTTGCGTTGAAGGGCCGAAATGTCGCTGCCAAAGCATCTTAGCTCACTAATAAGCTTATTGTTTGAATATGTGTTTCCCATTGCAGTCAGCTTGAGCTCAAGGAGTATTTAGAAACATGGAGCCTAATAGATGAAATTTCTATCATGGAAAAAGAGCCGTCCTAACACCGACCCGGCGCATCTGCTCTTGTCTTATCCACGACCCAGTGCATCTGGTTTTGTTGTTTCTTTTATGGCGTTAGAGCCTAATTGACATTATTATCATAAATGATGTTGAGGTTCATGTTCATTTATTCTTTTCAATATTTTTACACATAATTTAACAAAAACTCCCGGCAGAGGGCAAAGCATGAATGGCACGGGAGTGATAAATGAAAAACAATTACCTTCTTCAAAATACAAGAAAAAAACAGTAGTACTCACAAGTTCAAACTCACATATCAATAAAAATCATGGATAATAATAATTATTTAATAAATAGCTAATAAATAGCTATAGTACAACAAGAAGGGCGCATCCAGCATTACAGCAACAGAACAAAATTCCTCCCAACCCTAAAACTAAATAAATAATAATAATCGACAATTAATTTAATTTGAGTGCTACGGTTTTATTGTAATAATTACTAATTAAAAACTCTTTGAATGTTTTCTTTAACCTACCCGGGGACAATTCTTTGATATTGTTTTTATGGCACTTGCAGCCTCTGGCTCAAGTGCCATATACCGATCGCAATTCCGTCTGTCGGTCGGTCGGTCGGTCTGTCTGTCCGAATTTTTTTGTCCCACATGTTCGAGTTAGGGTACTTCCAGATGTGTTAGGACGATGAAACTTGGCAGGAAAATCAGGGACCCGACCAAACTAACCTGGAAATAATCAGTTTCCCGATCCGACCATCTGGGGGGGAGTGGTGGGCCGGGGAATTCTGAGAATTAAGTAGTTTTTGTCACACTTTTTCGAGTTGGGGTACTTCCAGATGTGCTAGGACGATGAAACTTGGCAGGAGCATCAGGGACCCGACCGGACTAACCTGGAAATAATCAGTTTCCCAATCCGACCAACTGGGGGGGAGTGGAGGGCTGGGGAATCCGGAAAACTAGAGTAGTGTGTAACTTTCGAAGGGATGATCGGATTGGAATGAAACTTAATAACTGAATAAATGGCATACCTCTGATGTCCCATTTGAAGTCCGGACCGGATTCGACAGCTATGGGGGAGATGGGGGGGGGAGACCGGAAATCTCGAGAAACGGTTAGAATGGAGGGATCGGAGTGAAACTTGCTGGGAAGAACAAGTATCTGCTCCAGATAAATCCCTTATACATTTGGACTGGATCCGGACACTAGGGGGGGGCGGGTGGAGGGGAGTTTCCTGGAATTCCGGTAATGGCGGTTTTGGGGAATTTCACGACGAAACTTGGGAGGCGAATCAGGGACCCGATCAAACTGACTTATAGATAAAAATTTACATGATCCGATAGTGGTGGGGGGAGTAGTGGGAGGGGGAATCCGGAATACTGAGTTATGCGTAACTTTAGAACGGTTGATCGGATTTGAGTGAAATTTGATAATTGATCAGAGGACATGTCTCTGGTGACCTTTGTCATGTCCGGACCGGATTCGACAACAATGGGGGGGGGGGGAGAAAATACGTGACCGGCTCAGACTGGGGAGATCGGGATCGAACTTTGTGGGAACAATAAAGATATGCTCTGGATAAATCACTTACAGAACCGGATTGGCTCCGGCGACTGTGGGGGAGTTTGAGGGGGGGGGGGTCCGGAATTCCGGTGATCGCGATTTAAGGTACTTCCAGATGTGCTAGGACGATCGAACTGGGCTGGAATATTAGAGATTCGACAAGATTGGCTCAGAAATCGCCACTTTCCAAATCCGACATTCCTTAAAGTACCAATCTTGACCGCAAATTTAGAAAAATACTTTTAACCAAATTATACATTTTCATGATCCCCATGAGCACATTATCATTTTTGCCTCAAGGGTTTTGCTTACAAATGAAGTTTTAGCTCCCTGAAAGTGCGCATCTGAACCGCAAGGTCGAAAACTACTTTTTTTCATCAAACGATACATCTCAACCCATGATCATTTGTGCCGCAAGGGTTTTGCTTAAAAACTGATTTTATCACCCTTAAAGTGCACATTTTAACCGAAAAGTGAAAAAAAAATACTTTTTACCAAACGGTATATATCAATGATCCCTAAGGGCCTGTGATCGTTTTGTCTCAATAGATTTTCTTACAGATGAATTTCTAGCGCCTATAAAGTGCGTATCATTACAGCCAAGTTCTAAAACAAAATACTTTTTCTGTAGCTCCCTTAAAGTGCGCATCTGAACCGCAAAGGTAACCTTAAAAGTACGTTTGATCAAACACTACATCTCAACCCATGCAAGTGCCATATGAGCTTACAGCTCTTGTTGTATTTGTTGTAATTTGTAGCCAAACTATACCTCAAAGAAAACCGGGATCGCTCACATCTGACCAGAGGCTGGTGAACACTTGATGCTTGTCGAGTCATGTACTGATGAGCAGGGGTGGCCCGAAGGGTGGGTGAGGGAGGGGGATTCACCCCCCCCCTGCCTTTTGCCAAGTCGTATCAGTCGTTTATTTTGGCCTCGCCGAGGTCCCGGGCACTCGTTTTAATCAAAGACAGTCCGAGTCGTTTTAAAAAAATTGTCAATTTTTGTACTACCCAGTTTCAGTCGTAAATCCGTCCCAGTCAAAGGCAAGCCGAGTCGTTTAAACCAGGTTTCAGAACCCTGTTAGGTCGGAGACATGATTCATGATGGCCACAACTCGCCCTGTTTTAAAACCTGTTTTACTCGCATATGATTTGTATCTGTCTCACTTAGGTCTTTCAGATTTTTTTTAGCCCGTCAGAATTACAGTAGGTCAGAGGCGTCACTAGCGCCGTCAATCTTTTTTTTTGGGGGGGGGGCAAGGTATTTGCCGACTGGCTTGTCATTTTTACCGACTATTTTTGCAGATAAACGACTGTTTTTAAGAAAAAAACGACTGTTTTGACGAAAAATCGACTGTTTTCAAGAAAAAATCAACTATTTCTACGAAAAAACGACTATTTGAAGAAAAAGAATCCAATACTTTTTTGTATCGACTGGCCGACAACATTGGGGGGGGGGGGTTTAAACATAATGGAAAAGCCATCAGAATTCAAATGACAGGATGATATTCGTTTCCCAGGGCAGGAGTGGTTCTACAGACGCTGGAATAGCTCATCCAAGTCGGGAGGTAAAGTTTTGTCTACCATGCTAGTGTTAAAGCACATCAGAAAAGTTTTCGTAAAATTCCACAGTCTCTCAGATGAAAATATCAGGACACGCCTACAACTCGAAAACGATCTCTTTTTATGTTAAGTTATTCTGGCGCGCGGAGACCCAAAACAAAATCAGTTGCTTCACGACCACAGCCTATATAGTATATAGGCTGTGTTCACGACACGAGACGGGGGAGGCAGAGATCGTAGAACGACATTCGGAACGTGTGAGAGGTCTGGTCTTAAAAAAAAAAAGGAAAAGAAAAGAAAAGAGAAAGAAAAAGTTATAGGGAGAGAAAGGATTTAGAGGAAAATGGTTAAAACGCGGTCGGCCTAACCGAGGAAATCAGTTCACTTTCAACCTCGTGGACTACCTGGGTTGACCGCGAGTCGGAATAATATACTATTCTGAAAGTGAACCTCTTGTTCTTCAGTTACTGAGAGCATCTTCTGTCGCGAATTGAGACTCGGACCTAAGCCGGTGGTAAGGTCGCAGATGTTGATTGAGGAGATGTGCTTTAATGTGCTGCACTGGGGAGAGATATAGTTTTCTGTCGGGCGAAAGCCGAAAATTTATTTCGTCAATGAATCGGGTTTTGTTTTTACACAGAAGGAATTCAATTCTGCAAACCAGTTTAAAGTTGCAGTTTTTCGGATGTATTTTTATTATTGTTTGACGTACTTTTGTTTTAGTTATGAAAGTACACTGTGTCGAATGGAGAAACAAAACGGTACACGGTACTTTCATAACTAAACAAAAGTACGTCAGAACTACAGTGAAAATACAACTTGAGTCTCGTCGGCGAATCGGCGTATTTTTTTTTAAATAAAAAGTCAAGTCAGAATCTGTAAACTCCTGTCGTTCGTAAATCTGGAGTTTTATTTTTAAATGCATCGGCGGACTTGTTTTCCTCGTTTTGTTTCTGAGTAAGCAAGTCTTTTAGCGTGAAAATTACATTTTTTGCTGTAAATTTGGAACAAATCTACTTTGATTTGGCGATTAGGCTTGGATTTTTCAGATTTAAACACATTAAATTCTGGAATTTGTATGGTAAGTAGTTAAATCTTGTCAGAAAAAGGAAGTTTAAAAAAAAATTGCCTGCGGCGCTTGCCTTAATTTGTCCTGGGTACAGGCGTTAGAAGCTTTCCTCTTTAGCGAAGCTGAAATGAAAAGCTGAGGTTGTGAATTCAGGTATACGCGAATTTTCATTACAAGAAAAATTTCAGGTGCATTGCATTGCAGTTTATATACACCGGCTGTATTATTTGTTGGCGGGGAATATGCGCCGGTGCCGCTTACGGCAACGGTTCATTTTTGTCGGTACGTTCGAGTCGTATACTGTGACCCAGAAGTCGTTGAAATGAGGGGTCTCACCCCCCCTGGCATGAGCGCTTCGGGCCACCCCTGTTGATGAGTTGGTTCCAGGGGAAACAGGTCGAACACGTACAGGAGAGGTGGAATTAAATTTCTCAGAAAGACTAGTCATTGGTCAAATTTTAAATAGTAAAAATATTCAAGGAGTCTGGCGAAGACCGGATCTTAAGACACAATTCTCTGGACCAAATATTAAATTTTTGGGATCCCATCGAAACCTTTGCTCTTGTCAAGGTGTAACTGAGTTGGAGCCACTTTCCGATTGCTCATGTGCTTGGCGGACTCTCGTTTTGCTTTTCGGAAAGCCAATCCAAGAAATCACCCAATAGCTTGCCTTTGTGAAATTTTTCATGTCGAATGTTCAGTTAAAACTGAGAGTGCTGCAATTAAAAATCGTACGAAAGAGTTTTGATGAGTGAGAGAGATTGGATTTATTATATGTAAGTAAATTATGTGGACTTTCGCGCGAATGCAAACCCTCATAGGTTTTTCCTCAAGCGCGAAAGTGTTATTTTTTTATTTCTTTATTTGTGAATGTGAAAATAAAACTTGAACTTGAACTTGAAAGTAGGCTTCCGACAAATGCTAAGGTTAATTCTGTATACAATCCCAGTCCAATTTTAGCCTTCTTTCGCCTTGCTCGTTAACCTCTTCTTTTGCTCAAGATGCACCGTCAAAGCGACATAAGATTGAGGCATAAAATTTGTTGTGATACATTCAAGCGAGAAAGAAAATAAAACTGAGAAAAAACGTTCAATGATTAATTGCTTTCAAGTTTACATCTAAAACCATCAGTGCATTAATTGTTCACAGATGATTCGTTAAGTTACTGGAAGGAATTTAGGAATTGTTGGGAAATTAGACAGACGATGAGCAAATGGGTTCTGCATTACTGCAATCAACAAGCGAATGCGCCTGCGCCTTTGTCGCCGTTTTTTTGTCCGTCTCTGCAACTTGCTGGATAATGGATTCCAAGTCCTTGTGGGTAGCACCCCTTGCTCTTTGCAACAAGACCAAAGGTTTCGATGGGATCCCAAAAATATTTGATCCTAAGAATTGGTTCTTGTCTTCGCCGTTCAGTCTTCGTCAGATTTTTACTGTTAAAATAAAGTTCAAAAATGTAATCATGCAGCATGTCTCTTTGCCCCGATACCGAATCTGTAATCGACTTCAGAAACAACCTTGAGCTTCAATCAAATTTCCAGTTTTGGGCGAATTCGTGATGAATCATTTGTCCAGCAAGAAAACTAAGTTCAGATATGGATTCAGCGTACCTCCTTACCTCTTCAATGAATATCTTATTAGCTCATAAAACATACATGTTTTTACCGTAAATTCGAAAACCTCCTCTGCCTCTAAACTTGACCTGTACTTTGCCAATGAATCCTCATACTAAGCTTGAACAACATATATCAACCCCTGCTAAGCTTGAACAGCATATACCAACCCCGTCGACCTTCGATTACACTAGCTCTCTCCGACGTTCATAGATTAAGTCGTCATCCACACGCAGAGCTATACTAGTGTGAAGAAAGGGGTAGGGACTGCTATAGCCGAAAATTTGTCGACAAATTTTGTGTCCGGTTTTTGCCGGATTCCGGGTGAGCTACTTGTCCGGTGAGAAAACAACTTTCCTATTCGGATTCAGCATGTCTCCTTACCCCTAAATCAACTATCTCAATAGCTTTTAAAAAAATCTCCAGAGCTTTCAAAAAAAAAAAAATGTTGCCCCTCAATTTGAAACCCCCTCCCCCACCCTCAAATATAGGGCTACAGAGCCCATCTACGAACTCGACCTTTCCCTTGACCCAAACGATCCTCCCAGCAAGTTTCATCGAAATATCTCAATCCCTTCGTAATGGTAGGACAGGAGTAAATAAAAGATGTTAAAAAATAAAGGCAAAGCAATTAGAAACTTAACAATCAAAAATTGCCTAATTTCCTCAGACAACATGCTGGAGGATTTTCTGGGTCAGCTTTCGAACTTGTATTTCGGTAATGTAATAGTGACCGCAGTTGAGACAAGAATGTAGAAGTTCGTCACAATCACTAAGATTCCATTTCATGCCGATAGTTCCCTGAAGCAGCCATTCATGGCGTTGGACCGGACCGGACAACTAAAATGAACGCCTAATAGCACGGGCGAAGGAGCCTTTAGTTCGATCTTGGTTGCTTTTGTCTCAGTTGTAGCTCAAGGGTCGGCAAGACGGTATTTCTTTTTTTTTCTTTTCTTTTTGCCCGCATTATGACTGTACAGTATTCTGCCCCGGCCCCCCCTTCTGGAAGGCAGACCTATAGCCACAGATCACGCTTAGTAGTAGATTCAGCACTTTCATGAGATCCCATTTATACATAAGTGAGGAAGTAAGAAAAGTTTATTAGACAAAAACTTGCTAGCGAACTAATGTTATTTTCTTTACAAGTATAAACCCTCACAGGTTACGTAACGGAATACATGGCGGTACAAATACTGACATTACACTGACATGTTATTAAAAATGTTTACTGACATTACATAAGCCCTGATCTCCACTTTCAGTCACAACGGTCTCAGAGGAGAGGACACAGCTTGAAAATTTGTGGTGAGAATTCCGAAAAGACTTTTGGAAAGTGGAGCTTCAAAAACCAGGTAGTTGAATACTGGAATAATCTCCCTGAAAATGTCGTAAATGGCGAAAATATCGATCAGTTTAAAGCAGGTGTGGATCGTAACCTGGCTGAAATTCAATTTAGCGGACACAGTGTCTCGAGAAAATTAATAGAGGTGAAAGTCTTTTTGCTGCAGTTATATTATTATTATTATGTTTACCAAAAACGGCAAGCATATTGAAGTGCCTGTTTGTTTTGGTATTTACTGCTTCAGCTGCGAACGCGTGCGATTGTTTACCGCCACATTGGGTGGTAGGATATTGTGGTGCTTTTACATCCAGACTTGAAAACCTGTGTGTTACGACGTTCATGCTATTCCGTACCATGGCTCCCGAGCGGTGTGAACTATACTTAACTGCATAAAGAAACGTGTAATCTAACTAACTCTTTGCTTGAACTCCAAGCTAAAGTCCACCTCGTTAAACAGTTTTAGAAAAACATAGTTGTGTATTTACACTCGACAGCAATTTCAAAAATATATGTATACGGTACATCAGCATAAACACCGAGGGGTTACCCACTCTCCGGCACCTGCTGTACACCCTATGTCGGCACCGGCCGGCACCGACCGAAATTAGCGGTGCCGGCACCGGTGCCGTCCATGAGTTGAATGATTTCGCTCCGAAACATGCTTACTTTAAGGTTATAATACGTGGTAACCGGTGCCGGCTGATGTCACTCGGTGCCGGCACCGGCTGGGCACCGCGGCACCGGGCACTTGCTGTACGCTAAAATCGAGAGTGGGCAACCCCTCGATAAATACTCCTTCAGCCCCAGCTGACTGGGAAATATATATTCAAACAGTGGATAAAACGGATACGTCAGCTACGATGCTTTGGCAGCGATATTTGATTATTAATGTTATCCTGTCTCCTGGCCGAAGATTAAATTTGTGTTACCTTATGTGTTCTGTATTTGTTTTATTTATTTATTTCATTTTCTTTATACTCCGCTTTCCAAAATGGCGGGTGAAAAATAAATTACTTACTTACTTGTTAAATATTTTGATTATTAGATAAGTTTTGATTAATAAATAAATATTTTGATTATTGAATAATTTATTAGATATTTTGACAGCGATTGACAGGACCCTTGCCAAGAAGGGCCGACATATTGCTGCTAAAGCATCGTACTTGACGTATCCGTTTTATCCATTGTTTCTATATACAGCAGTACTTAACTTTTACATTTCCTCAGCACCAACCTTCCTCAGGTCTGACTTAAACACACTGAATTAACTTTCCCCAATTCTCCGTCTCGAACCCGAATGCCTGAAATTAGTCATTGCCAGGAATCTGAATATTCGCTGGCTGATCAACTGAATGGACCAAGGTGTAGCCGGCTCCTTGGTTAAAGTACACCTTGGTTACAATGCAGTGAAGGATCATTCCCGAAAAATAGCCAATCAGAACGTTTGTTCTAACATCCTCTGTTGGCTACCGCCATCTAAAGCTCTCTTTTATACTTATACATACATTCCTAAATGTACAGATCCTTTACCCGTTGCCGAATTCAGTTTTATTCTAGGTTCTGAGAGACTGCCGTCTTCTTGAAGAATACGAAGATCCCTTAACCCCTAGCCCATCAAGAAGCAAACGTAGCCATATGGGCCACCTAGCATTTATAGCAAACTCTAGAATTCTGTCAGAATACAGAAAATGTTCGACCGTTTATCCGAAGATATAGTGAGCAAGTGGCACACGTTTGTTCAAACCACGCTGAACGATGTAAATAAGAAAAATGAATTGCTTCCGATAGAGGTGAGGTTAATTATAGTAATTGGAAAGGAGCAGCCGAAAACTTGAAAACCTAGCTCGCCCTTCTGTCTTCGAGATAGGGTGGATTAAAAACACGAATCGTGGTTATACTGGGGGAGGTGCCCGTCTCGAATCTGTCTGTTTTGTGTCCGAAATTTTCAGTTCGACCGAAAAATTATCCCAGCGGGTCAACAACCGAACGACGAGAACGTGGGTTGATTGATTTATCTAAACAATAAGCACAAATCGTGGCAAAATGCCAAACAGCGTACTTACTTAGTCAACAGATGAAGTTATATAACAGTTTGACAGTTTGGAGATGGTCACACCTGTTTTTACCGGATTTTCTGGGAGAAGACCCAGGTCGCAAAGTTAAGGATAGCCGGAAAAAACTTTCCGGTCGAATTTATGGTTTTGGCCAGAAACAAATTTTTAAGAGGAGTCATAGGATATCTGAATCTCTTCACGCTTTTGTTAACGGATTTGTGTTAAGTTCAGGGGTTTCGTAGACAATATGGGCGTTGCACGCCCACACTGTCGGAATTTTCACAACATTTACTTATGAATGCGAAAAATCAATAGATAAGCTAACAAAATATCCGTTAAAGGACATGCCGTACCTATAACGCCAATGCAACCTACTTCCGTAACATCATTCATTAGTTCTTAAACCTGAAGATCCAAATTTCCTATGTTACATTCTGAACCCGCTAGCGACACCTTACTTATAGGCTAGAGTAGAGTAGAGTTTTATTCATAAGAAGTGTCTTTCACGGTGTAAACGCCGAATTTGACGTCTATGTCAAACATAAACACTAAAATATAAACATATATTTACAATCAGGAATTCGTCATTTCACTAATAATGACAACACAATTCGTAAAAAATATAATCGGTCTCTGCGAAACTCTTACTCATCTACAACAGTACTCTTTCGGCAAACAATTTGCCAAAGGATTCTTAAAAATAAAATCACTTCTAATAAAATGATTTTAAAAAAAAAAAGAGGATTCTTTTTTTTTTCGCATCAAATCTTCATCTTTAATCTTTACGTCAAAGGTAATTTGACTGGATTACATATACAACTAAACACATACTAAAAGGGTCAAATATTAAAACTAAAAAATCAGTCTTGCCACTTGCCGCGATTCACTAGTTTCCATGCGCACTAGGCTCCGGACGCGTGTTCGCGTATCACGCTACAGATGCGTAAAACCGGTTTTCTGAATTTTGCCGAGATCTTGCTAGAAGTCGGTGGGCCTGTGAAAAGGCTTAAAGGTCATCTGAATGAAGTCTAACACCCTAAATTGCCACTTTTACATACTGCTTACCATTTATCTCTCGAAAACCGGACTAAAATCGGATGAAGTTTCACCGTGCTGTAATTTTCAGCCTTTTTTCCGACTTGTCTTGATCGTAACGCTCGCCGTACAGTTGTAACAGTCCATGCGTAACAGTTCATGTTGTAACAGTCCACGCCGAACAGTCCATGCGTTTATCCATCCATGCGCTGTTTATTATTCCATGCGTTATCAACGTACGTTTATCCGTGCGATAATGACAGTTTAAATATTGGCGCTAAATTTGTCTTGGGAGGTCGTAACGAATCGCCATAGGGAGACTTAGAACTTCAAGAGTGGATAGCGCCGAAATCACGGAGCGAAAAAATTCTTCTTCTCTGTACCGGTAGGACGAGCTGAGGGGTTCATGGAAGTATGGTAGGATCGTTCAGGTGTAGACTTAGAACTTCAAGAGTGGATAGCGCCGAAATCACGGAGCGAAAAAATTCTTCTTCTCTGTACCGGTACTGTGAAGGACGATCTGAGGGGTTCATGGAAGTATGGTAGGATCGTTCAGGTGTTCAGGTCACAGGGAAGGCCGTGGATCTTTTTTTAAAAGCAGAGCCTAGCTTTACAATATTCAGATAGCTTTGAATATTGGAACATAAACAGTAAATAGTGCGAGGTGTGCTTTAACGTTGCAGAAACTTCCGTTATGACCTTTTAAGTGCTCGATCCGTTTCGTCAAAACAGAGATGACTTATAGATTCAGTATATTTGCCAGTATTCGGTAGTTATCACGAATTCGGTGAGAGAATTTACTGAAATTATTTGGTAATTTTTCGATGCCAGAACTATTCGGTATATTTATGGAGATTCGGTAGTTACACAGAATCCCGAATAAGCTATCGGACCAAAATTATTCGGTATCATGCTTGGGATTCGGTAGTTACCACGAATTATACCGAATCCGAATATTATTCGATGGTCTTTCGACCCCAAAACAATTCGGTATAATAACCGAGATTCGGCAGTTATACAGAATCCCGAATATGCTATCGGTATAAACTTTTTCGGTATAATAACTGGCATTCGGTAATTTATTCGGTATAATTGCCAGGATTCGGGAGTTACCACGAACCTCAAAACTCGGAAGTCGGAAGAGGTCGAGTGAAGCACTGGTCGCAGACAAAAGGACTGATCTATGATTTCATCGGTAGTCCTTACTTTTATCTTGGATCACAAAAAGAAGATCTAATCATACATTTTTGGAAAATTCCGCCTGCGGCGCTTTTCGTAATGTTCTCTATTTTGTGGAAGGGCGCGTCATTTGACTGGGGTTTTAAGCCAGTTTTAGGATTGGGATTTCGAAACATTAAAAGCTAGAATCTGGATGGAAATAGTCAAATTTGACTAGACTACAGTAGCTGCTGCTGCCGGAACTTCTTAGAGTCCCGGTATTTAATCCACGGTAAAGGATAGAATTTGCAAAACAAGCAGTTAAATTTTAGCATACAGAAGAAAAAAAAATCGCCTGCGGCGCTCGATTTAGGTACTTTTCTCATGTGTATAATATATAGAAGCTGTTACTGCAATCGTGCCCGGCAATAAATATTCTCCAAGTGGGCTTCGCCAAAACGCCGCTTAATAGTTGGCTTATCGTCTTTCATGGTGCCCTTTAATGTTACTCTTCCTACGCAATCCTTTCATGTTCCATAATTTAAAGCTCGAATTCTCAGTTTCTAGGATTCGGTAAAAAAAATTTAGAGATTCGGTAAAATTTTGGCTCTGCAAACCCCCCCCCCCCCCCCACACCGAAAATGCACTTGCGACGCCCCTGACAGTGCTTACCATCCCTACAGCCTTTCTGATTCTTCCAACACACGAAAAAGACAAGTAAACAACAAGAAAATCCAAAGAGACACGCCAGGTTTCAGTTTTTTCGATAAACTGGCCTTATTACAGTTCAGCGCTCCAAGTGGAGTAATTACTTGTTACTCCCTCATTTCCTCACGCTCAACACTTGTGTAGACATAGTAAAAAGTCGGATCCATAGGGTAATGGGTGACTTTCACTTTCTGCTGCTGAGACGTATGTAAAACCTCAATTACCTGGGACACAAATGACAGGTTTTCCACTTACTAACCTGTGGATCTATTTTACCATGTCTGATCCAAGTGCTGACGGTGAGGCATAACATCTACGCAGTGTAATGGGACAGTATAAAATAGAAAATTCCGTAAAAAAACAAGCTAACTAATCCAGTTTTCTTTAAAATAAAAAAAGAAAGAGTAGAAGCAACAACTGTAATCGTGAAAAAAATTAGCAGTTACATAGCATATTTTTATCTTTTCTAATTGCCGACGCAATCCTGGGAGGGATGGACGTTAGGTTTCAGCGCGGTTTTTCTCTCGAACCTAATAAGCAACAATAAAGGACAAGACCAAAGGTTTCGATGGGATCCCAAAAATGTAATATTTGATCCAGACAACTAGGTCTTGTCTTCGTCAGATCTAGTCTTCGCCAGGCTAATCATCTGAGAAAACCAAGTTCAGATATACCTGTATAAGCCAATGGCTTATATATGGCTTAAAGGATAGATAATGGCTTAAAGCCATATCTATTTTGACGATACTGATCGAAACTTCCTCCTTTTTTTTCCTCAAAAAAAAAGATTGTTCATCTCCTTATCCCTATAAAGAACATCGGATCAACTTCAAATAAAACTTTAACTTCTAAAAAAAAATCCAGTTTCAACCGGATTCCGGACGAACTATATGTCCGGGTAAAAAATGATTGTCCTATACAGATTCAGCGTCTTTTCTTACCCTTAAATCTTAAACCCTTAAAATTTTCCGGGTTACCCTTAAATTTTCCGGTTTTGGCCTGATTCTGGACGATCTACTTGTCCGGCGAGAAAATGGTTTTCACCATCGTGTTCAGCATGTCTTCTTACCCCTAAATCAAACATCTAATCAACTTCAAATAAAACTTTTACTTTTAACAAACTTTCCGGTTTTGGCCGGATTCAAGGCGAACTACTTGTCCGGCGAGAAAATAACTTTCATATTCGGATTCATCGTGTCTCCTTACCTCTAAATCAACTATCTAAATAGCTTTCAAAAAATATTTTTTTTGCCCCTTAATTTGAAACCCCTCCCCCACCCTCAAATATACGGCTACACAGCCCATCTTCGAACTTGACTTGTACTTTGACCCAAAGGATCCTCCCACCAATTTTCATCAAAATATCTCAATCCCTTCGAGAGTTATCGTGTTTACAGACGGACAGACGGACAGACAGACAGACGGACAACGTTTGCGATGTCATAGGTATCCCGCCACTTACGTTTTGGGATCCCAAAAAGGCAGTCATACTTGAGTTGTGGGGTCGCGATCACTTTGGAAAGGTAAACTGAAAGTTTATATATCATCTTTAAAGTACCAATCTTGAACGCAAAGTAACTTTTGTTTGGGAGCAATTGGACGGCTGATAGTTTTGGGATCCCAAAACGTAAGTAGAGGGATGCCTATGACACAGAGATCAAGTTGAAACTCGGTACAAGTGTTGGCGCTGGGGTCTAGTTGCGCTTTTAGGTGTCCCATCCACCACCCACCTACTTCAGGGACAATTTTTGGCCCAGATAGTGTATCCCCCTTCCCTTGACTATGGAACCGCTGGAAGGCTTGACTTGACTTTGCTCTATTTATTTGTAGATATGATGGAGTGTGAGACTGCGGAGTCTAGGAGTCGGACAATATTCGAAAATCAAGGTTAGTTTCAAGATCTACCAAAAGTAACTTTGGAAGGCTCATAGTTTGGGATCCCAAAACGTAAGTAGAGGGATACCTATGACTTGACAGACAGAGTTGACAGAGTCGAAACTTAGTGCAAGTGTTGGCGCTGGGGTCTAGTTGCGCTCTTTAGGGGTCCCATTTACCACCCACCTAGTTCAGGGACAATTTGGCTTTTCAGGGCCTAATGTGTGGAACTCTGTTCCGGAGAGCATTCGGGCGGCTGAGCACCTGGGGTTGTTTAAAAATAAATTGAAAAAGTATTTGTAGGCCAAGGTTCATAGTTTTTTTTGTATTTGACAGTGCAAAATTTTGCACTTTCAAATATGATTCGCAGTCAGCTTGGGCTGAAGGAATATTTATCCTCGAAGTATAGTTTTTTTGTTTGTTTTTTTCCCTCTTCTCTTATTTTTTCTCTTTTTTCTTATTATTATTATTAAATGAGTGATTTGTTATTATTTTTTATTTTAGTGCTTTTTTTGTTTTGTCATGTTTTATTTCTAGTTAATTATTAGTTAGGAAATGAGTTTTATGTACCCGCCCAGTTGCAAGTGCTTTTTTGTACCTTTCTTGGGGCGGGTACTTGCATCATAGTTAAAGGACAACTCTTACTAGAAATTATCTTTTCCCTACGACACCGTCCCGAAGAAACGCTTTTCGAAAATATCATAACTTTCCACCTCAAATAAGCCATTTTCTTGTTAGCGCTTTGTCGATTCTGTCCACCGCTCCTGCTCTCCGACGCGGCGGCTGGGCGCAAAACGTTTGAAAACTGAACGCGCTGTGGTTGAAAAGTTGGAAAAACTAAGCAAATAAAAGAAGTCAAAACAGAAGACTCTCATATCCTTAAACATGAAAGAGTTGTCAGCGGACATTAAGATTCCGTCAAACTTTGCGTTGTGTGACGGGCAAAACTCGGCACGGCAGAAAAAGCGCTAAAAATTAGTGAGCACAAAACGAAACAATGGAGAAAGGTGGGGATTTTAGAAGCTTATAATTCCACAAGGGAGCTAGATATATTTTAAAAGGCAGGATAAGTAAGAGAGGTCCTTTAAATGTATTTCGGTGGTAAAATAAATTGAACTGAAAATACCCACCAATACTTTATTATCTCTGACTTCTACTTGCGAATTATAATCCACGCAGTACACCTATATCTGCCAAAAATATTTATCCCACAGTATATTGTAACCCACAGCACCTCCATACTGCCCCCACCCCCCTTCGGCACGTTATTACCACCTGTGAACTATGCCCCTCTTGGTTTCTGGTGTCCTACATCCAAATCCAGGGCTCACTTGTGTTTTTATGCATAAGTTAACAGGCCAAGAGCCTCAACCCCCTGCTTTCCTCAATTTTTCCATCTACAGGTTTAATGCGTCTCTCGCGTATGTCGCCTCTGTGATACCCCTTCCAGATTCCGGAACCTGGGGGGGGGGCAGGGGCGTCGCAAGTGCATTTTTGTTGGGGGGGGGGAGATGCATAGCCAAAATTTTACCGAATCTCTCAAAATTTTTACTGAATCCTAGAAACTGGGAATTAGAGCTTTAAATTTTGGAACAGAAAGGATTACGTAGGAAGAGTAACATCAAAGGGCAGATGAAAGCCGATCAGCCAACTATTAAATGCCAGGAGGAACGGACCTTCATAACAGAGAAGATGGCGGTTCGATCCTGCAGATGCCTCAAATAGAAGAAGAAGCTTATTCGTAAATTAAAATATATTAAATTCAAGTGAATTTCTACTCCAAGTTTGTGCCAGGATAACCCTGAAATAGTTGGCTGTTGGCTGATTTCAAGTTTGTTATTTTGCCTTTCTTCGTGACTGTTTTATACGTAAGTAATAAAGCCAGGGTAGTGAAACAGCTGAAGAAGTGTTCAAATAAGCATACCTCTACTGTAGTACTAGATTGCTAATTTTTCCGATTTTCAAATTGAAATGATTTTTCCGATTTCAAATTGAAATACAATGCAACCCTGGCATGCCGTGACGGGTAAGGTACTTGATAATTCCTTTCAGTTAACATTTAAGTGTTTCATTTTTTTTTTCAGGGCCCACACCCGTTTCAGCCTCGACCTTCCGCCCTATTAAGCCTTTCTGTGTCAAATTTGTGGTATAGTACTAGTATCGTTTGTGCAGGCGCGTCTGTCAACATCTTAAATTTCCCGCTCAAGTTCTCGCTGAATTCGCCTAGCCGAATGTTATTCTGTCCGATTAACTTGTTGTATTAATTTATATTAATTCATTGTTTTTTAATTTTTGTTTTATTAATTTATATTTTATTATTTGTATTATTTTATATTAAGACAAATTTGCCATGTGTATAATTTGCCATGTGTATATTTAACTTATCATCGCAACAGAATTTCTACAACTTGAGCGAGAAATTTAAGAAGTTGAGAGACGAGTCTGCACTCCTACATATATGCTTTGTCAGCGACATTTCGGCCCTTCTTGGCAAGGGTCCTCGTCAGACGGTTCGTTTTGCAAGTGTCCTTGACAGCCGGACGCTTGCCAAGAAGGGCCGAAATATCGCTGCCGAAGCACAGCCTACGTAGCTGACGTTTTAGTTTTTGTCGATTATATGAACATCTGAACAGAAAATATTTTGGAGAGGTTTCTCCTAAATCTCGAATAAAGAGCGGAGAATCGGAGAAATGTCTAATTATAAATTAATGATATATGTGGTATATATATGAAATATCCGGGGTGTTTTGAAAGGGAGGAATGGGTCGAGATTATTTTGAAGGATCTAAATTTTGTGGGGGTAAAGGATTTGGGTAAGCTGGTTAGTTTGGGCATGGCACATAGAGACAAATTTTTGTAAAGTGAGTTAGGAAGAAAGGGGTGTGTATTGGATTATATTATTTGAAATTTATTTGTTGGATTAATTTGGATTCTATTCATTGAAGTTAGTTTTTCTTTTTTTCAGTGTTAAGAAATATCTATCTATCTATCTATATAATTGTACATAATAATAACATATAATTGTATATAATTGTGCATTAATAATTTTAATTGTATTAAGTTGCAGTTTATGTGAAAGATGAAATTGGTTCTAGCTAGTCATTCAGGATAATTTTGTTAGGATCTTTGTTTGTTATCTACTACCCTGTCAGAAGTCTCATAACAGACAACACAAGGATGCTCGGTTTCAAATGCTTAACATACAACACTTGGGATGTTGTCTGTTTTGTTTGAAAACGTTATGCATGAAATATTATGCATAACAAGCATTGCCAGGGAGAGCCAAAAACCCGCCGAAAAAATATCTGCTGACTTTTTGTTTGTCGTCATGATGTCGGAGAATTCAGCTGATGCCTTTTCGGCGGTTTTCTGGCTCTTCCGGCGATGCTTGTTATGCATAACATTTCATGCATAACGTTTTCAAACACAACACATAACATCCCAAGTGTTGTCCGTTACGAATTATCTGTTGAAACCGCTCATCCTTGTGTTGTCTGTTATGAAACTTCTAGCAGTGTAGTCACGAAGAAATTCTGTTGTGATAATAAGTTAAATATACATGTGGCAAATTGGTTTAGGCTTGGTGAAGTAGGGCGATTAACCTTGAGACACGTCAGGACTGACGCAAGCTTGGTGCCCACAGGACGCAGATTCGCATTCTGCCAGACGAATTCAGCGTCGCTAGTGGAAAAAAATCGCGACTCGCCAATTCAGCTCCAAGTCGATTTTTTGTTCGCATCGCGGAAAAGATTCGCGTGCTGTAGACACCAAGCTTAATGCCCATAAAGTCAAGTTTAACATACTGTTAAAATGTGAGTACCTCTCAATATGTGAGTACTTGCATTTCAGCCCTTCGTCAAATGGTTCGAATACATCCAAGGCTTCTATCTCTCTTGGATCTTTCATCGTCCGATCGACAGACGATTGTTAAAATTTGCTCTTCGGTTGCTCAAGAAGTTTGTAAATCTATCCGTACCGCCTATGGGAGCATCATCCCCAACCGGGGGCGCTATAATCGTAAAGCTTTGGGAAATTTGTACAGCACCTTCTGCGCTCCTTCTATACCACAGCTTATATATCTAGGCAGTTAAGCAAACTCAATTTATTTTTGGGACATAATGAGTGATAAGCTGTGTTCTATACTATCTCGTTCTGGTGTCACTCAGGTACTGCGAAAGGAGATCAAAAAGATGAGATCATGTTATTTTAAATATGCGAAGCACCTGCTTCACTTGTCAAAATTGTGTCATAACCATACATTGACGGAGAAGTTCAAAATTCAAGATACTAGCATTACCCTTTTGAATGTTTCCTCGTCACTTGAAAAAATCACGGACAACTGGGCCCAACCAGCGCACGACGTTATCCACTGCTTCCTGGCCGAAGATTAAAAAATTGAGTGTCTTTTTTATGTCTTTAATGTGTCTACTTATTCTTTTTCACTTACTCCGCTTTTTAAAATGGCGGGTTAAAAATAACTTACTTATACTTACTTGAACATTAAATTTTATGATGTCGCGTTTCATTTAAGGCCTATTCTCGCCGTTCCCCGAGGACTCCTCGGGGAATCGAAGGGAACGGCGAGAATAGAGGGACTCACTCCACGCCGACTCCGCGTACAGGAAACAGCGAGAACACGGGGACCGCTTCCAAGACTGATTTCCAAGATTCTGATTTTGATCAAGACAAATATGCAGTTGACAAAATTAGTCTGGATCTACTTTATTTTCGGTTTTGTTCATTCTGAATATTTTAAATTAATTCTACATTGCACAAGCACCACCAAAAATTGATTCCCCTCCGAGTCTGAAAGGGGGTCCTTCTTGATGATGGTTATGATAATCGGAGCATTCCCCGTCCGTGGGGACTCGCGACAATACGGGGAGTGAGTCCCCGGGACAAACGAAAACGCGGGGACTCCTCAAGTGGAGTCCTCGGGGAACGGCGAGAATCCGCCTTTAATTACTTTTCGGAAAGGACAGGTCCGGGAAATAGTACTCTGTTGGAGAGTAGTGCAAGATTCAGGATCCCTCGCTATGGAATTATAATTTGGTTTCTCCGGAGGCGCGAGTTTACTAATGCGAGTCCAGCAAGTACTTGGCTAGATAAAGGCCTGTCCAGGGAACCGAGAGCCGTACTTTATGTCCTACGGACTACGGAACCGGTAGTTCTCACGGAAACCAAACAAAGAGCTACGATTCCGGGATCTGACGTCACATTGACTAACGGAAACTTGTATGTGCTGGCTCCCGTTCCAGTAGTTAATGGAAATAGGTCACGGAAACTTCGTCTTACCACCTCTCGTCTGGTAGTCTCACGGAATTATGTACTGAGAAGCTATGGGAGCCGGTAGGTGATACCGAAAACTATATAATCGGAGTTCCGGTAGTGTCTACATGGTATACAGAACTCACGGAACAGTTTGGATGAGAGCTAGGATGCCGGGATTTTCACTGACTTACTTCTATTTTTATTTATTTATTTATAACACGCTTTTTGGTAATAGCAGAGTAAAATTTTAGAAAATAAAACTTACATATTAAAACACTGAACAAAACAAAATAAATAAACATGGCTGCAATCTTCGAGAATTTACTTAGAGAAAATAACTTGGGGAAAAATCCACTACCGGAACCCATATATTGAGAGCTAAGGTACCGGTGGCAATAACTATGACCAGCTCATGGGCATTGGTGGCTTTGGGCTAGGGTTCCGGTAGAGCAAATATTATGACGAACCGATTTATGCTTATGACGAACCGACGGAGGGAGAGATATAAAATGATCGCTCGAGCCTACTCCTGCTCTTGTATCATACATAAAATTTGTTGATCTTGGAGCAACCTAGAACAACCTGGATCCTTTGGAAAAAAGGGCTCAACAGAAAGAGAATTTGAAAATTAACTGGAAAATTAATCCGGAAAAAAGGGGCTTTTGAACTTCCAGATTTCCGGAATTTATAAATATCGCAGAAGAAATAAAAAAAAATCTCGGAAAAATTGGAACCCAGATTCCGGAAGGTGAAGACTCACCTTTAAAAATAATTCGGCGTCGAAAGATTCAACTTGGGGGATTGCGTTTAGTATGTTTACAAATTTTCGACGTGCAGAAATACTGACGCTTGGTTTGAATGAGGTTAAGTTGTTTACACTTCACATTTTTCGTGTCTTATGTTTGTGATAGATTTGACTGTATAGCTGCTGCATAGCTGCTATAGCGTAGGCTTTGGACCTTTGGTGAACCATAGATCTGATCTGGTAGGTTTCTCTACTGTACAGGAGCTTTGCTCCGACCTAGAGGTCGCCAACTGGAAATTGGCCTAAACATTAAAGTGGCTAATGAAATTGAATGTTAAGCCGTTAAGGTTTAACCAAACAGGACTGAGACAGTTGAACCAGCTGCCAGCTGCAAACCCCTGATTTTTGGATAAGGTAGGGTGCCGCTACTAGTACACGTCGTAAAAAGCAGACAAACTAACCTGACAGAATAAATCTGCCTAAAGTCCTAAACAATAACAAACCCTAAACTTTCTTCTTCAGTTGACGTTAACCTCCACAGCATTGCCACGCCACACAGTTTCATGAGCAGAATTGCTTAAACAAAATATAAATAATGAAATGACATTTTCTCACTCTTTTTTTAATGACGTCATACTGTCCGCTGCTGTCCGCTTTTTATGTCGGTTATTTATCACTCGACATTAATAGTCAGTAGGCTACTCAAAGTTATTATACCCTGTGATAATTAGGATCAAAGATCTTTCAAGTTGTGATTCGTAGTTAGTTTCTTAACTGTAATACACAATTTTTTAATCAAATCTGTCAGTGCATTCAGACCTTGTCTGCTATTCATGACGACGTGTCCGCTAAATTGAAAACGAAAATTCTACTATGACGCGGGAAATTTTAATCTCAACACAAACAGGGCTTTTCTGTGGGCAGTGGTGAGATTGGTGAAGATTGCTTAATGCCCGAACCCAAAAAAAAAATTCTCGTAGGGCATACAGCAAAAATACAAGCGCATAGAGGTACCACAAAATCCACTATTTGAAAATCGATTATTCGTGAATAGTGGAACAATGAAGTAACACACTTTCAGCGGGTCTTCAAGCCAATTTAAGTGAATAAGTGATGGGTATCTAGATTGTCCTATCCCAGCCCTTTTCGGTTAAACTTTAAGTCTGGCATTGCCTAATATTCTTTGAACCAATCGGTATTCAGTGGTCTTTGAATGGAAAATATTATCAAAATAGCCACCTATAATAAATGTTAATGTAGCAGTAAGCTCAAAATATAGGGAAATGAGAGTATATTTTGTTTCTTCCTGGCAAGGTGTTCATCTTTTTTATTTGTCATATTTTTCATTTTAGAAGAGTACAAGTTTGTTAACACCACTGACAGTAGGGAGACTAATGGTAAGCCCAGAGTGATATGAGTTTTGAATTAGCCTGTCAAAGCCTTCTGGATATGACAGGACTAGGTCTTCTGTTGTATTTTGGCATCAGTTCTCCCAACAGTTCTGTGCTTCAAGTGCGAGAAGAATAGTTAAAATCATGTAGAATGTAGAAGCTTGTGTTAGCTTTCTTTCTTGATAAAATTCTGAAATTTGAACAGGAGACAGTTTGTGACTCGCTATAGCCTAATCAGGCAGTTCCAAACTTAAATCAGGCTTGCTAGCAACCAGTAGCGTATATTAGGGGGGGGGGCAACAGGGGCGATCCCCCCCCGAAATTCTTGAAAAAGGGATTTTTAGTGGGAAAAACGTGTGCGAAACACGGGCGACAGGGGCGATCCTCACCCGAAATTCTCGGAAAAGGAGTTTTTTACGGTAAAAACGTACGCTAAATTACAAATTGAGAAGATCAATCGAAATTATTTACAGCACGGTTCAGTAATAGATCTCAGAAACAGTTTTGAGTCGTAATGTGAATGATTACAAGATTAAAAGGTGTTGTTTGCACCTCGTTTTTAACAAAATCGTCATTTGGAGTCGAATTTTAGTCTGGCTAGAGGTGTTTTTAGTGTTAAAAACGGTCAAAAAATGGCATTCGGCAGCATATTTTCACTGAGCTGTCGCCCCTCCCGAAACAAATCGGAATATACGCTACTGCTAGCAACAGTCAGTGACGTCTTTTAATATCAATTGTAAAACCTGAGCCACAGTCTAGTACACTAGCCCTTTTCAGGCACGGTGTTTAAACGTCCAGCACCATGCCTGGGTGCTAGACGTTCAAGCACTGTACCTTGGATTCCATGTATGGTGCATGGATTTCAGTATAGCCTACAGTGCATACATGAAAAACACAGTTTCTGTCATCACAACTGAGCACTAGCTCGGACAGGGCTGAAATTACTACCAGGAATTAAAGAAATCAAAGACAATCCTAATCATATTTTTCATAACAGAAACAACATGGCTCGGCTGATGACAGACGTGAAAAACCTCATTTCCTTTTCTACATAGTCAAGGGTTTTGCATGCAAAGTGTCCTGTGCCTCAGCTTTTTCTACCTAGCAGCCAACCAGAATATTGGCTCTTGGGGCACTCTACATGGAAAATAGATAGGGTGCTGTTAGGTTTTCATCCCCATCATCAGTAGAGCCCTTTTATTTTGTTGTGTAAAATATATGAACGATTGTCTTTGATTTCTCTAATTCATGGTAGTAATTTCAGCCCTGTCCGAACCGGTGCTCAGTTGTGATGACAGAAACTGTGTTTTCATGTTTGCACTGTATACTGAAATCCATGCACCATACATGAAATCCAAGGTACAGTGCTTGAACGTCTAGCACCCAGGCATGGTGCTAGACGTTCGAGCACCGTGCCTGAAAAAGGGCTAGTGTACTAGACTGCTGAGCCAAGTGAATAGATAGCCCTTAGTTTACGAGAAATGCATACGTGGTTTTCAGGTAAACTGTGGAAGCTGTTCTGGATTTATCCTACCAAACAAAAACAGCTTTCAGTCAAACTTAAAGGAACAGAAAACTTGACTCGGGGAGCTAGCTAACATATCAAGAATGTACCCTGAGTCGATATTGAGAGTAAGAAAAATTCTCGTTACGACCATTGCAGTTTCCGGGCAGTTTCCGAGAATTCGACTTTTGAGTTAGTAGGAAAAAAGCAAAAGGTTTGTGTGCCGCGACTAGGAATCGAACCCAGGCCGTCTTGTCGGGGAGGTCGTTTGTCTGTAGTCTACACGTAAAAAGGCGAACTTTTACAGTACATAAGTGCATAATTACAGTGCATAAGGGGCAAGGGCCTGCCAGCTAGCTTTGGCAACACCAAGGAGGGGGTTCGAGACGGTTCGAGATAACAAAGAAGGGGGCCTGTCGACAATAAGACCCTGTATATTTATCTAACCCCCCCCCCCCCGGGCGATTCGATGGCCGAAAGTTGCGTAGTCAAGTTTACTGTTCCTTTAAGTAAAATTAACCAATGAGATGCAAAAACTTTATCATGTTCGTTTTCTTTGATCGAAAGCAAGGATGAGATTGGACAGATGGTATAACTTATATTATTTGTTATTTTTTTAATAGGACTTCTGCACGTTCAGATGGAAGATAGTGTCAATTCATTTGTTGGTCTGTCCAGTGAGCTGAAGGCGGAAAGAGGTAATTCATAACTAATGTCATAGAGCTCATAATTTGTCCAGCCTATGTATCTGCGATAGTTTTAGCAACCGATTGCATATTGGAAGCTTTTTGTGTTGTTAGAGATACACTTTGGTTTTGTCCCTTGTTTTTTTGTTATTTTCCTTTTGTTTCCTGTGCCGCCGACTTCAGCTTATTGCTGGAAAGCGGCAAGGGTCTAACCTGTGCGGTTTTTACGGAAAGTGTAGACTTTAGGTCGGATTGATGGATATGACATTACATTTTGGAAAGCTCCGTATAACTCTTGCCTGGGGCGAAAAAGAATGGGTTTTGCTTGTCCACGAGCCAGAGCCTATGGTGTGCGAAGGGAATTTGAGTTTATTCTGTAGCCTGTGTCAGACAGAACTTTTTTTTGAAGTATGCAGGTCAAGCTTTCGCTTTATCAAACCGTGTTACTGCTCGAGTGGAAAGCTTCTTTCTAGCAGGCAAGCAGGCAGACACCAATTTGAAATTTAAGATGGACTAAATCTAAGTGCTGAGTATGTACGGCAGTTGCCCGGCCCCACAGCCAAGATACCTTCTTTGAGTTTTGTATAGAAAAATTAGCAAAAACAAAAAAGTGGCATTTTCCCACGGTTCCGGATGTTCCATCGATTATTTTTACCCATTTCTGTTTGTGATTTCAGCTGAGATTATCATTCCATTTTTTGCAGCTTGTGATTGCGGTACAGATATATTATCAGATGTGCCTGTTAAACTTTTTAAGTTCTCTCACTGCTAAAGAAATTAGAGCTTGTCCTCTGCTCCTTTCTAAGCGGTGATATTATAAAGTTGGCCTACAGCAAAAAAGTCAACTTTTGAGCTTTAAACTATTACAGATAGATTTGTGTGTCGCAATCGATAGCCCTTGATGAGCTGATCAAAATAAATGTCTTCCGTTTTTTGGTACCAAAAATCCTTCATGAGAAACATCAGTTTGAAAGTTTCGAGGGGTCGACAACTTCAGTAGTAAGGTACACACTGAAACCAAAAATAGGCCGATCGCAATTGTAAGACATGTAGGGGACTTGTAAGTAACAATCGGCTCTTAGGCTATAAGCATCTTCGGCGGTAGGAGTTTGCAAATTTTGCTAGTTAGTTTACCTATTATTTGTTTTCGGTGCATTTGATGTCTATCAGGGTGAGAGGGTGTTTTTCAAGTTGATGCAGATTGGTTTTACTTGATCTTTAGGCTGTATATCTCAGTGTAAGAAAATTCTTCTCAATGGTCATTCACTGTAACCTAGGATTAAGGTGTTTTCGCAACGGTATTGATGGGATTTTTATCTCATCAACATGATCAGTTCCATTAGTCAAAGAGTTATTTAGAGGCGAAAGCCTTTTCTGTTGCTTTGTATTTATTTTTGCTTTGCTTCATCGTCTGGCTGGACCAACCTCAGTGAAAACAGATATCTTGAATCCGGGAGAAAAATGTGGAAGGTGAAGCCTGGCTTTAAGGATCAAGTGTGTCATTAACGCTACCGACCAAACAGAGATCTATCTATCCAACTGTCTGTCGTATGTTAAATAATTCGTATTTATTGTCCTGCAGTTCTGAACAGTAAGGAAGTAGCATGTTAAATATTCTGCGCATCATATTTGACAGTGCAAAACAGATACGTCAGCTGAATTTTATTTGAGCCGGAAGAGGACCCTTGCCAAGAAGGGCCGAAATATAGCTCAAATAAAATTCAGCTGACGTTTCCGTTTTGCACTGTCAAAAGGCAGCATGTTGATGAGTAGGCCTCATCAGGCTTTGTTGTGAGTTTGTGGAGAATGATGCACTGGCACTCACCAGTGAAGCAAGGTCTCTCTCTAACAGAGTTTTTTTTGTATAGGTCCATATGGTGATCGATTTTCGGAACAAGCTACGATAACTCCAGATCACGTTCTTGGCTTAAAAGGAATCACTAAAAGTAAGTTGCGAAACTTCAGGATAGAGGTGTTGTCCGAATCCACCGTCAACATGAGAGACTTTGACTATACATTTCGGTCTTGCTTGGCAGAATCGATATGTGACGATACAGTTATCGGGATGGTATTGAGTTGCGTTTTTGCAGATATCATGGTATCTGTAACCACGGTAACTGGATCTGCAATTAGTCGTTTTTGCAGTTACCGTGGTATCTGATATACGGTCTAATGCAAGAACGAACTATTGCCGAAATTGCACTTTTCGAAGTCATCCCAGAAGAAAAACTGATATCCAGTTACATCACTAAGTGCTGATTTGACAAAATTTGATGAAAGTGAGAACGTGAGATGACCACGACCAGATACCACGGTCGGACCGTGATATCTGAATATCAGTTATCACGGTAATTCAATTCAGTTTCAATTCAATTTATTCTCAAAACCATTTACGGACTTGCCGAATTTTCGGTCTCTTGTCAACTACGGATATAACAAAAATATAATACATACGTTTCGTCAGGTCACAAAAATACTTCAAAACGAAAAACGCCAACAGCAGTCAAAATACGAACCGAAACGGTGATAAAATCTGAAGGATGCGTGGGTATACATATACAACGAAATTTTATAAAAGTGAAAGATAAAAACGAAAATTACAACGGGAATATCAATCTTGGTCTTTACCCGCTTCGTTGTTGATCCGGCTCACAAACGAGGGCACGAAGCTACGCTGATACCGGGTGTGAGAGCTCGCAACTGGTTGTATTACCGGTATTGGCTGTGCCACTGCTCTAACAGGCCGAGCTCGAACTGGGGAGAAATCCGGAGGAAGGATGGATCTTAGGGCTTGATTTTCTAGGATTTTTTTCCAAATTAAAGATAAAGCTTCAGTTTCAATTTCAATTTCAGTTTATTCTCAAAATTCCTTCACGGGCGAGCCGAACATTGGATTTTTCGTCATAAATATAACAACATCAGCATCTTTGTCATAATTTTGTCGTAAATAATAAACTTATATACAATTCGAATCACTGTATGTGATAATTTACAACTACACTTATATCATAACTAAAAATCAAATGACTATAACAAAAACAAAGGTTACGACGAATTATACATTTCGACGAATGACGTCACATTACACATATATCAAAACTATGAATCAAACAATTATAAAATAAACAAGAATTACGATGAGTTATATATTTCGACGAATGACGGTACGAAGCTTTTTTTGTATCGGTCATGAGATGCCGAAACAGGATGTAATTTAGGAATGGGCTGCGAAACCATTCGCGCAGGTCTAAGTCTAACGGGTTCAAACTCGGGCGGGAACATGTCTCGCAGACGAGGATTTTCAAGTGTCTTAACTCCAAAATTAAGGCACATTTTTTCCCGACGTTGGGCCAAAGATTCCAGCTTGAAACTCCGAAGAAGCTCAATGTATGGCACCTTTGGCGATTTGGAAGTAACAAGGAGGGTTCGAAATTGCAACCTCTCCAGCGAATTCGACTGATCCTGTGTCAAACCGAAGTGCCATACCTGACAACAATATTCTAAAGTGGGGCGGATAAAGGACACAAAAATTTTTAAAAGATGCTCGGTGGGGACGCCGTAACGGGATAATAATTTTAGGGATCGGACTGCCATGTTACCCTTTTTATGGCACTTGCAGCTTCGCTCAAGTGCCATATACCGATCACTTTTCGGTCTGTCGGTCGGTCGGTCGGTCGGTCGGTCGGTCTGTCGGTCTGTCGGTCGGTCGGTCGGTCGGTCTGTCAGGCCACTCATCTCGAGTTACGGTACTTCCAGATGAGCTAGGACGATGAAACTTGGCAGGCATATAAGGGACCAAACCAAACTAATTTGGAAATAGTCACTTCCCCGATCCGACCACCGTGGGGGGAGTGGAGGGATGGGGAATCCGGAATATTGACGTATTTATAACTTTTGAACGGGGAATCGGATCTTAATGAAACTTGATGTTTGGAAAGACCTCGTGTCTCAGATGTCACATTTCAAGTCCGGAATGGATCCGGTGACTTTGGGGGGAGTTGGAGGGGGGAGTCGGAAATCATGTGACATATTCGGATTGGACGGATCGGGATGAAACTTGGTGGGAAGAACAAGCACAAGCCCTAGATACATAGTTGACAAGACCGGACCGGATCCAAGCACTGTGGGGGGAGTTGGAGGGAGGGTTCCGGAATTCCGGTGATCACGACTTAAGATACTTACACATGTGTTGGGACGATGGAACTTGGCAGGCATATCAGGGACCCGACCAAACTAATTTGGAAATAGTCACTTCCCCGATCTGACCACCGTGGGGGGAGTGGAGGGATGGGGAATCCGGAATATCGGCGTATTTATAACTTTTGAACGGGGAATCGGATCTTAATGAAACTTGAAGTTTGGAAAGATCTCGTGTCTCAGATGTCACATTTCAAGTCCGGAATGGATCCGATGACTTTGGGGGGAGTTGGAGGGGGGGAGTCGGAAATCATGTGACAGATTCAGAGTGGACAGATCGGGATGAAACTTGGTGGGAAGAACAAGCACAAGCCCTAGATACATAGTTGACAAGACCGGACCAGATCCGAGCACTGTGGGGGGAGTTGGAGGGAGGGTTCCGGAATTCCGGTGATCCCGACTTAAGATACTTACACATGTGTTGGGACGATGGAACTTGGCAGGCATATTAGGGAACCGACCAAACTAACTTGGAAATAGTCATTTCCTCGATCCGACCACCTGGGGGGATGGAAGGAGGGGGAATCCGGAATGTTTACGTATTTATAACTTTAGAACGGGGAACCGGATCTTAATGAAACTTGACATTTGGAAAGATCTCGTGACTCAGACGTCACACTTCAAGTCCGGGATGGATCCGGTGACTTTGGGGGGAGTTGGGGGGGGGGGGGAATTGTTTGACATGTTCAGAGTGGACGGATCGGGATGAAACTTTGGGGGAAGAATAAGCACAATCCCTAAATACATAAGTGACAAGGCCGGACCGGATCTGAGTACTGTGGGGGAGTTGGAGGGAGGGTTCCGGAATTCCGGTGATCCTGACAAGACGCTTAGACATGTGCTAGGACGATGAAACTTGGCAGGCATATCAGGGACTTAACAATTTTCACTTAAAGCACAACTCTTACTAGAAATGATCTTATCCGTGCGAAATGGGTCAGAAAAACCTTTTTCAAAAATACCATTACTTTCCACCTGAAATTAGCGATTTTCTTGTTAGCGCTAGTCGAATATGTCCAGCCTTCCTGCCATCCGACGCGGCGGCTGGGCGCAAAACATTTGAAAACTGAACGCGCCATGGTTAAAAAGTGGGAGAACTATGCAAATAAAAGAAGTAACAAACAGAAACTTCTCAGATCCTCTTACGTGAAAGATTGTCAGCGGATATTGAAGATCTCGGCAAACTTTTCGTTGTGTGACGGGCAAAACTCGGCAAAGCAAAAAAGCGCTAAAAATTCGTAGACACAAAACGAAACAACGGAGAAAGGTGGAGATTTTAGAAGCTTATAATTCTGTATGGGAGCTATATGTATTAAAAAAGGCAGAATAAACAAGAGGGGTCCTTTAAGAACAGTCGGATTTTGCTTACAAATGATCACAGCAAACACACGCATTGGCGAATTCCTACTTTCATCATTTTACCAAGTCTTGCAAGTGCCATATGAGCTTACAGCTCTTGTTAAGCATGCTGTCCACTTGTTTGATCCATTTCAAATCATGGGTAATATGGATTCCCAGTAACTTTATGTGTTTCACACACTGGGCAGTGGGGAGGGGTGGGTAAAGAGGTGGGTAAAAAGTAAAGGGGTGGGTAAAGCTTCGCGGCGTTGGGAAAGAGTCTCTAGCTGGGACATATTAAGAAGGGTTAAATACGGCACCTTTGGGGATTTAGAAGCAATTAAAAGGGCTCGGTACTGTATCCTCTCCGACGAGTCCGACTGTCCACGCGTCAGGCCAAAGTGCCAGACAGGACAGCAGAACTGTGTCAGATACCACGGTCAGATACCACGACAACTGCAAAAACGTCTTTTGACCGTGGTATCAGATACCACGATAACTGGAAGAAAGACTTTAGACCGTTTATCAGATACCATGGTATCCGTAAAAACGCAACTATGATGTACCAATCTGGTTATCATATGGTATCACGAAAAAAGCCAATTGCTCGGTGTCGCCTTCCGGAATCGGGCCAAGTAAACTTTTAGAATGGATCACGCGGAAATCAGTACTGGGATGCCAACGGACAGGAACAATAGGCCAACGGACAGGATTAGCATAATTTAGCATCTTCCGCTGAAGAAAGCTACAAAGTTGGTTTGTCAATAAACGATTTCAGATTAGAACGTAAATGGCGTACTTTTGTAGCTTTTATTATTATTCTTGCTACCAAAAAACAGGCGTAGGCTAAGCCTCAATAAAATCCTACGTAAATTAGCAGTACAGTGTATGTCATTCCCAGCATGGTCGGCAAGCGCTTTTTTGAAGGCATCGACTGACGGGCTGGTATTGCTGGGGTTCCTTGTCTTCTTTTCACTTTTATTAATTCTCAGTTGTTGGATTCTTTATGTTAAGACTAACGACCTGTGACGTAAGTGGGTTCCACGCCTTCCCAATGCGATTTCTTAAAGCGCTGTGAGCTAGGTTTAAACTCGTTTCCCCTAAGGCTGCTGTTGTTGATAACAAGACGTTAACTTACAAGCCGACTGTCGTAAACTCAACAAAGCAATCCACTGCAATGCCTCCGTCAAATCTCCCCTCTGTAGGCGATAGACCAGTGTACGTATTTGTCATGTCTTCAGCCTTCTTCTCACGTAGCGTTTTTGGGATCCCAAAATGTAAGTGGACTGGAGGGATACCTATGACATCGCAAAAGTTGTCCGTCTGTCCGTCCGTCTGTGAGCACGATAACTCTCGAAGGGAATGGGATATTTTGATGAAACTTGTGTGAGGATTCTTTGGGTCAAGAGTAAGGTCGAGTTCGTAGATGGGCTCTGTAGCCCTACATTTAGGGGTGGGGGAGGGGGTTCAGATTAAGGGGCAAGCAAAATATTATTAAACAGCTAATGTGATAGTCGATTATGGGGTAAGAAGACATGCTGACCACGAATATGAAAACCATTTTCTCGCCGGACAAGTAGTTTGCCTGGAATCCGGCCAAAACCGAAAAGTTTGTTAAAAGTAAAAGTTTTATTTGATTGTTGATTAGATTTTCGATATAGGGGGAAGAAGGCATGCTGAACATGAATATGAAAACCATTTTCTCGCCGGACAAGTAGTTCGCCCGGAATCCGGCCAAATTCGGAAAGTTTGTTAAAAGTAAAAGTTTTATTCGAAGTTAATAAGATGTCCGATTTAGGGGTAAGAAGAGATGCTGAATCCGTATATGACAATCATTTTTTAGCCGGACATATAGTTCGTCCGGAATCCGGCTGAAACCGGAAAATTTGGTATAAGTTAAATTTTTATTGGAAGTTTATTAGATGTTGGATAAAGGGATAAGGAGATACGCTGAATTCGTTTTTGAGCTTTATTTTTTCCCCGAACAAGTAGTTCTGGAATTTTGCCGAAACCGGAAAATTCGCAGAAGTTAGACACACATGCTGAATCCATATCTGAACTTGGTTTTCTTAAAGTTTAACTGAAAAGCCAACTCATTTCTGCGTCATTTAATTGGATACACTGAGCTATTTGGATTCTGCAAAGGGATTTTTTGATTTTCCACTATCTGCTCTAGTTATGAGGCTCAGAATATCTCCAACCGTCCCCACAGCATAAATTCTACTATGACGCGGGAAATTTTAATCGCAACACAAATGCGGCTTTTTCAGTGGGCAGTGAAGACTGGTGAAGATTGCTTAGTGCCTGAACAGAAAAAAATTGATAATCTTTCTCGTAAGGCATACAGCAAAAATACAAGCGCATAGAGGCACCACAAATCACACGGAAATTCCACTATTTGAAAATCGATTATTCGTGAATAGCGGAACAACGAAGTAACTCATTTTCAGTGGGTCTTCAATCCAGTTTAAGTGAATAAGTGATGGGTAACTAGATTGTCCAATCCTAGCCTTTTTCGGTTAAACTTTAATGATTAGCTGTTTGGCCTTAATCTGTTTCTAAATTTCAAGAATAAAAATGTTCAAGGAGTCTGGCGAAGACAAAACCTCTTTGTCTGGATTAAATATTGAATTTTTGGGATCCCATCGGAACCTTTGGTCTTGTTAAGTGCGGGAAGTTAATGTGAGGTTGGAACACAGTCTTAGCTTGAACGAGGAATGCCTGCACTTGCACTATTAGCGTGTTCCACCCTCCTTACGATAGTAACTATTAGTTACTATTTTCGTCCCAACCTCATGAAAAGTTACTACGCTGATCGTTCCAGCCTTCTGGAAATAGTAACTTATACTAACTGTCGGCTTACCACGCTCGGGAGTGTAGTTAGCGTGGCAACTACGATACCTCTCACGTTATTCAGATTCAGATTTCAGATTCAGATATTCTTTACTTCACCAAAAAAACACAACTACATTATAGAAAAAACTCAACAACCACATAAAAGACAAAAATCCTGTGGGTGGCTGTATCTTCTAACCACCTTTTAACTTAAAATTATTCTATAAATAATAACAGAAAAACTAATATAATATATTTAAATATATAATATAAAAAGAAAGAGAGAAAAAAAGAAAGAAAAAACAGGAAAGAAAAATGTTCCCCTCGTAACAACCTACCCACCGCCCCCCATCTCACCTCCCCTCACCCCACCTCCTGTGATTGGCCCGATCTGCCTATGGCACGATATTTTTGCCGAAAATAGGACGCCAAGAAGCCAGGATCCGTGACGTCATGCGTAGTAACTATGGTAAGTAGGCTAGTACGGAACACGCTCTATATTAATGCTGATGGATTTGTATTTTCAGGGTATCTTTGCAAACCGGAGGACAACATCAATAATATCGACTTTACAAAATTCGTCATCCGAGACTTGGAGTCGGATACCACCTTGTTTGAAATCAGAAAACCAACCCAAGGTTTGTCTCATTCCGTATCGCTATTTCGACCAGACTGATAAGTAAAATAATTTTTTTTAAATTCTGACTCAGGCCGAAATCCTCTATTGCGATCGTTCAATTCAATTCAGTTTATTTTCAAAAAATCCTTCACGGACAAAGCCGAACACTGAATTTTTTCGTCGTGGATATCTGTGGTCACATAACTAAACAGTTAAAAACAACAGCCATATTACGAATCGTGCGTCGATCGCAAGGAGGGGTACTTCTAAATGAACATAGGTTACCTTCTAAATGAACATAAGATAGCCTATAGGTTACTAGCCCCTGTTTGTCAGTAAAAGATCGTTTCCTGGATCAGACCATCTGTTGTGGAGGTTGGTATAGCCAAATTAGCCGAAGAATACAGCCGAAAATACAAGAGTAAATAGTCTCCATAACAGATGTGGAACAAAAAACAACTGTTTCAAGGGGAGCAGCGATTACACTTTTTAACAGTTCGTCTGCTTTCTGAAAATTAGAGTCGCACAAAAAGGGGATTCCTACTCCTGATACGCCTCGACACCTTCGGCTGTAAGCTTAACTGAAAAGGGATGAGATAGGACAATCTAGTTACTCATCACTTACTCACTCAAATAGTCTTGAAGACTCGATGAAAATGCGTTACTTTGTTGCTCCGCTATTCACGAATAATCAGTTTTCAAATAGTGGAATTTCCGTGTCGGATTTGTGGTACCTGTATGCGCTTGTACCTGTGTTGTATTATTGATGAAAACGATTCACGAAAAGAAGTGTCCACGCAGTGAGCTACCTTTCTCAAGGTTATCAGTGGCCACTGAAAAGCCGTGTTTCGACTGAGATTTAGATTTTCCGCGTCATAGTAGAATTTTGCGTTGTGAGGACAGCCGTATATATTCTGACCGTTAGTCTACGGCAAATAGTGAAAAATAAAAAAATTCCTTCACACAATCCAAATAATGCAGAGGATTCAGTTAAATGATTTTTTAAGTTTGCTTTTCACTTAAACTTTAAGAACTGGATTAACAATGGATGGTTCGCGCCGATTTTATAACCATTTATAATAATAAGCTTTCTATAGCGCATAGGCCTATACATTTTGAGTAAAATATGGTCAGTGACAGATCGGACTAGCAGTTCTATTTGCATAGAACTGGCGTGGTAAGCGCAGCCCTAGTTGGCAGCAAGCAAAACAAAGTACGGTAGTTGTAGTTGTTCAGCACTACAATGCCAGATAATGTGCGTCTTGTTTTTGTGTATGTGCTCTTTTTAACTCTTTTTTTGGGATCCCAAAACGTAAGTGGAGGGATACGTATGACATCGCAAAAGTTGTCCGTCCGTCTGACCGTCTGTCCGTCCGTCTGTAAGCACGATAACTCTCGAAGGGAATGAGATATTTTGATGAAACTTGGTGTGAGCATTCTTTGGGTCAAGAGTAAGGTCGAGTTCGTAGATGGGCCCTGTAACTTTACATTTAGGGGTGGGGGAGGGGGTTTAAATTAAGGGGCAAACAACAAATTTTTAAACAGCTAATGTGATAGTCGATTATGGGGTAAGAAGATACGCTGAAAACGAATATAAAAACCATTTTCTTGCCGGACAAGTAGTTCGTCCGGAATCCGGCCAAAACCGGAAAGTTTGTTAAAAGTATAAGTCTTATTTGAAGTTGATTAGATGTTCGATATAAGGAATTGATTCGATATAAGGAGGCATGCTGAACAAGAATATGAAAACCGTTTTCTCGCCGGACAAGTAGTTCGACCGGAATCCGGCCAAAACCTGAAAATTTGTTAAAAGTTAAATTTTTATTTCAAGTTGATTGGATGTTGGATATAGGGGTAAGGAGATTCGGTGAATCCGTTTTTCAGCTTTAGTGTTTCGCCGGACAAGTAGCTCTTGAATTTCGCCAGAACCGCAAAATTCACAGAAGTAAGCTAGGATCGTTTCGATCGGCTTATAGAGGTAAACGCACATGCTGAATCCATATCTGTTTGGCCTGGCGAAGACTGGATCTGGCGAAGACAAAACCTAATTGTCTGGATCATATATTGAATTTTTGGGATCCCATCGGAACCTTTGGTCTTGTTTAACTATGTCTTGACAATGCCAGTGCTATCTTGTAAAATATTCTGGCAAATTACAACGATTGATTGTTTGATTGATTGATTACCTTCAGTGAAGATTAGTAGTATGTCTCTCTCTTAGATCCAGCTGAACCACAGGAAGACTCTGGAGATGAAGACGGTACAAATGGGGGGAGATTTGTTCGGTATCATTTTACACCTCACTTTCTCAAACTGAGACATATCGGCGCAACGTAAGTAAATTTTGAATTTGCTGATTCGCTGTCGTTCACTTGATTGAGCTAAATAATTACGAGACTGGAATATGCGGGTGGAAGTGCGAAAGGGGCATTCTGACTTTTTTTCTTCTTATTGTTTTCATACGCCCGGGCTAAATTGGCTAACGTCCATCGGTGTTGCCACGGCCGTGTCGGTTTAACGTCTAACGGCATATTCGCGACTACCCGCTGGCAAGAGGGGGGATGGCTCTATTAAAAGAACCGTCATACCTATAATACTGAATAACTTTAATTCATATTTGACAAAGCAAAACGGATAAGTCAGCTACATTATATACATACATACTTATCCGTTTTGTTTTGAAAAATATGATTCGCAGTCAGCTTGGGCTGAAAGAATATCTAACTTTAATTCAGCTCAGTCCATTTTTATTAAATACAAAAAAAAATGAAAAAATAAATGTCGATCCGTACAAAGGTCCATGCCCGTTACATATGGGTGATTACCAAAAACAAACAGCAAATAAACCGTTATCTTCAGTATCAAAAAAAAAAAAAAATACCAATTGAAGAATTTTGTTTTTATTTTTACTCACCGCTTCATCGTCAAAATTCACGTCCAGGTCCACAGCGGTCTCGCGCAGTCGCTAAACTCAAGAAACTTCCGTAATCTTTCACTAACTTTCTGTTTAGTATTTATCCATGCAAACGGTTCTAGACTGATTCTTGCATCTTCATGTTTGACTCTTTTCGTCTTTTCGAGGCGGATCAGGATGTCGCTTGTCGCTTCCAAAGGTCACTGGACCTGACAGACCAGTGGCCAGTAATAGGCCATAGTGTGACGTGTGATTTAGCTCGATATATAGGGCCTATATTATGCAGTTTCGGATATTATAATTTTAGTATATACGTTGTTGACGTAAAATCAACTAATCGGCTTACCACCGTTTTAAGATTTTTAATGAATAAACTAAATTGAATTGAATTGAATTGAAATTGGACTTAAGGGTATTAACAAGAAAAAACAAAATGCCAAAAGAAATCGATAAAAGCTAATAATTAGTTTGATTTTTCTGCACATTTTCCATATAACTGCTCAAATGAAAACATTTTGCTAGATCCGTTGTCAAACTACGATCCCAGCCTCCCTATGTCGGGCGCTTCCAACCCGCACCACCCAGTAGTTGGATCGAGTCGTGGCTTCATCTTGGGTCTTGGGTGGGGGGGGGGGGTCTAGACGTTACAAGTGCTAGAATGTTTATGGTGCAACTCCTTTAAATGAAAAGCATAATTTCCTAGGTTCTCGTCTTGAGAGTCTTCAGGAGGTGAATCTCTTATTTCCATGGTTCAGCTTCACAAATAGTCCCCGGGGAAATGGCGAAGTAGGATAAATATTCCTTCAGCCCAAGCTGACTGCGAATCATATTTGACAGTGCGAAACGGATAAGTCAGCTGAAAATTTATTGGAGCTATATTTCGGCCCTTCTTGGCAGGGGTCCTCTTCAGGCTCAAAGCCGCTCAAGATGGAAAAAACGAAACTTGTGATAATAAAACTGAAAATTCTGAAGATTTTGGTGAAGTAGGCCTGTTGTGTATGCAATCGTGGCCGTGAATCATACTTTCACCGGTCTTTAGGCTAAGTTACGTCATCAGAAGTATTGCGGCGGAATCGAATTACTTTCTTAACCATCGGAAATATCACAGCAGAAGAATAGAATATTGGGAAAGTAATATTGTATGAAATTGAAATAATCTGGTTTTCATTGTTGATGGCACAGACAGCTGAAGAGCCGATGTTAAGTTCTCAGTTTATTGTCTCCACAATTTACGAGCAACGTCCTGAAATAAAAGTCGGTAAGAACAAGACCAAAGGTTCCGATGGGATCCCAAAAATTGAATATTTGATCCGGACAAATAGGATTGTCATATAGATTCAGCGTCTCTTCTTACTGTCATCTAATCAACTTCAAATACAAATTTTACTTTGAACAAATTTTACCAAGAACAAACAGGATTCCGGATGAACTACTTGTCTGGCGAAAAAATGGTTTTCACCATCGTGTTCGTCATGTCTTCTTACCCCGAAATCGAACATCTAATCAACTTCAAATAAAACTTTTGTTTTTATAACAAATTTTCCGGTTTCGGCCGGATTCCGGGCTAACTACTTGTCCGGCGAGAAAATGGTTTTCACCATCGTGTTCAGCATGTCTTCTTACCCCTAGATGGAGCATCTAATCAACTTCAAATAAAACTTTTACTTGCAACAAATTTTCCGGTTTTGGCCGGATTCCGGGCTAACTACTTGTCCGGCGAGAAAATGGTTTTCACCATCGTGTTCAGCATGTCTTCTTACTCCTAAATCGATCATCTAATTAACTTCAAATAAAACTTTTGCTTGCAACAAATTTTCCGGTTTCGGCCGGATTCCGGGCTAACTACTTGTCCGGCAAGAAAATAGTTTTCACCATCGTGTTCAGCATGTCGTCTTAACCCTAAATCGAACATCTAATCAGCTTCAAATAAAACTTTTACTTTTAACAAACTTTCCGGTTTTGGCCGGATTCCGGGCGAACTACCTGTCCGGCGAGAAAATGATTTTCACCATCGTGCTCAGCATGTCTTCTTACCCCACAATCGACTATCATATTAGCTGTTTCAAAATATTTTGTTTGTCCCTTAACTTAAACCCCCTCCCCCACCCCTAAATGTAGGACTACAGAGCCCGTCTACGAGTTCGACCTTACTCTTGACCCAAAGAATCCTCACACCAAGTTTCATCAAAATATCTCATTCCCTTCGAGAGTTATCGTGCTCACAGACAGACGGACGGACAGACAGACGTTTTTTCGATGTCATAGGTATCCGTCACTAACGTTTTGGGATCCCAAAAACTGTCTGAAAACGACGCGAGTGTTTCCGTATTAGCTCTCGGGGTTTAGGATAAACTGATGTCTTTCTTTTTCAGCGTTGAGTTTCAAGTTGGTGACAGGCCCGTCTCAAAGTTCAGGATGATCGAGCGCCATTTTTTCAAAGATCGACACCTGAAGACCTTCGACTTCGACTTTGGTTACTGCATGCCTAACAGTCGAAATTCCTGTGAACATATCTACGAGTTTCCGGCACTGAGTGAGGAACAAAGTAAGTGCATTGTCGTTAAGAGCTAACGCTTGTTGGGAATCTTCTTCTTCTGGATTTAGGTGGCCTCTGTCCTTTTATAGGATCCTTGTCACCGCTTTCTTGGGATTCTATTCACTTTAATATTTGATCCAGTTGCTTTTCAACTGCAAATTAAACACTCACTTTTCCAACATATTATTCTTACTTACTTTCATCTTTAATCATCCATCACTTATACCAAAAACAGATCTCAATTTCATCATCATTTTTTTTCAAATACTCACTTTTCCATCATATTATTCTCACTTACTTTTAATCTTTAATCAACTATTGCTCATACCAATAACAATTCTCTATTTCTTCATCCTTACTTTACTTTTAATTTTTTTTTTTTTACTCTTTTTTTTTAAATGTCCCAACTTCATTACTAACGGGAACTTTAAACCTCCTCTTTCACTGCCGATTCCGCCTCAAACCTTATTTGAATTCTCCGCCTTTTTCGTTGATCACGCCATCTAGTAGACTGGGGTTGAAGTTGAAACATCACCAGTTTGGCTGTTAGACAACGTTCAACACGATTAATGGCCCGATATATTTAAGTGGATTTGTTGGAATGAAGTTCGTGCTCGTTACTCCCGCTGTGCATCTCTTAAAAGCCGTTGTAATAAATGTTACTTAACGTATTTGAAAATGCAGAAATACGTCAGCTACATTTTATTAGAACAATATTTCGGCCCTTCTTGGCAAGGGTCCTCTTCAAGCTCAAGCCGCTCAAGCTGGTAAATGAATTTGTCGTTTCTTAAAGTTGAACTGAAAAGCCAACTTATTTTTATACTTTTGATTTGAACATGCTGAATTATTTTGACTCCTCTAAGGGATTTTATTTTTTTCGTCACGTAGTCTAGTAGTGACGTGAAATCTCCGCTGATTGCACGACAAGTGAAAATTCGTCAAGTGGCGGAGAATTTGAATATCTGCAAAAACGTGCGTCTCATTGGCCAGCAAAGAGAAGGTTCTGAAATGTTCGGATCCAGGCTGCAGAATAACATCAGAATCAACATGTATGGGCGAATGCCAAGTGCTTCCTGGTCACTTCCCATATTCAAGTCACTTTCACCCTCCTGGCTTGAATAATGAAAATCCGCTTTTGCTGGTTATTTTCGGCAGTTGTTTGCCGCTGTAGTTGCTCAGTGGACAGCTGGACTTACCAGCGGGGGTCTTCCCACGATGATTGTCTTGTTTTTCGGTAACTTCCACGAGGAGAATAAAAGACATGACAATTTCTGTATGGAATTTCTCGCCTGGAAAATGTTCTCCCCTCTACCCGAGCAGAAACTCCGGTCGTCCGAGGAAAAAACTAACCTGAAACCGGGTCGAACTCTGTTTCATTTTGTCCTACTTAACCACAGATTTAAAGGAACAGAAAACTTGACTCAAACTTGACTCGGGGAGCTAGCTGACATATCAAGAATGTACCCTGAGTCGATAGTGAGAGTAAGAAAAATTTTCGTTACGACCCTTGCAGTTTCCGAGAATTCGACTTTTGAGTTAGTAGAAAAAAAGGAAAGGTTTGTGTGCCGGGAGTAGGAATCGAACGCACGACCTCTTGACTACTATCCCGATACACGGCAAAAGGCGAACTTTTACAGTTCACAAGTGCATAAGGGGCAAGGGCCTGCCAGCTAGCTTTGGGAACACTAAGGAGGGGGTTCGAGATAACAAGGAAGGGGGGTCCTGTCGACAATAAGTCCCTGTATATTTATCTAAGCCCCCCAGGTCGGTTTGATGGCCGAAAGTTGCGTAGTCAAGTTTTCTGTGCCTTTAACTACATTATTTTTGAAAAGTCAGATGAGAATGATAAATACAAGACTTGGTATTTGTTGGGACCCCGACTTCCAGCTTTAGTCGCAACCAGAGTTTCTTATTATTATCTGTCTTGGTACAAGGCATGCGCGTCGGAGCTTAGCTCATAATCAGGTTGCCACGAATTTTTTTTTTCGTTTGGTGATCTTTATCGCAGAGTCACCATTACCGATTAATTTGATGAAATAAACAGAAACAAAATACAAATTTTGTGATGCACCACCACCCGTGGCAACCCTGAGCGCATTCTGCTCAGAGAGCGAGAAAATTGTGTTAGAACTTTCAGGCTGCGTTTTGTCTTTATAGCGCGCATGCCGCCCTATTGATCTAAAGCCCACTCTTTTATTTTAATGAGCGACATGATTCGCTCCTGATTGGTCTAAAGCCTACTATTTTATTTCAGTGAGCGACATGATTCGTCATCCCTACGAAACAAGATCTGATAGTTTCTACTTCGCTGACGACCGCCTGATTATTCACAACAAAGCGGACTATGCCTTCGATGCTGGGCTGTGAAGTGAACTAGTGATAATACTCATATCTTAGGATACTCAAGCGAGATCTGCCCGTATGTTCGTGCTCACGAATTTAGTCGTTAGACTGATTCTCACTGCTGGATTTGAAGCGTATTCTCGCCGTTCCCCGACGACTCCGCTTGAGGAGTCCCCGCGTTTTTGTTTGTCCCGGGGACTCCCTCCCCGTATTCTCGCGAGTCATGCTCCGATTATCATCACCATCATCAAAAAAGGCTCCATTTCAGATTCAGAGGGAAATCATTTTTGCTGGTGTTGGTGCAATGTAAAATTAATTGAAAACAATCAGAATGGACAAAACCAAAAATAATGTGGATTTAAACTAATTTCGTGAACTGCATATTTTTTTTTCGAACAAAATTCATTTTGGAATCATTCCCCGTGATCTTCCTGTTTTAATATTCGGAGTCCGCGTGGAGTGAGTCCCGCTATTCTCGCTGTTCCCCTTGATTCCCCGAGGACTCCTCGGGAAACGGCGAGAATACTCCTTTGTTTTCCTTGTTCTGACATTGAGTCTGGTAAAACAAAAAAAAGTTACAGCTGGATTTCATTGTCGTCACCAAATCAGAGTGAGAACAGGATTTTCCATACCGTTCTATCTTCACCTTCTTCAGACTGCTATAGAAATCACCAAATCGCCAAAATCTGTAATTTGTTTTTGGCCATAGAAAATCTTCTGGAAGTTCAAGTTCTGTTTTAATACCGATCGAGATAATAACGTAAACAACTAATTTGGCAGGAGGGCAGAATGGTCGTGTCCGATGAAGCTTTTGTTTCTTGTGTTTTTGTAAAAAATGTTGTCCACACAGAGTGCGTCGAAATGCTGCGTAAACCCGAAGATTACATTTTTGACGCATAGTAATGAAACGCAACGATTTGACGCAGAAACGCAGCGTTTTATCGCAGAGACGCACTCTGTGTGAAACAGGGGATAGATTCCGCTGCGGTAATAATAACCTTGAGTGACTTGAAGCCAAAAGACCCGCCGACGGAGTTGGAGCAGATATCAACTCAATGATAGGTTCAGTCGGGTCGGGACTACGATAAATGACAGCTCCCGGATCTATCGGGCTTCCCATAGCAGACTCGGTATCTTTGTAAAATAGTGTGAATGGAAAAGCCCAGGAAGTAAACTTGAATTTTTACGGCAGCTACACAGCGGGAAGTAGGCTATGGTGCTCTCCTGAGCGTAGTCTAAGCCAGTCCACCGCAAATTCCTAATTTCGGGGAAACCTTTGCCCAACGTTATACCCTATATGCCTGATGTTTCATGGATACACTATGCCAAACGCTGGGTACTCCACGAATTCTGATTGGTTGATTTCTGAATTTCACTCAAATCATCAATATTTTGCGGGGTTAGGGTTTCCAGCACTTGGCATAGGGTATCCCACTATCAAGGGTTTGTGATAGATTGATATAAGTGCAACTAGCATGCCGGGCGCTTTAATGCTGGCTCGGCGTGTATGAGCTACGGTCATGTCGATGAGAACCATTGCGCTGTGGGGTTAGCTGTTGTAGATTTATATCTTCTGGGGTGGAAGCAGGAGCAGTAAGCCTAGTCAGTGCTCATTTTCGGCAGTTATGTAAGCTGAAAATTCAGTAGTTGAAACGGTTTGGCATAGGTCCAGAAGCCCGTCTGATCTGTACTAAGCTTTTTCATGCCCTTACACTCTCAAAACTTTGATAACAGCTAACACATGTATGCGCATCCTTGTGTTAAACGTTATAAAAATACATCTGTCATGAGCCTTTCAGGTGCTGTGTTTCGCGATAAGATAATATTTAAAGGGTCATAACATACATATAACACCGGTACACTGTGCAGTCCCATGATACATGCAGCCCTATCCAACTCAGTGCTAAAATTTTCTGGTATTCCCCTGATGTTAAAAGAAAAAAGTTCCAACCGTGCGATAACAAGTGATATCGCACGGTTGGAACTTTTTTCTTTTTACATCAGGGGAATACCAGAAAAATTAAACAAGTGTGCTAGTGTTATAATCATTATCGCCCTTGCTTTTCTTCGGGCTGCGCGCTCGGGCGATATCAGCTACCCGCGTCGTATCATGCTACCCGCGGGCCAAGTTTTTTCGCTATCACCCTCAGGAAGGGCGATAATTTATAATATTCGTAATGTTTAACACAATGATGAGCAAACATGTGTTATCAAACTTAAGACCCGTGTGGGTGGGTCTTCAGTCCGAAAACGGGGTCTTAGTGAAGGATTGTTTTGAACTAGGATTGAAACAATCCTCGGTTGTTATTTTGTGAAGGAAATGAAGAAAAACAATAATTTTCCAAGGCTGAAAATCATATGCCGGTAATGTAGGTTGACTCGAGGCCAGTGCCTTCTGCACAGAGCGTGTCTCTGAAAAAGAATCCAGCAAGGGTCCCATCTCGGACTTTTGTGACCAGTTTGAGTGTTATGTTCCTGGCGATCTTTAATTTATTGTTTATTATTTAACTTTAATTTTCACGACGTTTTTGGTGCACAGTTTTTTTTAGCAAATGCTGTAGTAAGAGATTGCGAATTACTTTATGTGTTTTGTTCACGAGTATGTCACAACATTCCCGGAATTAATTTCCTCGCACAGTCACTTCTGTACTAGTCTTGCGTTTTCATTGTTTGGAGGTAACTCAGTGCACTTGTAGTTAAAGGTCTCGGAGCAATAAAATATTGTTGTAGTTTTAAAAACCTTCCGTTTCGCTTGTCACTTTAAGCATTGTTCATACAGGTGTAATAAGGTGCAATGCGGCGTATAAGCTGTATTACATATTCCTCTTTCTTCGAGGCGCGCTGTAATAACGAGGAGAATAGACTTTGATTCTACTTTCGCTTATGCAGAGCCAATCAGATCGCTTGGTTGGCTCCGCCAGCGGGCCGAGGAAAGGAGCAACGTCGTCAGGGTTGCCACGGGAAGCACTAAAGGTCTACTTTGTTGGAAGTTGAAGAAACAAATTTTCTTCAAAAGAACACGTCTTGTTCTTTTACGACTGCTTATTAATAGTTAGAAGACCAATGCTGTCCATCCGTTAATTTGGTAGCTTTTTAAAATGTAATGGGCGTCAAAATATACTCGTGTACTTCAAGTAGTCTTGAGAACACTTTTTCTGATATTTAGAAGCTCGAAAAATCGTATCAGCGTGGCAACACCGAACGCTGCACTGATAAGAACCCCTTCACGTCCTATTTGAACAGGTATGTGTAGTAAACATCGCGTATAGCGCTATTCAGCTTATTACACCTATTTGAACAATGCTTTATAGCTTCCACTATGCCTTGTGACGCTCGGGGCTTTGTGCTAGCGACTTGATGATGATGATGCACAAATTCCGGCCGGCAAATCCTGATCATGTGTTCGCAGTACTAGAAGGACATTTGTCTGCTAAGCGTTTACACTGGGCGGCGGTTACTCCGAGCGTGTGCCACCACAGTTACCGTAGTTACTACGCTAGTCACCGTAGCTACTACGCTTCTTGGCGTCAAGGCTGGAACGCTTTTTTCGGTCAAATATCAGGCCGTGGGCTGATCGGACCAATCACGTTACAGAGATGCGTAGTTACTACGCTCCCGAGCGTGGTAAGCAAATAGTTACTATTAGCTACTATTTCGAGAAGGTTGGAACGGTTAGCGTAGTAACATTCCGTGAGGCTGGAACGGAAATAGTTACTATTCGTGGAGGGGTGGAACACGCTCTCTATTTGTGGGGGAACAACCGTTGTCGCTTTGATTGACCGGACACAAAATTTGTTCCCACGTTTTCAAATTGGTTCCCACAAAAATTGTTCCCATGTTTCACCGAAGGTCGGCGAAACCAAAGTAGACTGAAATTTGCATGACTAAGAGGAATTCTTCCCAAGAAGGAAGTAGGCTAGAGACGTCTTCTCGCCGTTCCTCGATGACTCCTCTTGAGGAGCCCCCTTGTTTCTGTTTGTCTCAGGGACTCGCTCCCCGTATTCTCGCGAGACCCCACGGACGGGGAATGCTCCAATTACCATCACCCTCATCAAAAAGGACTCCCTTTCAGATTCGGCGGGGAATCATTTTGAGAGTTGCTGGTGTTGTTGTTTTTTGAAAAACAGATGAGTGGGATGGTTAATAAGAATTTCCGAGACCAGTATTGAGTTTGAACTGATTCTGAGAAAAATGCGTCTATTTCATTGTGGTATGACTTTTTGTTGTAAACCATAAAATTGAGTAAAAAGGATAAGACGAAAGGAAAGTTCAAATAAAGTGGTTCAGGACCTTTACAGACCAATTCCGTCAACTGAAGGTTTTTTTTCGAACAAAATCCATTTGAAGGAATTCCCCGTGTTCCTGGAGTCCGCGCGGAGTGACTTCATCTATTCTTCCCGTTCCCCTTGATTCCCCGAGGAGTCCGCGGGGAAAAGCGTGAATACGCCTTAGGTGTCCACAGAACGCGATTGTCGCTATTTGTCCGCTTACGAATTGCGACGCAAATAAGATTCAACTTTGAGTTGTAATGGCACTGTGCGAAATTTTGACCTGACGACGCCGATTTTTCCGTACGCGATGCCGAATTCGCCTAGCGAACACAAAGTCACGTTCTGCGGGCAGCTATAGCTTTACGTACGTGTCTACAGTTGTCAGGGTGCATCTTCAGTCTGTGAAATAAAATGACTGTTCAGCATAAACTGTTAAGGAGAAGTTTTAGAGCAAACCTCGCACTATTGACTGATTATGTTCCAATATTCAGAACTATTTGAGTACTATATATAACTAAGCTCTGCTTTTAACAAATTATCCACTGCTTTGGCTGCATTAAGCCTTTTCCTAGGTCCATTGACTTGAAAGTCACGTAGCCGGTTTTGTGCATCGATAGCATGATACGCGAAAACTCGTCGGGGGCAAAATGCGCATGGAAAATAGTGGATCGTCGCCAGTGCGAATGTTAGGGAGCTATCGTTAGCGGAACATATGAAATTAGGGTATCCGGGCTTACAAATTAATGAATTCAGTTACGGAAGCAGGTTGCATCGGCATAATATTATTATTATTATTACTCTTTAATCCAGAAAAAGAAATTCCATATTGACTAGCCTAATAACAAGAAAACAAACGAACACAATAACATAAACATAACGAATGTCACCTATCCACCTGGGAAACCAAAAACGTCGGAGTTGATCTTATCCCAGATGGGTAGTGATAACTGCATAAATGGGGTACTCACTCCCTCGAGAAGACTGTTTTCGCAATAATTATTTACTACTCGGAGTCTAATGGATTTCCGGCTCCTGCGAACTACCTCCGCAAATAATAGGCACGAAGGGTCCTTCAATAGTTCGCCCTAATTTCAAAGTTATAATTTGTAGTTCGTCGATAAAACGCGACGGCCATGATCCTTTCAACAGAAATCCTACGGGGAAAGTATGAAGGCGGTGATATTACAGGTAATACCAGAAATTTCTTTGGAGGTGATAATAAGATGTGGACAAGAAGTCCCAAGAAAGTTTTTGTGTGAAAGAAAAGAATCGATGAAAAATTCCGCGAACACCTGATTCGGGGTCATCGTTCTGTGTTGAAAACAAAACTAGAACATCAGAAGAAGGGATTTAAGAAATTTATTGACATTGCAGCTATATTTGAACTTCATCTTTTCAATCAGAGTAAAACAACACTAGGGAGTAGCGCCAAGACTTGGAAAAGTGACACAAACTCGAAAAGCAGCGACACCAGCACCACTAGTGATAAAGAGCTTCCGTATTCCGTATTGAAAATCAATCAGTCGTGCACCAGCACTGGCTCCAATAACTTGAAATCGTCAACACAGCAAAAAAAAAGATACAGCTTCCCCTGTTTCTTCGATGTGTGCAGATCGTATCTTAGCTTTACTAGAACCCGTAAGTTTGTCTCGCTTTAAATGTCCCTCTGTGTGATAGACTTGGAGACGAATTTCTCTTACGGAAACAATGATAGGTAAACCATTTAGCAAATGTTGCAAACCCCTCATCGCCGAAGATAACCGTGGTCTGACAACCGATTCTACTTATAAGTCCCTCACGTGTATGTGTACCATTTAATATTGAAGCTGTCAGCACCTCGAAGCTTTTAAAATGATATACCTAAAGAACGAATTTTTGTTATACAAAAAGTGACAAATATACTCTAATCATCTCATCAAGGGCTATCGCTCAGTGTTGAAACAAAACTAAAATCTGTCCTGTTACGAAAGTTGATTTTGTTGCCGTTCGCCAACTTTCTAATACTCGCCAGTTAGAAAGTAAGCTCCGCTTCTTTAGCCGTGAGAGACCTTCTATATTTTAGCATGTACATTATGATGTGATACCAGATCTTAATCCCTGGCGCAGAAATATAATGATAAATGTCTTGAAGGAGATTTTTTGGCTACGCTACGGGGTTATAGGGAGCTGTCGCTCATCTTCAGTACATCTAGATTGTAATCTACCCTCAGCGTGAAACGGGTGCCTGCCTTCTAGAGCGAAACTTTCCATCTGAAAGCAGAAACAGGGTTTGAAGGGGTGGAAGCTGGCACAGTCTTCTTTGACATAGTCCACTTCATTTCACATAATGTAAGCTCTGGATCGGACACAAGCAAGTCGACGCATATACAAGCCATCCTCTTCAGGTCAATCAATCTTGTGTTTTTCAATCGACCTTGTGTCTCCGGCTTGACCCTACGTAATATTATTTTATGCTGAAGTGTAATTCAAACCTTGAGTCAAATTTCTGCGAAGCTCTCGAAAATGCAACATCATATTCATCCTAAGGTCCAAACTAACCGTGAGAACCACTTAGGTTAGACCCAACCTGCAACCTGAGCAAAACTCGGTGGACTAGACAAAAAAAACAAAACAGGACAATGCGACACAATTGTTTTCTGGACTGAAGCGAATTCATATGCAACATGTGTCAGGTGAATATACCGACGACCTTCACCACCACGACCGCCCTCTGTTGATTTCCACATTTTTCTTTCTCTCCTTCTCTCCTATCCTATGCCTGACATCTAGTGTCGAAAACCAAGACGCAACGTTAGAAATAACTCTTTAAAATTATCTAAAAATTCACCTTATACTCTAGTTTGAGGCAGAAAAATCTAATTGACATTGGCTTATTTTAATTTTAACATTCACAAAGCTTATTCATTGATAAATCGGTGAGAAAAGGGCAGCAGAAGGACACGTTACGACGGGCGCCATATTGGGATTTCGGGAGATTCATTAAAAATAAAAGTTCCAGGAAACAAAACAGCTTGACCAGGGAAATAACTTAGGTTCAACTTTCAGGATGGCCTTAAAAAGAATTAATAAGGTGAGTCATGCTCGAGTTGCGCAGACCAAGGCTTCAGTACCCCTATTCAGGACCTGATCCAAGCTGCTGGAATGGTTTCTTTGTTATCAATCAAGATTAGCCCAGGGCCAGACTAAAACCACTCCATCATAAATGCCTTGCTTAAGGACTGTTTATGTCAAATACAAGCTAAAGTATGAGAAATGTGGGGTCATCTTAGCACAGCACATCCCAGGAAAATGTTTTTTTTTTATCCATTGGGCATCAGACTTTGTGAGGGTTTTCCGGATGCTGAGTGGAGGAACCTCCTACTGATGTGAAATATAATCCTCAGATCATACATATATCCTGAATTTCTGGTCATGGTGCACATGACATGTTGCCCAAAAATTGGTATATAGGCTAGGAGAATTTTGGCTGTCAGAAATGACAGCAGGCTAGTCAGGAATATGATTTTGCATAGGCTATGTCATTTCCAGAAGTCTTAGATGTTACATGATTGCTGTACGGTCTCCTTTCACTTACCATTCTTGGAGTAAATGTCCGTAATTTTCAGGACTGTCATTGTGCCTTTGTTGGCTTTGTATGTTAAAAACCCAAGTTCAGCTGGTGATTATGCACGATTTTTGCACCTACGGAACTGCTCAGTTTATCACCTTAAAGAGTCTTGTGTGATGATCCTGAAAGCATGAAAAAAGTGATTTCATGCATGCATTTTAATGATCTTTGGATGCAACTAGACTTTTGCGATTCTTTTGCTTTCAACTTTGACAGTCCTTTTGAAACACTGTGTTTTGAATATCATATGAAAGTCTGCATTTTGTTCTTTCTACCAGCATACAGCCAAATGTTTCAGCTTCCTTAAATAAGAGTTTCAGCTCTTCTTCTTGGAACTTCATCAGGCCTATTCTTTTTCTTCTGTTCAGATGCTTTGGAAAGTTAAAAAACACATTCAGTATGTCACTTGCAATGGATTGACAGCTGCACAGCCAAATGTTTCAGCTCCCTTCTGGTGTAAACACGAGTTTTCCTTTTTGTAACTTTATTTTCTAGGCCTATTATTTTTCTTCTGTTGAGATACTTTGGCAGTTAAAAAGCCACACATTCAGTATATCAGTTGTGATTGAGGATGCTATCCTGACTCTTTAGAGATCAGACCAGAGGAGTTACTAACCAAAATGATATTTTTATCGACTGGCGGACAACATTGGGGGGGGGGCATCCCCCATCCTCCCCCCCTTATGTGATGCCGCTGGATCAGGCGGGTCATTCAGGTGAAATCAGGAACAAAAGTGGAGGGGGACTTCCACTTCGGGTACTACTCTGCATTAGTGAAACCTTTGAGATATAGACTATCCCTGCTGCACCCACCAACTCCTAAATGTCAGTATTCCTTAGCCAGTATAATGTGTCAAAAACCTGGGTTGCAAGACAGATTAAACCATGGACATTCTTTGGTGAAAGTTTGTCCTTTAATATACTGAGACTAATTATCTCAATCAAAGCTACTGAATATTTTGTTACTGTTTCTGCTAACTTAGCCATAACCATAACCATTGAAGCCATCGGAGTCACATACCATTGAAGCCATCGGAGTCACAGTTCTCACAAATGCAGATCCAATAAACCTGATATGTGCGTACAGATCACCAAGCCAGCCCATCTCAATAACTGACATAAATACCCTTCTCAGGGAAACTGTCAGGGCAAAGGGAGATCTCCTCTGTATGGGTGATTTCAACCTACCTGAACTCAAGTGGTCCTCAACAGAAAGCCCAAACCACCCCTTCGTTGAACTGTTACAAGATCTGTTCTTGACACAGCATATAACTGAACCAACACGTTACAGAGAGGGTCAGACCGAAAACATACTGATACTGTCGACAAACCCTGACAGCATACTGGACGTAAAGCACATGCCCCCCATTGAGAAAAGCGATCACTGCTGTCTTATGACAACACTGAATGTACCAAGCTCAACCAGACGCTCCCAAGGCAGCAAACAGGAATATGCCTGTGTGGACTTCCAGAAGTACAGGGAAGAAATGCAGGCTGTTGACTGGGAAATAGTCAAAGTTGCAGAAAGTGTGGATGAAATGATGGCAATCTTGAAGGATGTCATTGAACGGTCTATTGAGTCTGCAACGAAATGGAAGAAAAGCCTTGTTCCAAAGACCCTTCCTAGACTAGACTCCAAGATGAAACGACTCATCAACAGAAAATCAAGAAAGTTCAAGAAATGGAGGAAGACTGGTTTAATCTCAGACCATGACGAATACAAAGAGGCTAAAAATGCAGTTCGAAATTCGTCAAGAAAGATAACAAGAGCAAATGAAAAGAAGATAGCATCCGAAGCCAAAACAGCCCCAAAAAAATTTTGGAAGCATGTAAACTCTAAAATCACTTCCCGCCAAGGGGTGCCGGACCTGGTCAACAGTGATGGTGGTACTGTGTCAGAGGACAAAGAAAAAGCGCAACTTCTCAACGACTTCTTCAGCTCCGTATACACCTCCCAGACAGCCGCACCAACAAAAACAGCTGCCAGCAATAGCCAAAACAACAGCCCCCAGATGAAAGAGATCAAAATCACCCCAGCACATGTTCTAAACCAACTGAACAAACTGAAGCCCGACAAGTCTCCCGGACCGGATGGTATCCATGCGAAATGGCTAACCGAAGGAAAAGAAGAACTCAAAGAGCCACTCTCACACATATTCCAGTTCTCGCTAGAGCAGGGGAAGCTGCCCACCGATTGGAAGAGAGCTACAGTAACCCCGATCTTCAAAAAAGGCTCAAAAACCAAACCCGAAAATTACAGACCTATCAGCTTGACAAGCCTGGTTTGTAAACTCATGGAGGGAATCCTTAGAGATGGCATTATTGAACATGTACTGGAAAATAATTTGATCAACCCAAACCAATTTGGCTTTCTACCAAGAAAGGGCACCACAACCGCACTTCTAGAAGCTCTGAATGACTGGACCGAAGCGATTGAGAATGGAAAGTCTGTTCTCACAGTATTCTTTGACGTGGAAAAGGCCTTCGACTCAGTCCCTCACCCAGAGCTACTAAACCAGCTCAAACTCTTCAACCTGGCACCCTCCGTCACCACCTGTATAGAGGATTTCCTCAGAAGCCGATCCCAGCAAACAAGAATCAATGGACATTTCTCCTAGCGAAGTCACGTAGAAAGCGGTGTTATCCAGGGCAGCACCCTCGGACCCACGCTGTTCCTACTCCATATAAACGCTGCCACCACAGGGCTAAGCAGCCCCCACAAAATCTGTGCAGACGACACAAAGATCTACCGTACATACAACAGCCAAGACGATGTAGACGCTCTGCAAAGAGATATAAACCTCTTCACTTCAAACCCTTCAAATCTTGGCCTCAAACTCAACATCATGAAGTGCAAAGTAATGTGGATTGGAAGACCAAAGAACAGCCGCCCCCCTCATCTAACAATTCGAGACAAGCTGGGGAAAACACACACTATGCCAGTCGAAGACAAGGAAAAAGACCTTGGCATCATCATTGACGACGAACTCAAATTCCACCTCCAAACCAACGCAGCAGCCAACAAAGCCAATGGGGTACTGTCCCTGATCCACCGATCCTTCAAGTACTTCAGCAGGACGACCCTCACCCAGCTGTACAAAAGTCTTGTCCGGCCGATCATCGAGTATGGCAACATCGCATGGGGGCCATCCTACATAGGGGACTGCACAGCCATTGAGAAGGTTCAACGCAGAGCAACCAGAATGATGCCAGGCCTAAAAGGGAAGCCATATGAAGACCGCCTAAAAACCCTCGAGTTGCCAAGCTTGTCATACAGACGAAAGCGAGGAGACGCCATCCAGATTTTCAAAATGAAAACCAAAGTAGAGAATCTGCCGTTCGAAAAGTTCTTCAGGAAACCAGCCATAAACCGAACGAGAGGCCACCCAGAAAAGATATACAAGCCAGAAGCCAGAAAAAGAGCCCGGGCAAACTTTTTCTCAACGCGAGCAGTCGACACTTGGAATAACCTGCCTGAACATGCCATCCAGGCACCAAATATAAACAGCTTCAAAAACAGAGTTGATAAGTTCTGGGAGGAAAACAACAACAAATGCAACACACTGGCTGAATGGACCAAATAACTACGAGATCAACCAACTACAAATTGACGAAAGAAACAGAGGGCATCGAACAGGCAGGCCAACTGCCGGATGGTGCTGAACAACTTTAAGTAACTTTAAGTTAAGTTAGTATAATTAATAATAATAATTAGTTAAATTTAATATTTTTGTTCTGTCCCCCCTTAAATAGTCCACTGGTTATGGCCTGATCTTGGCTAAACCTTGTGCTCTTGACTGAACTGTGTAATTAGAGCTGAATCTTTCCTGTTTTGCGTACCCTTCAGTGAAGTTACATTGAAACTTAAATGTAAGCAATGCCATATGTTTTGTTTCAGTCATTGGGAATTTGGCTGGATGATTTGAGGTGCCCAGTTCTTCATGCATCATAGCTCGTAATTTAGACAAGTGTAGGCGTTTTTTGGCAGTTCTTCTGTTCATCAACAGTGTTGATCAACGAACTTCTGTTTACCGCCAAAAGGTCCCTGTTGATCAACTGAGTTGAATCTTCGCAAAACTCTCAGTTTGAAAAATTTGGCTGTTTACTCCACAAATGGTTGATGTTACCACTGTCGATCAACACTGGCTCAATGTTGAACTGCTAAAAAAAACGCCTTTTATCAGTAGCACTTAAATGTGCATTCTGCCTCCAAAAACAGAAGGTAGGCACCCTGCCACATATCATGACAAATAAGATTAATTTTCCCCAAAGGAATTTGATGATCCAGGCTGCATGGAAGGAGAAAAGTAACTTATCAATATTTTACTTTGTAGGAACTTCAAGATCTAGGAAGAGATCCACCTGCACAGTGTTCAGCTGGACCAGTTGGAGATGACTGTAAGTGTTTCATTAACTGTTTGTTTTCTTATCAAGCTTCCTGACGAACGCTGTCCTAATATCCCTCCCACCCAGGTCCAACGATTTGGAAGAGTTTTGCCAGATCTTCTCGAAAAAATAAGTTGCTGCTATTTTTTTGCCTTTTGGGGGCAAAAAAATCACAAGGAAACCAAAGAACGAAACCAGTTGAGGCATTTTGTTTTCTGTTTTTTAATGCCTTATTATTGTTATTATTCATTAAAGGTACTGGTAACCTTTGTTCTAAAGTGATCTCCAAGTCACTTCAAACCACCTCAGAAAAATGTATTTAGGGTTTCTTTTTTGTTTGGGATAGGAAATTGGCGAATTAAGAAATAAACTTTTGTAAGCTACGATTAGATAGTATCGTTTGGAGGAATATAAGTAAACAGAAGAAAGACAATAACAAATTAAGGTAAATTAGGGAAACATCTTCTAGGAGAACCACAAATTTTTTCAGATTCTCACATCATACATCTAGGAATTATTAAATATTCCTTCAGCCCAAGCTGACTGCGAATCATGTTTGACAGTGCAAAACGGATAAGTCAGCTGAAATTTATTAGCAATTATTGATCCAAACGTAAAGTATGACACTATTGAAGCAAGCTGCATAGCGGGCCAACGAGTACCCGGCTGAGTATTTGCTAACCCACCCAATTTTTAACGCTAACCTAACCCTTTCGACTTCCAGACTGTCCAAGTAATTCTTGAATGGATAGAATCGCTCATGCACCAGTAGGCTATTGAGTCATTGTGTACTTCTTCTTTTTTTTATTTGTTCCCTCTTTTGGAATGTCTTGTACGGGCATTAATTATTAAAGGACACTTCGCACTGCATAGTGTTTCTGCCCAGATGTCCTGCGATAGTTGACCCCTTTACAACTGAGCTATGCTTACAGAAAACTGCACACGGCTTCAGCTGTATTTAGCCTCTTTCCATGCCCTTTGCCTTGAATGATAATCTTGGAAAAATGTGCATAACCGGTTTTCGAACGGAGACAGCGCCCCGGAAAAAATGATCGGGCGCCGGATATGCCACGTAAAGAGAAGAAATTGTGGAAAGCGTGAAAATAAGTCTGCTGCTAATAGAGGAGTTAAGGTACACTTATGAAGTGAAGAATCTGAGGAACGGGAATGGATATAAATACTACTGAAGTACAGTGAATTACTGTCTAACGCACGACGTGTCCTTTAATAATAGTGATAACGAGTAAAATTTGTTAGTATGAAACCTTTCTCTATCGTGATTTGTAGGCCATATTTCTTTTATTAAGAAGTTCATGCAATATTTTAATTTTTCCTTTTTCTCTAGTATTTCACTGGCAAGCCACAATTATGGGCCCTGTAAGTATTATTTCTGTATCAGTTAAAAAGTGAATTTTGTCGGGTTAGGTAGCTCCTCCTTAGTCTAGTGAAGATGGGTGTTGCACTGTTGCCCAAGTGATTCATCAGCTGAATTGCGTTTCGCAACACGAAACGTGACTTGCAGTCGCATTGGGCTGAAAGATTATTTAGTGGAGCAACGAAAATGGCAAGAGAATGAGCTCGTATTGTCAGTTGACACGTGAGAAATTGTTCTGAAATCTTGCAGTTTATTCTGTGCCCAGTCTGGAAAACTAGTGATTTTGTCAAGGCTGTGCTCCTACGGCAGCGTAAATTTTGATACGACGGTACACCATTGCGACGTTATTCCAGACCACCGCAGAGCCATCAGATCTCGTATTCTTCAAATGTCGGAAACGGCACTACACCGCACAAGTCAGAACAACCCCTCCGCTCCCGATAAACCGTCCGTTCGAGAATCCAGACACTCGCAACTATGCATAGATCATAGTGTGACGCTACGCACCAATCCTGGTGTAGTGTTGGGTTTTGTAGACGTAGTCTCGTGCAAGCCTAGAGACGAGACGACCATCTTCCTGCTTCGAATACTGTCTCTTAATCCGAATAGAAGAAAACGAACCTCAGTCGAGATTTGATGTTTCTGTTAGTTCCCTACAAGCTATGCTTCCGGAGGGGTCTGATTGATCCCTCCTGGGATCTCAAGTGCCTTAAAAATGGAGTGTATACATGTAGTATTGATAAATGTAATGGAAGTTTCCTGTGCAAAGTTTCATGCCAGTACGTGCTTTAAGACCACATAAAAGATTGGATATAGCCTAGACCTCGCCTAATAGTATTAAGAAAAAGTTTTGCGATATGAATATTCCATTCTCCCTTATTTTGGTGTGCTCCTCAATATGTAAATTTCCGAGGTTCTGTCACACTAGCGAGGTGACAAACACCTGTTGAGTAGACGTAGCCATTGAACCTGAATTTCGGAAAGGCCTTCGACACTTCAAGTTTTTTTTGGCATAAAAACTAAGGAATTCTTGAAGCCATTAATTGAATCAGTCAGTACTACTTAAAGTTAAACCGAAAAGGACTGGGATAGGACGATCTAGTTACCCATCACTTATTTACTTAAATTGGCTTGAAGACCCGCTGAAAATGCGTTACTTGGTTGTTCCGCTATTCAGGAATAATCGATTTTCAAATAGTGGAATTTCCGTGTGATTTGTGATACCTCTAATTTGTTGTATGCCTTACAAGAAAGATTTATGACTTTTTTTTTATTCAGGCACTAAGCAACCTTCACCATTATCGCCCCTGCCTTGTTTGTATTTAGATAAAAATTTCCCGCGTCATAGTAGAATTTTCGCTGTGGGGACGGCTGCAGATATTCTGAACTTCATAACTAGAGCAGATAGTGGAAAACAAAAAAATCCCTTTGCAGAATCCAAATAATTCAGTGTATTCAACTAAATGACACAAAAATAAGTTGGCTTTTCAGTTAAACGTTAAGTACAAAAATAAATGAACAAAATAAGTGTCGACCCTTACAAAATTCCATGGCCCGTTCCATAGGGGTGATCACGCATAGGGATTACAGTATGATCGGCCATATGCTTGCGTAAGACTTCGAACCCGGGCTCCACCCCCCCCCCCTCCCCGGGCGATAGCTTACAGGATAACAATCTGCTGATGACACCAAAATTATTCTCTTCCAGCCTGACAGTCCATACCAGGGAGGAGTATTTTTCCTGACCATCCACTTCCCTACAGATTATCCCTTCAAACCACCAAAGGTAAGTTCTGGATTTGAAGTGTTTCTGTCAGGGATAGTAAGCGTATGCGAACGCTCACATACACTAAGCATAAAGCCGACGACTTACTTTTAGTTTTGCCACTTCTCTCTGGCGGAAATTGTGACATTTGGCCACAAAAACCTCTGACATTTCTCTATTCAGTTTCAGGGAAAATATCGCAGATTTCTGTGGTTGACCAGAGGTTTGTAAAATGACCGATTTTCACAGCCAAACGAATAGCAGATTTCACAATTTCCGTTTTAACATGACGCATTTTTCATCGGTTTTTGATTCCCTTGGAAAAGGAAAAAGTAAAGATTGAGTGTTATGTGATCAAACAAAATCAGTTGGTTTCGAAAATTAGTTGGTTTCGAGAATAAAAAATACTCTTCTAATGCGAGCTAATCTTCGTGAAAACAATTAGTTCCTTTTTGCCAAGAAAAGAAAGGTTGCCTTGTGATTTCCTGCGACAGGTTCAGGTTCTATAATTTGAATAATACTTCTTTACAATAAATATCAATCAGTAGGGGGGCGGCAGGGATTCGAGCTCGTTAGCTCGGCCCCATTTTATACTGACTATAGTCATATCATATCATATATGACATATCATATATGACTATAATCATATCATATCATATATGTCATATCATATATGTATATATACATATATGATATAAATGATCGTTCCTATGTAATACGCACGCAAAGAAAAAGAAAGAATCGTTCTATTCCGTATACTTACACACGTCATACCAAGGTCTCCACACCATAAAAAAAATAAAAATTATAACACCAGGTTGTGAACCAAGCTGAAGTAACGCCAACTATTTACTAAAACAAACATAAAATCAAAGGTTGGGGACAAATTTGGTCACTACTGTGAATCTGGGGAGGAGGCCAAAATCTGTGACAGATTGCAGGATTGTGCGACCAGGGGTAAAACTACTTACTTCAGCAGTGCCAGCCGTTAGCTTCTCAGTGATCCCTTGTTTATTTTGTTTGGAATATCCTTGTTTGGAATATTAGAATAGCCAAATGTCTAAGTGACTCAGCTTGGTCGAATCTGGAACCTGCATAGAATATGGTTAATTTATAACTTGTGTGTTGATGTTTTTATTGTTTTTCGTAGAAGAAAATGTAAGCCATTTGGCCTCGAATTTTCTCCCTACCAAATTGGCTCTTTAGTTCATTTAGTTTAAAATAAACAGAATTTGAACTTGAACAGTTTGTTATGACGCTTGCTGGTAGGTGATCTGAGATTTGCAGACTATAGACGGAATCATTCCATTTTTGAGTAACATTAGCTGTTTTTTTTTGCTAAATATCTGTCATCCAGTTAATCGGCCTATTCACCGTTAAAAGCCTTTTTTTTGGCATCCCGTCCCATTCACCCGACGATGCTTATTTCGCATTCGCCAGCACTTACACGAAAGTTTCGAATTTCCTGCCTGAGAACGAACATAGTTCGGTTGGACGGAGCTCCAACCTCAGTCCACAGGTCGGTTAACCGACCGGCAAACGGCGACGAAAAAACAGCTTACAAGGACTGAGGTTGGTTAACCGAAGAAAGAAAACGGCTTATAGTAGGAAATCCTGCAGGTCGGTACATGATGACGGTAAAAAACACACAAACAACAGCTATTATTACTTTTTAAGGACTGCAGGCAGACTGTAGGTACTAGTACTAACATTTTTTGTTTGTTAAAGGTTGCTTTCACCACACGGATCTATCATCCGAACATCAACAGCAACGGTAGTATTTGTTTGGATATTCTTCGTTCTCAGTGGTCTCCAGCACTCACTATTTCAAAAGGTAAGTTTTTGTATTCTCATCTTTGAGCAGAAGGGAGAGGTAGTTGATTGCCGGTGATCCAACAGGCAGAGGCGTTACTAGCCAAAATGTTTGTGGGGGGACAGGGTATTTATCAATTGGCTGGTCATTTTTACCGACTGTTTTTGCGGATAAAAACGACTATTGCTGAGAAAAAAACGACTGCGTTGACGACAAATCGGCTGATGTTACGAAAAACCGACTGTTTTTAAGAAAAATCGATTGTTTTTAAGAAAAGCAACTATTTCTGAGAAAAAACTCGACTGTTTTTACTAAAAATCGCGTCGGCTATTTTTTACCGATTGGCCGACAACATTTGGGGGGGTGCGTACCCTCCCTCCTCCCCCTAGTAGTGGCGCCTCTGCCAACAGGCAGTCGAAATTTGGATAATTAGTGCGTTGTGTAGATTTATAGTGAGTATTGATGTAATACTATAGTATTACATTAAAAGTTGATCGGGCGAGTGTAGTTTAGATTATGCAGTGTGTTGTAATAGTTTATCATGAGGATTTATATTTTGTTGTTTTGTATATGGCCCTAAGGCTTTAAATACATTATTATTGTTCGGAAGTGACGATAAATTTGAGGATGTTGTCGAGACGTTCCGCACCGAGATCCTCGTGCGATTTTTTTTGTTCTGCTTGAAGGGTGGATGCCCAAATGGTCTATTTAGAAAACACGGTCCGAGTCCTCACGCAATATTTCCGGTTTATTTACCCGTACTAGATAGATATCGCTTTTATTCTTCTCGAACTATCATGGTAAAATCCAAGTGTCGAAACCGTCAGTATATATCTGGCAGCAAACAACCCAAAATATTACGCCAAGATGGAAAGATATACAATGGACTTTTACCGTTACAGGACTCATTTCAAAATGTATTTCTGGTTTAAGACTGGGAGAAAAGAACCCGCTGTTGAACTCCCACAAAGACTCATGATCTTTGTACCGTCCAAGTTTCATCCTAGTCCCTCCATCCCTTTGGTCCCTGTGCATGTTACAATATTTCTCCCTCCATCGCAACTCCCCCACCGTGGTCGGATCCGACTTGGACACATCAATGTAACATCTCGAGCATCTGCTCCTACCACTCATCAAGTTATATATAGTAATATATTGGGAAAATTAGGGTTTCGTCTGGTCCTTATTTCTGCCCTTTGTGCGGGATGATTGATGAAGATGTAGAGCATTTTATTTGTCATTGTGAGGGTTTAAGGGATTTAAGGGAGGAAATTTTTAGGGTGGGATTTTTCTCGAGGGAGGAACTTGTTAGAAAATTAAAAAGTAAACATTTTGGGGATTTAAAGAGATTTGGAAGATTCCTTCGGATCGATCTGTCATATAGGGAAGGATTTTTGTAGGTTTGTTATTCTTGTTGTTTTTTGTTATTTTTCTTTGTATTTGCCATGGCCCTTGTGGCTTTTTAGCGCAAATAAATCTATCTATCTATCTATTCGAATTGGATCACCCGTTCGCAACTTACGCGGGTCGCAAGATTTCAGAGACCCCCTCCCGCCATTTCTAAACTAATGATTAAATCAGGGAACACAAGCTTTGTTTAGCATTTTATCGTTTCCTTTATGTAAGTTCAAAGTCTAGCTTACCTGAATGTGCCTGAACTAGTAAAAGTTAGATAGATAAACCGACTGGCGGACAGACCTAAAGATCGCTCTATGGCACTTGAGCCGAAGGCTGCAAGGCCCATACAAATTGAAGTATTAAAGGAACAGAAAACTTGACTCAAACTTGACTCGGGGAGCTAGCTAACATATCAAGAATGTACCCTGATTCGATATTGAGAGTAAGAAAAATTCTCGTTACGACCATTGCAGTTTCTGGGCAGTTTCCGAGAATTCGACTTTTGAGCAAAAGGTTTGCAAAAGCAAAAGGTTTGTGTGCCGCGACTAGGAATCAAACCCCGGCCGTCTTGTCGGGGAGGTCGTTACTCTGTAGTCTACATGTAAAAAGGCGAACTTTTACAGTACATAAGTGCATAATTACAGTGCATAAGGGGCAAGGGCCTGTCAGCTAGCTTTGGGAACACTAAGGAGGGGGTTCGAGACGGTTCGAGATAACAAAAAAGGGGGGGCCTGTCGACAATAAGACCCTGTATATTTATCGAAGCCCCCCGGGAGATTCGATGGCCGAAAGTTGCGTAGTCAAGTTTACTGTTCCTTTAATGGAACGGATAAAATACGACAGATGAGTTATGTCTCTCTGTAGCAAAAACCGGGTAATTTGTTAGGTTGACTTTGTTTGAATAAACTAGTGAATTTATGTTTAACCGTGTCTAGACGACCGTATCTGCTTCAACCGGTTGTTATCGCGAGGCATGTTAGTAGGCCGGACTTATAGATGATAGGCATACAAAGTTGAGCTATATACAGTCGTCATTGTAAGGATGGCGTGGGTTTCTAGGTCGACCTACTACACACGCAGAGCTTCACCTGTTCGTTGTGGAGACCGGTTGTCAGTTGACAGTGTGTTTGCAAACCGAACTTACACTAACCTAACAGCTACCCATCATACTCCCCAGGCCAGCCCATTCTAAGGGGTTTTAGACAAGGTTGTATTACATAGTAAAAGCAATACCAAATAATCAGATAGAACCTCCGTTTCTGGTCCCATGCAGCGACCATGGATACCCCGACAAAACTAAGCGGAGCTAGAGGTATTTGCTCTAGCTTTGAGCTAATGTTGATACCCGTCTACTCTACTTCCGTCTTCGCCGTTGCTCATCGCAGAGCAGAAAGTGCAGGAGTTGAGCTGACCAGCTCTGGAGCACATCCAGAGAACCAATCAGCTTTGACTTCAACTTTTCCTCTACGCGGCTTCACAGCGATGTAGCTATTTGTAGAGGCAACGAAACGTGATGTGCCGGAAAGCTACTTACCTACGCTCGTTTGCAGCGGGCAGGGTACGGGGAAATATTTGACTCCGCATGATCATATAACAGAGATAAGGAGACGGAAGCTCTATCTGACTATTTGTTCTTGGTATAAGTCACTCATGATTTACGGTCCTGAATTAGATAAAAGGTAGTCTATTGTGAATTAGTCACAAATAACAACCTTTAAAGGACACCTGAACAATGAAACGGTACTTGAACACACCATGGAGAATGCATTTACAGACATGGCCACGGAGAGCATTCTTCTCCTGAGCGTGACGTTTTCAAAATAGGGATGTTCGTTTCTGGAGGTTTGCACATGCAGAATCCAAGACAAAAAGCGTAATTCATTCAAATCTTGTACAGCGCTGGCGGGATCTTATTGGAACTTCTTCTAGATATACTTTTGGGCTTAACTGGTTAAAAATTATTCCAGAAGAAGGGTTGATTGGAGACATTTGTTCATTTCTACAATTGTTCGGTACTGAAATAACGACAGATGCAAAATGTAGCACATAGCTTGGAAACACTTTCGTATTTGGATTGGGTTTTCTGCAGGCAATTTTAACTGAAGTCATACAGATAGGGATGATACTTGGTACTCTTCATTCAGGTATCCTTTAAAGCGTTGTGCCTAGGTCAGTACCGGAAAGAAGTGAGTAACGATGCACGAGTAACCCTTACAGAAGGGTAATAGTATAAATTAAGTTGTGAAAGTACAGGGCACCGCCGTAAAAATCGTTCTTTTTCAGTATTGCTGTCGATCTGCTCTCTGCTCTGTGATCCGAATCCAGACGATCCTCTAGTGCCAGAAATTGCCAGAATATACAAAACCGACCGCGAGAGATACAACGAGCTAGCCAGAGAATGGACAAGGAAATACGCAATGTGATTGTAGCACCCCTCATGGATGAAACTAACTTTCGTCTAAATCTGTCCTTGTGTATTTCATCATAAGTCTGCTGTCCTGTTTCGAAAATTTCAATACGTGCAGCATATACAAGTTTTTGCGTACAGTAGTGTCTGTGTTCTTCACTTGTCATAGTCGTATTAAAATCTCCGGGGTGCATATTTAGGAGAAATGCGGTAACGTGATTGCGAGTCCCTTCTGTTTGGGGACTCAGTCGGGAGGGAGGCGTCGAGGCAGCACGTCTTTGAACTTGCAGCGATTAGTCAACGCATGTTCCCTGACCTGCTGTCCGTTTCCCTGTCTGCTTTAGCTTTGATTTTGTAAGTTATGTTTGTTTAACTAGCCTTTAACAGCAGAACAGCTTCCTGTTTTGCTTTCTTCAAGCTCGGTCTCCCCCTTTTTGCCCCGTTGGATGGTCTTTTCGAAGTTAGGGACACAATGTTTTGTAAAACACAGAAATAAAGTATACTGATTATTCAGGCTCGGAAACGTATGTGTACTTGTAACGGGTACAGACGATTGGCGCCTAACCTGGCGGGGGTTGTTTCACCTTAAGTGGCATCCCACATGTCTCCATCTTGCGTCAGGGCGAAATCTAGGAAGCAGCTGTCCTCTCTTCGGCCAATGCGACTGATGCCTCCTAGAGGCGCGAGTGTGAATACACAATCAGGATTTCCCTGCCGGATTCTCAACATCTCAACTTTTCCATATGGAAGTGATGATGGTGCTGAAAATCGAGCTGGAATTCTTGCCAGGGTTTTCGACACTATCATCAGTTGCATAACAGCAGACAATGTTTTCCATCCAAATTGCGGAGCGCACCCTACGATGGTACGGTCACCTCCTTAGAATGCCATCACACCTACCTGCGAAAATCGTGCTGGACTTTAACCCCGCAGAAGCCGGCTGGAAACGACCCCGCGGCAGACCGAAACATCGATGTCCACGACGCACCAGCGTTAGCTGCTGATCGCACCAGTTGGAGGAGGCTGACATCAGTCTCTTCGCTGAGCGACGCCCGGCAGGAGACGTAAGTCAAAGTAAGTCATCAGTTGCATACGGAATAGTTTAGTTTTTGGGATCCCAAAACGTTAGTGACGGATACCTATGACATCGCAAAAGTTGTCCGTCTGTACGCACGATAACTCTCGAAGGGATTGAGATATTTTGATGAAACTTGGTGGGAGGATCCTTTGGGTCAAAGTACAAGTCAAGTTCGAAGATGGGCTCTGTAGCTCTATATTTGAGGGTGGGGGAGGGGTTTCAAATTAAGGGGCAAACAAAATATTTTGAAACAGCTAATGTGATAGTCGATTATGGGGTAAGAAGACATGCTGAACACGATGGTGAAAACCATTTTCTCGCCGGACAAGTAGTTCGCCCGGAATCCGGCCAAAACCGGAAAGTTTGTTAAAACTAAAAGTTTTATTTGAATTTGATTAGATGTTCGATTTAGGGATAAGAAGACATGCTGAACACGATGGTGAAAACCATTTTCTTGCCGGACAAGTAGTTCGCCCGGAATCCGGCCAAAACCGGACACAAAATGTGTCGACCAATTTTCGGGTACCCCTTTTCTTCAAAATAGTATATAAGCTCTGCATATTAGTATAGCTCTGCGCAGAACGCGTACTCAATGAACCTAAGAGCTAGTTGTTTTCGAAGGTCGAAGGGGTTGGTATGTGGGGTTGGTAAAAGAGAAGGTAGTTGCGGGCTATATAACAGTTGGAAAGTTTAGAAGGATTGACAGCTTCAGTAGAAGGGTGAACACTGAAACCAAAAATAGACCGATCCCAATTGTGAGACAAGTAGGGGATTTCTAATGGTTTCATGGTCTGATAATAGGCTGTTAGACCATAATCATCTTCGGCGATGAGGGGTTAGCAGTTTTGTCTACTTGGTGTACCTACAGTTTGTTTCCTGTGCTTTATATGGTACGAACAATTTGGTACCACGTCTATCACGAGGACATGGACTCGTAAGTAAGAATCGGTTGCTAGAATCTTTGGTGATGAGGGGTTGCCAACTTTTGCTAGTTGGTATACCCTTTATTTTTTGCCAGTGTATTTCATGGTAAGAACGATACGGTACCATGTCTATCACGGGGAGAAGGACTTGGAAGTAAGAGTCGGTTGCTAGAAGGCATTCGCGAGGGGCTTGAAACTTTAAACTTTGATCTGTTTCTAAATAAGTTTTGATCTATCAACATCATATATTAGATTTTTGGGATCCCATCGACACCTTTGGTCTTGTTTCAACTTGATGATGTAAGTGCCGAAACCCGATCGTCTGTTCTCAGCATCATGCCAAAAAAAATATCAACTATTCCGTATGGAGTTGGTGATGGCGACCACCCGACCCTTATCTTCAGTCTGCTCTGTCAAGAGGCGTATTCTCGCCGTTCCCGAGTAGTCGGGGAACGGGAACGGCGAGAATAGAGGGATTCACTCCACGCGGACTCCGCGCATGGAAAACACGGGGAATGCTTTAAAGGAACAGAAAACTTGACTCGGGGAGCTAGCTAACATATCAAGAATGTACCCTGAGTCGATATTAAGGGTAAGAAAAATTATCGTTACGACCATTGCAGTTTCCGAGAATTCGACTTTTGAGCAAAAGGTTTGCAAAAGCAAATGGTTTGTGTGCCGCGACTACGAATCGAACCCCGGCCGTCTTGCCAGGCAAGGGCCTGCCAGCTAGCTTTGGGAACACTAAGGAGGGGGTTCGAGATAACAAAGAAGGGGGGGCCTGTCGACAATAAGACCCTGTATATTTATCTAAGCTCCCCTTGGCGATTCGATGGCCGAAAGTTGCGTAGTCAAGTTTACTGTTCCTTTAAAACGAATTTTGTTCGAAAAAAAATATGCAGTTGACTGACGAAATTTATCTGGATCCACTTTATTTTTGGTTCTGCTTATCCTGATTGTTTTTAATTAATTTTACATTGCACCAACACAGCACCATCAAAAATGGATTCCCCTCCGAATCTGAAAAGGAGTGCTTTTTGATGATGGTGATGATAATCGGAGCATTCCCCGTTCGTGGGGAATACCGGGACAAACGAAAACGCGGGACTCCTAAAGTGGAGTCCTCGGGGAACGGCTTTTTGGAACGGCCGCTTGATAGTTCTGGAGTTGGAGCAAACCGGTATCCTTTGCCAACAGAGAAGGGGTTCTGCTAGGAGAACTCAACATATGCGACGGGTTTCGACCGACTGCTGACGTAGCTTCAAAAGGAAAAGGGTTATGTCTTTTTGCCTCCTTGGGGGGGGGGGGTCATGGTACGTAAAGACGATCTGAAGCGAGCACTCGCGTGCTGGAATTCCTACCAAGATTTTCAGCACTTCTGTCTATTCCGGAAAGAATTTTCTATGCAGAAGATCCCCCAGGGGAAACCTGATCGCCCCTCCGCACTAAAAAGGAAAATTGATGACTCGAATAAACTCCGATGTGGATTGACTTAGACTCCATGTCACGACATCTCGCCACAGGACAACTGGGAACCGACGACTCGCCACACCGATATCTTACCACAGACGTCCACTGTAAATCTTGCCTTGCTGATAAATTGCCACAGTGATAGTTCGACAGTCCGACAACTTGACATCTCGCCACAAAGACATGAATCAAACAGAATTTCATAATGAAGCAAATAATGGTGGGTGATGCACCGTGGGCTGCTATGGGTGGAGAACAGCCTCCGCAAGTCTTCTCCGTCTTGAAAACGTTACAGCACTTAATAGCCAACAGGTGTCAAAGACTGTTTGACTTGAGCCAAACGTGTATGTTGAAGGTGGTCCTTGGAAAAATTTTCAACTGCTCGACAGCACGGTATTCGCCGCCGCTGATGTAGTACTGTCTGGTAGATCTACAAATTCGCTGTAATCCGTGTATCGATATCACCAGTTTAGCAATACAGGCGGAATATGTCCCACTGTAGTCTCATTCTTAGAATATGTATCGCAGAAATATTGAAACAAACTATAAACAGACGTGTTGTGTACCTTACTGTACCAAGTCAATGAATTTTGTATACTGTCGAATTTCATTGGTCTTTCATCCTGCTGCATCAGCCGACAGCCACCAACACCAACGAAGAAGCAGAAGAAAAGTAAAATCCTTGAGACTTTTGGGTGTCCAGACTGATTCATTTGTTTTGACATATTTTAACCCAAGGACAGAAATATGGGATTAACTTCTAGTTAAGCAAGGTAAAAAAGAGACTTCGTACTTCCTCTTCCTTCCAGCTTCCTTCCCATGGGCTGCTCCTGCCAGGCTCCTGCATCATAATTTGAACGTTTGTTGACCTGGTATGACTTTGTTTGGACATGCACTTGCTGTCAACTATGAGCTAGCCAAAGTAGGTAATTAGGGGCCTCTGAGAGTACCTGAGTAGGTATTTTGTATCTTCATTCTACCATTTATGCAGCGTTTACAGGGACTAGAAATCTCATCGAATTGCATCTAATAGAAAGGAATTCTGGTTTCTGGTCGACTTGAAAGGATTCCGTTTGTGAAGATGACTTGGAAAAATGTCTAGCGGGATGAGAATTCCTTTCAAGATGAAAGGAATTCCAGTCTACTTGAAAGGAATCTCGTTGGTTAGTTTCTAAAGTACTGTACAGGAGGGGTACCTGACCTCGTTTTTACACAACCTCGAATTTTGCAGCGAAAATGTTAAAATGAAAGTTCAGTGCTATCCTGACAGTCAAGAAGCAAAATCTGAATTTTTTTTTTCAACAGTTATGTGCCAAAATATTACAATAATTTGTATATTCATATAATATATAAAAACGGACTCGTCAGATGTAGTGCTTATGTAGCGATATTTCGGCCCTTCTTGGCAAGGGTCGTCTTCAGGCTGTCGGTCTTCTTGGCTGTCTTCTGCGCCAACACTGGGGAAGGAACAAACCTGCAAACCTGCAAGATTGCAGGTTTGTTCCTTCCCCAGTGTTGGCGCAGAAGACAGCCAAGAAGACCGACAGCCTGAAGAGGACCCTTGCCAAGAAGGGCCGAAATATCGCTACATAAGCACTACAGCTGACGAGTCCGTTTTTATATATTATATGAATATATGACTTTAAGTCAGCTTGGGCTCAAGGAATATTTACAATAATTTGTCTTTTTTTTGTTTTGAACCTGGTTTAAAAAGGGATTTTCTGGTTATTAGCCTTATTACCTCTGTCTTTTTCATCACTTTGCAAGCAATCTGACCTCATGTAAAAATGGGTGAAACTGTTTGAAAAGAAAATTATATTTAAATGGAAATATTGAAGTAAAATTTATATCCTCAACATGTAAACCATTCTATTAGCTTCACTCTAGTATTTTTGTCATGTTTTTTGGTTCCTTTTAAGCCGGATATATCTCACTAAAAAAAGATTTCTCTGGAAATTTGAAATCTTGTCTGAGGTTGGGTACCTCTCCTGTAGATACTTGTTTAGTTACTTAAAAAGTTAGTTACGTCATTACTAAAAAGTCTAGCTAGCTTTTGAGAGCAGCAGTCATCAGTACTGATGTCATAAATGCTATCAAACATTTCTTTGCTGGCTAGTGAATTTATTTTTGTCAGATTTTCTGGTTTGAAGAAACAGCTTTTCCCTCTGTGTGTAAACATAATCTTGTCACCAAGACCGGATTCTCTTCAAGTTTTTCTCTACTTGTTATGCTGCATTAACCCAAAACTGCACTGTTCACATTTAAGTACACTGTAACTGTTCAGATAAACATACTGGAGCCTATACGGTTTCCGTTATGATTTAACTTGTTGATTCTGTTCAAAAGAAAGCCAGCTTCTTCTTCTTCAGTTTAGGTTTTCTTCTGAGATACTAGATTAAAAGCTGCATTGCCAGTACATGAATTTCTGCGAGAACCCAAAAATTGTCTGGTGACTTTGTTACGATAACGGCTGGTCACCTGAATTTTGTTTCCGTCATGTCGTCATTCTTTAACTGTAGGTACTTTGAAAAATATGAAACCAAATTGCATAACTGTTAGAAACAAACATGAATTCATGATAAGAAAAACTTTTAGTGTTTATGTAAAGAAGATCTTTGTCTTTTTGGCTTTCAGGCATCGACATTGACTCTCTTGTACTGTAATGATGCTGGATTTTGTAACTTCATTTCCGTCACGACAGTGCCAAAATTTCGTAATTAAGAAAGATTTGTCATTGAATATGATTTTAAACACACATCTTCCAACAGGTTTAACTAGTTTAGACAGGTTGTGGCTGGGTTGTGGTGCATCTAAGGCACATCTGCGATAGAAAACTAATTCCGCAGGATGCGTATGAAATAGAGTTAGGAATGATAAATTAAGAGACCCCATTTTGTAAAACTCCATTTCCATCTTCAACAATATGGGTGGGGTATATCTAGCGTTTGGCATACCGTATGCATAACACTGGATCAGTGCCGGGTATGCTGTGCCAATGCTGAATATTGGAACCGAGTAAAATACTGATGATTTGAGTGAAGCTCAGAAATCAACCAATCAGAATTCATCTGTAGTGGGGTAGGTCAGGATGAAGGTACCAACAGCTACCGGTACCCAGCATTTGGCATAGGGTATCCAGCATTAGGCATAAGCTATGCCAGAACGCTAGGTATACCCAGCGTTTGGCATAGGGTCTCCAGCGGTTTGTGGTTGACTGATGCAACCATCTCATCCGTAGGCATATATTCAAATAATGCATAAAATGGAAATGTTAGCTGTAGGAAATAGGAATACGTATTTACTGACTGGCTGGTCATTTTTACCAACTGTTTTTTCAGAAAAAATGACCGTTTTTAAGAAAAAATTAGTGTTTTGACGAAAAATCTACTGATTTTCAGAAACAATGACTGCTTTTAAGAATAATCGACAGTTTCCAAGGAAAAAATCGACGTTTTTTATGAAAAATTGCGGTGCTTCCTGTCCCGCCGACTGTTTTTTTTTTTTTACTGACTGCCGACAACATTGGGGGGGGGGGGGAATCCCTCTCCATATGTGACCCCCCTGATCTCTTCAAGCATTTTGGTAGTAAACTCATCATGACTTCATGTTCTTGTCATTCATGCTAAAGCCCATTTGTTAGCATTGATTGTAGTTTTTTAAATCTTAATATTCCTAGCCAATGAAAATAGGTGGATCCATTGCGTAATACCGTTTTTCTAATTTCATCAAAATAGGTTGGTTTCATTTGTTTCTGCAAATTTATATATTCTTTCAGCCCAAGCTGACTACAAATCATAATTGACAGTGCTCAACAGATATGTCAGCTGAATTTTATTAGAGCAATAATTTGGCCCTTCTTGACAAGGGTCCTCTTCAGGCTGAAAGTGCTCGAGCTGGAAAATGAATGTGTTGAAAAACAACTAAAGATTCTAGCCAGAGTATCTGTTTTGCCTGGTGTTAAAGTTGGTGCCACAATTTCATTTTGGCCACAGCTGCGGTTTTTGCTGCTCAGTTGGGTCATACAGGGTAGAGATTTTTCTGCATTTCGGTTGACTTTGGTTTTGTTGTGGAGGAGAGTTTGGGGTCCGAATTTCCTTTCACGGATGATGCCACTCCATGTTTCTGGTAGTGACTACTCGCCTGTGTCTCCGTTTGTAGCTAAACGTTTTGAACGTGTTCCACCCCTCTACCAATAGTAACTATTAGTTACTATTTCCGTTCCAGCTTCACGAAAAGTTACTACGCTGACCGTTCCAACCTTCTCAAAATAGTAACTAATAGTAACTATTTGCTTACCACGCTCGGGAGCGTAGTTAGCGTAGTAACTACGCATCTCTGTAACGTGATTGGTCGGATCACCCCGCGGCCTGATATGTGACCGAAAAATTCAAAAAGCGTTCCAGCCTAGCGTATTAACTACGGTAACTAGCGTAGTAACTACGGTAAGTAGGGTGAAACACGCTCTTTATTTTATTTTAACAGCGTCTCTTCTGGTACGGTATGGTGAAGTCTGGTGAATATTGCAAGGATTTCGGCTTTTCCGAAATGTACAGCATGTGATGGGTTTTAAAAAACGTGTTCTGCCAGCACCGATTTGAAGATGTAGGTTGAGCGGTGCCCACTGGAAAGTGCCTGGTCGATCTCCTGTTCGTGTTCTGAGAGCCTCTCAAAAACACTACTGTCCTACCGTAACACTTGCAAAGATCCAGTCCCAAACCAGAACCAGTAAGGTATTTATTCGATACCTGAGAGGCGCTATGTCGGCAGGACAGAGGGATCTTCCGAAAAGAGGCTCGCAGAGGCTCGTGCGACGTCCCTGACGTTCAACAGTCTGACGAGGACCCTTGCCAAGAAGGGCTAAAATATCGCAACGGAAATTACAAATCTTTTCTCTATTGGGGGTTGATTACGGATATCCAGACAACCAGAGGACAACCCGATGATAAAAGTAACCATTTAGAACAGGTCTAACGACCTCATCCGTCGATGTGCACTAAGGGCTTCTTGGTTGGTCCTCCGTAGTGCTCTTTCCCGGGCAAACGCCATGCACCCTGGAACAACTTAGCGGTTGCGTTTTGGTGTAGGGTAGCCTACTAATGCTTAGGACTTTAAGTCACATTTTCTTGACGTGGACAGATGATTAATGTCGGGCGGTCGTGGACTGGAATTGCGGACAGGGTTGTGACACCATCACCAGTTCCATATGGAAAAGCTGAGATTTTTTAACTATTGAAAGTTTAGAACTTCCGGTCGGGAAATCCTGATCGTGTATTCGCAGCGCCACCATCGACAATCAAGAGTTGTTTTCTTCTGAGAAGCTGTGAGCAGCGTGATGATAAACCTCAGTAGGCTAGGCTAAGAAGCAGTTTCGCCAGCGGATTTGCCCTGCTACGGAAGGTTTGCTGTGATTGTCGTGGTTTGCCAAACGCTCGAAAGTGATTCCAGTATCTCGAAAACGTCTTTGTAACGTCTCGCACTTTCTGCCTAGGCATGATCGGTCACACTGAGGCCAAGTTTCATTTTTAAGGAATTTTTTGTGTGAGAAGTCTGCGAATAGCCTGTTTATTTTTTTACTATTCTTTTCCTAGGCAAAAGGGAAACCAGCCATAGGCCAAGGTACAGGACGAAGCTCCCTTTCCATCGCCCTTCTTGTGTTCTCCTTCTCTCGACGACAGCCATTTGTTTGGTTGTATTTCCAGTAGGTTTATTTTGCGTATAAGGCGACGACAGGCTATTCGTGTTCTTTTGCTTTGAACTGGAATACAGAACCTTACGGTGGTTTGCAGCAGCTTTGCGCTACCTTGGTTTCACTTCACCAGTTGTCGTTATTGTGCAATGCTAACTTTTTGCACCTGGGTTCTTGAAAACGCCGACATATTTTCTTTGTACGAAAAGCACTGGAAGACAGTCGTGATCTCCTAGCAGTGATCGAAAGTTCTGTTGATTACGCTACTGTAACTTTAAGTTTTTATGCCCTCAAGCCATTCCATCTTAGTGGTGCTGATCTTTCGTTGTTTGCGTAGTTTTGGATTCGGTCTTGGCTTTTATATTTTATGCTCAACTGCTCATAAATTGACACAGCTGCTGCCTTACTTGAGTGCTTTGACGCTAATCCACCGCTGCCTCTTGTGGTTTAGTTTTCTCTTGGATAGTGCTTCAAGATACAGTCGTTAGACCTAGTGGTAATTGTCGTGGAGTTTTGGGATTTTTTCCGGAAAAAGGATATCAAGTGCAAGAAGCGTTCAGCGCTAGTGCGTCGATTGTTTGTAGGTACTTGTTTTTTTCTAAGGTCGATTCACAGGCTCTTAACGTAATAGGCTACGTAATTTCCGCAATAACTAGGGATTTTTGCTCATTACGTCGGAAATTATACGAATTCACAATAGAAGCCGCTTTTCTGCTAACTAGCACTGTTATCCCCTTTTTCCTTTTCCCTCCTTGAAAATTGTTTTAGTGGCATAAAGCTTTTTGTCGGGATTCCCGATCTCTCGGTTGATCATCTCAGCTCTGGGTTTACTGTGCTAAACGGTAAAAATTAGCTGTTTGTGGAAGCCTACGCTAAACCTTTCACAGCCCTACGTCAAGTTTTATAGCTTTGAGCTTGAGCAGGACCCTCGCCAAGAAGGGCCATGTATCGTCAAATAAATTCAGCTGACGTATCCTTTTAGCGCAGTCAACTATGATTCGCAGTCAGCTTGGGCTGAATTAATATTCAGGCCCGGTCACACTAGGCTCAGAACGGCGCAGATTTAGAAGTAGACTTGGTTTCAACAGGAAACCCGCGTAGAAATCTGCGCTGTTTCTCAGATCTGCGCGTTTTGGCCGTGTGATCAGGGGCGTCATATAGGGGGGAAGGGGGGACGCCCCCCAATGTGGTCGGTAAAAAAAAAAAGACTAGGCACAAAGCGCCGCGATTTGTCGTAAAAACAGTCAATTTTTTTCTGGAAACAGTCGATTTTTCTTAAAAACAGTCGTTTTTTTTCTACAAAAAACAGAAGGTAAAAATGACCAGCCAGTCGGTAAATACCTTGCCACCCCCCAAACATTTTGGCTAGTAACGCCTCTGAGTGTGATCAGGGTCTAAGTGGTAGCTTGCACTTCGAGTAGGTTGATTAGCACTTTGCTACGTTATAAACTGTACGAAATCGGTTTTCTTTTTTTTTTTTTTTGGGGGGGGGGGGGGGGTGACACTTCTGAATATTATTAAAGACAGCTGAGTATCCCACTGGCCTTGTCCAGAATCCTACCCTTCAAACATCTGTTCAGGGATGTACTTAGACAGAATAGGTTATAATAGGGTAGGGATAGGAGTGAGGCTCACTAGTGATGGGACTGCCCTAGAACAAGTCTCTTAGTCTAAGAATATCGCAGATTTGTCCCTTATTTATTGGTCATATCTTATACAGACTTACGGCTGTGATCTGGCCTTGCGCGGTTAAGTTTTCAGGCCCTGTTCGTATCCAAGGTAACGAGGATATAAACACTCGTGTTTTCTGTTGCTTAGAAACCATGAAAACTTCCCATTTTCTACTGATCTTGTGCAATTTGTGTGGGCTCAGCGCTGATGCATAGTCTAAAGCATAATTTTCCTTGAATGAGTGTGTGTCTGTGAGGTTTAAAAATCCTACTTGCTCGAAACTGCAGACAGGTAAGAGTTTAATTCCCCTTGTACTAGGGAATTGTAAATAGGAGAGGGGGAGCGTGAAACGTTTCACTGTCTGAACGCGGAGGTTCGACGTGGCGTTTTGTTGAACACTGGTTTTGGCTGGTTTAGGTCAATTAGTTTACCATTGTCGTCTAGACCAGCGCCATAAGATAAACCTATCCATATTCCTGATGTTAGCCTATCTCCTAGCCAGCAAGTCCCGCGCCGTGGTTGCTAGTCTTAGCACAGCTTGTAGTAAATAGAGGATCAAGTTTAATGTTCACCAGCTACTGGAAGAAAGACCAACTATCGCTGGACATCGCTTGCCTTTTGTAGTTTAGTCTTTTCGCATTTCCTCTTTTGTTATATTTGTATTACTCCATACTTCGAGTTTCCCCACTTTTACGGGCAAGGTAGTTCAATCAGTCAATCAGAATCAATTTGATTGTCAAGTCGATGGCCCGACCAGCCTACACAGCTGACGGTGTATATTGCCCATGGGTCCTGTGGCTTGTGTTGATTATTGGCGAAAGATAATGTCTGAAAAAAAGGTCTGTTGTGGCGAGAAGCGGATGTAACTAACAGCTGCTTCCTACAATCAGGCTGGCGTAGGGATGTGTGGGCAAAATTAATTTGATTCAGGTGTAGTCTCCAGTCGTACTTTTGGATTGAGTTGCGGATGGATTTTTGGGATTCTTTTTGTGTAAATTGGTGGTAGTGCCAAAGTGATGTTATGTCTTTCCATTCGGCCAAGTCAGCTTCATCAGTAAGTTAATGTACATGACGCATGTACTTCACGGTACTTCAGTAGTAATTTAGATTTTATTACATGACTTTTACTTAAGTCTCAAAGTAATGCACATTTTAAGTAGGCTACTGCACGTTGAGAGAACATAGTCTTTGCAGTTTTGCATGGAGCTCCCGTCATCCAGTATTATAGTATGCTTACCAAGGGTGCAGTGTACTGCGCAGACTGCCAAATTTTCATGTTTTCTTTCTGAAGCTTTTAATTGTTGGACAATGCTGATAAAGAAGCATTTCAATGTGCAGATCCATAGAATGTGTTTGAAATAATACTTGACAAATTATTGGTACTTGAAGCTTCACATACCCAGTTATTTTGCTTAAGTAATAAGTAATTAGGAACTCCAGGAAAGTTGTACGTAAATCCCAAGTACGGTACTTCCGATAGTGAAGTACAAGTAACTACTCCGTAACACTCGTCGTCCCTCACGAAAAAAAACACGAATAGTTTTCTCTCGTCACCATACATGTACAGAGTGACCCCTCTTATATAATGATTCCCGCCCAGCGCGATGCAGCAAATTGGTTCTTCTCATGAGTCAGTTTGACGGCTGAGTACGGGTGTAGGTAGGTACTTTATTTGTGATTGAGGTGTGGTAAGCAAAAGAAAATATGACTTTACCGAATGTAAAAAATAAAAACTGGTGCCTTGATGGCATATCAACTCTGGGTGCTTGCATTGCAACCGAGTTAAAGGCATGGCAAAATGATGAGTGATAACCAGAAAAATCATTAAAATTTTGACAAAGCTTCAAAGTAAACAAAAAAAGCAGCCAGTAGGCTCCTGGAGAAGAAGGTATTTTTTGCCCATTACTATATGGCAGAGAATCGCCACAAGAGAGGGGTCAACTTTCTTCCCCGAAGTTTCAAAAAAAAAATCAAAATTTGGCTGGTCGAAAGGGTAGTTTAACGTCCCATTGTATGATGTTTGTTCGTCATTGCTCCCTCCTTCCGGAAACCCGGATGTACGTGTCTATGATAGTAGCAGTGGCATGAAATCCCTGAGGAGGAGGTTGATCGCGTCCGAGAACTTGCCTTTGGTTCCCCTCTCCTCAGTGTGGCTACACATCTCCATACCATGCTGGGTGGACTTTGAACTGGGTGGCTTCTCATGAAATTTGTTTTTTTTAATTTTATTCCGTTTAGCTGCGTTAATTTTGAACGTCGCCTAATTTTGAACGGTTGACCAAGGAAAAACTAAAACCATACCAGACAGTTTTTAGGGCAAAATACATGCCGAGAAATTTAATTTCTTGTCCAGCCAATCAAATGTCAGCTGGGTTTTATAGTTTGCGTTTTACCTAGTTATATCAGTAACGTCGCTATGATTCTGTTATTATTTTCGTTCCACCATCTGACAAAATTAGCTCCTCCCTCTTATCATTTTTGTTCCACAAGAGTTACGATCGTTACAATTTGCTTATGATGGTCGGGATTCCTGCCAGAAAGGTGACGGTTTTCCGCACTGTTATTTTCGTTCCAAGGAGGTTATTATTTTCGTTATTTTCGTTCCAAGGAGTGTAGTAAATACCACCATAAAGAGCTGGCTCCTCCTTTTATCGTCATAACTTGTAATAACTTCCTTGGAACGCAACCGTAATTTTTTATCTTAATTTCCTTCTGTTTCTTCTTTCAAATTTCGTATTGTTGCTAAGCGACGCCTAATTTCACCAATAAGATGGCGTTCAAACTAAATAGCAAACTAAATGGAAGAAGAAGCGTAATTAAGAAAAAATTTGGTTTTAACATACTGTTTGTGCCAGAAGAAGGGCGAAACAAGTGGCTGTCAGCTGATATCAAGTTTGTTATTTTTCGTATCCATCTGACTGTTTCATACGCAAGAAACAAAACTGAGGTAGTGGAACGTTCAGAGAGCTGTCCAAATAAGCATACTTCTACTGTAATTATGGATTTTTTTGCTTTTCTGGGGAGATAAAACTAGGAGAAAATGATAGATTTCCGTCTTGATTCTGCACTATCCGATCATTGTAAAGTTCGTAAAAATCCTAAACTTTTCCGTAGCCTATTACTGCGAAATTGAGGGCCTAATTCTTTCGAGTTTCTTTCTTATTATAAAATCAAATAAAAGTTCAGTGATGATTAAAAACATATTTCGTGAATTGAACTAAAAGACGCCGAGTGTCGGTTCTGGGTCTTTTGGAAATCCTGACCGCCTGTATATAGCGTCTTGGGGGCCTAGGTTGCCTAAAAGAAGGTTTTAGGCCATATGGCCGTAATACGAGAAGCATAACATGTGCTAAGAAAACGAAGTGAGATTCTACTAACTGTGAAAACTTATTTGAGCCATGAGAATTGCTTGTTCTAGCGTGAACATCTTGACGTGACTCGGATGTTCTGGGAGAGTAGATAGCACATTGCGTATGAGCTTACCACCAACCCTGATTTTAAACAGTATCACGTTTCAAAAAATGTCCATATCCCTTATGATGGTCATGCAAATATTTTTTGACCCACTGAACTGCATGGCTAGTGGAGTCTGATAAACAAAATAAATAAAAGAAACACCCTACTGATGAAAAATAAATATCATTCAAACAGCAACTTTAATCTCGTTACCACCTCAGTTACCATTGGCCGCATAGGTGCGTTATCCAGAGTTTGTTTCGCAAGATTGTGTTTATATATTCTTACAACACTGCAGTAGTCTCATGACCATCATCATGGTCGATGGCGCGAAATAGGATATGTCAGCGGTAATCGACGAGATTTGTTAGAGTGATATGTTGTGTTGTTGTGCTGTAGTGCCCTTGGCTGAAATAAACTTATTATAATTTTTGTTTTGGCCCTGTATGGCAATGGTCCTCGTCAGGCTGCACCTAAAAATTAAACCTACAGTAAAAAAAAAGTTTCTAGCAATATAAATATTATATTTTGGGTAGTTACTTTTTAGGAATTACATGAGGTGAAGGTTAGTGATGAGTTTTCATATTGGAAACGGCTGCTCTTTTGCTGCTCGATTGGGTCGTGAACATGGTAGAATCTTTCCCCATTTTGATTAACTTTGGTTTTGTTGTGAAACAGGGCTTGCGGTGTGAATTTGGGGTCTTGGGGTATGAGTTTGATTTTTTGGGGGAAATCGTTCTTCTAGCTGCAGCTTGAACAGGACCGTCGACAAGAACAGCCGACAAATCGCTCTCAGCTGACTTATTCATCTAGCGCCGTCGAATATTAGTCGCAGTCGGCTTCGGCGGAAGAAGTACTTCATCATCGTCATAATTGGCTACCAGTCAACATGACAACTTGTTTAGCTGTAACTTCGTGAATACACTTGCACCCAAGAGCTTCCCCTTGCCTCCTCTCGATGATTCATTTGTTTATTAATACGTTTTGCGTTAATCATTTTGTCGCCATTATTACACGTAATAATACATATAAACGTAACTAACATTATTGATGATATTAATAATAGATGACTGAGCTAAAGGATATGTCAGTTGGTTTTGTTCAAGCGATATTCAGCCCTTCTTGGTCACAGGTTCATTCTTTTTATTTAAAATATTATTTACTAAATTTCATAAAATTGTTGCTCTAGTAGTATTCACTTTATCCTGTCGATCTTTAAAAGTACTAATAAATTTTCTTCATTACCATTTTATGAGGCGAAAGCCTTTTGGTGCAAGTATATAGCCTATATAATTAACCTTCTAATAAAATAATTTTCATTCGTTTTCTTTTCAGGGTGAAGAACATGACCAGTCGTCTAATCAAATGAAAACGGATTCTACAGAATTCCAGAGTTCGAGAGAGGGACTGTCCGACGCACCTCTCATAAGAGACGACAACCGGGATGGATTCGAAAGTGTGGATTTGAAGAGAACAAAGGGAGGCAAAAGCAAACAAGTAAGAGACTTTTCAGCCTTTTAACACATAGTTTTGGAAATAGTGATCTAAAAATTTCTGACATACCTTCAAAAGATCATTGTCGCTACAGAACAGCTGGCCTCGCAACATTCGGTGGGGGGGGGGGGTATCCTGCGTAGGCAGATGTTGATGGCTCGGAGTTCAGCTTCCTTTGTGTTTGTCATCGCCAATACTATAGCGCGGTCTAGTGTTAGTCTCTGACAACAGCTTAGCTTTCTTGGGTTCACCATAGTTCGTGGTCTGGGAGACGAATGATGATGATGATAATTTTATTACCCATTCGAAAAACGGTACAAGACCACAAATGGAGTAGATAATTAAATAAAGAAAAAAAGACTAGACACTACAAAACATCAAAAATGAACAGCTAAGAAACTGAGATACTACATATATACATACATATACGCGCTTAGGGACGAATCACAATGGCAAGGCTATTGGACTCTACTGACTTTAAAAATTCAGTCCGACGCTTATAAAGAGCTGCAGTAGGGTCGGCAATACCGAAACGGTGTGACACCGACGAATTCTTTGTCCAAGGACGTAAATTAAGAAGAAATTTCGCATATTTATAAAAATCTGAACGCAGCTTTCTTCTATCACTTGCGGTAAAAATATGGATTGGCCTATAACCAGGTGAAAGTGCTGCTGTGTCCCGAAGAGTTCTGACCTTCCTTTAGTCGTGTATCCTTGTAATTGTTCTTTTACAGCAGGATTGGACTCTTTCGACTCAAAGGATGGGGCGAGGGATGGGGTTGACGGTGGGAGAGGAGGTACTTTGTTGTCAGACAATCGTTTCAGGAAAGCTAGTGTCACCGACGGCCGTCTATGTGTATGCCATGGTTATTTACAACGACCTTTCACTAGAGTGGTTTCTCTGCGATCTTCTCCCCCCCCCCCCCTGTAAGTTTTCTCGGTTTGCGCTAGGTGATGCGCAGCTACGAGACAAAATTGATGGACAGGTGCTCTGGGCATTGCAGTTGTCAAGCCAAATTCCGTATTTTGTGTACTTAAATTCAAAATGTTTTGTCTTAATATTGGTCTTAATGGTCTTAATATTTGGTCCTCATTAGTTTTTATGGCACTTGCAGCTTCGCTCAAGTGCCATATACCGATCACTTTTCCGTCGGTCGGTCTGTCTGTCGGTCTGTCGGTCTGTCGGTCGGTCGGTCGGTCCGGTGATCGCGAGTTAGGGTACTTGCAGATGTGCTAGGGCGATGAAACTTGGCAGGCATATCGGGGACCCGACCAAACTAACTTGCAAATAATCACTTCCCCGATCCGACCTCCGTGGAGGGAGTAGAGGGCGGGGGAATCCGGAAAATTTAGTAGTTTTTGTAAAACCCCTACCCCTTTCTTTACACTAGTAGGTCTGCGCGCGGCGTGACGTCACTCTTTGCATCGCATCACTCTGTTAACATTGGAAAGAGCTAGTGCATTCGAGGGTCAAAGGGGTTTGTATCTGTGGTGCAGTGCGGGGGAATATGGAAAATTGAGTGTTGTGTAACTTTCGAACGGGTGATCGGATTGGGACGAAACTTAATATCTGAATGAATGACATACCTCTGATGTTCCATTTGAAGTCCGAACCGGATTCGACATCTATGGGGGAATTGGGGTGGGGGAAGACCGGAAACCTCGAGAAACGGTTATAATGGAGGGATCGGAGTAAAACTTGCTGGGTAGAACAAGAATCTGCTCCAGATAATTTGTTTACACGTTTGGACTGGACCCGGACACTTGGGGGGGGGGGGGGTGGAGGGGAGTTTCACGGAATTCTGGTGATGACAGTTTTTGGGATTTTCACGACGAAACTTGGGAGGTGTATCAGGGACCCGATCAAACTGACTTGTCAATAAAAATTCACTCGATCCGATAGTCGTGGGGGGATCGGAGGGAGGGGGAATACGGAATATTTAGCCATGCGTAACTTTGGAACGGGTGATCGGGTTCGAGTGAAATTTAATAACTGAACAGAGCCTGTGGTGATCTTTTTCATGTCCGGACCGGATCCGACAACAATTGGGGGGGGGGAATACGTGGCCGGATTGGACTGGAGAGATCGGGATGGAACTTTGTGGGAATAACAAACAAGTCCAAACTGAACCGGATTGGCTCCGGCGACAAGATTGGCTTAGAAATCGCCACTTTTCAAATCCGACCATTCCCTAAAGTACCAATCATGACCGCAAATTAAGAAAAATACTTTTAAGCAAAATATGCATTTCCATGATCCCCATGAGCTCATGATCATTTTTGCCTCAAGGGTTTTGCTTACAAATGAAGTTCTAGCTCCCTTAAAGTGTGCATCTTAACCGCAAGGTCGAAAAGTACTTTTTATCGAACGATACATCTGAACCCATGATCAGTTGTCTCACAAGGGTTTTGCAAAAAAAATTATTTCTTGCACCCTTAAAGTGCGCAAATTAGTGGGAAAAAAAATACTTCTGATCATACGTATATATCAATGATCCCTAAGAGCCTGCTATCGTTTTTGCCTCAAGGGTCTTCCTTACAGATGAATTTCTAGTGCCTTTAAAGTGCGCATCATTACAGCCAAGTTCAACGATAATATACTTTTTCTCTAGCTCCCTTAAAGTGCGCATCTGAACCGCACAGTCGAAAATTACTTTTGATCAAATAATACATCTCAACCCTTGCAAGTGCCATATGAGCTTACAGCTCTTGTTTCTTCCCCCTTTTGTCCTGCATCGTATGTTCTTTCGGACTTTGATTGGCAATAAAGTTTACTTACCTAATTACTTCGTTCAGCTTTGGACAGATACAAATTTGTTTTTTCCGAGGGGTTGTCCACTCTCGATCTAGTGTACAGCAAGTACCTGATGCCGCGGTGCTCGACAGGTGCTGGCAACGGTTGCCACATGTTAGAACATTAAATTTTTTTTTTTCCATCTGACCAAAAAACATTCGCTTCGTCGCTATACTAATAGTGAACGAAAGTATGGGGGGCGGGTCAATCTTTAAAGCACAGGGAATGGAAGATACTTTGAAGTTTCACATGCGCCTTTTGTGTTACCCGGGCGAGTGCTGTAGTCACTTTGGACTTTCGTTACTTTACTTCCTCTGTTGTTCCTGTACGGTCTGTGAGTTTCGGAGAATTATCCAAGTAATAATTGTTGGTCGTGGACCTATGTTTCAACGTTTTCGTGTCCGGCTTTTTGGCGGAACAATCCTTGGGTGTTTGAAGGACGCGTGCTTTTTAGCTTGAAAAATCTTATCATTGTGCAACGGATTGTCATGCAGGAGCCCAACGTTTTTCGATGCGTAGTTGTTCGTGATCAGTTCAACGAGAAACCGGGGTTTGGAAATGTGCTCAGTAGAATATGTAATCGTAACGTCGTATCCCCTGCGCACCGTGGACTAGACCGTTTGTTTGAAATATGATTATTTATTCTTATCCGAGCTGTTCCTTTTAATCCTTTTTCTTTTGATTATTTCCATGTTATGGCATATTCAGTTAAAAAAAAAACTCGTTAATTCTAATGAGCACAGAGATTTTTGCATCACTTACACATCACACTTGTCTAAGTTATTTTTTTCTCTTCTTTCATTTTCTTTTTCTTTGTCAGCTTAATCCGTTGTGTCTGTTGATAAATTAGTCTTCTAAAATAGCCTACTTCTTCGTAGCAGATCAGAGATTTTTAAGATCATTTGTCACTGTTTCTAGCCTCTTGAATATCGCTTCCTTGACCCGTAGACTTTACGCACCACCAACCAACTGCATATTGTCGTTTTGCAGCCGACAAATGACAGCGAAGAGACCATTCCATTTTCTTAACCGGCAGTTGTGATGTTCCCGGAAACATACGAGGTCATACACTGTCAGAGGCTTGATAACATTAACACAGGGATGCGCATTTTTAATCAGATAACACTAATACGTATCGGATAAATTTTGTGTTATGAGCCTTCAGGTTTTCTGTTTCCTTAAAATATAATACTGAATATGAATGATTTAATATTTTTATTTCCCACTTTTATAAAATAGAACTCATGGCGTAACTAACAAATGTAGCTAACAAAATAAAAGTAGAGACAAAACGGGAAACAGCTTGGAATTAGCATTAAAATTTGCACTTAAAACAAATGGACAAGACCGTGGTGCGGAGAAAACGCTGCAACATCTTTCTATCGAGCTCGTAAAGGTTGATGGTATTAAAAATAATAACAATATATTGGTGACCGAAATTTCGTTGATGATGCTACGATTTTTACTTTTTTTTTTTTTATTCTGAGGGAGGATGAAGTAGTAGTATGGATTGTAATGTAACTTCCGGCTTCTGTAACATAGCGGGGTCTAGGCGAACCCCCCCCCCCCCCGGCGAAACCCCCCCCGGACAAACCCCCCCGCCAAACCCCCCCCGGCTAAAACCCCCCGTTACCAAACCCCCCCGACCAAAAACCCCCCGGTACCAAAACCCCCCCGACCAAACCCCCCCCCCCCCGGTACCAACACCCCCCCGCATAAGAAAAGACGGGTATGTAAGAGTAGAGTAACTGTTAGGTAGAGAGTAAGAGAAGAATAGAAAACCACCCCGGTACCAAACCCCCCTCCCCCGGCGACCCCCCCCCCGAATTCTTAGACCCTCACACATATTCAGACTGGGATTTACCGGGCAACAAAACGAACAACCATGTGACAGTTTTACCATTGACAAGCACGAGTAAGGTGAAGAGCTAGTAAAATTTTTCTGGGACTATCTTGTAAGTGCTATCACAAAACGAGCTCAACCTTTCCCTTGAACCAAAGGATCCTCCCATCAAGTTTCATCAAAATATCTCATTCCCTTCGAGAGTTATCCTGCTCACAGACGGAAAGCAGGACAACTTTTGCGGTGTCATAGATATCCCTCCAGCTTACTGTCCGTCTTCGAGTTTCTGGTATGACCCAGGGATAACTAAAGAGCAATCAGGCAAGGGGAGCTTCACATTGCACCAATGGGTGGCATCCTAACTGCAGCTTCCTCGCCAACAAGGGGGAGGCATTGGGAAAGGATTTGTTGGGGGATCGTTACACTGAGTGGAACTGGCTCTGATTTGACGTTCACATTTGACACCTCACTGACAACAGCTTCAGTTGAATGCGGGTGTTTGGTGACTTCAGCAATTAGTCTGTCACCATAACCATAACCTTCGCCTTACACTCCCTTTGTTGATCATTGTTCTGATACCCACTGTACTTCAGACATTATTGTAGAGTCAAGTTTGCGAAAGAAGTTTATTCTACTCTTACTCTCTACCTACCAGTTACTCTACTCTTGCATACCGTCTTTTTTATGCGGGGGGGTTTTGGTATCGGGGGGTTTTGGTACCGGGGGGTTTTTGGTCGGGGGGGGGGGTTTGGTACCGGGGGGGTTTTGGTCCGGGGGGTTTTGGTAACGGGGGGGGTTTGGCGGGGGGGGTTTTGTCCGGGGGGGTTTTCGCCGGGGGGTTTTTAGCCGGAACCCAACATAGCGAGTTATCTTCTGAAATTACGATCGTTGTGTTAATTGTTATCGAACTTCTGCTGCAGTGTAACAAGATATACGTCCTACTACATATCATTTATGGTAGTTCTTGGTGCAAATGTCACCAAACGTGACTAAATTTGTCTGGCGAACTACCAGACATATTATTTTTAATGGCAATAAATATCCAAGAAAAAACGGAACGAATTAAATGTTCCCAAATAATAATTACCGTTACAAAAAAAGGGTAAAAGTGGGTATGGTTTTGTAAGTGGAGTGTGGAGTGGTGAGGAGAAAGTGGGTTTCGTGCTCAAATTGGAAAGAACGATAGTGCCGTAGTTTGTCTTTGATCGTGTTCCTGTTTGACGAGAAGCGGATCTTCACACTGCTGATTTACGTGACCAAATCGAGACCCGAACAGGATGAGCTTTTTTCGCTCTGCTTTTCAGTAGAATCAAACACTGTGAATTTTGGTGCCGCCTACTGTTTTATGGTAACGCTGAGTCTACTTTCGCCGCCCCGTAATTCGTGAGCACTTGAAAACTGACGTTTAATTTCGAATAATTTTTTGTTATTTTTTGACTGTTTCGCAATTGCGATCACAGTCATAATGCGACTTTCGTTTTCGGTGAATCGTGCGATTTACGCATGTGCTTGACAGTAGGCTATATTTTATGTAGCCATGTAGCAAAATGTACGAATCAGTCGATCAAGATATTTAATTCGTGATCTTAGACATCACATATTTAGAAGTACACGAAAACGGGATTATTATTTAACAAATATAATATATGCTATATTATACGCCTTCAGTGATTCGGCGGTTCGGTGCAATAACAGAGTCTACGGAACGGGCGGTAGAACTGCCCGGAGCGATACTTCGCATGCTGGTGTACAACTTTTCTTAGGGGATTTTCGGATACTTGAACTAGTTCAACCCTCGCAACAAAATTAGCTATCGCTTCACGTTTCATTAAATCAAAAGGTTGAGTATTATTTTCTAAAAACACCTGACTAGCAGAGTAAAATCGATTATATAAAAGTGGATGTCGAAATGCGTTGTTGAAACCCAGCTTTACTTTCCTCTGTCGTCCAGTGTTCGGACAAGTACTGCGAGTTTTTACTTGAGTACTAAATATCAAGTACTTCCAGATTTTGTAGTTAAGTATCAAGACAACAAATGTACTTCTATAGTCCTTGCGTTTTAAACCTCCAAGTTCACAAGTCCCAAGTTATTGTCGTTCAGTGTTGGTAAAAGTACTTTGTACTTAAGTTCCAAGTACCAAGTACTTCAAAATTTTGGACTTAAGTATCAAGTATTGCGTACCTGACAACAAATGTACTTATGGAGAACTTGAGTTTTAAGTACGCGACTTGTGCGTAACTAGTACTTCAAGTACTGCACGTTTAATGTGCTTCACGACGCTGATAGAACATGGCCTTCGCAGCTTTGAATGAAGCTCCCGCCATTTAGTAGACTTTTAATTTAATTGACATGGACAACATTTATAACAACGGATTAAATAGCGCGCAAAGGTATACGTATATTTGACAAGTTAGAAAGGCCGTTAGGCTATGCTATAATGCTGGTTGAACTAACGCTTGAGAATCAGTTCAAATTTGTAAAACTCTTTTCCAAAATCTGTAAAAAATGTGCTATTTTTCAAGCTATTTTTCGTTTGTTGAAAAACTTATGATTGTCATTTATCTGCTGTGGAGTTTTGATCCAAACCGCCGCATTTCCTCGTTTTCGGTCGTTTAGCTAGTGCAATGAACAATTGGGCGTGGTTTCTTTTGTCACATGTTTCTACGAAATTTGCACTGCCATTTCAACTCTTTAATTCCTTTAGTCCGTGTCTTCTCTTGTGATTGGTTTGTCTTTAGAACTGCGTTCTGAATCGCTTGCTGGGATGGATAACAGAGGAATCCGTCACTGGTCCGGGGAAGCAAAGAGCAAAGCATGTTTCCCGGCTTGTTCTTTCGTGTTTTCGTTGCTGTAGTCGGCTATGTTCAACCAGTGGAACTTGGTAGGATTTGATTTATTGGGTTGCAAAGCAGTGTGAAACGTTTTTTTTCACTGTCAACAGTTTCCTAAGATATGAACATAAGGATTTGTGATTTCAGCAGCTAACAGACATCACACTACCTGTTAATATAACGAGACAGATTGTGTTGTGAGCATTTGAGTGTAACGTTCTTGTAAAACAATATTGTCGAAAGTTTTGTCTCAACAGATAGGTGCACAGTTGCAACAGTCGACAGACATAAACTACATGTTGATGTGACAAGACAAATTGTGTTATGAGCCTTTAAGGGTTACGTATTTGTAAAACATACGTTCAAAGAGCATAACGAAAATATTCGGTAATACTTGTGGATAAGATCCAAACTGTCAGTTGTTGAAACTGACAGATTTAGCGTAAGCTTTGTTTGTCACCTTAAAGTACAATAGAGTTATGCTTATTTGAACAGTTACTTAAAAATGAACAGTGCAGTTTTGGGCTAAATGGTAGAATGAAGATCCAAAACACCTTTTCAGGTGTTTACAGAGGCCCTTATTTACCTACTTTAGCTAACTGGTAGTTAACTTTAGTCACAACAAGTGCATGAAAATGGCTAAGTTCAAAGTCAACAAACGTTCAAATAAGCATACCTCTACTGTAACACAGACGACGGATGAGGTAAACTGGCAATAGGCTACAGCTGCACAAGAAGAGAACGAACAATATTATAGAAGTGGAACGCTTTCTTGGACTAAGCTAGCTGTTAGGGCTACTGGCTGGTTAGTCAGGAGGTTGTTCGATTTGGATTTTATACGAATGTTTTATATTTTATTTTGTCAGACTATCAGCTGATTTTTCCATTTAGCGCCATACAAAAGACAGATCAGCTATTGTATGAAAATTATCCCTCTTTTATGTTATTTGTTTGTGTTGTCCCTCTAATAAGAGCCCTGGGTTTCCACTAGATCACTTGCAGCTATGTCAGACATTGTATGATGCTTCACTCTCTACTTTTGTTAGACAGAAGATTTGTTGTGTCTTGTCGAAAACATAACAGGCCTGAATAAAATACTCTGTTCTTTCTATAAGAATTCCTTCAGCCCAAAGTTACTGCAAATCATATTCACATTTATATCATTGAAGATGAAATGATATAATAGAAAAGCAGGGTCGTTTTCTGAGCTTTGGCCCATATGACTTCTGTCATGAAAGACAGTAGTATAAATACTCCTTCAGCCAAAGCTGACTGAGAATCGTTGTTAACTATGAAATTAAGCATACAGATCCGTTTAGAGCAGCCAACTAGGGCAGACGTATCACTAAAATAGATTTCATTTGACTTTTATTTCAGTAAAATTGTTATTCTGTCTGACGGAAAAAGACGCCGTTCGTCGCTATACCATACACAATAAGTTTTCAGACAAAAATATTTATTTTCCAGTTGTCAATTTTACTACCCAAGAAGGTTGTTGAGGGTCAGATTCATTGTGTTTATTATTTGTGTATGGTCGGGTAACGCAACTGGCACTGAGTCAATTTGTTACCTGAAGGTGTGCACCGTCTGTGCCTTTTTTCAGCATTTTCTTTTTTCTCCCTTTTGCATTTTTTTTTCCCGGGGAGGGGAACTTCTGAATAGACTTGTACCGAGGTCGCTAAAACCGGAAGGCGTTTGGGGACGTTTGCCACGTTCTTGGAAAGAAAGACCTTAAAACATTGAAGACATCGTGTTTCCGCAGAGGGGGACTTGCTTTATTATTAGTCATTTATGTATGGATGTATTTGTAATCGTCATACAAAAATCGAGTACATTGAAAAAGAAAGCAAGGAAAGAAAGAATTTTCTCCAAATCTGCAGGGTAATTAAAGTTTAACCGAAAAGGACTGGGATAGGACAATCTAGTTACTCATCACTTATTCACTTAAATTGGCTTGGAGACCAGCTGAAAATGAGTTACTTCGTTGTTCCGCTATTCACGAATAATCGATTTTCAAATAGTGGAATTTCCCTGTGTTTTGTGGTGCCTCTATGCGCTTGTATTTTTGCTGTATGCCTGACGAGAAAGATTTATCCTTTTTTTTTGTTCAGGCACTAAGCAATCTTCACCGATCTCACCACTGCCCACTGAAAAGCCGCATTTGTGTTGAGATTATAATTTCCCGCGTCATAGTAGAACTTACGCTGTGGGGACGGCTGGAGATATTCTGAGCCTCATAACTAAAGCAGATAGTGGAAAATAAAAAATCCATTTGCAGAATCCAACTAATTCAGTGTATCCAATTAAATGACACACAAATGAGTTGGCTTTTCAGTTAAACTTTAAAGGAAAGAACTGTAAGTTGGCGATTTCCTGTGGCACTGGTTGTCATGTTTTCCGAAATAGGGACGAGATTTCTCGGTCCTTTCTGGATCGTGTTTCACCTTTCTAAAGATAGTAACCATTAGTTACTATTTTCGTTCCAACCGACCGTTCCAACCTTCCCGAAATAGTAACTATTTTCTTACCGTGCTCGGGAGTTTCGGTAGCGTGGTATCTAAGATATCTGTAACGTTATTAGCCTGATCAGCCCGCGGCATGATATTTTGCCGAAAATAGAAAAAATGCGTTCCAGCCTTGACGCCAAGAATCCGTGACGTCACGTGTACTGACTATGGCAAGTGAAGGTGGAACACGCGCCTGAAGTGCCATCGCCATCAGATGTTTGTTTCTTTTAGGCGTCCCGTTAGGAAGTTGTTGCTAAAATGACTATGTAGCTTTTTCTGTGCTTCCATTTCGGTCAGCTCGTGAAATCAAGTGATTACTCCTAACTGTAGTTGACCAAAACTCCGGAAGTCAATCTGACTCGAGGTATTCCGTCGCGTCAACCGCATCCTATTGGTATTGTGAATGAATACCTGTTTAAATTCGTATAATTACCATGTAACTGACATCCCTTACTGTGCCGTCATTTGATAACATCCGGTCCTGTATCATAGTGATAAAAGAGGAAGCAGAATGTCGTCCATCAGGTGGTCCTCATTGCAGGAGAGCGTTTTAGCGCAACGTTTCAGATTAATTGTAAAATTCTGTGACAGAATTTTTTTTTTTCAGTGGGTCATCCGGAAACGCAAGCTTTGTACACCTGTTCCAGCTAATCTTTTAAAAACATGAATCAGGACATTCGTTAAATATTGTCTTTATCCTTATCAACCCTTCGAGATATCGTTGTATTTTTTTTGCGGCTTTGGAACGAAGGGTTGGAGAATCGATTGCAGATGTACCACCGCTGTCAAGGTACTGCCAGGCTGTTTTTCCCTGTCCGTGCGCTTCCCCTGACCACACTGTCGGAACTTAATTTAAAGCACAATGGGCACTAACTATGTTTTAATTTTTATAAAATGCTTCACACATACACATTTCTGACTTCCAAGAGAGAGAGAGCGCTTCAAAAATAAGCCGTTTTCTTGTTCGCTTGTCATTGACTCTTCGGCGTATCGGCCGAGACGATTTCAGAGCATGGTATTGCAAGGCGCGGAAATTCAAAACTTCAAGCTCATTTTTGAAAAGAGCAAAATGTCGGGACCGTAAAACTAGAGTGATTTAAGTTTGACGAGATTCCGTGCGAAAACGGAGGCACTTCGGTAAGGTTGTCGGTTATTTGTGAAGATTCGCGTGCTTAGGGTTCAAAATGTCTCGAAAAGAGTCGATCCGGGTTGCTGGTTGCAGCCAGAAGTTGGCCAGATGTCGCTCGGACCGTTTGGATTTTTAACGCAGTTCGGTGCTTCTGACATATAGGCACAGAGTAGTCCGTTGATATCTATGACGACGAGATGTCTATGAATAATGTTATGTAATTGTAATTTACACCAAACATTCGAGCACTCATTTACGTTTTACAGATTTATCCAGTTCTCGAAACTATAGTCAGTGTTTGCATTAACCTCATCAAACTTTTATTTGAATAGTAAGTATTCCTTGAGTTGAGCCCAAGCTGACTTTGAAACATATATTCAGATAATGCATACAACGGATAACGGATATTATTACGGATCCGTTTTATGCATTATTTGAATATAATTTGAATAGTGTTTGACTACACTTACAAAACATATTTACAAACTGAAATTAATACATTCTACATATTTATCAAGTTTTCGAAACTAATAAATATTAACCCTAGCCCCATTAAAACCATATTTACAAACTGTGTATTTAGACCCCTCCTTAAAACCCCTGTTTAGAATTCTGAAGGAGCATCAGTGAACGATTGGACCGAGCAACTGGGGAGAACAGTTGATCAGTATTTCACGTAGGCTACTGGATTTTCTTCCACGATAGCACACATATCCTGTGTCATTTCCAATTTACACCCAAATTGCATGTAATACTACTTTGATACGTAATCACTACTTTGGAACGTAATTTGTTAATTACCTCCAAACTAGTTTAAAAAAAAATTGGTTGTTTGAGAATAAGTTAAAAAAAACATTTTTCGGGGTAATTAATCCAACGATTTTGAAATGAAGGTAGTATGATGTAATGCGAGATGTAGTGGAAGGGGGCTTGGGAATAACTCGGGAGGGGAGATGGTTGAGAGAAGTGGATGGAGGGATGTTTGAGGGAAGGAAGCATTTGAAGAGAGTTGGAGTAGTGAGTAGTGGTTGTTTGTTTTAAGCATATTTTGTACTACAAAAAAACTGCTGTGTGACTTTGGCCATCTAAAGTCTTCATTTGTGTCTCAATCTTAGATGGGTTGGAGGTAGCTGGTCGTCGTTCGCTATCTACCCTTATTTATACTTCTCGCTGCTGTTTGCTTTTTGATAGCGCACCTTCTGGCTCTGAGTAAATAGTTACTCCTGAGCCAGTTTGATTTTACTGCGAGGTTTACTGTAGAACTAATACGACTTTAGGGGAGCTGTTACTGGTTTTCTGTCTAGACTTTGTGAATTTCACCTGGAGTTCTCTTGGCAGTTTAAGGACTGATTTGCTTTGCTAGTGAGTCTCTTTTTAAAAGGTTGATTTTCCTTGACGTCAGCATTTACCAAACCCGTACTGAACCCATACGAGATGCGTACCTGAAAACCCGATGGATTTGTCAGTGGGTTTATTTGTTTGTTTTCTTTAATCATTGTTTAGGACATTGTTAGAATGGGTTTGGAAGAAACTTGAGCTATGGTAGGCCTGTATTAAGTAAGTAAGTAACTTCTGTGTACTCTGTAGTGCCCAATATTCGAGTTTACCTCTCCACTCGGGCATGTGAAGATAATTGGGTTTTGGAAATAAAACTGAATCAGTTTCCGCCAGCGTTGCTGTCAGAAATGTAAAATGCCATAATCCTTGAAGCGAATTTGACTTTAATGTGGACAAATCTGTTTCATTCTAGACGAAAATTAGAAAATTATATTTTGAGTTGGTTCTTCAAGTCGTTTCAAACGTTCCGCAGTGGACACAAATGCGCTTCGAAAATAACAGTTATTTGAATAATTATAGAAGTTATTTCAAAAGCTACGGCAATCTCGTGAGTGGTAGAATAGCCGTTTCCTCATCTGGGGATTATCTTTAGATTGGGATCAGGTTTTTGTTGGTTTGGTGACGTACCGAGGGGTTACCCACTCCCCTGCACCTGATGTACACACTCTCCTGGCACCGGCCATTGCCAGCAGTGCCAGCCATAAATTAGAAGATTCATCTTTCAAACGCACAAGAAATCAGAAGAAAAACATTTTCACGAACATCTTGTGCTATTTCAGGCAAATGTGGTTTACGAAATTATCATCTTTCAAACGTTTCAAAACGTGCTGATTTTAATGTTCCCATACGTGGCAACCGGTGCCGGCACCAGCCTGGCATTCCGCACCGGACACTTGCTGTCTGTATCGTAAACTAAAATCGATGACGGGCAACCCCTCGTAAAGCACAAGGGCTTCAGTTCCAGGGTTTCCGTTGTAAACTGTAGTGGCGAAAATTTGGTAGACTAAGTTAACATTGTGAAGTAGATTGCCCGTTAGAAATCTAGGGGGATCGTGCCCCCCCCTCAAATAACGCCTCTGATACCAGTCTGTGTTTCAGCTCCTTGATCATGTGATTTGTTGGTCATAATTCAGCAGGTACTGTAAATACCCGCTTTATCTGCCTCTATCGTATAGAAACCGGAGAATAATCTGAAAGTATATAACCGCAAAACTTCAGAAGCTTCATGACAAGTTATCAGCACAAGCATATCAATGACTTATTCCATATCGCGGGCTCATCCCTTTGTTCTGTTGATCTTTTCTTGTTTATTTTGCTGTACTAGTGTTGTTTCTTTTCTGATGTCTATTCTGTTTTCTTTCTTTTCTACTCGACTATCCTGGCATTGTTTTTGTGCAGTGGGTTATAAATTATTATTATTGTTATTATTATAGTTTATTTATTGATTATTTATTGTGCCGGCCATAAATTAGGCGATTCATCTTTCAAACGCTTCTAAACATGCTGATTTTAATGTTGCCAACCGGTGCCGGCACCAGCACCAGCCTGGCATTCCGCACCGGGCACTTGCTATAAACTAAAATTGAAGACGGGCAACCCTTCGTAAGGCACAAGGGCTTCAGTTCCTGGGTTTCCGTTGTAAACCGTCGTGGCGAACATTTAGTAGACTAAGTTAACATTGCGAACTGCCCCTTAGAAATCCAGGGGATCGATGTTCTTTCAGCCCAAGCTGACTGCGAGTCACATTTGACGATGCAAAACGGATACGCCAGCTACATTTTATTAGAGCATATGTTTCGACCCTTCTTGGCAAGGGGCCAAGGGCCCTCTTCAGGCTAAAGCTGGAACTATATTTTATTAAAGCTGTATTTCGGCCCTTCTTTTTTGGGAATACAGTCATTGTAGGGTCTGCGACAGAGTACCTCTGAATCAAGTACCGGTTGCGAGACCAACTGGGAAGTTGAAGAAGAAGTTTAGCAAAGCCGCTCAAGCTGGACCAGGCTTGAGCCTGAATAGGACCCTTACCAGGAAAGGCCGAAATATAGCTCTAGTAAAATGTAGCTGGCGTATCCGTTTTGCATCGTCAAATATAATCCGGGGGGTCATGCCCACTCCCTCAAATGGCCTGTGATCTCAGTCTGTGTTTCAGCTCCTACGTCATGTGATTTGTTGGTTATAATTCAATTTATTGAGTATTTTTCTTTTTTCAGGGAGATGACTGGCTAGGTGAAATGGACGAGCAACAGAACAATGGTGTGGCGAGTGTGGGCATCGCTCCGTTCCAGTGCCTCATTCACGAGCAGGCGAAGTCAATCGTTGCCTTGCAGGTACACCAATGAGAGTTTTTTCTTTATTTCGCATAGCTGTGGTCGTCGTCCGACACAATTTTCAAGGCGTGCCATTGCACCCAGTGTGGGTTTCTAGCCAGATTTGTTATTCGGGTAACGAATCGGAACGTCAACTTTTGGTGATCTAGTATTGAATTTGAAAATGTGTTGAGTGTGTAGTCTCTGCTTGCCAAAGCTTGAAATGTCCGTTAGGTTTGATACCCGAATTCACGATCCACTGCCTACCATATGATGTCTTGCTTTATCTAATCCTTGTTACCCTTATGGTGCTGCAGATGAAACGTGCTCATTCGTCTTCATAAAGTGTTTTATTAACAGTTACAATACAATGTATTATGTAATAATGTTTGTTTAGCCTTAATGTCATACGACAAAAAGAACATGAAAAAAAAACGAAACAAACGGTTACATCTTTTCCAACGTACATTGATGTGTGTATACGATGTTTAAAAGAGCCGTCGTACCTATGATAGTAATTCATTCTACTTCACTAGCATTTCCATCCATTCTCATTCCTGAGATTCTCCACTTTATAAGTGGATCCTGCATCCTCTATTAGCATTACACTGATTATCACGCTTGCCACATTAGTTCTTTGTATATGAGGCTACCGACCAGTGTTTACGAGGAGCTCATTGGTCAAAAGACCGGCTGTGCAAATTTTGCCAAGTTTGTCACCCAAGGCAAGGGGCATGGAAAGAGGCTAAAAACAGCCGAAGCTTTGTATAATGTTCTGTAAGCATAGCTAAGTTTGAAAGTAGTCAGCTATTACAGAACATCTTAGCAGAAACTTTATACAGTGCTGAGGTGTCTTTAAAGTGCTTTCGATACATTTTCGAAACTTCCACGATTAGGTTGGGGTTCGTGGATTTCAGAATACCGGGGACACCAAACCACCCTGCAAATTATCCTGCAAATGCGAAAGCGCCTGGCACTGGAGAGCGAGGGCCAGTTCTTCCAAAACGTAGCATGGCTCTATCTCGCCTTTTTTTTTATACCCATATAGCAGTTTTTTCACACTTTTCTCGACACCTTCTTGATGCTACGTCTCCTCCTCCCTCACTGACATTAAGTCATAAACTTATTTAAGGTTTGAAGCCAAACTGACCATTCATAATGACAGAAACAAAAACTAGATTTTTGGGGTTAAGTCTATGCTTGGGGACGTTTTGTCACGGGGACGTTTTGACACGGGGACGTTTTGTCACGGGGACGTTTTGCCACGGGGACGTTTCGCCAGGGGACGTTTTGTCATGGGGACGTTTCGCCGGTAAGCCCTTTATTAAAGGAACAGAAAACTTGACTCAAACTTGACTCGGGGAGCTAGCTAACATATCAAGAATGTACCCTGAGTCGATATTGAGAGTAAGAAAAATTCTCGTTACGACCATTGCAGTTTCCGGGCAGTTTCCGAGAATTCGACTTTTGAGCAAAAGGTTTGCAAAAGCAAAAGGTTTGTGTGCCGCGACTAGGAATCGAACCCCGGCCGTCTAGTCGGGGAGGTCGTTACTCTGTAGTCTACATGTAAAAAGGCGAACTTTTACAGTACATGAGTGTATAATTACTGTGCATAAGGGGCAAGGGCCTGTCAGCTAGCTTTGGGAACACTAAGGAGGGGGTTCGAGACAGTTTGAGATGACAAAGAAGGGGGGGCCTGTCGACAATCAGACCCTGTGTATTTATCCAAGCCCACCCCGGGCGATTCGATCGCCGAAAGTTGCTTAGTCAAGTTTACTGTTCCTTTAAGCTGTAAGTGTTTCAGCTCTTAAGGTGTTAAGCGAGGGATAAATATAATTTCGGATATTTCGGTTGCAGTTCCAGCAACTGTCGGTTGCCCTTAGTGGTGCAAGTTGTTTATGGCCGTTAGTATAAACGGAATTATCATTATAAATGTTTGTATTTATTATTTTTTTTTTTCGATAAAGGCGAACAGCCTATCACCAGCTGCGTACGGGTTCGGTTTTTAGAAAACATCTTCGATTGATTGGTAACTTACCAGCACCGCTTGCTTGTTTGCTGTCTATCCCGAAGCTCGAGCGTCGGTAGTGGGGGACACAGATCATGTCTGTAAACGATAAGCTATGACCAAAAATGTTAATTCTATCAGTATGATTACTTCCAACGTCTCAGAGCTGGCGAAAACCTTATCTTTTGCATTATATTTTTATTATTTTTAGCAATCATATATTCTTGCAGGAGCTCCAGCACGACGTTTACAACTTGCTGGCTTTTCGGGATGCTGTCCTATCTGCGTTTCCCCACCTTAGCAATTTGGTACACAGCTCATCAGTCCTACAGACTCCTCCCCCTCAGACCTGGACTAGGCGAAGACACATGCAGAACCAACAGAAAGGATACAGCTCTGACGGAAAGTAAGTTGATGAGTTCCGTTACTCGTGGCAGAGATATAACTAAAGATCCCTTAAGACTGTTCCTCTAAAACTTGCGGCACCATCTCGTAACTCACAAGGTGTTTTTCCGCGGCATATTTGTGTGCCACACGTTTCTGAGTTTTTGTCGCAGAAACAGAATTGTGTGCCGCACACTCGACCCACAAGCTGAACCTCGCGGAAACGCCATTTTGTCTGTTTTTTGGCAGTAATTTCAAATGGCTGAAAATAGAAATAAATTCTATAAATAGAACTTCAGGCTTACGTCCTTACCATTCTGTGCTAGAAGGATCCTCAGTTTTATGTCTTTGTGCTTGATAAAGTAGATAATTTTATTATTTGGATATGAATTTGCCGCCAACGTCGAGTCACACAATCACCCACCAATCAGCCACCTCGATAGTTGCATGTCAAATTCGAGTCACAAGGCGAGCCACAAAAACCTTGTTGGTCGTGGAAATACATTTGTGGACCACAACGCTTAACGCTATTTTCGAGCCACAAACAGTTTGAGGGATCGCAGAAAAACGCCTCTTAATGTTACGTCGACACTTCTGCAGCGGACACCGTTAGACTAGCATAAAATTGCGGAATTCCATTTTTCTTCTAATTTTTTCGTAGCTTTCATCAAAGGGTGTGGTGGTTAGTGTGGGTGTTATTATAAACCCAACGTCTCTCCAGAACAAACTGGCTGGTATTCTCATCAAGCAGATCCATTTTATTTATGTTCTTCTTACGTTGCCTCACGTTATGTTTCTCAGGTTGGAACACAAATTTCAGCTAGGGATTTACGTTTAGAGAACTAAGTAAGTTTAGTCCTCGTCTGCTGGCCGAGGGGTCTCAGTGTGGATGGAATACGTAACGGCTTTTTTCAGTCTTAACTTCAGCCAGTTACCATTTTCTTCTATCCTTTCCAGCGGGGCTTTCAAATTAGGTGGGAGCGAGGGCACCGGGTCTACCAGGTTTAATCCAAAAATCGAGAAAAAAAAACCTTGGTCCAGTCCCGAAGCATAATGAAAACAGATATATTTTATAAAAGCCTAGCTAAATTATCCGTTTTGAGTGATTAATTACATATGATACCCAGTCAGCTTGGGCTGAAGGATTTAAGGATTTATTTTGTTGTTGTTACGCATTTGCATGTTTCATTCCGGGTGCTCTGGGTTGTTGTGTTGCTCTGTCAACCATGACCTTTGCATGTACGCAGTGCAGTGATTAGCGGGTATTATTTCAGAAATTTGTTAGAAAAAAATTCCCCGGGTAACACTCGTTCCAATCGTTAAACAGGCTAATGTAGACAGGCACCTAAATTATCTTTCCTTTAAATCTACCGGCTTTACGGTCAACCAGCAGGCGATGCAAACGTGATCAGCTGGCTCCTGTCGACTTTTTTCTGTGCTGTGTTCAGTAAATAAATAAAACACAACATAAATTCAACATTTTTTTTTAAAGCTAAATATTCCTTCATCCCAAGCTGACTGCAAATCCTATTTGACAAAGCAAAACGCACACGTCAGCTGAATTTTATTAGTAGGCTAATTATCACTCTAATGTTATGCGAGGGATAACTTTTTGAGTGTTCCGGCTGCACTTTCGGTAACCATCTTCAGTGAAACAAAGCTAAATTAGGCTACACATTTATTTTGAATTACAATTTATATAGTTGTAGAAATGCAGCTGAAATATTCGAATTATATATTATCGCCCCTGCTGAGGGTGCTGCCCAAGGGCCAAATTTTGCGCTATCGCCCGAACAAAAGCAAGGGCGATAATGATTAGAACACCAGGGGCCCTGTTATCACAGGGCGATAACAGTTGTCAGAGGGCGATAACAGTTGTCAGCGGGCGATAACAGTTGTCAGCGGGCGATAACAGTTGTCAGCGGGGGATAACAGTTGTCAGCGGGGGATAACAGTTGTCAGCGGGCGATAACAGTTGTTGTTATCGCCCTCTGGAACTTTTTTTCTTTTAACATCAGGGCAATACCAGAAAATTATGGCACTGGGTAGGATAGGACTGATATCGTGGGACTGCACGGTGTACTGATGTTATTTAGATTTATCCATTGCGTAACATTTCAGAGGGATAATCTGCTGATCCCCCAAAATACGAAAATGTCATTTTTGTTTCTTTTATTGTAATCAATAACCCCCCCCCCCAGGAGTGGCTTTTGTTGTTTACCTGGGTTCTCGGGCATAAGTAGCTTCGTTTTTTAGCTCGTTGCTCGTCCAGTGTGCTCTCAAGTAAGCTAGCTCAAACAAACATGCCCGTTATTGTTAATAACAATGTTCGGCGTTATTCTGCTGCTTTTAAAGCTGTATGGACGCGTTGCACTGAGCGGCCATGTGGAACATGAAGTCTGCTAAGCTTTCCTAATCGATTTTGGTCTTCATGCTCCAAAATTAACGTTCATTCTCGCTCCAGTTTGAAACTGAAAAGAGATTGACGTCACAATCGTGCCGTGGCTATGGCGACAGCGGTGAGAAAATAGCTTCGCTGAATTAAAGCCAGGCTTCACCTTTCAGATTTTTCTTCCGGGTTCCAGGCATCCGTTTTCGTCGATATGGATCCGGAACGTGGAGCCAGGCCAAGGTCTGAACGTCCGGGGTGTTGGGCACATCAGATTCCGAAGTCTGGAAGGTGTCATAGAGTCAACGCGTTTGAGGAACACAGTATATATATGTGGGGCAGGAGAATAAAAAAGAGGGATTGACAGTTGTGTTTGGGAGGCAAAAGATATTTGAAGGGGGCGGATCATCTATTGACTGTCAGTTTAGTTCAGTTTATTTCTAACACATCAAAAAACAGGAGTGGGCGTGTAGCCCTCATGAGGAAGTACAGTAAAAAAAAAGGAAAAGAAACAACACAAAAATAAAAGTTGTACATTGAACCAGATTACGAAATTACAAGAACAGAGAGGACCACTGCTTTCACAGTTCACTAGAGGGAGTGGGGTTTAAAATAAATAAATAATGATTTGATCCATAATATCTTAAAAATGTATGAAAATACCTTTGGTCAATGTTTTGTGTCAATGTTTTAAACGCTCAGTCCGTAAATAAAAGCGTCATAATATATCAAAAGATCAACAAAGACTGGCCAATATTACATAGTTGAGAACAGTTACAATTGTTGACAAATAATGCTACAAAATAATTCAGGGAAGGCTCGGATGAATGTTCTGTGTTTTAGGTGTTTAAATCGTGGTGGAAGCTGTCAGGGAGCTGTTTTGCATAAAATGGAATAGAATATAATTTATTTACAGAAAAGCCATAAGATCATGGCAAAAATATAATGTTAACACTTGTTTGAATAAACATAATAAATAACATTAAAAAAACAGGAACAAAATAAAAATGACTGTTGAATATACAGTTCGCGGTGGCGAAATCAGCCTAGAAGCCCGGATTTCCCAAACATTCTCACATCTTTAAATTGTCTACTTTTCAACATCCTAAACATCCACTCTTTCTCAAACACTCATTGACTTACTGCAGGGGTCTTAAATCATTCAACTCACTACACTCGTACACAAAATGGCTCGAATCATCACTCGCCCTCCCACACATTGGTGTAGGCTACTAGGCGCAGAGGCGTTACTGGCCAAAATGTTTGGGGGTGGCAAGGTATTTACCTTTATTTATTTACCGACTGGCTGCTCATTTTTACCGGTTGTTTTGCAAGAACGAAAAACCGACTTTTTTTTAAGAAAAACTGACTGTCTCCAAGTAAACAAGACCAAAGGTTTCGATGGGATCCCAAAAATTTAATGTCTGACCCAGACAACTAGGTCTTGTCTTCGAAGGATCCAGTCTTCGCCAGGCTAGTCATCTGAGAAAATCAAGTTCAGATATACCTGTATAAACCATATCTATTTTGACAATACTTATCGAAACTTCCTGCTTTACTTCTGCCAAATTTCCAGTTTCGGCTGAAATCTGAGCGAACTACTTGTCCAGCCAAAAAAAGATAGTTCAGAAACGACTTCAGCGTATCTCCTTATCCCTATAAAGAACATCTAATCAACTTCAAATAAAACTTTAACTTATACAAAAAATCCGGTTTCAACCGGATTCCGGACGAACTATATGTCCGGGTAAACAATGATTGTCATATACAGATTCAGCGTCTCTTCTTACCGTTAAATCTACCATCTAATCAACTTCAAATACAAATTTTGCTTTTAACAAATTTTCTGGTTTCGGCCGGATTCCGGGCGAACTACTTGTCCGGCGAGAAAATGGTTTTCAACATCGTGTTCAGCATGTCTTCTCACCCCTAAACCGAATATCTAATCAACTTCAAATTAAACTTTTGCTTTTAACAAATTTTCCGGTTTTGGCCGGATTCCGGGTTAACTACTTGTCCGGCGGGAAAATGGTTTTCACCATCGTGTTCAGCATGTCTTCTTACCCCTAAATCGAACATCTACTCAACTTCAAATCAAACTTTTACTTTTAACAAACTTTCCGGTTTTGGCCGGATTCCGGGCGAACTGCTTGTCCGGCGACAAAATGGTTTTCACCATCGTGTTCGGCATGTCTTCTTACCCCGTAATCGACTATCACATTGGCTGTTTCAAAATATTTTGTTTGCCCCTTAATTTAAACCCCCTCCCCCACCCCTAAACGTAGGGCTACAGAGCCCATCTACGAACTCGACCTTACTCTTGACCCAAAGAATCCTCACACCAAGTTTCATCAAAATATCTCATTCCCTTCGAGAGTTATCGTGCTGACAGACGGACAGACGGACGGACGGACGGACGGACGGACAGACGGACAACTTTTGCGATGTCATAGGTATCCGTCACTAACGTTTTGGGATCCCAAAAATCGACTGTTTTTACGGAAAACCGTGGCGCTTCGCCCCGACTCGGTTATTTTTACCGACTGGCCGACAGCATTTGGGTCGGGGGGGGGGTGTCCCCCCTCACCCCCATACGTGACGCCCAGACTAGGCGTACTTTAAAACCATGTCCATTTTTTTTCCGGTAGCCACGAAATTCCCTGTGCCAAAGAGAAAGAGAGTTCTGTTAAGGCTTCGTTCACATTTTTTATCCGAAAATACGTATGCGAAATTCGCCTCATTATAGGTAAACCTTCATGCGATGTGTCAAAAGAGCCGGAGCGAAGAAGGAAATTCAGATCCGACTGCGAAAATCGGACTGTGTATACATGTACCAAAATCTATAGCTAGCGAAAGTCCAAACAAATGAATAAAATCATTTTTGACTACCAGTCATCGCATATGTCTACTGCTTTGTTTTTTCGAAGTTTACAGTTGATTGAGTTAATCGTTATTTGAAGAAACCGTTGTCCAAATGGGAAGTTTGTTAAAAAGATAATTGGAAAGTTGACTGCCATGCAGTGTTCGCGTCGCAGCGACTCAACCACTAATTGCGCGTTTTTTGCCTGGGGGAATGTGGCTTGGGAATGATTTGTAGAGGACTGAACACGGAGTGCGGAGGACCGCGAATGGTCAACCGCAAACCAACGCTATTGCCAGCTTTTCAAGCTGCCTTCTGACTATGATGCATTTTTGGGAAATACATGTCCAGCTTTTGTGTGTGGAAGAGATTTTGTATTGTTAATTACTGCACATTCCGCCGATGCAGTGAACTGAAAGAGTGTGTATGATCAGCTGGGCGTGTTTTCCGAGGACGTTCGGCTGAATGGTAATATTTTGGGTTGGCTATTGCATTTGGAAGTGGTCAGCGATGAGTTTGATTCTGATAGTGAGAATGTTTTTTGTCGCATGATTTTGCTTTGTGAAGTGTAAAGTTTGCCGCGTCACTACCAGGACGAGTGTGTCCAGCGTTGTGAAACCTGTTCCGGCATGTATTGACTACCCGTTGTTTTATAATAATAATAATAATATATTGCTAAAAAAGTCAGGCCACAAAGCCTCTACAAAATTCGCTTAAAACTGTTGAGTTTAAAAATTTCTTCCTGAAACATTCTGTCGATGTGACTCTTAAACATGTTGAGTGACTGGCAATTGGCCGTTTCCTCCGGGGCTATTCCAGTGAGCAGCTACACGATTCTTGAAACACCATTTCCCAATGTCCTTGTGGAATCTCTCAGCAGTGATTTTTAAGCTATGGCCACGAAGATCGTTCTGGTTGAAGATCAAAACATCTTCAGCATTCAGGTTGTCATACGTGCCATGGCACAGCTTGAAAGCCTCAATGTGGTCACCACGGTGGATAACACATTTTATGTGTTAACGGTTCATAATTTGTTTTTTTCCAGAGAGGCAGCTACGACAAGCAGCGGGCTTCCAGGGGTATCGGACTCCGGGTTCAACTCGGAAGCTAAGGACCAGTCGAGTGGCTCCACCTCGGCAGCTAGCCCCAGGTCGAGTAGGTGGTTGGATTCCCAGCAGACCCATCCGGCTATGGTACACGCTATCGCTCCTCATGGTCCTGAGCTGAAGCAGCAGCTTGAACGACTTCGAACTCGTATACGAAGGGAGGAGTTTCCCTCCCCACACCGATTACTCCGAAAATCCTCGACAGCTATTGATGAAAAGGATGAACTGTGGGTACTCCTCGACGCGATAGAGAATAAAGGAATCCAGATGAAACGTGATTTAGACTCCTTTTCTGGAAAGAGTGAAGCGTCGACACGGAATCCTTCGAGGAACAAGGATATATATCGTCTGAGTAGTTTGCACCATAGTGGGGATAGTTACGAGCGGGATAGGACTGGTGATCATCATACTGTGGCCAATGGTGTGATTGAGGCCCAGCCGAGCTACGACTCTAAACGGGATCTGATCGAACGGATTACGGATACCGAGGCTCGCCTACAGGCAGCTCTATTAGATCTCGAGTCAACGAAAAAGGATAGGGATTATTACTCATATACATACTCAAAAGCGGAGGCAGAGATAAACGCTCTAAGAAATACCAAGCTGAACGTCGAAAGTGATCTGCAGCAAACGCGGGAGCGTCTGACGAAGGCAGAGCAACAGGTGAAAGACGTACTGCAGAAGCTGAATGCCAAATCGGACGACTTGAGTGCTCTGAAGGAGAAGCTGAGTACACTCCAAAGTGAGGTGACGCTTCGGAAGCGTGTTGATGAGGTTTCAGTGACAGTGAATGGCTCCCCGATCTTCCCAAAGAAGCTAGTGCGTAGCTCTGCTCAGTTGAATCTTGCCGACCTTGTTTCTAGTCAGCCTGTTGAGGTGGAGGAAGTGAGACTGAGTGATGAGGAGGTACTAAGTGTTGTTAGGGAGCGGAACGTTGTGGATTTGCAGAGGAAACTTTTGAAGACGATGGTGGAGCTATCGGTAAGTTGCTTTTGTACTTCCCGCATAGTTGGGCTTAAAGTAGGGCTCTTGGCGCTCATTCTCAGCAACCAGCGCTCTTTCAAGCCAGCCTAGTATCCTTGTCAGTGTTTTATACCTGAGGAGACTGCTTCGCTTGAACTCTGATCCAGGTTTGGTAAATTTTCTTCCAGTTTTCCCCAAGTCAGTTACAGCATTTTATGGATTGAGATAATATTGCTGTAAGGCGAATTCACGTTCAGTATTAGGAGAGGTCACAAGTTTGCAGTCCAAGGAACGTGAGATTTTGCTGCTTAAATCTGCTGAATTTGTTATGTTGACCATGGTTTCGAAGAGTTTGGAAGCCTCTATAATGAACGTGCCATTGGGTATCCGTCGTCGTAAGTCAGCTGAGGGTTGTTCAGAGATGTTTCGGCCCATCTTGGCAAGGATCCTGTTCAGGCTGTACCTATAAGAATGAACCTGCAAAGTATTCGTCTCTGTTTTTTCCACAAGTATTTTGGTTGGGACCATCGAGCTTCCGGCTTAGGAATTCTCAAGGGATTGCCTACTCATTTTGGCGTACGCTAAGTGCCCATTGACGAAACCGCTTGCCACGTGTTAGAAGATCAAAATTAGTATATTTAGAAGCGTTGGAAGGTGCCAGCTGGTGGGGTGGACACCAAGTGCCAGGGAGTGGGTGTCCCCTTGATGACATCTTGAGGATTCTGACAGGACATCTTCTTGAGGATTCTGACTTCGTTTAGCAGATTGTCATGTTGCCTGCGACCATCGTATTACGGTACGGTAATTGGTAATAAATAACCGATAAGCTTACTAAAAAATTAGGCCTACTAGATAATTACCAAGTTCCATATTCTTCTAGAAGCCAAGTTCCTTATTCTCCTTGAGAGTTTCCAAGCCGAACGCAGCTATTTGATTTCCACGGTGTTCCTGATTGTTGAGCTCCACCTATTGACGCAGATGTGTGCTCCGTCTCCAACCTTGGGCAAAAAATACCTTACACGGAAATAGCCGATCCTGTAAAATCCATACTGAAAAAGATTACCAGTTACAGCTAGAAAATGCACCAAACACCCATGGGGACTACTGCCACGACATTAGCGCCAGTCACAGTACTTCTGATTTGTTTATTATCGTAAGTCTTTTGAAATACCATAGCGTTGAATGGTAACGAGTGTATGCTAGGGACTGTCGACTGGACCCCAGCTCTCGAAAGACGTACCCGTTCGTCACATTTAGCAGGGCTATAAACATCTACCTAGGATCGTATCGCTCTTGTCAATGGACAAGGTAGAAGGTAGCTAAAAGGATTTTGGCGTAGTGTCTTTCTGAGGTCCAACTGGTCCAAGATACTATGCTTCGTCACAGCTCTCTCTCCCGAGTTCCCAAGTGGGGTTCTTGACAGCAAGGTCGCCCCAGTGGCTTGACCGCTCATTCCTTAAAAGGGCCGGCGATAGAGAAGGGGTCGTAAAATGTTCCAAAAAATCGGCACTAGCCTGTAACACAGTGATCTAGGCCTGCATGCGGCACTGGAACGTACAATGATGAACTTGAAACGAGGAAATTAATTTAGGCCTATAGGCAGAAATGGGTCTACATAAACACCGGGGCAAAATGAAGATGAAGCTAGAGGTTCCTAGAATGTCACCGACTTCCTGGGAACAATAGGCCTAATAATAATAACAACATATTTATTATCCTACCCATTATACACTCATAAGACAAAAAAACGGAGTATAACAAAAAAAAAAGTAACTAACTATATACAAAAATACTAACGTAATAAATATTAAGCTATCTTCTAACCAGTTCACTAATAGCCTAATGGTCCAAATAGAAAAAATCAACACCTGCCAGTGCCCCCCTCACATAAAGTCTCCTGAAGTAGTACAGCGCAAGTAGCGATTTATTGTAGAAACATTATGCACATTCTTTATTTTGAAATATTGGACTTTATTGTTTTCCTTGTCTTGACTGCTCAGCGATAAACAATAAGTGAGTCAAGTGCTGGTTCAGACGGAAACGCTAGAATTTCATTTCAGCTGCAGTTTTCATTCTGCATTACTTTAGGAGCTGACGTCGCAAAAACACTGAAACCCCAGAAAGCTGCGTTAGCTCTGGCACGTCAAGGAGAATGAGGTAAATTGGCAATCGTCCAGTAGCAAAGAGGCATCGATATACTCGGCTAAGTTTGTTATAAATACGTAGATAGGACACACGCCTATCCCGCAATGTTAAACTTTCGGACAAATCTAAAATTCCAAAAGCCGAAAAACACGAAAAGTGGCGTTTCTCCATAAGCCGTAATGTTAATGTTCGGTATTGTAGCTTAGGCCTATGACGCCGGAAATTAGTTCCGACAGCGGCAACAGGTAGCCCCGAACCTCCGACAAAATGACAGTGGACAAAAAAAGTGACCTGACCCCGATCAGGACCAGGCCAGGGGGGGAAGTGGGGGTAGGTCAAAAACACCCGGGGAATCCCCTCAGGCACGCAAAACGAAAAACGTGTTTCCAAAGGGAAAATTGCGAAAGGAGACAAAATTCATTTGTCGCTGATAGGGTTTTCAGACACGGGGAATGCGAATACGGAGTTGGTTTTCGTCCCCGAATTTCCCTTGACCCTTCACGGTCCTAGGGTCTAGACCCTAAATAATGAAATTGCTGTATCGGCCAAGAAACACACGTTTTAGGGGTATTTCAAACATCCTGAATGCGAATATGACACTTTTTTTCACTTTCGACCTACCCCTGACCCGTTTCCCTAGGGTCTAGACCCTAAAAATGAAATTGCTGTATCAGCCAAGAAACACATGTTTTAGGGGTGTTTCAAACATTCTGAATCAGAATATGGCATTGTTTTTTACTTTAGACCTACCCCTGACCCGTTTCCCTAGGGTCTAGACCCTAAAAATGAAATTGCTGTATCAGCCAAGAAACACAAGTTTTAGGGGTATTTCAAACATTCTGAATTCGAAAATGACATTTTTTTCACTTTAGACCTACCCCTGACCCATTTCCCTAGGGTCGAGACCCTATAATAAATCAATTTGCCGTATTAGCCAAGAAACATACGTTTTAGGGGTATTTCAAACATTCTGAATCAGGAAATGGCATTGTTTTTTACTTTAGACCTACCCCTGACCCGTTTCCCTAGGGTCTAGACCCTAAAAATGAAATTGCTGTATCAGCCAAGAAACACATGTTTTAGGGGTATTTCAAACATTCTGAATCCGAAAATGACATTTTTTTTTCGCTTTAGACCTACCCCTGACCCATTTCCCTAGGGTCGAGACCCTAATAAATCAAATTGCCGTATTAGCCAAGAAACATACGTTTTAGGGGTATTTCGAACATTCTGGATCAGAAAATGACATTTTTTTTTTCACTTTGGACCTATCCCTGGCCCGTTTCCCTAGGGTCTAGACCCTAAAAATGAAATTGCTGTATAAGCCAAGAAAGACAAGTTTTAGGGGCATTTCGAACGTTCTGAATCCGAAAATGACACTTTTTTTTCACTTTAGACCTACCCCTGACCCATTTCCCTAGGGTCGAGACCCTAATAAATCAAATTGCCGTATTAGCCAAGAAACATACGTTTTAGGGGTATTTCGAACATTCTGGATCAGAAAATGACATTTTTTTTTCACTTTGGACCTCTCCCTGACCCATTTTCCTAGGGTCTAGACCCTAAAAATGAAATTGCTGTATAAGCCAAGAAACACAAGTTTTAGGGGCATTTCGAACGTTCTGAATCCGAAAATGACACTTTTTTCACTTTAGACCTCTCCCTGACCCATTTTCCTAGGGTCTAGACCCTAATAAAGAAATAATCGTTTCAGCCAAGATAAGCACGTTTAGGGGTATTTCAAACATTCTGAATCGGAAAATGACACTTATTCTACTGTAGACCTACATCTGACCCGTTTCCCTAGGGTAGACCCAACAAATAAAATTGCCGTTTTATTTCATTTCGAACATTCTGAATCAGAAAATGAAAATCTTTTTCACCTTAGACTACACCTGACCCGTTTCCCTTCGTTCTAGACCCTGAAAATTAAATTGTCAGATCAGACAACAGTCACACATTGTGGGGGTGTTTCGGACCTTCTAAGCTCGAAAGTTACATCATTTTCCATTTTAGGTGTACCCCTGACCCGTTTTCCTCGGATCTAGACTCGGACAATTGATTTTCCAATCCAAGCAGCAAGCACATATTCTAGGGGCTCGTTGGGTATTCTGAACTGGAAATGACATGTTTTCACCTTCCGTATCCCTAACCCTTTTTTCTGGTGTATAGAACCTAGAAGATTAATTTTTAATCACTTGTTTCATAACTGAGCCGCATTCAGTTTATTGCAATTTAGGATCTCAACCGAGAAAAAATCTACTGTAGCCTTACACAAAACATGAAAAAAAACACATTCGGTTCATAATTCAGCAGCTGTCAATTTCTCGTAGTTCAGTATCTCACACCAACAAAGCAATATATTACAACAACAAAAAATGAAAAAACACATCTTCACAAGTTACGAAATAAACAAGAGCGAAGAAGTTTCCTTCTGTTGTCTGATAGTCGTTTCCTTGCTTCGACGGTCAAAATCTCGCCAGTTTGCCTGAGTCGAAATACTATAAACATTCGCACTATCTTTCGAACAAGGAATTGTGAGTGGGCTAAATACCCAATCTCCATGCTATCCTTTTTCATGCTATCCTTCATGCTAAGATTTTCATTTTTTGATTCAGAATGTTCGAAATGAAATAAAACGGCAATTTTATTTGTTGGGTCTACTCTAGGGAAACGGGTCAGATGTAGGTCTACAGTAGAATAAGTGTCATTTTCTGATTCAGAATGTTCGAAATACCCCCAAAACGCGTGTTTCTTGGCTGAAATGGAAATTTAATTTGTAGGGTCTAGACCCTAGGGAAACGGGCCAGGGGTAGGTCGAAAGTGAAAACAAGTGTAACTTTCTGATTCAGAATGTTCGAAATACCCCCAAAACGCGTGTTTCTTGGCTGAAACGGTAATTTCTTTATTAGGGTTTAGACCCTAGGAAAATGGGTCAGGGAGAGGTCTAAAGTGAAAAAAGTGTCATTTTCGGATTCAGAACGTTCGAAATGCCCCTAAAACTTGTGTTTCTTGGCTTATACAGCAATTTCATTTTTAGGGTCTAGACCCTAGGGAAACGGGCCAGGGATAGGTCCAAAGTGAAAAAAATGTCATTTTCTGATCCAGAATGTTAGAAATGCCCCTAAAACGTATGTTTCTTGGCTAATACGGCAATTTGATTTATTAGGGTCTCGACCCTAGGGAAATGGGTCAGGGGTAGGTCTAAAGTGAAAAAAAAGTGTCATTTTCGGATTCAGAACGTTCGAAATGCCCCTAAAACTTGTGTTTCTTGGCTTATACAGCAATTTCATTTTTAGGGTCTAGACCCTAGGGAAACGGGCCAGGGATAGGTCCAAAGTGAACAAAAAAATGTCATTTTCTGATCCAGAATGTTCGAAATGCCCCTAAAACGTATGTTTATTGGCTAATACGGCAATTTGATTTATTAGGGTCTCGACCCTAGGGAAATGGGTCAGGGGTAGGTCTAAAGTGAAAAAAAATGTCATTTTCGGATTCAGAATGTTTGAAATACCCCTAAAACATGTGTTTCTTGGCTGATACAGCAATTTCATTTTTAGGGTCTAGACCCTAGGGAAACGGGTCAGGGGTAGGTCTAAAGTAAAAAACAATGCCATTTTCTGATTCAGAATGTTTGAAATACCCCTAAAACGTATGTTTCTTGGCTAATACGGCAATTTGATTTATTAGGGTCTCGACCCTAGGGAAATGGGTCAGGGGTAGGTCTAAAGTGAAAAAAAATGTCATTTTCGAATTCAGAATGTTTGAAATACCCCTAAAACTTGTGTTTCTTGGCTGATACAGCAATTTCATTTTTAGGGTCTAGACCCTAGGGAAACGGGTCAGGGGTAGTTCTAAAGTAAAAAACAATGCCATTTTCTGATCCAGAATGTTTGAAATACCCCTAAAACATGTGTTTCTTGGCTGATACAGCAATTTCATTTTTAGGGTCTAGACCCTAGGGAAACGGGTCAGGGGTAGGTCGAAAGTGAAAAAAAGTGTCATTTTCGCATTCAGGATGTTTGAAATACCCCTAAAACGTGTGTTTCTTGGCCGATACAGCAATTTCATTATTTAGGGTCTAGACCCTAGGACCGTGAAGGGTCAAGGGAAATTCGGGGACGAAAACCAACTCCGTATTCGCATTCCCCGTGTCTGAAAACCCTATCAGCGACAAATGAATTTTGTCTCCTTTCGCAATTTTCCCTTTGGAAACCCGTTTTTCGTTTTGCGTGCCTGAGGGGATTCCCCGGGTGTTTTTGACCTACCCCCACTCCCCCCCCTGGCCTGGTCCTGATCGGGGTCAGGTCACTTTTTGTGTCCACTGTCATTTTGTCGGAGGTTCGGGGCTACCTGTTGCCGCTGTCGGAACTAATTTCCGGCGTCATAGGCCTAAGCTACAATACCGAACATTAACATTACGGCTTATGGAGAAACGCCACTTTTCGTGTTTTTCGGCTTTTGGAATTTTAGATTTGTCCGAAAGGGATAGGCGTGTGTCCTATCTAGGTATTTATAACAAACTTAGCCGAGTATATCGATGCAAAGAGGTCGTTCATCTGAACCAGTGTTATTAATTCTGTGTCATTAGGGGAAATGACCTAGACTGTAATTAATTCTAAATTAGATAGAAGATTGTCTCAGGGGCATGTTCCAGTAGGCCTGTAGAAGAGTAAAAATGTTCGGGAAGGAAGGTAGACTGGACTTTATCAAAGGTCGAAAACTTGATTTGGTTTTATAACCTTAAAATCTTTTCAACTCTGTTTGATCTCCCGGCACTTTCCTAAACGGCTGCCTGGGATTGGCTCGTTTGACGTGACTAAAACCATGATTCAGTGTCCTCGTGTTGCAAAAGCCAGTTCACGACGAAACAGAGAATTCCATTCCTCGTGTGACTCAATATTATCAAAGTCACCTGAAAAGATCAGAGCTTTGACTCGAACTAGAAAATTAAATGGGCTAGTAGGATGCGAGACTTTTACTGTTTGCTTTTGTCTTATTTTTGAATCCCTCTGTAACGTGTATGTGGTATTCCTGTCAGGTCTAGGCCATGGCTTAGTATTTATAAATAAAATAATATGGTAAACTTTTATTTCCTGGTTAGCTCATGTAAATAAATAAATAAATACAATATAACAACATTTTATTTCATCAGTGGGTCGTCTAAATAACCCGCTTGAAACTTAATATTTGTTGGAACTTGGTGGCTAGGTTGGAACACTAATTTTGTACCGTGTGCTAATAGCCCAAGTCCGATAGCGAGCTGATAATAAATCAGCTGTGCTAACTGAAGCACGATAATCGAGTCTGTCCTGAATTCGGTTTCTCCTGGCCTGGTTATTAATTAAGACTGATCCGAAATCGCAAATCTTGGGGAACATAAAAAGATTTAACGGTTTTCATGTTTCGGTCGTGCAGCTCATTACCATTATTTTAGCGGATTGGGAAAAGCTTCAATTCAATTCAATTCACTTTATTTTTCCAAAAAATTCTTCCTTAAGAAAAATAGCATCGGAAATGTCACATAGTCACACATATACACTAATGTGCGGGTACATATCATTTTTTGTTAATTTACATAATACTTTGTACAATTCAAACACTGTTTAGTTTCACAAAAGCTTTCATCACAAAATGATACAACACATATAATATATACAATTTACTCGTGTTAAAATGTCAATTGGTCAATTCAATCAGAATTTTTCGCGAGATCTTTGTGGTACAAGGGAACAATGGTAATGTCAAAAATAAAAGCTAGGATTTTCAACCATAAATAAAACAATGCATGAGTTAAAAAGCAGTAAAGTATTTAAAATCAAACTGAGTTAAAATGATAGGTAAAATATGGACTGAATGATTTCGAATAACGTTCGGATGTGTGAGTCGGAGGAAGCTTCAGCTGTTGTTTTCCGGTGAGCTTCACTGCTAGTCTTGTCTTTCGGACAGATGGTTCATCAGTGAAACTGGGCAGGAGGTCTCGATGATTTTCCGAGTTCAAGATTTGCCTTCCGAAGTCCATGACTAGTTTGTGCCGTCTTTCTTTCAGTGTTTGGAGATTCAGGACTTCTAGGCTCACTGTGTAGTCAATATAATCTGCACCGAGGATTATCCTACAGGCACGTTTCTGGATATTCTCAATGCACCCAATTTGCTGGTCTGTAAGTGAACTGTGCCAGACTGGGCATGCGTATTCAACGGCCGGTCTTACATAAGTTTTAAAACATGTAAGAAGTGATTGTCTGCTCAAGCCGAATCTTCGTAAATAGGAGAATGATTTTAGCAAACCAGCTGCCTTTGACTCAATGCTGGCAATATGAGTGTTCCAGCGTAGGTCGTCATCGAAATGTACACCGAGTATTTTCACGGAGTGTGCGCATTTAAGGTAGTCTGTCGGTAGATCAGGTACGGTTTGTTTGAGGAAGTTTACTCTAAAAAGGGTGCTCTTCTCTTCGCTGACCATAAGTTTTACCTGGTCGGCCTCAGCTTTAAGCTGTGTCAGCAGCGTCTTCACTGGTTCGGCAGGGTTGTCATCAGGAAGGAACCGTAGTAGGGACATGGTAAGGTCGTCAGCAAATTTTGCAGTTTCTCTGGACAGCTTAGCGATGGGAAGAATTGTTTCGCGTGTGAGCTGTGGGGGACTTATTTACTGTTTGATACAGACACGCGTTAAAGCTCTGGGATTCTGAATTTCAAATTCGGGTACTAGCAGTTGAGTCCGGAAAATCTTGTTAAAAGCGTGGTGCATGCGTATTCCATCAGACTTGTGCTTAGCCGAATTGCAGTATTATGTTAAAGGAGTTAGATCGGAAGCATTCTACCATTGACAATCTAGATCAGTGATTCCCAACCGGTGTAGGATACGCGTACCTAAAGGGGTACGAGAGGCCCTCGCAAGGCGAAGGTTCGAAAACCAAGCTAGTCACAGCTTAAATACTTCGCCTCAGTCGTTTTTGAGTCCCCTAACTCAGCTTCAGTATTGCCCTCAAATGAGATACCCCATCGTACGCAGTTTCAGATTTACGTGCCTTATCATTGATGACAATAGCCTAAATATCCTTTATGACGTTCTGATCGTTGTAAATATTTTTTTTTAAGTAAAAGTAACAATTCGTCAAAACGGGATAGGGAACATTTTTGAACCTTGATTAGGGGTTGGCAACCTTTCTGAAACTTGAGTAGGGGTAGCTACGCGCTACGGAAAAAGGTTGAGAACCACTGGTCTAGACCGGGACTCGGTAACTTGCGACCGGGACTCGGTAACGAGCGTCGTAGCATCTAGTGACACGATTCGGAAGAATCCTTATGGGCAAGCTCAAAGTAGACCTTAAAGGACCCCTCTCACTATTTACTGTTTATGTTATAATATTCTAAAGTATTTGAATGCCCTAAAACCAGGCTTTGCTTTTAACAGATAACCCATGGCTGTGGCTGTTTTTAGGAAGCCTTTCTCAATGCCCAGTGACTTCTTGCATAAACACGGACAAATTTAGATAACAGTTTAAGTACAGTAGTGTTCACAGTAATCATTCCTTTCCATTGGTACGGTAGCCTACATGGACCTCGACATGGTCCTTAAATTGTGGTTCGAGCCCCTTATCCTCCTGTGAGGCGAGCGTGGTGAGCACCGTTGGAGTAAGCGAAATCGGGCGAAAGAAAAGCCATTAACTGATTTGTAGAAGAACTTACGTCCTGTTGTAACCTAGGATGTCCTCCAAGGAACATCGAAACTGCCGATTTATGTGAATGGAATGATAGCCTACCCTTGGCTTTCAAATGCCGGTGATCGAATTGAAGTGCACTGTAACACTGCTAACTTTAAAATAATACATCAAAATGGCAATTAGGACCCGAAGACGTATGTTTTTTGGATGGATTACAAGACCAGTTTAGATAAGATGAATCTGTCCGACTGAAGAAAATGTCTTTGCTAGCATTGCAATTAGCTCACGTGTTGGCATGAAGTATGTTATGTTTCTTCTTCGTCTAATCCGGTCGTTGCCCTAAAATTGCCTTGTAATTTTTTTAATTAATTTCGTGCCGATCGTAATACGCGTCCATGGGAAACGATTCTTTGAAAGCCAGTGTGATGATCGCGCAAAATCCTCTGTGGCTGCGATGTTCATCGTCTCCTTTGACTCTGTAAACTTCAGCCACTAGAATTCTCTTTAAGTTTCATCGTCACCGGTACAGGTCAAGTTCGCGGTGGGGAGGGGGCTTCAGATTAAGGGTAGACTTTTTTCTTGTAAGCTAATATGACAGTCGATTTAGAGGTAAGGACGCACGCTGAATCCGTATCTTGAATTTATATTCTCGCCGTACAAGTAGTTAGCTTCCGGTAGATTCCGGCAAGAACCGCAAATTCGCGAAGAAATAAAAGTTTGCGCTAAAATTGATTAAAGAGTCGATCTATGGGTAAGAATATAAGCTGAACCCATATCTGAACCTTTTTCCTTGCCGGACAAGCAGTTTACCGGAACCCGGCCAACTCCGGAAATTTGGTTGAAGTAAAAGTGTTTATTAATTCGATCGGAGATTCACTATAGGCTTAAAGTTTAACCGAAAAGGACTGGGATAGGACAATCTAGTTACCCATCACTTATTCACTTAAATTGGCTTGAACACCCGCTGAAAATGCGTTACTTGGTTGTTTCGCTATTCAGGAATAATCGATTTTCAAATAGTGGAATTTCCGTGTGATTTGTGGTACCTCTAATTTGTTATATGCCTTACAAGAAAGATTTATGACTTTTTTTTGTTCAGGCACTAAGCAATCTTCACCAATATCGCCACTGCCCACTGAAAAGCCTTGTTTGTGTTTAGATACAAATTTCCCGCGTCATAGTAGAATTTTCGCTGTGGGGCGGCCGCAGATATTCTGAACGTCATAACTAGAGCAGATAATGGAAAACAAAAAAATCCCTTTGCAGAATCCAGATAATTCAGTGTATTCAACTAAATGACACAAAAATAAGTTGGCTTTTCATTTAAACTTTAAGGTATGGGTAAAAATACACGCTGAATTCATTTCTTGACAAGTAGTTTGCCCGGAATCCGGCCAAACACGGAAATTTGTGAGAAGTAAATTGTTAGTCTGAAGAGTGTCGAAGTAGAGGTAGGGAAACAAGCTGGATTGGTATCTTCGCTCGTGTCCCCAGCGCAGAGCAAAATAACACTAGGGAGTAGCGCCAAGACCTATCCATTCCATGCTTCCCAAACGGGCCATAGTCGTAGCGCCGCCCATTACGCTTGCGGAATTTAAAGCGAGAAAAACTTGCGGATTTAGAAATTTCTGCACACGTCTTGGAAACTGGAGAGGTTGTATCTTTATTTTGCTGTGTTCAGAATATGAAGTTATTGGAGCCAGCGCAGGTGCACGACTGATTGAGTTTGAGTAGTGACGTTCAGTAGCGCTAGTGGTGCTAGTGTCGCTGCTATTCGAGTGTGTGTCACTTTTTTCAAGTCTTGGCGCTACTCTCTAGTGTTATTTTGCTCTGCCCAAGCGAGTTGTTTTGGTACTGTACGTAGCTGAAGATGCTGCCCCGCACAGTTCACAGATCCTAATCAGACTTGAATCCTCAGGACTCGCTGATACCAAGAATTTGAACTGCGACTTCAGACATTCAGTTGTCCAGGTGTGGGCGTTGACTTTGCTTCCTCGCTAAATTGTTGCGTTTTGACGAACTCCAAAAAGCGTGAAAATGCTCAAGGTTCGTCTGACGATTGAACGTCTTCTTGGTTTTCTCTGGTATTGTTTCAGAAGAAAATTGTACTGTCGTTTCTCTGTTTAATTGATGGAAACTTGCTCGCTCGTCCTTGCTGTTATTCTTGTGTTTCACCGCGTCTCAGACAGTTACTTTATTTCTAGGTACTGAAAGGCCGATTAAAAGAGAAGTCGAAAAGCGAATCTTTGTTGCTGGAGCCCGGTGAAGTCGACGATAATCAAAGATCTGCCGAGGAACTGGTCAAGCTAAAGGATGAGAACGACGAGCTCAAATTTCAGGTATGCTTTAGGTCTATTGTTTGTCGTCGTCTTTAAGGCACTCGTCGAAGTAGATATAGTTCCTTTTCGTTTCAATTATTTGATACTAAAATTTGATAGGAGAAATTACATTAATAGAACAAAGAAAATACACACGTTCAGCAAATATTGCGCCCCTAGAAGCTAGGCTTATGAGAGGCTTAGTTGATCACTGCGATAACTTTCCAATCGAGGGGTTGTCCACTCTTAATTTTAGTATACAGCAAGTGCCCGGTGCCGCGGTGCCCGGCCGTTGCCGGCACCGGTTGCCACGTGTTAAAACATGAAAATAAGCATTTTTAGAAGCATTTGAAAGATGAATCGCCTAATTTATGGCCGACACCGGTGCCGGCACCGCCCATTTCAGTTGGTGCCGGTAAAGGGTGTACAGCAGGTGCCCGGGAGTGTGTAACCCCTCGCTTCCAATCGCGTGGAGTAATAATTCGAATGATTCAACGGAAAATAAAGAACCGAACGGACGGAACGAGGACAAGACCAAAAAAAGGAAAAAACAGATTCGGATATTCTAACATATGCGACTCTTTTGGAGCGCCGCGAGGTTTCGTAAAGGTTATATCTCCGTCCTGGCTGTTTTCAGGCTCACTTGGCACCCGTGGCTTCGTTAAGAAACACGGCAAAACCTGCCTAACCGGTATTTCTGACCAGTAATCTCCTCGGAAGCAATGATCGGAAACCTGATCCGCATCGAAACAAGACCAAAGGTGTCGATGGGATCCCAAAAATCTAATATATGATGTTGATAGATCAAAACAGATCAAAACAGATCAAAGTTTCAAGTTTCAAGCCCCTCGCGAATGCCTTCTAGCAACCGACTCTTACTTCCAAGTCCTTCTCCCCGTGATAGACATGGTACCGTATCGTTCTTACCATGAAATACACTGGCAAAAAATAAAGGGTATACCAACTAGCAAAAGTTGGCAACCCCTCATCACCAAAGATTCTAGCAACCGATTCTTACTTACGAGTCCATGTCCTCGTGATAGACGTGGTACCAAATTGTTCGTACCATATAAAGCACAGGAAACAAATTGTAGGTACACCAAGTAGACAAAACTGCTAACCCCTCATTGCCGAAGATGATTATGGTCTAACAGCCTATTATCAGACCATGAAACCATTAGAAATCCCCTACTTGTCTCACAATTGGGATCGGTCTATTTTTGGTTTCAGTGTTCACCCTTCTACTGAAGCTGTCAATCCTTCTAAACTTTCCAACAATTGGGATCGGTCTATTTTTGGTTTCAGTGTTCACCCTTCTACTGAAGTTGTCAATCCTTCTAAACTTTCCAACTGTTATATAGCCCGCAACTACCTTCTCTTTTACCAACCCCACATACCAACCCCTTCGACCTTCGAAAACAACTAGCTCTTAGGTTCATTGAGTACGCGTTCTGCGCAGACCTATACTAATATGCAGAGCTTATATACTATTTTGAAGAAAAGGGGTAGCCGAAAATTGGTCGACACATTTTGTGTCCGGTTTTGGCCGGATTCCGGGCGAACTACTTGTCCGGCAAGAAAATGGTTTTCACCATCGTGTTCAGCATGTCTTCTTACCCCTAAATCGAACATCTAATCAAATTCAAATAAAACTTTTAGTTTTAACAAACTTTCCGGTTTCGGCCAGATTCCGGGCGAACTACTTGTCCGGCGAGAAAATGGTTTTCACCATCGTGTTCAGCATGTCTTCTTACCCCATAATCGACTATCACATTAGCTGTTTCAAAATATTTTGTTTGCCCCTTAATTTGAAACCCCTCCCCCACCCTCAAATATAGAGCTACAGAGCCCATCTTCGAACTTGACTTGTACTTTGACCCAAAGGATCCTCCCACCAAGTTTCATCAAAATATCACAATCCCTTCGAGAGTTATCGTGCGTACAGACGGACGGACGGACGGACGGACGGACGGACAGACGGACGGACAACTTTTGCGATGTCATAGGTATCCGTCACTAACGTTTTGGGATCCCAAAAAGCCAAACCCGGCAAATAAAAAACAGCGTAGGGCCATTAGGGCGGATACGAAATATATTGGGAGTTCAAATCTCAGAAATTAGTATGGATGGAACGATTAGGGTCAAAGAGTGAAGCAGTAATATGGGTAACACGGTTTCTTTTTAGCACAGCTTCGTGGCAGGCCCGTCTGCACTTATTTGGCATTGCCATTGCCTATTTTTATAATATTACGGCGCAGTAAACGGATTGATTGATTGATTATCAAAGTCCGTATCCATTACCCATCTGCACTTATCGAAGTACCAGCGGAATTAGAAGAAAGCTTAAAGCACAACTCTTACTAGAAATAATCTTTTCCCTATGAAATGGATCAGGAAAAAACATTTTCGAAAATACCATTACTTTCCATCTGAAATTAGCGATTTTCTTGTTAGCGCCTGTCGACTATGTCCAGCCTTCATGCTCCCCGACGCGGCTTTTGGACGCAAAACATTTGAAAACTGATCGCGCCGTGGTTAAAAAGTGTGAAAACTAAGCAAATAAAAGAAGTAATAAACAAAAGCTTCTCAGATCCTTATGTGTGAAAGAGTTGTCAGCAGATGTTGATGATCCCGGCAAACGTTTCGTTGTGTAACGGGCAAAACTCGGCAAGGCAAAAAAAGCGCTAAAATTTCGTAGGCACAAAACGAAACAATGGAGAAAGGTGGGGATTTTAGAAGCTTATAATTCTGTATGGGAGCTTGATATGTTATAAAAAGCAGAATAAGCAAGAGGGGTCCTTTAAAGGACCTCTTGCGTATTCTGCCTTTCATATTATCCCTATGGGATTATAAGATTCGGAGATACTCGCCTATCGTCATGTTTCGTTTTGTACCTACTGTTTTTTAGCGCTTTTTCGGCCTAGTCGAGTTCTGACAGTCACGTAACGCAAACTTCGTCTAAAGCTTCAAGGTCTGTCAACGACTCTTTCACAAATAATGGCATGAGAACTTTCAAGTATTATTTTTGATTTTGAAAGACATGGTAGACCATCAGGTGTACCTTCTGTTTTGCACTTATTTTGTTTTGCTTGGTTTTCCCACTTTTTAACCAAGGTGCGTTCAGTGGAAAGTAGTAGTTTTTTTTAAAACGATATTTTGAGCCATTTTATCATGAAAAGAGATTTTTAAAAGGTATCTTCCACAGCCATTTTATCATATTATCATGAAAAGAGATTCTTAAAAGGTATCTTCCACAGCGCATGTGCCGAATTTCACCTTTACGTCAAACAAAGAGTTGTGCTTTAAGACTCTAATTCCTGCACGCATTAAACGCGTTTGACCAATTTTGTTACATCCGTCTTTACAGCCATCCATCAGTTCGAAACTTTTTACTACATTTGTCTTTCAGTTCAGAAATAAATCGGTCACTGCATCCACCTGTCAGTTTGGACACCCGTCAGTTTACCCACACTGTCAATCCGCGTCTGACCGATTGGCGTAGATATTATGGCATTTAACCACGCCAGATTTTCGGATGAGAAATACTTAGTTTGTACCATGGTATTTTTTGCCATTATTTTATTTATCTCCGCCAGAATCGGCGAGTAAAATACAACGGAGAATTAACACAAGCAGAGTGTACATTTTCACAAACGTTCGTAAATGTGTAATATATCAGCTTAGAAATACTCCAATAATCTTAACCAAACATCAGTTTAACAACATTAGTTTACTATCTTGTTCTGAAATATATATTAATACAAATAAAGATAAGTTGTGTCTAAAAGAAGTGAACAGGCTTTTGCGTTTGAATTCTTCTTTACCTGATAAATAAATAATAAATAAATAAACTCTTTATTTCCATAATAGCACGTGGCTAGCGGCGGACGATAAATCCGGTCTTCACCTCCCGGAACTTCCGGAATCTGGGCTTCCAGATTATTCTTTGACGTCTTCTGTAAATTGCATCTGGAATATGAACCGGTCCGAAAGTATATCGAAATAATCCGAAAAAACGGGCTTTTGAACTTCCAGATTTCCGGAATTTTTAAGTATCGCAGAAGAAATTCAAAAGAAATCTCGGAATCCCAAAAGAATTCCGGAAGGGAAAGACTCACCTTTACACTTGTCAAACTTTCATATGTTGCTCGTTCCCCACTTCTGTATTGGACGGCATAGAAACTTTTCAGAAAGGAAATAAAACATATGAATGCTTGTTCTCTGACCAAAGGGGCACAGTTACTGTGTGGTAGGACCATTAGTGTTTCTCGAGCCGATTTTTTCCATCTTGATTAGTTCCGGTCGTGATTTGTTCAAACAGAAGTGATGATCATGCTGAACAGCCTAGCAGCAATTCCAATCAGCGACCTCCATGACCGGGGTTTTCTATCCGTACCGCAGACAGGTAACCTTCAACATCGCTCCACCTTACAGGTTTTCCTTAATCTCCCTTATTATTCAGAGTGGACAAAACTTCCATACCTTCTGAAACATTTTTACCTCAAAACACTGCAGGAGCGCAGAAAGGAACTAAGCCCCGACTTCGGTTCAGCCATGATATCTCATACTCTTCCTATCAAAAGGTGAAAAATGACTAAAACGAATTAGGGTACACAAACTCTGTCCTATAACTACAAAACTCGTCGTCAAAAGTTTATTCCAGAATTCGTACAACTTTTTAACGAAGCATGATAGATTTGTAAGTGTAGACACAGATATTGTAAATATTTTTGTTGACAATAATCGCAAATTTGGTTGTGTAACCATGAAAGTCGACTTGTAAAACAAACTTTTTATCTATCTAAAACTAATTAATTCACTAATCGTGTTTTTTTTTCAGCTTGAAGAGCAGAAAATCGAGCTAGAGGGTACAAAGGCACAGCTTCGAGTCAGTCGCCAGTTGTCAATCAAACAGAAGCGACCAGTCTCAGTCGCCGTCGCCGCGGTTCAAACGGAACACCAGCAGCTCTCACGCGTCTACACCCAAACTTCCATGTCGCTTGGTGACCTGGTCGACTTTGGAACGCAGACAAGCAACGCAACCTCCAGCCCGCCACCTAGCATTGGGAATCTTTTATCTCCTCTCACGAGTCCAGGGCTGGCGTCGGAAACTGCCAAACTGCCAAGCCGGATCCCGACCCCGATAAAGTCGCGGACGTCTAGCCTGATCCGAACGCGGGGGGATAGCTCGATCGGGAGCCTGACTTCGATGGGATCAAAAGGTGACAAGAGGCTGAGCAGTTGGAAGTTGGACTTGCAGAAAGGAAGTCTTGAAGGCAGGAAAGAAAAGGTTAGGATTCAGTTCAGTTAAAATTTAATTCTGTTCAGTTCAGACGTCTAGCTTGATCCGCGCGGGGGGATAGCTCGATCGGGAGTCTGACTTCGATGGGATCAAGAGGTGACAAGAGGCTGAATAGTTGGAAGTTGGACTTGCAGAAAGGAAGTCTTGAAGGCAGGAAAGAAAAGGTTAGAAGATTAAATATTCTATTCAACTAAAATTTGATTCAATTAAGTTTTATTGCAACACCGATTACCGACCGGCCGAATAGCAGGTGGTAAAGTCAAACATAAATTAAAGACTAGGTTAAAGACTGTTTTCCAGTTCGGGTCATCTTTTTTAAATATCCCGCTTGAATGAAATAATGAGCATATTTATTGGTTCTTTTCACTTTAGAATCCGATTCTGGCGTTCCCACGGATTCGTTTTACGAAAAGCAGAGCGAAAATTCGCCACGGGAAAGAACTCAGGGTAGGCCTAAAGTAGCAGCCGAGTTCGTTGGTGAATTTAACATTGGAGTACGAGACGGGTTCGTTAGTCAATCATTACCAGTGTAGTTTAAGCCAAGCTGACGTATCATAATGATAACAGCATATTTGTACATTATATCCGAGGGGTTAGGTATAGGGCGGTTATGGGAGGAAAAAATCCACACTATTAATCGTATACACACGCCACATACCCACTTTATTAATCGTATACCATGTCAAGATAATGTGAAAGCGTAACGTTCCTTCGTGTTACACTGTCAGAAGTTTCATAATCGATAACACAAGGATGCGAAGTTTCAACAGATAACACTTGGGGTGTTATCTGTTATGATTTTGCAAAGGCTATGCATTGAACGTTATGTATAACAATAATTGCAAAGAAGAGCCGAAAAAGAAGAGCCGAAGTGTTATTTGTTGGACTGCGCATCCTTGGGCTATCTATTACGACAATTCGTTCAGTGCAGTAAATGTGACACGGCCTAGCTCCGCACGGTTGGCTTTGAAATTATTTGCGCGTATAAATCTAAAAACTGTATTTACTGGAGAAAAGTAGGCAATCAATGAAGCATCAATTTATTGCCTCAAGCCATATAGGTATCACTCAAAATACTTTTACAAATGTACTAACGGGGGGGGGATAAGGTAAGGGGGTGGATTCAGAAGGCCCTCTGTAGCTCAGTGATAGAACGATGGCCTAGAAAGCAAACGTTCTGGGTTCAAATCCCGGCTAGGGAGCACTTTTGTTTATCAGTTCACTGATTAGTCGATCAATCAGTCAATCATTTATTTATACCAAATTATCCATTGGAGAGCATAGGCTGACGACAAGATAATCATACACTACACAAGAAGCAATTAGAACAATTATATACATTTGATTTGTCAAATAAATGGTAATGGGGTGGTTGACGAAATTCAAAAAGGATTGCTTGTTCCATTTTTCACGTCGCTTCACTTCTCCAGGTATCATCTAGACTCGACGGAAGCTTGCGACTGGAAAAGCCAGACCCCCGACAGGCCGACAAGAAACTGAAAAAGAGGGCCCCCTCCGGCGAACGCGGCGGAGGAAAAAATCCATCATCCAACGATGGGAAGGTACGCCCTAAACAGTCCTTCTGGGGGAGCCTCTGGCGTTTGGTGGATAATAACCCATAGGCATCCCACCTCGTAGGTTGTAAGTTTAGTTCAGGTTCTATGCCTGTCTGTAGTGGTGCTGTTTCACTAACACCATCTCACTTGCACGGCCATTGGGGGTTCACTGGGATTTCTCTGCCTTGGGCACTTCGCTTTCTAACTTTAAAGGACACTTCGCACGAGGGGTCGACGACTCTCATTTTTTATGTACACCATTCCGGAATAACGGAATAAACCTGACCATTCCGGATTATTCCTGGCCATTCCGGATTATTCCTAACCGTTCCATATCCTCCCATTCTTTATCGAGTTTGGTAATTCACCAACTTTTGTTTAGTCCGCATTTTATTTCACCCCATCCGGTCTGTCCTGCGGCGAACGAGGGGTCGACGACTCTCATTTTTGGTGGACACAATCCCGAAATAATGGAATAATCCTGACCATTCCTCATTATTCCTGACCATTCCGAATTATTCCGACGGGACGTGTAGCCTATACCATTCCGGGAGAGTCGTCGATCCTTGACTTCGCACTATTTACTGTTTTGTTCGAATATTCTAAAATAGTTGAGTACTTTAAAACTGGGCTTTGCTTTTAACAGATTTATTTGAGAGAGAGAAAAATTTAATATATAATGAAAAAAAAAAAATCAATATCCTAACAGACCTGCCACGTGAAAATCTATAGGCTACAGATTTGTTTGTGGCAGGACTCAGTAATTTAATCACTTAACATAATTATATTTGGAACAAAAAAGAAGAGGGGAAAAAAGGGGATTTTTTTTTTTGAGGCCTCCAGGCCTGTTGACAAATAGCAAAATTACGAAGAACATAACAAGTTTTCTCACGGACACTCGTCGGGAGTATGAAATGCATTGAGAATAGCGAAACACATAAATCAGTATTGTGTCGTTGGGGTGGGGGGGGGGGGGGGCAGAGTTCACTGGATGAAATTTGGGCCTCCGAGTTTAAGAATGGATGGAGCGATTACGGCTGTGGTTAGTATTAGTAGGTATTAAAGGCACGACGGGTCCTTTTTTTCCAACAGTTCGCGATTTCAGAGGATATTAAGTTGGTGCTGATCATACGCACAAGGACATTTGTCATCTTTCTTCGTGATCGTGTTCGCTCAGATTGACTGTAATGCCCAATTTAAGGAGGGGGAGGTGTTTTTTTTTCAGGATCTTTTGCTTCTTTTTTCAGTGTTTAAGCAACGAATATCTCATCGAATGACAAGGCTCCTGATTTATTGGTATTTCCAAAGTTCGGAGCCCTGTCTTATGAGATGTCTCCTCTTGTAAGTGCTCACGATTTCGGAATCTAATAAGTCGTTTGTTTTCACACTCGCAAGGGCATGTGATGGTCTTCTCACGAACAGTCGTCGGGAGCATGAAACGCATCGAAATAGCGAAACACAGAAAATGTGAAAATTACAAAAAAATCTCACGCGTAAGGGCATTTTTCTTCATCTTATTTCGTGATGTGTTCGCTCTCTACGAGCTTGCAAACCAAGGACAGTGAACTAATTTCAGTAAGGTTTAATGGAATTATCACACAAGACCATTCTAATGATCTCTTAAAAATCCACTTAGCTATGGCATATAAAGTTACTAAAAACGAGGAAAATCATTTTGTATAAGTCTTTTTTATACTTTACATACAAACATTTTATACAGTCATTTTTTTACATTTTATATCATATTTATACATGCATCCTTGTGCTGGATCAGAGCAAACTAACTCTAGAGAGTACCGCGCAAACTTTGGAAAAGTGACACAGAGTCAATCGCAGCGACACCAGCTCCGCTAGCGGGACTGGACGTCCCTACTAAAACTCAATCATTCGTGCACCAGTGCTGGCTTCAATAACTTAAGATTCTGAACACAGCAAAAAAAAGATACAACCTCCCCTGTTTCTTCGATGTGTGCAGACAACATCTTAGCTTTACTGGAAATTTCTAAGCCCGCAAGTTTGTCTGGCTTTAAATGCCTCAAGTGTGGTGGGCGACGCTACAAGTATGGCCCGATTGCGAAGCATAGAAAGCATAGGTCTTGGCGTTACTCCTTAGTGTTATTTTGCTCTGTGCTGGATGCTATCAAACTTCTGACGCATATCCTTATATACCCTGACGAAACAGTTGTTGTTTAAACTGCAACGGTTTTAACATCGAAGTGGACGAAAGAAAAATGTTGAAAGTACGGTTAAAATGGCGTTGCTTTTTTTATGAAAAAATTAGAAAAGAAGCACACATCTTAGAATATTGGGAAAAACCAGTATCTGCGGTGATGAATTTCCTTTAAGTACCTTTTGTAGGAACTAATGGTCTGACCTGTCATTTCGTGTCCTTTTGTGTTAGAAAAATAATAATTCTCGAACTTATCAGTTTGTCGTTCCTCCGCAGCTATCCTCTGACGACCGACCCGAAGGTCAAAGGCAACGGTAAAAGGGTTGGTTTATTATTTTTTCTATGGTTGCTTTTAACTGCATGCAATGTCTTGGCTTTCATCTTCTTCTTCCCTTTCATGGCACGTTTGTAGTGAAAATAACCGGTTCATATGCTCATTTTTTGTTATACGATCAGGCATTTCAAATGTGAAAGAATTTATTTCACAAAAGACCGTGGGCGCATTTCGGGAAAACACAACATTATAAACAAGACCAAAGGTCCCGATGGGATCCCAAAAATTCAATATTTGATCCAGACAATTAGGTTTTTGCCTTCGCCAGATCCAGTCTTCGCCAGACTTGCTGAACATTTTTACTCTTAAAATTTGAAACAGACTAAGGCCAAATAGCTAATCGTCTAAGAAAACCAAGTTCAGATATGAATTCAGCATGTGTTTTTACCCCTAAAAGCCGATCGAAGCGATCCTGCCTTACTTCTGCGAATTTTCCGGTTTCAGCGAAATTCCGGAACTACTTGTCCGGCGAAAAATAAAGCTCAAAACGAATTCAGCGTATCTCCTTACCCCTATATCCAACATCTTATCAACTTCAAATAAAAATTTAACTCATAACAAATTTTCCGGTTTCAGCCGGATTCCGGACGAACTATATGTCCGGCTAAAAAATGATTGTCATGTACGGATTCAGCATCTCTTCTTACCCCTATAACGGCCATCTAATCAACTAGAAATACAACTTTTGCTTTTAACAAATTTTCCGGTTTGGGCCGGATTCCGGGCGAAGTACTTGTTCGGGTAGAAGGGTTCAGCATGTCTTCTTACCCCTAAGCCGAACATCTAATCAACTTTAAATAAAACTTTTACTTACTTGTCCGGCGAGAAAATGGTTTTCGTATTCGTGTTCAGCATGTCTTCTTACCCAGGGGGGCACTGGTATGAAATCCTAGGGTATACACTCCTAAATAGGTCATTCTTTCTACAACCCACCCACCCCACCCCTTGACCTACGTACAAAATTTTGACTTTCTAAAATGACCCCCCCCACCCCACGTCCAAAATTTGGACTTTTCAAAATGACCCCCCCCCACCCCACGTCCAAAATTTGGACTTCTCAAAATGACCCCCCCCACCCCACGTCCAAAATCTAAACTTTTCAAAATGACCCCCCCCACCCCACGGCCACAATCTGAAATTTTCAAAATGACCTCCCCCACCCAGCGTCAAAATCTGAACTTTTCAAAAACCCATTACACAGACTCAACATGTAAAATCTGTTCTATACATAGCCTACTGCCTCACAAAGGCAAGGTATCTATGCTTCCTTACCACACCAGTGATGGTGATGAACGAATTACAGACCCATCTTGACTACTAGGTTACATGGCCATGGGTCTTCTATCCTTAAATCTGTAACACTCCTTAATTTATAATTGTTCGAGAAACAACTCTATCACATTCACTTATCATAATTATTGTCCTCTTCATCACATCTTACAATCCCTCCCGATCACAGTTAAAAATTGTTCAACCAGCTTTAAAATCTCTATACTCACATGCATTTGTAAATTCATATTTCTTGCCACTAGTTTTGTAGTCCTGGGCTAGATAGGAGAGATTTCACCCTACCCGAAGAAAACGGATATTTCTACACCCTCATCTTCGTGGATCATAACAAAGAAAATTAACATTACGAGGTAACTTATAGGACTTTCAACTTTGAGACTCTTTTGAGACTAAATTACCGGCCTTGGATGGCTACTGTGAGTCAGAGTTGTTGGAATCGTTATCTCGCTTCTTCTTGTTGGAATAATACAAATTTCGCAAATTAATGGTTTTTATGGCACTTGCCCTTCGGCCAAGTGCCATATAGTGATCGCAATTTTTGTCCGTCCGTCGGTCGGTCGGTCTGTCGGTCCGGGTTTTGCTAGTTCAGGCACTTCCACATAAGCTAGGACGATGAAACTTGGCACGCATATCAGGGAATCCAAATGATTAAGTTAGAAATAGTCACTTTCCCGACCCGAACATCGTGGGGGGGGAGTGGAGGGAGGGGGAATCCGGAATATTTAGGAATTAATAACTTTTGAACGGGTGATCGGATCTTGATGAAACTTGGTAGTTGGAGAGATCTAGTGCCCTAGACGACTCGGTTAAAATCTGGACCGGATCCGGTAACTTTGGGGGAGCTGGAGGGGGCAGCCGGAAATCTTGGAAAATGCTTGGAGTAGAGGGTTTGGGATGAAAGTCGGTGAGGAGAACAAGCACAAGTCCTAGATACGTGATTGACATAACCGGATCCGGTCACTGTGGGGGAGTTGGGGGGAGGATCCGAATTTCTACTGATCCCACGAGTTCGGTACTTCCTGATGTGCTAGGACGATGAAACTTGGCAGGCGTGTCAGGGCCCCAAGCAGATTGACTTGAAAATAGTCATTTCTTGATCCGATCAACTGGGGGGGTGGGGGTGGAGGGAAGGGAAATCCGGGAAAGTGAGGTATTTTTAACTTGCAAAAGGGTCATCGGATCTTAGTGAAACTTGATATATAGAAAGATCTCGTGTCTCAGATGCCCCATTTTACATTCGGACCTGATCCGGTGACATCGGGGGGAGTTGGAGGGGGGAACGGAAATCTTGGGAAATGCTTAGAGTGGAGGGTTCGGGATGAAATTTGGTGCGAAGAACAAGCACAAGTCCTGGATACGTGAATGGCATAAGCGGACCGGATCCGGTCAGTGTGGGAGAGTTGGGGGGAGGGTCCGAAATTCTAGTGAACCCGCGAGTTCGGTACTTCCTGATGTGCTAGGACGATAAAACTTGGCAAGCATGTCGGGGACCCCGACATATTGACTTAAGGTCGGGCTTCACTACCCAGACGCCCCAGCATCTGGGGTTCGGATTATGTGAAGACGGTCCCAAACAGAAAGTAAATCAAATGTCTCTTCAAGCCCACTTTTAGGCATTTTTCAGCACTTCTGTCATTTTCTTAGATTTTAGCGCCTCAGCACAATAATTTATCCAAGTCAAATGAAAACTACTTTCAAAGTCCCGCTTCTTTTCACCCAGAATCCGGGAATCTGGTAGATTTTTCTACCCGATTCCCGGACGCGTCCGGGGTGCTTTCGGACCGTTTCAGACCTGTCTTCACTACCCATACCGGTATCGAAGAAAACGGAACCCAGAATCCGGGCGAAAAATCTGGTTAGTGAAGCCCGACCTTTAAGAATAGTCGTTTTCCCGATCCGACCATCTGGAGGGGGGAGTGGAGGAAGGGGAATCCGGAAAATTGAGGTATTTTTAACTTTTAACGGATGATCGGATCATAATGAAACCTGATATTTAGATAGACTTCGTGTCTCAGATGTCTCATTTCAAATGCAGACCGGATTCGGTGATTTTCGGGGGAGTTGGAGGGGGTAACCGGTAATATTGGGAAACGCTTATAGAGAGGAGGGATCGGGATAAAACTTGGTCGGAAGAACAATTATAAGTCCTAGATACGTCATTAACATAACCGGACCGGATCCGGGCACTGTGCGGGAGTTGGGTGGACAAGATTTCTGGCAATCCCGCGAGTTCGGTACTTCCTGATGTAGGCCTACTAGGACGATGAAACTTGGCAGGCATATCAGGGACTCGAACAGACTGACTCAAGTGCCATAAATACCGATCGCAATTCAGTCTATCGGTCAGTCCGAGTTTTTGTGTCAAACTTTTTCGAGTTAGGGTGCTTCCAGATGTGCTAGGATGATGAAACCAGGGCCTCGCAACCAACCACTAAAGTGTACGAGAGTACAAGCAAAGCGCATAGGAGTACAGAGTATGTCCTATCCTTGTACATGAGAGAACTTGTGGGAATACAGGAGTACTACACACGGTAAAGCGTACAAGAGTACAGCTGGTTGCGGGGCCCTGGATGAAACTTGGCATGCGCATCAGGGACCCGATTTAAACAACCTGGAAACAATCAGTTTCCCGATCCGACCATGTGGAGGGGGGAGCCGGGGAATCTTGCAAATTTAGTAGTAATGTCATACTTTTTTGAGATAAGGTGGGTCTTCACATTCCGGAATCTTGCTTCCCAGATTTTCCGAGATTTTTTTTTTTAATTTCTTCTGCGATTCATAAAAATTCCGGAAATTCTGGAAGTTCAAAAGCCCTTTTTTCCGGATTATTTTGATATACTTTCGGACCGGTTCATATTCCAGATGCAATTTACAGAAGACGTCAAAGAATAATTTGGAAGCCCAGATTCCGGGAGTTCCGGGAGGTGAAGACCGGACTTTAGGGTACTTCCAGATGTGCTAGGTCGATGAAACTTGGCAGGAGCATCAGGGACCCGACCAAACTAATGTGGAAACAGTCAGTTTCCCGATCCGACTATCTGGGGGGGGGGGGGGGTGGCTGGGAAATCCGGAAAGTTTAGTGGTGTGTAAGTTTCGAACGGGTCGTCGTATTGGAATAAAACTTCGTAACGAATAAATGACATACCGCTGATGTCCCATTTCAAGTCCGGACCGGATTCGACAGCTATGGAGGAGTTGGGGGGTGGGAGACCAGAACTCTCGAGAAACGGTTAGAATAGCGGGATCGGAGTGAAACTTGCTGGGAAGAACAAGCATCTGTTCCAGATAAATCTTATATACAATGGGATTGGATCTGGACACTGGGGGGGGGGGAGACGGGGAATTTCCCGGAATTCCGGCAATGCCGGTTTACGGTTTTCACCATATTTTGTGGAGCTCATTACTCGTGAACCAGTGGAAGTATCAAGTTCAAACTTGGTACACTCGCGGGTGTTGGGGTGAAGTTGTGCTTTTTGGGAGTCTCGACACCCGCCACACCCACCCGGTTCAGGGGAAAATGGGCCAAGATTGCCCAGTGAATAATGTTCATAACTTGTTGTTCCTTATACTGTGCTTGTTCCTTGTTCTGTGAAATTACTTTCAAGGTTCCACATCCCCCACCCAACCCGTTCAAGGGCAACTGGGCCCAGATTGCCCAGGAGTAAAGTTCGTTACCCGTGACAGGAATCAAACGGCACCAAGTTGAAACTTGGTGGGTTTGTGAGCATTGGGTTCTCTGTTTGCTTTTTGCAGGCCCTAAACCCCACCCCCACTTGCTACAGGGAAAGTGGGCCCATTTTGCCCATGAGTAAAGTTATTGACCCGTGACTGGAATCAAACTCTTAAGTTGGTATTATGGAGAATATATAGGTCTAGATATGCAATATGATTGGTCGCGACCCCCCACCCACCCTCCTGTTCATGGGTAGCTGGGCCTAGATTTTCGGTGAATAAGTTCGATTTTGACATTTCTCAAGCTCAACTCTTGTGTACCTGTAGATATAAATGTGTATAGATGCGACTTTTGGTGTATCAACAAATAAGACCACGCGGCATACTTTCATTCTCAATCGTGAGTCGGAAACTGGACGGTTTTATCATATGATCGATGATTTGCCGATCTTAATGAAGTTGGACAAGGGGAGTATCAGGAAATAAAACGATTTGGTTTTCTTACACTTGTTATTGCCTTGCTAATGGAAAAGAGGGTTAAAGTGTCGGACTGGCTCAGTATTGAAACATACACCGTTCTTGCAAGATTTCGAAGATCTTCTTTGGATTTCTAAATGATGTTTGTTTAAACTTTTAAACTGGGATGATTTCAAATTAGGTTATTTGAATATTTGTTGGCTATTGGGGATGTGAAGTGTCCTGGTTCTAACGCTCTTTGTATATAAGATCTGATAAACATTTTACTTTCACACTCTACGTCTGAGCTCTTGCGCACTTGTTTTTGCAATAATCCCGATCAGTCTGGTTAAATTTCATTTTGTTATTTATTTTTTTAATCGGGTATATTTTGGACAGTGACAACACGGTAACAACCATGAGATGTTAAATGCTTCTTAACATAGTTTGCTCCGTCGTAATCAGCGATTGAATAGTCGTCTTTCTCGTTTAAACGAAAATGTTGGAAAATGTTGGTATGAAATTCTTTTTTTTCTTGTAAGAAATTCTTGTTTTTGAGTGAAATTTGACACCCCACCCCCAAAACAGGTATGAAAATAATAATAAACATAAAATTTTAGACACCCCACCTTGCTATGAAAAGTGCCTTTTGGAGCACTAAAGGACCCACCCCCACCCAGCCCGATACCCTGGAATTTAAGACCAGTGCCCCCCTGTTCTTACCCCATAAGCGACTGTCTCATTAGCTGTTTAAAAATATTTTGGGACAGCCCGCAACCACCTACTCTTTTCCCATATACCAACCCCTTCGACCTTCGGTTACGCTCTCTGCGCCGTGGATGACGCGCAGAGCTATACTAGTGTGAAGAATAGGGTAGCGCCGAAAACTGGCCGACAAATTGTGTGTCCGGTTTTTGCCGGATTCCGGGTGAACTACTTGTCCGGTGAGAAAATAACTTTCATATTCGGATTCAGCATGTCTCCTTACTCCTAACTCAACTATCTCAGTAGCTTTCAAAAAATACTTTTGTTTGCCCCTTAATTTGAAACCCCTCCCCCACCCTCAAATATAGGACTACAGAGCCCATCCTCGAATTTGACCTGTCCTTTGACCCAAAGGATCCTCCCACCACGTTTCATCAAAATATCTCAATCCCTTCGAGAGTTATCGTACTTACAGACGAACGGACGGACAACTTTTGCGATGTCATAGGTATCCCTCCACTTACGTTTTGGGATCCCCCAAAAACGGGGTAAAACACGAACCTTTAGCTATGCCTATTATTTTTTTAAAATCAGGGACTAAGACCCCTTGACCTTCCTAGGTAGCTAGCCGAACCCCCTTTGCTTGATGAGATCGTTATAATCGGTACTTGGTCAATGCCCATGTAGGGTCAATGCCCATGCACCACGTTCCTGTCCCACGTATACACACATTTTGTGTGCGATAGTGCTTTTGGAAGAAATAAAATGCTGAAGATGGACCCTTAGTTACGCCAGTTCTTTTTTTCGTTTACACTTCAGTGCATGCGAAAGTCAGTTAAAGAGCTGAGTCAGTGGGCGTAGAGCATGACGTTTTATGGTAGAGGGCGCTGATTATAGGTCTAAGATTGTTCTTCTGCATGGTCGATTGAATATCGTGTGAGAGTACCCTACGGGCATGGCTGTCATACCCCTAGCTGTATTCAAGTCTGTTTACTCGTAACGCGTTAGTTAGCCTACTGAACCAATCCACACTTCCTTGCCGAAACTCCGCACATACATGTTAAAGGGGGGGGGGGTGTAGTTTGGGAGGGGTAACATGTTAGCCGTGTTAAGCTGGGAAACTAGAAGACCCGGTTGTTTGGAGTCCAGTATCCAATCCCGTCGAAACCATCGGTCGTGCTGTAAGAGTAATCGTAATCGCTTGCGATCAGTTTTATCGAGTAATTCGTTCTTGTATGGTTAGCCGAAACTTCGCACTACCATACAAGTCTCGTATGGTAGAACTTGTATGGTAGTTGTAGCTCTCAAAAATATATCCAGTGTTTTTGAGAGCTGTAGAACCAAGTGGGATCAATTTACATAATTACACTTTACATTCAGCCCAAGCTGACTGCGAATCATATTTGATGGCGTTAAACGGAAAAGTCAGTGTAGATTTTCCCCTGGCGATATTTGGGCCCTTCTTACAGGGGTCCTCGTCAGGCTGCAACTGGAAGAAACGAATTTGCAATAATTAATAGTTTAATCAATAGTTGCGTTTTTGCAGATACCATGGTATCTGTTACCACGGTAACTCGATCTGCAATTTGTCGTTTTTGCAGTTACCGTGGTATCTGACATACGGTTGCTCTGCAAAAACGACAATTGCCGAAATTGCGCTTTTCAAAGTCATCCCAAAAGAAAAACTTATATTCAGTCACATCACTAAGTGCTAAACTTCTTTCCCACCAATTTGATAAAAATTGATGAAAGTGAGATGACTTTTTCAGATACCACGATAACTGCAAAAACGACTTTAGACCGTGCTATCAGGTTCTTTTCTTCTAACCACAGCCTGGTGAGGTCCCATGCCAAGTAGGGCCGAAGTACGCTGGAGCAAACTTAGCTGACATTCGGTTGGTGCCTTTTAGTATGATAACTCAACTTTGGTTCCACACTGCTACGACAGCTGGAAATTTTTTCCATAAAGTTTTTCCGGGATCAGTGTTGCCACTTTAGTTACTTTAAACCGCACTTGCAAGCGAAAGGTAACCCTGTCATACGATGGCTCTGTGATCGATGGAGAAGGCCAACTCATGGGAAAAACCTGTGACATATTGGTGGTTACGAACAGAGGCGTCACTACTGGGGGGGGGAGGGGGGGACGCCCCCCCCCCCCCCCCAATGTTGTCGGCCAGTCGGTAAAAAATAGCGAAGCGCCGCAATTTTTAGTAGAAACGGTCGATTTTTTCTTAGAAATAGTCGTTTTGTCGAAAAACAGTCGGCTTTTCGTAAAAATAGTATTTTTTCCTTAAAATCAGCCGATTTTTCGTCAACACAGTCGTTTTTTTCTTAATAATAGTCGTTTTTACCCGCAAAAACAGTCGGTAAAAATGACCAGCCAGTCGGTAAATACCTTGTCCCCCCCCCCAAACATTTTGGCTAGTAACGCCTCTGGTTACGAAACTTGGTCTTTTTTTCCTTAATAACTATAAATTTCGCTTTTTAAGCTTTGTAATCTTACACTTTTGCTTCTTTACGGTCTTACCGGTCACAGATTTCTGGCTTGCTTTGTTGAAGGAGTCGAAAACCAGTGGCAACACTGGCTGGAATGCGTATCAAGTTCAGGGGAAAGTTGGCAAGCGGAAATCGATTTCTGGAAACTGCTACTTTTGCGAAGTACCTCGCTCGATGGAGAGTGATTTTAGAATCTCACGATAAACCTCAGGTTAGCTTGCTACTACGTTTTATATCCTGACATCGATTTGTTTCAGGAGATAGCCAATCAAAAGCGGACGCGGAACCGAACCGCAAGCAGCATCCTCGAGTTGACACTAGATGACTCTGAGAATTCCCTCATCTCATGCCAAAAAAGACAAGATTTGCGACGATTTTATTTCATCGACTCGGGCAGGAGCTGTTTCAGGAAAAGCGCCTCCCACGGTGACGGACTGAACGATAGGTGCTTGTCCCCTATGATACTGAATAACATCTCCAGAGCCCCACATATCTACTGACCCCTGTGTAGTGGATTATACATCCCTGATATTGTGACTTCTTGCATTCCAAGCTCAGTGAACTGAAGACAAAGTTTTGTTGAATCTTAAAGCACGTATCTACACCGGACCAAGAACAGTTAATCTGATAGAACCTCTGTTTCCATATATCTGTAATAGGACCATTCGGAGTCGAATACATTCTGATTCCCTACCCGATGCAATCGAGCGGAGGAGGAACTACGCAGATAAAAATCTGTACCTCTACAAATAGCGCATCGCAATAGAACTCCGCAGAAGAATACGAACGCCGTCTGAGTTGTCCTTTACAGCTGATTGGTTGTCAACCGTTGTGACCTCATGTCTACTCGCTGCAGACAGGGTCCTTCACCCCTACAGGCATCCCACGGTTTTTTCATATGGCATGCGCGACGGCGAAGAGGGAAGTAGACGGGTATCAACTGGAACAGTTTTATCGGGGTATCCATAGTCGCTGCATGGGACCAAAGACGGAGGTTCTGTCAGATTATTTGTTCTTGACTGGACGCCTTGCCTGGAAACTTAATCAATTGTCAGGTATTATTTTTGAAAAGATCGCCATCTTCGGTAATTGTAGTCTACGCCGCTAAAGATTTACCAAAAGGAAGATTAAAAAATGTTTTCCGTCTGAAACCGACACAGACACAATTCAAGAGATTTCGACCCGATTCCAGGTTTCTTTCTCGAATGGATTGGAAGTCCATCCTCGTTCTGTCCGTGGTCGAAATTCCGGTCAAAATCGATCCACCAAGCATCGTCGTATAGCCGCACTTTGAAAAGCAACTTGCCAATATCCTGGCACTTCTGCTGCCATAATCACGAAGCACGCGAAAGACTAGACCGTATGAAGTGAGCGATCTTTGAGAAAAATTTTCTCGAAAATTTCGATTTCGAAAAAAAAAAATAATGACAAAAATAAGCCATAGCCGAACCAACAATATTTTAGGAGATTTGGGGCGAGAGATAAATAAAATGTCTGATATTTCTGTTGCACCTCTGGCAACTGCCATCAAAGAAATCCCTCGCTTAACATCTTAGAGGAATAAGTAGCCGAACAAGAAAACCCCTTAAATCTCGTTTTCATTATGAATGAATGCTTGGCATCGATCCTTAAATTTGAGACTTGCAAGGGATTTTGTTTCCAAGATTTGAATAAGTAATTCGTCAAACTGCCGGGTGTCGATACGCGCTTTAAGCCTGTGTGTGCATTTACGGATCTGACAAATTGATGTTGCATGTATGCTATATGTGAAAGTCACATAATAGTGCAGCGTCTTCAAGGACACTTTTCTATGTTGTGTTTATGTCGTATAGTATGGACAATTTCGAATATAGTCACGATCCAATATTTTGTTGCGTTAGCGTGGTCTTGCCAATAGTCATTTATCGTTTCGCACTGCACGCTTGTGATTTTTTCGTAGTCTCTGTAAATACACACAGTAGTTCCTTTAGTGTTGAACGCATTTGTAATACTCTATCTGACTGTGGCAGTGATTCCTATCTGCTTTGACGGCGTAATGTAAGCCGATGCGTTGGTAGTGTTATTTTTTTCCTTGTCGGAAATATTCGCTGTGATATTGTAGGGTATGTAGAACCTTTAAGCCAGGTTCCCACTATACACAATCTTATACAATGCTGCAACATTGACATTGCCTGGATTTGCAGTTATTTTATTTCTTTTGTTAATCTTTTTTTTCTTGTTAATCTTTCCTCTCGGTGACTCCAGTGTCGCACCTACTATTCCACTTTTTCTTAAAAATCTCTTTATTTCTAATTTTTATTTATTTTTTCTTGCAAAGATGTTGTTTCTTTACGTTTTAAAGTATCTAAAATGATTAAAAAAATTAAATGAAAATTATTCAGAATGGTACTGTAAGATGAAACACGAATAAGAAAAAGCGCGAAACAAACCAAACAAAAAACAAAACAAAAAAAGCTGGACCCACACCAAGAGATGCCATACCCATACAGGGATTTTACCATGTTCTTCGGGCAAATCGGCCAAAGTCTGTAATAATTGAGAAAATTCGGCCAACTTTTTCCAGCAAAAATTAACTAGAATGTGTCCAGTGAGAACGTAGCTTAACGCTTTGGTATGTGTTTTGATTTCTTGGACGAGGGGGGATTGACTATAATTGGCTGCTTTTTGTTTGAACAGGTGATCTCGCGTCTTGAAAATCATGTAGCCTTATTTATATTGACATGAGTTTATTTAAAATATAAGTACGTGATAAAGTCAGTCACTACGAGCAATACAAAAAAGTATGGGGAATGTGAAGTTGAAGACGTGTATGCAGTAAAGCGAATCTGAAACGTACATCTAAGCTGGATATTCTCTGCCGAGTGGAGATTCACTCGGTCACCTTCTGTCAATTTAACTGACGCTGTCGAAAATTTACATTAGTTGCGTTTTTGCAGATACCATGGTATCTGATATACGGTCTAAAGTCGTTTTTGCAGTTATCGTGGTATCTGATACCACGGTCAAAAGACGTTTTTGCAGTTGTCGTAGTATCTGGCCAGTTACCGCGGTAAGGTAAGTGATATTCAGATATCACGGTCCGACCGTGGTATCTGGTCGTGGTATCTAAAAAGCAGTAGAAAAGTCATCTCACTTTCATCAAATTTTGCCAAATTGCTGAGAAAGAAGTTCAGCACAGTGATGTAACTGGATATCAGTTTTTCTTTTGGGATGACTTCGAAAAGTGCAATTTCGGCAATAGTCGTTTTGCAGTGGACCGTATATCAGATACCACGGTAACTGCAAAAACGACTAATTACAGATCTAGTTACCGTGGTAACTTTACCATGGTATCTACAAAAACGCAACTATTGCAGGTTTTGGGAAGGTGCCCTGTCCTTGACCCGCGTCCTTTTAGCCCCGTCTCACTCGAGATCCCTAAGCGTTCTATCCATTCGTATTATGGTTTGGAACTGAATATGCACCGTCAGAAGTTTCATAACAGACAGATAACAAAAAGATAGGCGGTTTCAACAGATGGCACTTAGGATGTTAGCTGTTACCAGGGACCCATAAATTTCCTTTACAGGGGGCTTGTTGCCCGACCCTTGCCTACTTTCCAAAAATCACACTTGGGACGAATCGGCATTCTTGTTTGCCTCATTGGACGTGGGCGCCAAAGAGACTCATCCTTCAAGGCGCCAGCAGTCAATTCCAAATTTTTTCTATCTGGCCTTGGACGTGATTGGACTGTGGGTATTTCTCGAACTATCTTCCGGTCGGTCAACATAGCATCAGAAATATCTTATTGACAAGCCCCTGAATGGCAAGGCATTACAGGAACTTTATGGGTCCCTGCTTTTACGCACTAAGACGTTATGCATATAAATAGTGCCAAAACACCGTCGAAAAAACATCTGCTGACTTTTTTGTTTGTCATCATGATATCGGTCAGCAGATACTTTTCCTGGCAATGCTTGTTACGCTTAAGTGTACAAAACCATAACAGATAACATCCAAAGTGTTATCTGTGGGAACTGCGCATCCTTGTGTTATTAAACTTCAGACAGTGTAATCAACAAACAGTGTAATCCACAAAAAGTGGGTAATCAACAAACTTTAACCTACACAGATATGGGCTTGACCTTTTTTTGCACTTTCCGAGACCCACCAGTCTCCAAACTCCTGTTTCCGAGGAGTTGATAGGTCAGGAAGACCGGATATGCTAACTTTGCCGTGTTTCCGATTGCAGCCAAGGGGTCTGTCCCTTGGCTAAATTAGCCGAGTGGTGAATTGACTTCTAATGTCAGAGCAGGATGTAACTGCGGCTTGTCATTAAACCATAGTTACCCTTTTTCGTCCATAAAGGTTAGATCATTCGCAATACAAAATTTCGACAGTGTCCGAAAGTCTGGGGAGAATACTTGACAGAAGGGGACTGAGCTAATCTACGCTGCCGAGTGTAAACATGCACATGCATCCAAAGGGTTAAGGGCGATTCTGGCTATCTCTTGGATTCGTTTTCCGAAAAGCAAAGCGAGAATCCGCCGAGCGCAAGAAGTCATTGCGCCTTTACAACTTCTCGCTGACTTGCCGAAACCACTTTCCACTCGCGAAGTGGATTCGCTTTCCAAGTGCTGGCGGAAACCTGCGGAGCGCGAGAACTGCTCTGGAAAGCGAAGCGACTTTTAGCCGAAGTCGCAAGAACAGCCGGCGCATAAGCTCGCGGAGCTTTCCAGACCGCCAGAATCGCCCTTTACTGATATGAAACCTGCTCAAACCCGGTACACTGTTGAGGCGAGCCGCGACGGAAAGGCGCCGAGCTTTCTGCAGTCTTTTTTGCGCGCCCCGTAAAACGTTGCAGCTTTGACTGGTACCCACAGAACACGATTTTTTCCCGCTTACGAAGTGAGACGCGACGCGAATCAGACACCAAAACATGCCAGTGAACCTCGGAAAGAAAGAGAAACTTCACCCAAACGATCCTCAAACTGATTCAAATACTCTGTAAACCAATGAAAAACGTTTGCTGCGCTGACGTTTCTGGCTCTTCGCTAGGCACACAGCGACCGACATGTAGAGTTAGTTTCGACTTGAGGAGAAACGGCGCGGCGAAAATTTTGTGGCCTGACAACGCGGATTTTTTCTGTCTGTGATGCCGACTTCGTCTAGCGAACAAGAGAACGCGTTCTGTGGGCAACCTAGCTCTAGTGTTTCGACGGAAAGCCCCGCAGAAAGTGGCAAGTTCTGGAAAGATGTCAGGACAAACTTCAGAACACGGCAAATCTGAATCAGAACGACATGCGACAGTATTCTAATACAGGTGTAATCGGGACATTTTTCTTAATCCATGCACTGGGCAAGAGTAGTCAACAACGCACACAAGCAACCCACAGCTATATCAACGAACTAGGAAAAATCGTGACCTTGCAGAAGAATACACTGGCACACCAAAACGCAATAAGATCTCTACTATTTGTATAACCGTGACTTCTAGAAGCGCACGAGCTCGAGAGCTGACGAGTTAACATCTTCTAGAGACAACATAATGCAGAACAACATAAGGATGACAGATTGGATTTAGCACATCTGAACGGCTGGCGAATACACTTGCGAACACACGAATTAGCCACTCTACTACCCGATTAGCCAGGACTTACCCAAGGCACAATCCTGGAACCACAAGAGCTCAAGAGTACAAGACTGAAAACTATTCTGGAATGGAATAACAATAGCTGCGTTCGTTGTCCGGTGACTACTCCCCGACCGTAACACCCGTTTTCGGACTAACCAGTGTCTGGTTAGTGCCCACCGGTGTGGACTAACCAGAACCTGCTCGGGCGCCCGGCTGTACCGGGGAGTTAGCAAGTTTTCATCAACTCACTGGTGAACCAAAAAAGGCGTTATAAGAGAAGAACCGGATAACTGGTGACTAAACACCAGAGCCAGACCGGAGTGCAACGAACGCAACTAATAAGATAGCCTACGACACACTGGACCAGTTATTAAGAAATACTAATTTGTTTGGGGCAGTGATCCAGCGTTAGGTCTCGGCCAGAGATGGGCGAATCCGAATCCAGGATTCGTTCTTTTGGCCGGATTCGAATCCGGATTCGAATCTTCTGCTTGTCAGACTGGATTCGGATTCGGACTCGGATTCCAAACCCTCAATCTTACGAACCTGCTCAAGTTTCTAATCTACATCCTTCCAGTTTCCGTTTCCGTCCTGTCGATTTCCGACCCATTGTTGGCGCTTGAAAACCTCTCCTCCAATTTGTGTTAACCGATTGGAAATTTACCTGTCCATGATTCCATCAATTTGATTCTGAATTCGTGAATACCCTTTCTGGAAAATATTTTTGAGTGTTTTGTGATTAATCTATTTTTCGTTGTATTTTTCTACTGCACTTGTGCCTTTGGGCAGTACGTTATAAATCATTCATTCATCCATTCAGTTTCCGTTTCCCAATTTTTACACAAACTTTTTGATCTCCACCACCAGCCATCCTCAGTAATCTATCACGTTATCCAATTACTTTAGATACCAGTGATTTTTGTCACCTCTGATTTTTAAACTATTACCTATACGATTTGATTTTGTTAAGGTCGGATTCGATTCCGGATTCGAGTCTTCAGCAGGAAATGGTGGATTCGGATTCGGAATCGCATTCGTACCTAGCCCTGGATTCGGATTCGAATCCTTTCATGGTCGGATTCTCCCATCTCTCCATCCTACCCCAACGCATGAGCACAAGTGCCTTGAAGCAATGGGACAGTACCCCCACGAAAATCGGTTTATGGGCATATACAGATTTTCTTAGGCGTGATTCCCTTGCTCCAAGATACTGTGCTCCAGAGTTTAGGCACTGTATGACCGACCATGTGGTTCTAGTCCAACTGCCAAAAACTGCAGAATACAAACTGGCTCTCGAAAACATACAAAATATAATCTCTAATACCTGAGTGCCAGGACTTAAGGAACGAAGAAGTTGAAGAGCGGGCACAATTTCGAAACGTTGGGAAACAACGTAGAACACGGCAGAGTCGAGTTCAGTTTAGTCGCTCACTTTATAGCTGACGAGAGCTTCGACTTTATGGAGAGAGGTTGAGAAACTCCTGAGATTTACAGTTTCTGAGTTGGGAATCAGCAACGCTTCGGATTCGAGCCATTCAGACGGCTGCTCTGAATGAGGAGTCCGTGTGTAAACCAAAACCTCGAAGCAGCCTTAAAAGTGAGAAAGATGGTTAAAGTGTCATAATAATAATAATAATAATAATAATATCCTTTATTGTCCAAAACATCATACGATGAACGCTAGACAAAAACATGGCACTAATTTACTTATTCATACACTCTGTAAAGTACTGGCGAAACGATTTACGGTACCGATTTGTTGCATCAGCGTGACAGGGCTGGAGCTTACGCTTTTGCCGTGTCACATAATGCTTAGCGGGAGGAGAAGGGGGGATTCCCTGTACCTTTGAGACTGGAGCAACCGATTTCCAAACTTAATTAGTAGACTATGTCTTCTATCATGTAGCGACTCCAGGCCCAGAAGTTCCAGCCGCTCATTGTAGCCCAGTTCATTTTTGCCAAGAATGATTCGGGTCGCTCTTCTTTGGACAGACTCAATATCATCACTCTGGGCTTTTGTTAGGCCGGCATGCCAGGCTGGACATGCATAATCTAAAATCGGGCGAAAATACAGTAGGTAAAAATTAAGTAGACTTTTTGAAGAAAAACCAAACCGGCGCAGTACGCTTAAATTTCGGACCGTAAAACTCGATTTCTGCACAGTTACACTGACGTGATCTTCCCAAGTCATTGTAGAATTAAAAATTATGCCTAAAATTTTTGTTTTATTTACAATTGGAATTTCTTGGCAATCAATATCAGGTACTGTTGATTTTAAAAACGAAATTCTCATGACAGAAGACTTCAGTCGATTTATCTCCAATTTCTTACTTTTATACTCTTCCTCCAGCTTAGTGGCAATACATTGTAACGAAGTGATTTTCGTCAACGTCTGGGGCAGAAGAAGAGTGAGATCATCGGCAAATTTAGCCTTATCTTTATGCCATGAAGCTATCACGTTACACAAAATTAAAAACAATATGGGCCCTATTACAGTCCCTTGTGGGATACCACACGTAATCTCAAGTACGTCCGACAGTGCCGTTCCCAGTTTTACACGTTGCTTACGCTTTGATAAGAAACTAAAAATGATACAAATTAAAAACTGGCGAAAACCTTCCATTGAATCTAGGATCTCCGGATGACTAGATGTATCGAATGCTTATACCTTGGTTCAAAATCCGTTAGTCTAGTACTACACTCAAGAACTGTGTGAATGAGGCTCAAGTTAGGGTTCACACACCACGTTTATGACACATTCTTGCATTCGCAGTCTCTAAACCATCCACATAGACGCTAGTTCAAACCAGAGCTTGGTATAGTCCGGGATCCAGGCACCTCTATCGTTCAAGGGGGGTAGCAGGAGAGCTGCAGAAGGTTTGAAGAACTTTTCTAGACCAACTTTTTGTGCTGATAACGAAAATCGTACCGCACCACTCCGCACCGATGTACGTCACCGACTTTTTAGCCTATAAAGGCCAATTTGGCCTATAGAGACCAACTCTATAAAAACAATTTTCCTAGCAGGACCGCATAAGCTAAATCAGACAAACTATACATATTCTGGATCCTTATTCTATGGTCTATGGAATGGTGTATTTCTTATTTTTTTAAACTTACACATTTTTCTTAGAAACGTCTTAGAAACCGAGAAAAAGTGAAATTTGTTTAACTTTTTTAACTAAATTGTCATTTTCCTCGGAAAAACTTCCAGCAAACTACATATTTTTATTATCTCGTTGGAAAGACAAGCTCCTTACCAATCGTTTGAGCTATTAAAACTTCAAAAACATTTGATTTTAAGAATGTCTGGATTTTTTTAAAGCAGAGCATCCACGTTTTCATCAATGAGTGACGGTAGAAATTTTAAAGGAAATATATTAGTTTGACGGCAAGTTTAAGGTTAGTTTTTTACGTAGAATTTAGCTATGACATAATTTCTCTCTTGGGATTCATATTGGTCATATAGGCTATATAACATAAAGACTGAGTAGCCTATAATGAACAAACCCGTCATATCTCTCAAAACATATATTATTACAAAATATATTAGTTTGACGGTAAGTTTAGGGTTAGTTTTTGACATGGAGTCCAATAATGACATCAGTTTTTCCCTTAGCATACATATAGGTCATGTAGGCTATATAGCCTATAGGCTGAATAGCCTATAAATCGTATAAAGATTTTTTTTTTGAAAATATAAGTTCTGAATAATCTTTACATACCTGCTTTTTAAGCCGAGAACGTAAATCGCGTCGGATAAGACAGCATCTGTGACATTTTGGCCTATGAGGGGAAATTAGGCCTATAAAGACCAGCCCAATGAAAATATTCTAGACAAAACTTAACATCCTGTATTCCCTGCAGGCCAAAATGATGCGTTTTCTAAGTACAAATTATGTTAGGTATCTTGTCGCCAACGTAATGCCACGCTTGCCCTTTGATGGGAAGCTTTCAAACCCTGGCTCAATTTCAGACCGGTCAAATTCGCTGAAGCCAGTGACTCACGAAACAACATCAGCCTTAGAAGACAAGAACTTAGGGCCCGCACGACAAATCTTGGCCGGACGCTGTTCTCAACTATTGACCCACACTCACCCGCTTGCAACGGAGTTTTCTTTCACGACCAAACTAGATTGCTCTTCGTGGCAACCACCAATCGACGCCATGTCTCCTTTCACTCATGGCGTTCATGCACAACTGGCTTGGTCATCAAGGCTTGCTATTGGGTCTCCCATAGTCTCTGATCCTTCCTAAAGGCTACAGTCGGATCGAGGTCCGTGTTGACCGCCAGAACTGATGTCTTTTGAATATCCCTTAGTCTCTGACCCTTCCTAAAGGCTACAATCGGTTTGAGGCCCGTGTTCGCCGTAGAACCAATGTCTTTCGTTGTACCCCTGTTCGCTTCTTCCACCCTTTGGGCCGGGGAGGGGGGAGGTTGCAGCGCAATCTGGACAGAGCAACTTCAGGTCATTGGAACACGTGCATGAACCGGTTTAGTCCTCTGGTTCTGACTGGGTTCGACAAAGCAGTCGGTGTGATCCCTGATCTGCCATTGTTATCATTTCCTCATTACCTGTAATCCTCAGGTTTAATTTTCAGTATGGATCGCAGGCACCTTTGGTAGAACAAGGTGATTTTGCGTGCTTTTGCGGTTTTCATCGACGAAGTTCGGGGGACATTTAGAAGTTTCTACAAGACAGGACCTTCCTAGTCTGGGGCAGCATTCAGTATGTACTGTGCCCTTTTGACTTAATCGGCGATCAGTCTGTTTCAGGGGAAAACGATGGAAAGTCATAGACTACCACAAGTAGCAGACTTCCACCCCCGGTGCTTATCCATGATCCTTTAGAACCGAATCAGTGACGAACTTGAAAAGAGCTAGCGAGAGGATGAAACCTTGGCAAACGCCTCCTTTTGTCAAGAACTGTGTTGACTGCTCTATTTCACCTCTCACTAGAGCCTCCGTCTGGTCATAGAATACCTGAGCAATGCGGATTATCTTGGGACCCTGTCTATCCTGCATTCCCAGCTAGTTGTGTCTTTCTTTACTGAGTCGAATGCAAGAACAAAGTCAACGCAGAATTTCGTGGTTTCCTGTTGATGCTTGAACGATTGATGGCTGCACATCCGTGCTGCCAATGCTCAAGTATGCGGCAGAGAGAGAAGAGCCGTGCAGCACATGCTCGTTGTGAAGCCGGCTTTGGTTAGATTTTGTGCGTCTGTCCCTTCAATCTCTGGAGCTTTGTAGTAGTAGGATAGTTGCGGACTTAATCTGCACGTATTATGAGAAAAATTCTAGTATAATTTTTACAATCACCCTTGTCACCTTTTCTATTGGGGGAGGGGGGCTATGATGGACTTGCGTCAGTCTTCGGGGACGTGTTCCAGATGCCAACGATGATGTTGTAGAGGTACAGCTAGACAGGCAATTCTAACGGTTCGTCTGTGGATGCATTACCGTTGTCTGATAGGGATAGTCATAGATTTCCTTTATATTGAGCGGACTGATGACTAGAGTGTTCCTCTGGTAACGTCAGCAATTATGTTGCCACCCTCCCGTTCTTGTTTCTGTAGGCCCTTACTGTAACGCATACAGCGCAGGCGTCACGGCTTAAAAGTTAGAGCGAGCAGATTTATATGTGAAACACGACTAACTTATGAGATGCTGGAATTGATGACAAACTGGATTCAGCACAAAAACTGACCTATGGGCGTGCGAAAACTAAGTTTTCCGGAGATTTGTTCATTATAGGCTATTGATCCTTTATGCTATATTCCATATGACCTAAAGCCTACTATCTTACAGGAGAAACTAGTGAAATAATCAGATTCCAAGTAAAAAATCAGCGCTGACCCTAGCGTCGAACCAATATATTTAGTATAAAGTTTCTACTGCACCTCATAGTCAAACCTTGGATTTCCTGCTTACAGAAATTCCAGAAATCCTAAATTTTTTTTTTTACTTTTAATACCTCAAACGATTGAGAAAGATCTTCTCTTTGAGTACAGTAGCCTAATAATAATAAAAAAACAGTTTTCTGAAAATTTTTCCAATAAAAATGTCAATTTATTTGAGAGATCTGACGGGTTTGTTCATTGTAGGTTATTTAGCCTATATGTTATATAGCCTATATGCTTACCAAGAAAGAAACTTATATCATAATTAGATTCTAGTACTACATTAGATTCTAGATTCTAGTACTCCTCTCTAATAAGTTAAATTTTGTGTAGAATGATTTCATTGAGCTGGTCTTTAGAGGCCTAAATTCACCTTATAGGCCAAAATGTCGGTTACACAGGTAACACAGGTGCTGTATTATCCGACGCGATTTTCGTTCTCGGCTCAAAAAGCAGGTCTGTAAAGATTACTCATAAGTTGTGTTTTTAAAACAAAAATATCATTATAGGATTTATAGGCCATTCAGCCTATAGGCTATATAGCCTACATGACCTATACATATGCTAAGGGAAAAATTACTGTCATAATTGGATTCTACGCCAAAAACTAACCCTAAACTTACCGTCAAACTAATATATTTCCTTTAAAAATTTCTACCGTCACTCACTGATGAAAACGTGGATGCTCTGCTTTAAAAAAATCTAGACATTCTTAAAACCGAATGTTTTTTAAGTTTTAATAGCTCAAACGATTGGCAAGGAGCTTATCTTTCTAATTGAATAATAAAAATATGTAGTTTGCTGGAAGTTTTTCCGAGATAAAATGACAATTTAGTTAAAAAAGTTAAATAATTTTCGCTTTTTCTTGGTTTCTAAGACGTTTCTAAGAAAAATACTTAGGTTTAAAAAAATAAAAAATATACCATTCGATAGACGATAAAAAGAGGATTCAGAATATGTATAGTTTGTTTGATTTAGCTTATGCGGTCCTGCTAGGAAAATTGTTTTTATAGTGTTGGTCTTTATAGGCCTAATCTACCTTTATAGGCTAAAAAGTCGGTGACGTACATCGGTGCGGAGTGGTGCGGTAGGATTTTCGTTCTCAGCACAAAAAGTTGTTCTGGAAAAGTTCTTCAAACCTTCTGCAGCTCGTTTGCTACCCCCCCCCCCTGTTTTTGAACGATAGCGCGGTCTGGATCCCGGACTAGTACGACCGTGGGACGACCTTTTTAGTGTTTTTTCAGACTATAGAGTGAGAGAGTGTTATTTTATTCATTTTTGTATGACGAAAAGGTCAAATTCGGCGGTAACGCTGTGACAGCTACTTTTGAAAATAAAATTCTAATCTATTATATTCTAGTGGCGCCAAATAGAAGTGCATGGCTGGGCGCTGTCAAAATAGCTTTCAGCAGTAAAAGGAAAATATTCAGGTGGTAAAAAACAAAAAAAATTTATCGAATTTCGCAGTACCCATTTTCGAATAGCTTCTTATTGTTATTTTCTCTCATTTATCCTTGAAAACCGGCCATAGGTTTGACCACTAAGCCAGGCGAATATGATCAAACTCGCTATTGGCGAACAGTCATAGTGTTACTTTTTTCCTGACGCACAAGGTAAGTCGTTTTCTGTTCTGCTACACTATGTTCTTAACAGGCTAGCCTTTGGAAATTAGGTTCACCAAGTTGCCGCTATATTATTATCTCGAACGACCTAGTAACTACTAACTACTTATTGCTCTTAAAAGCACTACACGTACGAATTTTTAGTGCGTACAGTGCTTGTTTGACTTATTTACGGTTTTGTGTTATGAATTGAAAACACGAACTTGAAAAACATGAAGGAATGTCTAGCATTAGGATTTTGCAGACAGAAAATGCGCAATTTTGTTCACAGTAGTGATTCCTATCAGCTGGCAATCGTCCTTCCCTCCAACTCCGACTTTGGACTAAGTCTGGTTCGTTGTCGGGGTAGGATCCTGGTTCGTTGTCGGGGTAGGATCCGGGTTCGTTGTAGGGATAGGATCCGGGTTCGTTGACTGAAATTTGACCATGTCCAAAGTCGGGGTCGGAGCCGAGTTCGTTGACTGAAATTTGACTAAGACCAAAGTCGGGGCCGGAGTCGGAGGTAGGATCCTGGTTCGTTGTCGAGGTAGGATCCGGGTTCGTTGTCGAGGTAGGATCCGGGTTCGCTGTCGAGGTAGGATCCGTGTTCATTGTTGAGGTAGGATCCGGGTTCGTTGTCGAGGTAGGATCCGGGTTCGTTGTCGAGGTAGGATCCGGGTTCGTTGTCGAGGTAGGATCCGGGTTCGTTGTCGAGGTAGGATCCGGGTTCGTTGTCGGGGTAGGATCCTGGTTCGTCGTCGAGGTAGGATCCTGGCTCGTTGTCGGGGTAGGATCCGGGTTCGTTGTCGGGATAGGATCCGGGTTCGTTGACTGAAATTTGACTAAGTCCAAAGTCGGGGTCGGAGGTAGGATCCTGGTTCGTTGTCGGGGTAGGATCCTGGTTCGTTGTCGAGGTAGGATCCGGGTTCGTTGTCGAGGTAGGATCCGGGTTCGTTGTCGAGGTAGGATCCGGGTTCGTAGCCGGGGTAGGGTCCTGGTTCGTCGTCGAGGTAGGATCCTGGTTCGTTGTCGGGGTAGGATCCGGGCTCGTTGTCGGGATAGGATCCGGGTTCGTTGACTGAAATTTGACTAAGTCCAAAGTCGGGGTCGGAGGTAGGATCCTGGTTCGTTGTCGAGGTAGGATCAGGGTTCGTTGTCGAGGTAGGATCCGGGTTCTTTGTCGGGGTAGGATCCTGGTTCGTTGTCGAGGTAGGATCCTGGTTCGTTGTCGGCGCAGTCGGGGTAGGATCCTGGTTTGTCGTCGAGGTAGGATCCTGGTTCGTTGTCGGGGTAGGATCCGGGTTCGTTGTCGGGGTAGGATCCGGGTTCGTTGTCGGGATAGGATCCCGTTCGTCGACTGAAACTGGACCAAGTCCAAAGTCAGGGCCAGAGCCGAGTTCGCTGACTGAAATTTGACTAAGTCTAAAGTCGGGGTCGGAGGTAGGATCCTGGTTCGTTGTCGGGGTAGGATCCTGGTTCGTTGGCTCTCGAACCAGGATCCTACCTCGACAACGAACCAGGATCCTACTCCGACAACGAACCAGAGTCCTACTCCGACAACGAACCAAGATCCTACCTCGACAACAAACCAGGATCCTACCTCTGACTCCGACCCCGTTTTTTGACTTAGCATCTTAACTCCTTTTTATCCTTTTTATTTCATTTTTTTTAAACTTATACCGTAGTTTCTTATGTAATGGAGTTGTACCAAAAATTTGCATGTCTTGATATCAATCAATCAATCAATCAATCAATCAATCAGTTTATTGCGCCGTAATATTATAAAAAATAGCATTGGCAATGTCAACATCAAATTAAGGCACTACAGACAATTAACTATGTACAATTGAAGGATTCGATGAAATAAGGTACGAATGATGACAGGTAGCGCTGGCTTGAATTCGGTGGTGGTTGTTTCAGGACAGCTTTCCGAACAGCTTTGCTCCTTGTCGCAGGATCGTCAATTCTTGGCACTACGAAATCGGGTAGGATATTTCTGTGTCGTTGTGAAAGAAGGCATTGGTGTCCGAACCTCATGACTGCTTCGTGTCTGCGTTGGGCTAGGGTTTTGAGGCCGAGTTTCTGGATACTCTCCTCGTACGAACTGTAGGCTTGCCCAAGAATGATGCGGCAAGCCCGTTTCTGAATTTTTTCTATGCGCTTGTCCTGCTCTTTTGTTAAGCCCGGATGCCAGACTTGACAACCGTATTCCAGGGCGGGTAGGATATATGTTTTCAGGATGTTTGTTAGGGCCTGTGTGGAAAAACCGAAGCGTTTCAGGTTCGCGAACGATCTTAGCAGTCCTGCTCCTTTGCTTACTATCTTGTCAACTTGGGAATTCCACTTTAGGTTTTTGTCAATGATAATTCCAAGGATTTTGGCAGAGTCCACTGATTTGAGCTCAACTTCTGTTTCTACGTTGTCGATGTGTTTCCTGAGGAAGTTAACTCTCATGACAACACTCTTTTCCTTGCTGATTTCCATCTTAGCCTCTTGAGTCTCCATTGCCAGTTCATCAAAGGCTAGTTTAAGTTCGTCCTTGGCCGTGACTAATTGACGCAAGAGAGGCAGAGAGAGGTCATCAGCAAACTTGGCCCTGTTTGGTTTTTTCTTCAGTAGTTCATTGACTGCTATGACGAAAGCAATCGGGCCCAGGATAGTACCCTGTGGGGCACCGCAGGTAATCCGGAGAAACTCGGAAAAGATCTCCGGGGAGAGTTGGGTACACTGAAGCCTGTCACTAAGGAAACTAGCAAGTAGCCTTACAATGAATCGTCTGGCTCCCATGTTGCTGGCTCCGCTGACAACGAGTAGGTGGTCCAAATAGTCGAAGGCTTTAACCATATCAGCAATCAAGAGGTCAGGTAGCTGCCTTTGGGATCGGGACGATATATGCCTTTTTGAAACAGCTGGGGAAGGTACCTTCAACGAGGCACTGGTTATAAATCGCTGCAAGGGGAACACAAAGTTCTTTGGAGCAATGGACTAGTACAGCTGGGGGTACCTCGTTCGGACAGGCCGCCTTACGGGGATCAAGTTCAGTTAGTTTTCTTTCAACTTCTTCTGGCGTAATGACTGGGATCTTAGATATTCCTTCTTCTTTGGGTGGGAGTTCTTTGAGAGGGGGGTGCTTGCTGCAGATACTTGCAAAAAAGGAATTTACTTGGTTGGCGTCAAGTTTGTTCCCACGTTCATCCAGGATTTCAGGACTATTTTTTTTTCGACCCATAAGTTTTTGCACATTGCTGTGAAAACGCTTGGGATCGCTTTTCATGAACTTCTCAACAGTTTTTGACCCATAGGCTTTGCGAGCATCACGACATCTCCTGACGACTAAGTTACGTAATTGCTTAGCTTCGTCCAGACGGTTTGTTGCGAATAGTTCATCTCTCTGTAGTAGCACCAAGAGCAAATAATCAGATAGAACTTCTGTCTTCAGCCGCATGCAGCGACTATGAAAACCCCGACAAAACTGAGTGAACCTAGAGGTATTTACTCTAGCTTTGAGCTGTTGTTGATACTCATTTACTCCTCTTCCATCTTTGCTTATCACACAAGAAATAGTGAAGGATGCTGATAGGAGGCGTACTCCGCGCGCTGACCCGCTCTGGAGCGCGTCCATAGAACCAATCAGCTTTGACTCCTTCTTTTCCTCACCCGCGGGTTGACAGCGATTTAGCTATTAGTAGAGGTAACGAAACGTGATGTGGCGCGAAGCTAGTAGCCTCCGATCGTTCGTAGCGGACAGGGTATGGGGAAATATTCGAACTCCGCATAGTCATATTACAGAGAAAGGGAGACGGAGGTTCTGGCAGATTATTTGTTCTTAGTAGCACGGAATGCTTCCATTTAACGTCCCTCAGACTTTGCTAATCTTAAACAGTAGTACCCAACAGCATCCAGTCGTGCCAAAGCATGCAGTGGCAACAGTTACGCCATTTTTTTTACTAAAATTACAACTTCATGTAACCATTTCACGAACATTTTTCATCTGGAGTTAGGATGGAAACACTGACAAGACTGAGGAACGAAAGGAATTTTGACACTGCTTTGGTGGACCGTCTGCACACTGGTAGTACGTTTCACTGGGAAGATTGATCTATCCAAGAGAAATCTACTTACATATACACTCTAGTAGAGGCAGGAACGAAACACTGGCTGTCACTTGTCTCATGACGTCACGGATTTCCGACTGAATTTTTTTCAGCTCCTTAGTACCAACAGGGCCATTTGAACTATAACGAAAAACAGCGATCCCGGTTAGCGTTATCTAGAAGGTATAATTTGGATCAAGTGAACTTGTCGAGGTGAAAGCAGATGATGAAAACGAAGCAGATTCCCTGGAAGGTGATTCCAGAAGGAAACTGGAAAGCTACACGGAAAGTTGATAAGTTCGGTACATCTGCTGCGGAAAAAAGGAAAGTCGGCGAGTTTGTCGTAGTCCTACACTGTCAGAAGTTTCATAACAGATAGCGCATAACACTTTCAAGAATAACACCTATTCACTTAGAAATAAAGTGTTATGACCACTTAAGTTTACACTATTTCGTGCCTAGATCTCCAACAACACCTTCAATTGGTAAAAATACTCACTGGAACGAAAGAAACTTAACAGATAACATCCAAAAGTGTTATCTTTGAAACCGGGCATCCTTCTGTTGTCGTTATGTAACTTCTGACAGTGTAGTATTTCTATCTGTTATGAAACTTCTGACAGTGTACTACTTTCTGTTTTTAATTCTACAGTGCCTAGTATTTCTCTATAGGAGTTTTTTTGTATCAAATTCTCAAGGCGATTTCTCTGCATAGCCCGCACTTACGAGGTGAAACCAGATACCAGCGAGCCCGAAAACCGATTATAAAACTAGGAAACAGTCACCAGTGAATCAAAAACGCCTTATTACAGAAACCCAGAGACCAATAGTGAGTACTCCGGTAGTGAGGCACCAGTCTCCTTGGAGGCATGGGTTCGAAACTGGTGAACTGGATATCACGGCCAAGGATAATTTTGGCTGGAAGAGTACACTCATAGTCTGAATAATTATATCTCCGGAACCCGACACACTGTACATTTCCATTAATCAATACGCCGTTCATAAAATTCCTTCCGGAGTAGTTCTTTTTTGCCGCTAGATGGTCTAGCATAAAATAAACAATGACACGTTACTTCGGGGTATACGTTTATCCAGGTTTGTTTGGCTATTTTCAATTCCTCTTGGGCCCAGCCATGTTTGAAACTGTTTAAAATGCTTCTACGTCTATTTGTGCTCTACCCAACTCTGTTCTGTCAAACTTGATCAAGTTGTCAATTCTGGCTTCCGACTTCAGTGCTGAGCACTAGTTGACTTCAACGGGGCTAATGCGCGACTCTGTATGAAGCGAAAGCCTAATCGCTAATTCACGCTTCAGATAACTTATCCCTAGATCTCACGTGTGATTGTTATTGTTTCTCTAGCGCATCTGTCAATTCGTCATTGGATTTTATGAAGGACGTATATGACAATCACAACAATAAATGTTATACTCAGTACAGGAAAAATAAGCAAACCTGAATGCGACTGACTGCGAAGAAACATAATAATCTAGAGAATTCAAACATTAAACAACCCCTTAATCAGCAAACTCGTATTTCTGCAATAGAGATAGTTTTATTGATCCAACTCGTAGCGCCGAATTGGCACTAAATGTATGTCGACCATTACAATTGACGAGCTAAAACAACTTGATACAATCATACAAGAAAAATACGTCACTTGGAATCCACCAGTTTTTTGTTAATTTTGTCTGTAAAATAAGGTACAAAGAATTCAAAGTACAACCCTTCATTGGCACCAAGAGGTTCTGGTGCCGCGTCCGTCCTGTCATCGGTGCCAGTTCGGGAAATACGTCTCTGTGCTTTTCACTGACAAGGATCAACTGGCCAAAGCGTAAAAGAAGATCTTCCCGCCGTATATTTCAACGGGTTGTCGCCATGGATGGAAATGAAAAGTGGGAAGCGACTCCCGGGAGAAGGATCGTCCGTTTCTGCGATGCGCTTCGCTCACGAAAAACCTCTTTTCGCCGAGGGATTCAGTACCACTCACATATGCACCAATTAAGCATCAAAACACATGACAGACCCTCGGAGAGACAGATTAAACTCTCATATGGAGGTACCTAGTGCATCCACCAATAGAAGCCAGTGATTCTCTCTAGTGGGCTGCTACCAAGCCATCTTTCACACTCTGGTTACAAGTCGCACTGTTAAGACGACGGATCGGGTTTCCTGTCGACGTCATCCGTTTGGCTGTCAGTCTAGGATGGTGTTTGGAATCATGGATTCGTCCATGCGGAGGACTTAGTGACAGTAGCCTACGATATGCCACCTAATCCCCGTCTTCATTTCGATTTTTAACGAGAAGTAAAATAAAAATACTAACTCTGTTTTCTGTTCGGCATGCTTTTCGCCTTCCACTTTGAACTCCCACCTCTCCACCACATCATTTGTGTCTATATCTTTAAGGACCAAGACAAGACGCTCAGCTTTATTCTCAGCAACCCAACCTAAAAAATGTGAAGGCTACTTCGACTTTATGTCTACTTTCCTAGGCTATACAACCTCTCGTAAGAAAGCTGCTTAAACTAATACAGAGGCAGTAAGGGGCCAACTCATTCCCACTCATTCCTTGGGATGCTCAGGGGTTATCTTGCTCTTGCTTGGTCTTTGGCAACAAATAAGAGAAACATAAAATTAACCTTGCATTATGGTAAGAACAGGCTAATTGATAGGATGGAGGCACTTTGTTTAAGGCTCTTTATTCATGGAAAGTTTGAGCTTACTATTTTTTGGGGGTGTAGGTAGGCTACAATGGAACTCTCCCCATTCAGTGTACTAAGAGCTCACACTAATGAACATCTATATAAGGAATGCTAATTTTACTGATGCTACATCTCTCATCTCCAAGTCGGTGAATACGGTTAGCTTACATAATTTGACAAAGAAACGACTGGACAAAACAAAACGAACAGAATATCAGGTACTAAAACTACTTGAAAATAGCATAAGAAAAGGAAGTGCCATGACAGTAATTTCTGTCTAGATACTTACTCTGAACCTGACCAAGTACTATATCCAAGTACTTCTTGACATGCTCATCTGTTGAGACTAGCAGAGGGATTCCATAATGCTGTACTGATTTGAAGGTATCTTGGGGATATACTCCTCTTTGATAGAGTATGCTATTGATACCATAATCTGGAAAGAAATAGAAAAGATACTATTGACATTATTTGTGAAATAATTCATTCCCTAGGCCTAGTTATTTCATTCATTCAAAATCCCAAGCAAAAAAGCAGCAACTCTTTTAAAAAGCTGTTTTTTGCCTATTGACTTTGCTAACTCTTCCTTTTTCATCATTTCTAAGTCAATCGAGGTGAGGTTAGAATGAAGTAATCTTGTTTAAAAAGAAAAATACGTTTAACTAGAAATATTGAAGCAATATTTATTTATCCAATATATAAACCACTCAGTTAGCTTCAGTCTGGTATTTTTGTCATATTTGTTGGTTCCTTTTTAAGCCAGATGGATTATTCTGAAGGAAAGACTTCACTGGAAATTTGAAATCTTGTCTGAGGTTGGATACCCCTCCTGTATGAAGACCAAAAAACCGGCCCCCTTGAAGATGCAGTTACAAGAGGGGTATCCAACCTCGATTTTTGCCGCAAAAATGTTTAAATGAAATGTACAAGCTGTCCTGACAGTCAAGAGGCAAAATATGACTTTTTCAAAGTCACACGTCTAAAAAGATTCAAATTCTGTGCCTTTTTTTTATCCATTTTGTAATGTTTTAAAAACCTGTTTTCTGCCTATTGACTTTGCTAACTCTTCTTTTTTCGGCATTTTGAACAGATCGAGGTGAGATTAGAATGAAGTGATCTTGTTTGAAAAGAAAAATATGTTTAACTAGAAAAATTGAAGCAATATTTATTTATCCAATATTGGCAATATGTAAACCATTAAGTTAGCTTCAGTCTGGTATGTTTGTCATATTTGTTGGTTCCTTTTTAAGCCAGATGGATTATTCTGAAGGAAAGACTTCACTGGAAATTTGAAATCTTGTCTGAGGTTGGATACCCCCCGGATACCCCTCCTGTTAGGGTAGCCACTAAAAAAAAAATTAATCAAACCTGAGCTTTTGAAGATCAGAATGTGATTCTCCTATCTTTTAGCTTTGATTTGAGGCCAAAATCACCTCTCTATCTTGTCTCTAAGCATCTTAAATCTTCTTTAGAAAACAGTATTTTACATAAAGAAATGCCTATGTTCATCCATTGACTTTAGGGTTTTGTCCATCTAGTGACCAGCTTGGAACTATGTGCTTCAATGAAATTCTATGAAATTGGGTGATTTTGATCTGGTTTTGAGTGCATGGGGAGCCCCAGCAAGTGAGTTAGATGAGAAAATATGAATATGATCATCAAGGTTATAGTCCAATAGATGTATTGCTGCTATAGGCTGCTGACTTTTCCTCCTTAGTATCAACAAATTTTTGTAGGCAAGTTCAGCTACTTTTTTTTACATCTAAATTTACATTGAATATTAAGAAATAATATTAAATAGCTAGGACATCTTACTGTTAGCCTTATAAAATAGACAATTTTGTGTCCTGAATGCAATGGTATTTTTAAAATATTTTTTGGAGATGTTTTAGATAGGTAAAACTGATAAGGAAAATTCACAGCAATTCATGCATTCATTACAAAAAAATCGCCAATTTTTGCCACTAGGTGTTTTTGTGGCTACCCTACTCCTGTAATTTACTGCGGTCTGACAATGCTGGGTGTTCAAGTAAAAGAAAAGATTTCGTTTCTACTGCTGTTGTTTGTTCCGATCCATTTTGTAGAAAAATTCAGTTTTCAAGTCTAGGCTATGGAAATATTGACTGTGGGCGTGGCCGTTTTTTTTGTCACGGCCAGCTACTGGTAGGGTGGCCACAAAAACACCTAGTGGCAAAAATTGGCGATTTTTTTGTAATGAATGCAGGAATTGCTGTGAATTTTCCTGATCAGTTTTACCTATCTAAAACATCTTCAAAAAATATTTTGAAAATACCATTGCATTCAGGACAAAATTGTCTGTTTTGTAAGGCCATCAGTAAGATGTCCTAGCTATTTAATATTATTTCTTAATATTCCATGTAAATTTAGATGTAAAAAAAAGTAGCTGAACTTGCCTACACAAATTTTTTGATACTAAGGAGGAAAAGTCAGCAGCCCATAGCAGCAATAAGTCTATTGGACTATAACCTTAATGATCTTATTCATATTTTCTCAACTAACTCACTTGCTGGGGCTCCCCATGCACTCAAAACCAGCTCAAAATACCCAGTTTCATAGAATTTCATTGAAGCACATAGTTCCAAGCTGGTCACTAGATGGACAAAACCCTAAAGTCAATGGATGAACATAGGCATTTTCTTATGTAAAATACTGTTTTCTAAAGAAGATTTAGGATGCTTAGAGGCAAGATAGAGAGGTGATTTTGGCCTCAAATCAAAGCTAAAAGATAGGAGAATCACATTCTGGTCTTCAACAGCTCAGGTTTGATTAAAAAAAAAATTACTGGCTACCCTACTACTGGTCATTCATTGTACCCTAACATTTTATAGAGAAATAGGCTAGGCTGGGACTGCAATTCTTAAAACTGACAAAAATATTTGTATAAAGAGCAAATTATTGCCCAAGGCAGAAGGATTGGGCCCCCAAAAAACGAAAAAGGCTAAAAACTTACTGAAGAACTCTGATACAATTTCTGATGAGCCTTTAAGAGTAATCGAATGCTTCTGACATTGCTCCGTATTAGACATACTGTGACCGTCTTAACAGGCAGTGTTTTCGCCAGTGGGTTCAATGACAAAGTATCCTGGCAGTTTTCACAAGATTTCCACGTTTCAATGAAGAGCTTTTGAAATCAAATCACCCGCGTTAATTTTGCGAAGCTTGCTAACAGCCAGTATGAAAATCCTTACTCTTATTTATGCAAGAACCGAATTAAAAAATGAAATAAAGAATGTCAACAATAAATTCCTATCTAAATTTCTCTTCAACTTTTAGGTATTATTTGATGTATTCAAGGTTTATGATACCGTTATTTCTTGTGATTTTATGAATCCCTCATCCTCCGAAGTTTTTTGGATTGCAGCGGAACAATAGTTGTAGCAGCAAATTGAAACTAGACTTGGCATGGGTTGATGTTTTGTAAGGATGAAAATTATGTGTTGTTTCACTGAATATGGAATCAGTTTTGTGGGAGTGTTGAAGGAGTTATGGGACCTGCCTGTTATTAGATTGTGCCACTAGGCTTATGCTGGTGTTGAACTGTAGTTCAGAGAGGATAGAATATAGATGTCAGTATACAGACGGAGAATAGGCTAGCTAGAGGCTGAATAGGAGCATTGGATCAGGATTCATATCTGTAATTGCTCTGAAGTGCAGTTTAAGGCAAAGGTGAGCTTCTCTTTGGCCTTGTCAGTTTCTAGGGGTGGTTCCCAAAATCACCACGATCTTTTTGCCCACTCTCACAATGCCCACGCTCAGAATGCCCACGATCAAAACAGTCTAGTACACTAGCCCCACAATGCCCACGCTCAGAATGCCCACGATCAAAACAGTCTAGTACACTAGCCCCTTTTCAGGCATGGTGCTCAAACGTCTAGCACCATGCCTGGGTGCTAGACGTTTAAGCACTGTACCTTGGATTTCATGTATAGTGCATGGATTTCAGTATACAGTGCATGCATGAAAAACACAGTTTCTGTCACCACAACTTATCAACGGCTCGGATAGGGCTGAAATTACTACCAAGAATTAGAGAAATCAAAGACAATCCTTATCATATTTTTCATAACAAAAACAAAAGGACGCGACTGATGAGGGAGATAAAAAACCTCATTTCCTTTTCTACATAGTCAAGGGTTTTGCATGCAAAGTGTCCTGTGCCTTAGCTTTTTCTACCTAACAGTCAACCAGAATATTGGCTCCTAGGGCACTCTACATGGAAAATAGATAGGCTGCTGTCAGGTTTTTCATCTCCATCATCAGTCGCATCCTTTTGTTTTTGTTAGGAAAAATATGATAAGGATTGTCTTTGATTTCTCTAATTCTTGGTAGTAATTTCAGCCCTATCCGAGCTGTTGATAAGTTGTGGTGACAGAAACTGTGTTTTTCATGCATGCACTGTATACTGGAATCTATGCACCATACATGAAACCCAAGGTACAGTGCTTGAACGTCCAGCACCCAGGCATGGTGCTAGACGTTTGAGCACCGTGCCTGAAAAGGGGCTAGTGTACTAGACTGGATCAAAATGCCCATGATTAAAATGACCATGGCTCAAAATGCCCACGATTCAAAATGCCCACGACTCAAAATGCCCACAATTCAGATGTGGAACACCCGAAATCGAAATTGCCCGAAATGCTGGCGGCTTAAAAATGCCAACAGTTTCCAAATGCCAATAGTTCAAAATGGTCACAGGGGAGGCTAATATTAGTTGCGTTTTTTGCCTTCATCCACTTAACCGACCTACAAGATTTCCCACTATGAGTCGTTTTCTTCCTTCGGTTAACCAACCTAAGTTCTTATCAGTCGAACCGACCGGCGAGACGAAAAAACGGTCAATAGTGGCAAATAGGTCGGTTAACCGACCTACGGAGAAAAGGCAAAAAACGCAACTATTGCCTTCGTTGAAAATGCCGAGGGCTGAAACTGTCCACAGGGGAGGCCAACATCATCCTGGGCATGCGGACTACAAGATTACAAGGGGTAGGATTAATATTGGAAACGGCTTTGAAAGGAATTGTTTTTATTATTTCCTGAAGAACGACCCAAAAAGACCAGCAAGTTAAAGGTTTCAAGGGAGTTCCTTATCAGGCAGAGGCTTCCTCGAGAAAGCACAGCGCTTTTGCGGCAACTAACCACGAGCCAATACACATGTTTCTTGTAAGTACTTTACCAGAATTATATTATAATTGAGATTATACCAGTTCAACATACCATCATCGTCATTCTGATACTCCGTCTATTATACTCTTCCCGTTGCTCACTCACCCCTAATTCAAGTTTACTACGATCTGAACACCTCAAATAATCCAATCGTGGGCATTCTGAACCGTGAGCATTTTGAGTTGTGGGCATTATGAGTCGTGGGCATTATGAGTCGTGGGCATTTTGAGTTGTTGGCATTTTTAGTGGGCATTTTGAGTCGTGGGCATTTTGTGTGTGAGCCGTTTCTAGTTGAAAGCCTAGACCGGTCAAGGCCAAGGTCGTTACTGTTAGGTCTGCCCTACAAGGCCTAGCTAGAGGCATTTTTCTGTGACACAGTTATGGGCACACACTTTGAGTGTTTGTCACGGAAACAAGGTTGTTTGCTGGAGTTGAGCCACAAGTTGAAACTCATGAAAATGCCATTTTGACTATTTTGGGGCAGCAATTCCAAATTCCAAATTCTGAAAAAAAAATTCAGGTAAAATCTCAACAGATAGAAAATTCGGCTTCCGTCCTTACTATTCTCTGCAAAAAGTATCCTCAGTTTTATGTCTATGTGCTTGTGAAAGTAGTTAATTTTATTGTTCTGACAAAAATTGACAATCACCCAGTTGTTTGTCGAATTTGAGCCACAAAGCCAGCCACAAAAATCTTGTTACTCGCGGAAACACACTGTGGGCTGCAGAAAAGACTGCGGAAATGCTCATTTCGAGCAACAATTGTCCCTCAAACTGTTTGTGGGAGCATGGAAAAAAGCCTGATGTAGGCTACACTGAAGACAGTGCACATCTAGAAATGCCTCATTGGCTCATCTTTCATTGGCAATGACACTGCTAGGGTCAGGTATGTGTCAGGCTAGGTAGGGTCAGGGCAGGTTCAGGTTCATTTATTATTTTCAATATTGGTACACACATAGTTTAACAAATACTCCCGGCAGAGGGCAAAGCACGAATGGCACGGGAATGAGGTCTGGGGGAGGGTGGCCACACATATTGTAATAGTCTAGTGAGTATTTGACATTTGCAGTTGCTGGAAAATGCTATTCCCTATCTTCTTTCGAGCCCAGAGCATCAGCAACTGCTTCTGTGAATTAGATCTCCACTATTGCATTTGTGACTAAATTGGTTATCTGAAATCTGAAACTGACAAAAGTGGAAATGTCTAAGCTGTGTCCGAGCACGGATCAAGAAAATCAAGCTATCAGATATAACTGAACTTGCCTTGAAAAATTTGCTACGACCAAGGATAGAACAGCTATGGGCAACAAGGAAGAAGAAATGGGAGAAAGTAAGAAAGAAGCCTAGCCTATATGATGTTCAAGAAAAGTGGACTTTATTTAAAATTAACCAGAAAAGTGTGTGTAGCCTATGATATTCAAGAAAGGTGAATTTAATTTAAAAATATGCACTCTCTTTTGTAATCCAGTTTCTAAGTTTCTCCCATCTCTTAAGAAAAAATCCCAACGCACATCCCTAGTCCCCCAACAAGATAGCTTCAGAGAATCTGGTATTTTGTCGTATATTTGTGTTATGTAGTATGTGTAGTACCAGTAAATGAAGTTGACTCAAAGGGCTATGGGGGAGCTTCATTGATTTTGTTTCCTGTTCTTCCTAAAAGTTCATGGTAATCTTCAAATGTGACATCGTCCTTTCATAATAGCTTACAAATTGGCCTATGCATTAAAAAAAAAGTATTTCTTCAGAGCGAGGTAATTTTGTCATTTCGCGTCAAACCAAATCTAAAAGGTAGGAGAATTACAGTCCAGTTATCAAAGTTGGAAAATGTATCAGAGAATTGCTACCATATCTTTGAACCAGTCCAGCACCAATAGGCTATGTCCAATACTTGGTCTTAATTTTTAGAGGGAAAAGTTTTATTTGCAGCATGTCTATTATATTTCGTTAATCCAGGGTCTGTTCAGGGTTGACCAAACTGAATCGAATATATCCAAAATATACTCCCTTTTGAATCCCACAAAAGCTCTTGGCCATTTTAATTAGCCTAGAAAAAATTCTGACAATTTGAGTCAGACAAAATAAACATGCTACTGATATTTTTGTCTTCAAGTTCTGATGCTGCTCTAATACAGTACCGTAGTCTTGTGTTTGCTATTTTGAGGTTCTGGTCCTGTGTTATATTGAGACAATAGTTAATTGTCTTTCAGGCATAAAACATGGAGTTCTCTCCTGAATTGACATTAGTGCAACTGCAAGATCAAAGAGGACGAGTGGAAATCTTGCTGGAAGAGAGCAGTGGAGCTTTTTTCTCTGGCAACCCAGCATCTAAGGTAAAAAATTCAGTCTTTTTATCGGTCCCCCATCCCAGTCCCCCATCCCCGGCAAACCTTTGTGCTTGCATTCAGAACTACACATTTGCGTTTCGGGAAGGGGAGGGGGTACTCGGGCGGTTTTCACCAGAGGAGCTTTGACCGGGGGGTGTGGGGAGGGTCGGCAGGGGGGGGGGGGGTGCCTAGATCCAACATATTGTGCACCTACTGTATTATAAATCTGTAAACGAAGTCCTTGTGTCTTGCCATCCTGAGAGGAGTTTTGAACGCCGTCATTTTTGGCAAATGTTTTAATTGCAACCCCGTGGTTTGAAATTTTTTAGGATTAGGCTAGTAAAAAAACAAGCATCCGCATGTTTTGTTTTATTTTTGGAAAGTTTTTTTTTGAATGTCCAATACAGTAGCCTAATGATTAATGAGCATAGTATGAAAGACTGACACATGTAATAGATGAGAAAAAAATGAAAACTCGTAAGCCAGTCACTTCTTTTAAACACAATTCGTCTTCATTGTATTAAAATGGATAAAAGAATAAAATAAGAAATTCAGTATCTTTTTAACTAGATGTTTTGATTTTGATCTTGAGGGTGTCTTAAATTTGTATGTTATGCCTGTAAAAATGTTTTTTTTTTTTAGAGTGTATACCTTGCTGGTGTTTTTTCTATGTTGTGTTCTGCTCGCCGATCTTGGCGGAAATAAATAAAATAATGATTATCTCGACAACTGCCAATATCCATGATTTAGGTCATTCTACTTGTGGTTGATCAGACTATTTTTTTTGTAGCAGCTGACAAGCAGTCTTTCCGAATTAGCGTTTGGGTGTGTTGCCTTGACAGAAAACCAGGATATAATGAAAATACATTTCTACAATTCCGATTTTGTTCTTCTGACACGAGTGTGCACACTTGTCGCAACTGGACTTAGTCAAAGGTAAGCTGTTTTCATCTTTGTTTTTCGTTTTGTCACACGTTTTAACTGGGATGGTGGGACCAAGCTATGAGGGAAGTGTTACCTTAATGTAGGCTAACTTAAATTGCACTTTAAGGATTTCTACCCTTTTTAGTGCTTGATGATGACTTATTTCGTCATTGCTTTGGGCCGGCGGGGGGTGGGGGTGGCTCCAGTCCACCTTCCATGGTTGGGTATCCCAGCCTGCATCTGGACTCCTTTCGAAGGAGGATACCTGAGGTTAATGTGGTTTCGAGGGCGGTGCTTAAGGCTAGGTCTTGAATAAGGTCGCTGTGACCCTGTGAATAACGTTCTAATCTTCTGTAGACCAGCGGGCCTGACTTTATTTTACACTCTCAAAACCAATCAACACACGAGGGGTAGGGATGTCCTAGGTAGCCTAGGGCTCAGACGCACTCTTCTATTTATCTCTCGATAAAATAACCTCGCCAGTGTCTTGTTCTCGAGTCTTTGTCGACTTTGAAGAGTTCAGGGAAGTTTTGTTCTGTAGTAGCCTAGAGCAGTTTGTGTACTTGAATGGCAGACAAGGATTATGCTTGATTATTAGTGATTTTGGGGGTAGACCTTATTACGACCATTTGCAAGGAAATTCCATTTTGTAGGGAAAGAATGGTATCAGTCTCCAGACACTCTTCGAGTCAGACTCGTGAAAGTCTGGGAAAGAGGTTGTCGACAGCTACTGACAGTGGTTTTGGAGAGTCGAGCTCATGCCTCAGTGAAAGGTCAATGCCCTCCCTGAATACATGTTCAGATCTTGGTAGTGGTATCCTCGTACTGAAGACTGGCTCAGAAAATCTAGGTAGGCTATAGACGTTTTTTCACTATTTGTTGTGTATTTTATCGCCTCTGATTCCCCTAACGTACTGAAGACCGGCTCAGAAAGTTTAGGTAGGCTAGGTACATTATTTGTTGTGTATTTTGTCGCATCTGAATTTGTACTTTCATGTGTGTTCAGTCGCGCATTACAAGTGAGAAATCATTCTCTTGAAGCATTCACAACTCTAATATTGCTATCCTGCTACCCGTAGGGAAAAAAGGTACCCGGATTCCCGTAAAGGTGTCCGGAATTTTGGAACAACATTCCGGGCACGGAAAACGTAACGGAAATCCCGGCTGGGGGGTTTGTTTCCCGGAATTCCTCGTTAAACTGCGGAATTCCAGGAAACAAGACTCCCCAGGCGGGATTTCCGTTACGTTTTCCGTGCCCGGAATGTTGTTGCAAAATTCCGGACACCTTTACGGGAATCCGGGTACCTTTTTTCCCTACGGGTAGTTACTAAGCAGCTCGTACCAGCGCTAACGTTCGAAAACTTCTTTCACAACGTAATGCAGCTATAGGTCAACAGAGAGCACGCCTTTTACTTTTGATTGAACACAACAAATACAGTCGCTGTATCTAGGCTATGCGTCGGCTAGTAATTTAATTTCAAATAAATAAATGCGGCACAACATTTCATGCGCGAGCAAATTCATTGGCACTTGTCATTAACCTACAACTAAAACATATATACAATTGTCATACAATAAATACACTAATTCAAGTTAGGTTGTTATGATACAAGGTGAACTGAGGCACAAAGCTATTACGGTACCTTTCAGTTTTACAAGCGACAGGTGTGAGTTTTGGTACTTTCATAGCTGCTTCTCTTGGAGGTCTGGTTCTTTCCGGTTTAAAGGGTGGAGGAAGGATGTTTCGGTAGATAGGGTGGGATAACAACTTTGTTCCGAAACATTGACACTTTTTAGTACTTTTTTAGTACTTAGTACTTTTTCTTTGGCTGCTTATGAGCGTTGCTAAACAATGCAGTGGAATTTATGCACACGGAACACAATTTCTCCAATTAGGGGAAAAGTGCCTGATCCCAGATTTAAGGCGTTTTTCTACGACATATTTTTGTCCCACACATACAGACACGTTCGACCCACAGGTTGAAACTGGCGGAAACGCCGTTTGTCTTTTATTTTAGGTTGTTCCATTGCTTTGTACAAAAATAATGTCTCATTAAATAGAACGTCAGGCTCACGCCCAGACCCTTCTGTGCTAGAAGGATCCTCAGTTTTGTGTCTATTGCTTAACAAAATGACCCATTTTATTATTGGGATCTAACTTGCCAGTAAATTTGAATTTTCCGACACACTTCGAGTCACAAAATTAAAAATGACCTATTTTTGTAAAATGTGATTGACAGTGCAATCCACATTATTGGTCAAGGAAACAGGCTTGTGGGCCACACAGACGATCACGGAAACACTCTTCGAGCCACAGCCTCGTCGTCGGATCGTGAAAAATGTCTAATAGCTTCTCTAACTAGGTGGAAAAGATCTGTGCGCACCAGAGTTGACATCGTATATTTGTATATTTACCTCTGAATCTTGCGAATTTTTTTAACCCTTGGTACATGGATATAAAGACGATTTATTGTGTTCTTGCTATTTTAAAACCATTGTCCGAATTCATGTTCGTCTTGGTTTGCACACTCACAAATGAATCGGCTGGGGAAATTCGGATATTTTCTTGACAATTTTTTTTTGTTTTCTTTTCCGCGAAAAACCTGAGAAAATGTCTTGTGGTCACTCGGTAGTCCAGTCGATTAGTCTTTCTGAAACGCGATACTTCCGCCGGTAGTCTAATCCTGGGGGAAGGTCCCTTGTCCGAGTCTCGGTTGTGCCTACTGTTTGGTTTAGAGCGGGTGTCGACTAAATTGTAGCAGAATTGGTTACAGTCGTGACGTATATAGTGACGTCATGTGATTGAGGACCTAACATAGGATCTGATTGTCCCTAGGCCGTTTCATAAATGTAAATGCGACCGGCGCCTCACTGGCCGCTCGGCTCTATATATATATATCAAAATATATATTCACCGACTGCAATTTTTCGTTTTCTGAGGTAAAATAGATCAAATCCTTGTGACGTCACGCTTGTAACGATTTTCGCTACAATTTAGTTTAGACCTTAGAGCGGGGGTTAGTGGCGTAACCCTGTAAGACAAGCCAAAGTCCACCCAGCTTCAAATGGGTACCTGGAGAAATCCGGGGAAGGTGACAGGGAGGGTTTGCGGAAGCACAGGATGGCTGGCCCCCAACCCCCCATTGCACTTCCTGGCTGAGGGCCGAAAATCGGAGATCAGCACCGCCAGCTAGGCCTGTCAACGCTAGTGCTGATACCTTTACCTTTTTTTTTCTTAGTCTAACCCTGCAGGCTGATCGGTTTACCTCGAGGGCGTGTCAGTTCAGTTCTCGAGGGCATGTCAGTGCGTATTTTTATGAAAGTGCGTTGTAAATTAAAGAACCTGAAGCTTTTTATTTTAGGAACCTCAGTTGAAGAGCCTGCCAGTCCGCACCGCCCGCTTGCTATGAGGAATTGTACCAGCTTCATGACCTTGCCAGCAGTGCAGAACGTGCCGGAGAGAAAGAATATGTCCGACCCCGGGTTGTGCAGCCGGCGAACCAGTCAGGCCAGAAAAGGGGGAAGACTGGCTGTAACCATCGCCCTTCGTTGCGTGGATACTGGAAGGTAAGGGTCAATTTTTCTTTTTTTTAGTTCCTCCCTTTCCTGTGGCTGTAACTGGTACAGCTTGTGGCACATAAGTTATTCTTTCTTTAAATTAAAGTTTAACTGAAAAGCAGAATTATTTTTGTGTCATTTGACTGATACACTGAATTATTTGGATTCTGCAAAGGGATTTTTTATTTTCTACTATCTGCTCTAGTTATGACATTCAGAATATCTGTGGCCGTCCCCACAGCGTAAATTCTACTATGACGCGGGAAATTTTAATCTCAACACAGACGCGGCTTTTCAGTGGGCAGTGGTGAGATTGGTGAAGATTGCTTAGTGCCTGAACAAGTAAAAATCATAAATCTTTCTCGTAGAGCATACAACAAAAATACAAGCGCATAGAATACCACAAATCACAAGGAAATTCCAATATTTGAAATTCGGTTATTCGTGAATAGCGGAACAACGAAGTAACGCATTTTCAGCGGGTCTTCAAGCCAGTTTAAGTGAATAAGGGATGGGTAACTAGATTGTCCTATCCCAGCCCTTTTCGGTTAAACTTCAAGACTTTAAAAAAAAATGTAAGAATGATTTTTAGTTTAATTTTTCTTTGATAATTTTTTTTTTATCTCTTTGTAAAACGAGTAAAACAACCCGAAAGCGAAACAATAAAGAACAAAAAAATTGTTGACCGTCCCGAGAGCTTGTTTAAGCTGTAAGCGGAAGAAAACCTTGGCTGATTAAAAATAAATACAGCCGTGTGTGAGGGCCGTCGTCTGGCCTTTTTTAGAACTAGGAGGGGGGCGCTTTGTTTTTTGGCTTTTTTAGGGCTTTCGTGGAAATAAATGGTTGCTTTTACCACAGTAGACGGAGAGGAGTTGTCTTTGTGTAAAAACGCGTATCCGAGTCTTAAAGTTCAACTGAAAAGACAGCTTATTTTACATCTTATGTTGGTACACTGAAAAACTTTGACTCATCGAAGGGATTTTGCATTTTTCACCCCGGGCTCTATAGTAATATCGTTCAGAGTGTGCGCTGCATTTCCGGTTGCGACATGTAAGCTCGGAAAGTTACGCCTGTAGAAAGGGAGAAGATGATGTTGTCTTAAATTGCAAGGAATCGGACATTTTTATTTTAGTTTTCGGCAATGGCTTGAGTTCGTAGTTGGTAAATATTTCAAACGTAGAGGGAAAAGCACATAGAGGTACCACAAATCCGAAAGAATAAGTTCATCTGGCGAGATCGGTTATCTGTTGATAACGGGCATAACGAAGTAACGCATTTTTATCGGGTTTTTGGGCTTATTTAAGTCAGATTTAAGTGATTAAGTGATGTGTAAGTAGAATGTCGGATCTCACCCGTAGGTGTAACTTGAACAGGTCTCCCTGAGTTCCGTGGCAGTATGACAGTGTCTGACGTTTTTCGGAAGATAAAAATTTGCCATGCGTAAACGGTGTATGTGAGGCCCTCTTTAATGTGTCTCCTCGAGTTACATGAGAGTATGACAGTGTTGGGCATTTTTCGGAAGATAAAAAATGACCGTGTTTCCAAGACAGACGATTTGCCAGGAGCGTGAAAACCTTAGAAAACGTCTTCAGCGGAAGTAACCTCATTAAAAGTTCAGAGCCGAGACTTTACGACTTGACTCCTTGACATGCTTTTATCTGTCTGAAAGCGAAATTCGTTGGATGTTTGTTGTTTCTGTTAGTTAGTACAACGCTTGGGGAAAATTTGGCGTTTCACTCGTGGATGCTTAAAGTTTATGTGAAAAGCGAGCTCATTTTTGGATATTCTTCTCTGAATTATTTTGACTGTGTTGAGGGATTTTTGGTTTTTTCACACTAGACTCTCGCATTGACATTGAGATAGGGGTGGCGACCCGACAAAGCTGGATTCACAGTTAGACGGCGTAATTTTAATTTCTTGGAGGACGTGACTTAAAATTCCGTAAAATCGCGTATGACAGCAAATCAAAGACGCTGCTATATGCCTGGCTGTATATGAGTTCAGAAGAGCCACAGAAATAGCTGTGGCACAGAAATAGCTTGACTAAATAGCCAAGTAAGTTTTATTTATTGACAGCAGGTATTTGATGCTGTTGATGGTCTTAAAAATAACAAAACAAAGCTTTGCGGGTCCTTAAGAGTTACCTGCCTTCCCCGTCAACAGATTCTCTTTATTGCTTTCTTAATATGCCTATCCTTCCTTTAAGACATTTGCAACTGTCGAATCTATCCTTTTCAAACTGAAGTATGACCTTGGTTTGCTTCCCTCGTTTTTTTCGTTCCTCGAACCTTTTTCCGCTTAAAACTATTGAACACGGACATCTGACTAGAAATTTTAATAAACTGTATCAGCCAAGAATTATAACTGAAAGATTGAAATTTTCTCTCCGAAACTCAGTAATTCGGAACTGGAATATTTATACTTCTAATTTGGACATTTCACAGTCAATTCAAACAACCAAACGTAAACTCAAATTTATGTTGGTATGCTGAGAATTTGTTTGGTGATAAGTGAGTTGTTGTTAGTTAGTGCGGATTGCCTTCGAGACGTTAAGTTTGTTCCCATTTTATCTGGTTTTTGAAGATACTGGACCTGGGGGATTGTGAATACTCGGTCCAGGATCTTTCCTTGGACTGAAATCACTTTTCCTCGGTTCTTGTTATCTTATATTTTTTATTGTTGGTTTCGCTGGACGTGTCAACGGGTGGTGTTGGGGATCGGGTGCTGACGGGAGAACACGCATATTTCCATTAGTATGAATGGCATGTAGTGAATCATAAATGTTGTATTTAGTTAAAGAAGTCTTACCATCCCGTGCATTACGACTTTGTCTTCTCAGCCAGGCTCTGGACATTTTGTTATTTAATTTATTATTAAAAAGAACCTGAACCTTACATATCTGGAATTAGCCTACATAGAGTTCCATCGCAACTGTGACCTGGTTCTCGCTTAGCCTACTACTTGCATAACCTAATTTCTTATTTTGCACGATTCTTGAGAGTCACGTGAACTTTTCGCCACTCAGCAAAGTGCCCTCGGACGTCGTAACGGGCCTTTCCACGTATTTCCGTGATTCCGCCGCATCTTTGACCTGGTTCTTACTTATTACTTACGTAACCTAATTTCTCGTTTTGCATCATCCTTAAGAGTCACGTCAACTTGCTGACGCCACGTGTGCCAAAAACATGAGATTTTGCTTCTCTTGGCAGACTAATTTTCCCACCAGCGACCTCGTGGGAATGGGCGCTTGGGAATTTCTCAACATCCCCAAAATATTCCGTCGGAGTCACATGATTAGAAACGTCCTATTATTTTCTTTTTCCAGTTCCCGATATGAAATTCTCAGTCACATGACAGAATTGGAGTTGTGCCTTGTGCGATTTCAGACCTACGTCAGAAGGCACTTCAACCTGGCAGGCCCAATCGGGAAGCTTGTCAAAGAGGCTAGCGTAAAATTGGGTGAGGTCAGTTGCAACCCATTGATCACCAGTGTCAGGCATGTTTCCCTCGTTCTGCCTCTCACATTCGTAGCATTGATCTCGGCAATGACTAACAACATATGTCGCTTCTGTCTTGTGAAATTTAACAATTGGGGGGGGGGGGGGCTTTAGTGGGCAAGCTTTCGCGGGTGTGGGCAAGTCTAATCGAGGTCAAAGCCGTCGTATGTTTAAAGCCGATTCAGTTTACCTTTACCTTTTTTGCTGACTCAGTGATTTGGCTTGTTAATGTGTCAGGACTTACAGATGTCAAATCTGCAATTCTTCGTCACAGCCTCGTATACAAATAGTTCACCGTCCACGAAGATTTTATCACCCCTCAGTTATGCTCGTCGATTTGATTCTTCAAATTAGTTCACTCCTAACGAAAATTCACAGCCTCTCAGAGAGAAAAATATGTAATATTTTTAGCCGGGGGTGGAGGGGGGGGGGGGGTCAGTTTACCTGTTTTTGAAGTCATTACTCTCCAGGCTAAAATTCAATGTCTATGTGTATTTTTACGGTCACACACGACAAAAAAATGGAGTAGCATAATCACACAGCCAGTTTCAAGCCGATTCAGTTTACCTATTCTTGAAGTCAGTTTACTCTAGGCTAAAATTCAAATCCTGTACTCAGTATAGTAGATTTAGCCGGGGGAAGGGGGGGTACAGTCAAAGCCATCTTATAATAACATGTTTCAACCTGATTCATTGTACTTATTGTTGAGGTCAGTTGACTCCAAGCTAAACTTAGCATCACCCAGGGTTGGTTTTCGTAAAAAAAAAAAAAAAAAAAAAAAAAAAAAATCATGGCAAGAATATCTATAACGAAAAATCACGAAAATTAGCTAGAAAAAGTCAGATTTACGTCTTTTGTTCTTTTGTAGACTCGTAGTAGACGGATGTTTGTTTCCTATACACTTTTGTCCGCGATGGCAGAGACTATGAACGGAAACTTTCGAACAGGTGCTTGTTTTCATTGACACAAAGATGGCGTTTGTATCTACTTCCTACTGAGACTGACACGTATATAGCTGACATAAGCTACTTTTATGTGATCCATATATGTTACGTCGACTGTAGCGGGCCCGCGGAATTTCTTTTTCTTCCTCAGTTTTTCAGTGCTTTTATCAAAGGCAACAACAAAGTGCCATCCGACTGAAATATAATATATCAACTACCGAAAACCACCTCCCAACTAAAGAAGTTCAAAGAAAAATGTAGCCTACTAAAAAGGGAAAAACATACTGAAAGAAGAAATATGCACCGGGAGTGGCACCGGGAGGAAAATGTACAAAAAGGGATGTGTAAGACATTCCGACATTACGTCATCACGTAATTGGGCACAACCTTGGAACTGAAGCTCATTTTGGTATGCTTTTCCGCTGATGTAGCTTTCCTGTTTTTAGTAACTTTCCTTTTTTGTACTATCCGCTCTAGGTCATTCCTTTTATCCATTTGGTCATTCCTCACGCCTCAGAAAAGAAAACAAGAGCTGTAAGCTCATATGGCACTTGCAAGGGTTGAGATGTATTATTTGATCAAAAGTAATTTTCGACTGTGCGGTTCAGATGCGCACTTTAAGGGAGCTAGAGAAAAAGTATTTTATCGTTGAACTTGGCTGTAATGATGCGCACTTTAAAGGCACTAGAAATTCATCTGTAAGGAAGACCCTTGAGGCAAAAACGATAGCAGGCTCTTAGGGATCATTGATATATACGTATGATCAAAAGTATTTTTTTTCCACTAATGCGGGTAAAATGCGCACTTTAAGGGTGCAAGAATTTTTTTTTTTTTTTGCATAACCCTTGTGGGACAACTGTTCATGGGTTGAGATGTATCGTTTGATAAAAGTACTTTTCGACCTTGCGGTTAAGATGCACACTTTAAGGGAGCTAGAACTTCATTTGTAAGCAAAACCCTTGAAGCAAAAATGATCATGAGCTCATGGGGATGATGGAAATGCACATTTTGCTTAAAAGTATTTTTCTTAATTTGCGGTCATGATTGGTACTATAAGGAATGGTCGGATTTGAATAGTGGCGATTTCTAAGCCAATCTTGTCGAATTTCTAATACTCCAGCCAAATTTCATCGTCCTAGCACATCTGGAAGTACCTTAACACGCGATCACCGGAATTCCGGACCCGCCCCTCAAACTCCCCCCACAGTCGCTGGAGCCAATCCGGTTCAGTTTTGGACTTGTTTGTTATTCCCACAAAGTTCCATCCCGATCTCTCCAGTCCAATCCGGTCACGTATTCCCCCCCCCCCCAATTGTTGTCGGATCCGGTCCGGACATGAAAAAGATCCCCAGCCCTCTGAGCCCTCTGTTCAGTTATTAAATTTCACTCGAATCCGATCACCCGTTCCAAAGTTACGCACGGCTAAATATTCCGGATTCCCCCTCCCTCCGATCCCCCCACGACTATCGGATCGAGTGAATTTTTATTTACAAGTCAGTTTGATCGGGTCCCTGATACGCCTCCCAAGTTTCGTCGTGAAAATCCCAAAAACCGTCATCACCAGAATTCCGGGAAACTCCCCTCCACCCCCCCCCCCCCCCAAGTGTCCAGGTCCAGTCCAAACGTGTAAACGATTTATCTGGAGCAGATTCTTGCTCTTCCCAGCAAGTTTTACTCCGATCCCTCCATTATAACCGTTTCTCGAGATTTCCGGTCTTCCCCACCCCAACTCCCCCATAGCTGTCGAATCCGGTTCGGACTTCAAATGGAAGATCAGAGATATGTCATTCATTCAGGTATTAAGTTTCGTCCTAATCCGATCACCCGTTCGAAAGTTACACAACACTCAATTTTCCATATTCCCCCGCACTGCACCACATATACAAACCCCTTTGACCCTCGAATGCACTAGCTCTTTCCAATGTTAACAGAGTGATCCGATGCAAAGAGTGACGTCACGCCGCACGCAGACCTACTAGTGTGTAGAAAGGGGTAGGGGTTTTACAAAAACTACTAAATTCTCAGGATTCCCCCGCCCTCTACTCCCTCCACGGTGGTCGGATCGGGGAAGTGACTATTTGCAAGTTAGTTTGGTCGGGTCCCTGATATGCCTGCCAAGTTTCATCGTCCTAGCACATCTGCAAGTACCCTAACTCGCGATCACCGGACCGACCGACCGACCGACCGACAGACCGACCGACGGAAAAGTGATCGGTATATGGCACTTGAGCGAAGCTGCAAGTGCCATAAAAAGAAAATATCTCCAGTCTAGACCAGAGCCATCGATCGGAAGCGTCAGTGTCTTTCTTTATTCTAAAAAATTTACGCGACGTAAACAACTTGCCAACTTGTTTCATATTTAGCCCGGATGGAACGGCAAAGCTGGCCTTGCTACACGAGGGGCTGTCCGGGACTGCAATTTCGAACTTTGAGCCTTTCCATGGTCTTCTCCAATGTTTTTCTCATAGTTGAGTTGTTTTTCTTTTTTTGGTTTCTTTTGATTTTTGGTTAATTACTCCACTTTTTCTTGTTTGTTGTAGTGGGTTAAAAATTAATTATTATTGTTATTGCTGTAGGTCCAGTGTTAAAGTGAGTAAATCAGGGCCACGAAGGAAGAGTCTACTAACCGAGGGGTTGCCCACTCAGTTTTTGGGTGCACAGCAGGTGCCCGGTGCCGGCTGGTGCCGGCTGGTGCCGACCGGTGCCGGCTGGTGCCGACCGGTGCCGTCTGGTGGGCATTTTGATCGTGGGCATTCTGGCGTGGGCATTGTGAGAGTGGGCAAAAAGATCGTGGTGATTTTGGGAACCACCCTTCGCCAGGCTAATCATTTGGGAAAACCAAGTTCAGATATACCTGTATAAGCCATATAATTTGCCATGGCCCTTGTGGCTTTTTAGCGCAAATAAATCTATCTATATATCTATTTTGACGATACTGATCGAAACTTCCTGCTTTACTTCTGCCAAACTTCCGGTTTCGGCCAAATTCTGAGCGAACTACTTGTCCAGCAAAAAAAAAAAAAAAAGTTCAGAAACGAATTCAGTGTAGGCTATCTCCTTATCCCTACAAAGAACATTTAATCAACTTCAAATAAAACTTTCTTATACAAAAAAAAAATCCGATTTCAACCGGATTCTGGACGAACTATATATCCAGGTAAAAATTGATTGTCATATACAGATTCAGCGTCTCTTCTTACCCTTCAACTGTCATCTAATCAACTTCAAATAAAACTTTTGCTTTTAACAAATTTTCCGTTTTTGGCCGGATTCCGGGCGGACAACTTGTCCGGCGAGAAAATGGTTTTCACCATCGTGTTTAGCAAGTCTTCTTGCCCCTAAATCAAACATCTAGCCAACTTCAAATAAACTTTTACTTTTAACAAACTTTCCGGTTTTGGCCGGATTCCGGGCAAACTACTTATCCGGCGAGAAAATGATTTGCACCGTCGTGTTCAGCATGTCTTCTTACCCCTAAATCGAACATCTAGTCAACTTCAAATAAAACTTTTACTTTTAACAAACTTTCCGGTTTTGACCGGATTCCGAGCGAACTACTTGTACGGTGAGGAAATAGTTTTCATCGTCGTGTTCACATGTCTTCTTACCCCTAAATCGAACATCTAATCAACTTCAAATAAAACTTTTACTTTTAACAAACTTTCCGGTTTTGGTTGGATTCCGGACGAACTACTTGTCGGGCGAGAAAATGGTTTTCACCATCATGTTGAGCATGTCTTCTTACCCCATCATCGACTATCACATTAAATGTTTCAAAATTTTATTTGCCCCTTAATTTAAACCTCCTCCCCTACCCCTAAATGTAGGGCTACAAAGCCCATCTATGAACTCGACCTTACTCTTGACCCAAGGAATCCTCACCCCAAGTTTCATCAAAATATTTCATTCCCTTCGAGAGTTATCGTGCTTAAAGACGGACAGACGGACGGGCGGACAGACAGACAACTTTTGCGATGTCATAGGTATACCTCACTTACGTTTTGGGATCCCAAAAACCGTTCGCATAAGCATACCTCTACTGTAACCTTAACAGATGAAATGACTCTTGTTTCAGTACCTTACAATACTTAGTCCTTCAAATTGAAAAGGCTAAAGGACGGCTCAGACGGCGTTCGTAAAGTGCGTAAAGTCGTTCGTAAAGTTGCTCCGCTAACCCGCGTAAAGTACTTTACGGAGGCAGCCAAGAAGTTCAACTTTAGTTAACTTTTTTCGTAAAGTTCGGAAGGTTGACCGATAGGAGAAGAGATCGAAAACAAGTTATGAAAATAAATTTGAAAATGGGGATTAGGAAACGGAAAAATGATGAGATGATGACTCTTGTGGTTTGTATGATAATAATAATAAATAAGGTCGAATAACTTGAAACTTGTTTTTTGCAAGAATAATTAGGAACATTTTTTTTTAATTAATTTTGTTCTTGTTGATTCTGTCAGGTGAAATGGGGAGAAAGAATTACTTATTGAATTAAATTGTTTAGAACTGACTTATTTATTTATATTATTTTTGTTGTTGGATTATTCTAATTTATTTATTGGAGTTTTTTTCTATCTGGATATTAACCATGGTCAATTATGGCTTTTAGTGTTAATAAATATCTACCTATGGTTCATATATGATACAAATAATCTCTAATAGTTAGAATCTTTTTCTTTCTAGAACAAATCGCCATAAAAAATTATCGTAATGTCATCTAAGCCAAATTCCCGTCTGAGCGGCGACAAACTTTCCGGAGCATACTTTGCGAAAAACTTTACGAACGCCGTCTGAGTCGTCCTTAAAGTTGTCAATACTAGGTCCCATTTTAAGGTTCGCGTTTCTTCTGTTTCTTCTGAAACAACAAGAACAAAGGTTTCGATGGCATCCCAAAAATGTAGGGGAGGGTGGGGTTGGTTCGGACAGAATTTTTTCGTTGGGTGTAACTTCTCTCGTAATCATTATTCATCTACTGTTTTCATCTTAGAAGTTACAGATTCTGTCCAAGATTTATGACGCATTTTGGTAGATTTTTATCTTTCGTCTTCAGATATAAAAATCCATTTTTTTTTTTTTTCTTGTCCGAAGTCACCCCACGCTGTGGGGTGGGTTCGGACATGGTGTGGGGTGACTTCGGACAGCACTGATATGGGTTCGGGAACCTCAGAGATCTGAAATAAAATGTCGTTTACTGAATATTCGAATATGTATAAATGTAAAACAAGTAAAAAGAAAAAGAAAAAAAAATCAAGTAATATGCACGGAAGCGCATAGGAGCTCTATCTCACGTTGTAGCTGCTGAGGTCGCATTCAAAAGTGAGTCCTCGCTTTGTCCGCTCAGTCCCTCCGGTGGCAGTTTTTTATTTTAGTAAAAAGTCATAAAATGAATAAGAACAGGCACACAGCGTGAAAAAAAAGATATAGTTAGAAACGATATAGTTAGACACTGTCCGAATCCACCCCACTACCGTTGTCCGAACCATCCCCACCTGCGAGACGAAGTCTGAAACCTCACTCACACCGTAAGTACTATAGATGGCACCAAAAACTTAAATCTAAACAACTTAGTAATGCCATAGTAATAAGCTGCACGAGTCAACAAAATTCATTGACTAGTAATAACGGCCAAATAAAATCTCAAAGAAAGACAGATTCATGACGCCACACTTACCTTTTTTCGGTTTTTCTCAAATATTTCAAAAACGATTGCATGTGGGAATATCGAACTACATACTCAAGTCGGACGCTAGATGGCGAGTCTATGGTATTTTTTTGGTGAATTTTAGAGGGCGCTGTACGAAGAGACGCTTTTGTCCAGACTCACCCCGCGTCCGAACCAACCCCACTCTCCCCTAATATTTGATCCAGACAATTAGGTCTTGTCTTCGCCAGATCCAGTCTTCGCCAGGCTAATCATCTGAGAAAACCAAGGTCAGATATACCTGATAAGCCACATCTATTTTGACCATACTGATCGAAACTTCCTGCTTTACTTCTGCCAAATTTCCGGTTTCGGCCGAATTCCGAGCGAACTACTTGCCCAGGAAAAAAAATATAGTTCAGAAACGAATTCAGCGTTATCTCCTTATCCTTATAAAGAACATCTAATCAACTTCAAATTAAACTTTAACTTCTGAAAAAAAATCCGGTTTCAACCGGATTCCACACGAACTATATGTCCGGGTAAAAAATGATTGTCATACACAGATTCAGCGTCTTTTCTTACCCTTAAATCTATCATCTAATCAACTTCAAATAAAAGTTTTTCTTTTTATAAAATGTCTGGTTTTGGCCGGATTACGGACAAACTACTTGTCCGGCGAGAAAATAACTTTCATATTCGGATTCAGCGTGTCTCCTTACCCCTAAATCAACTATCTAAATAGCTTTAAAAAATATTTGTTTGCCCCTTAATTTGAAACCCCTCCTCCACCCTCATATATAGGGCTACAGAGCCCATCTTTGAACTTGATCTGTACTTTGACCCAACCAATCCTCCCGCCAAGTTTCATCAAAATATCTCAATCTCTTCGGGAGTTATCGTGCTTACTTACGCCACTTACATTTTGGGATCCCAAAAAGCTGCAGTCGCTATTTTTCAAAACTAAAATCCTGAATTCTCATGGTGAACGAAACCTTCTTAGTGAAATCATTTTTTTCTGAACAGGTTCAAAAAGCCAGTGCCGACTGGTGCCGGCCGGTGCCGAGTCGGGGGTGCACAGCAGGTGCCGAGGAGTGGGCAACCCCTCGCTACTAACCGTGCACTTTGTTTGTGTCTTGCACTCGTTTTCGGATAATATGTTCTTAGATTAGGTCTTTTCTTCCCTTTTTCTTTCTTTTTCGTGTTGCTCTTCTAACACTTTTGACGAGCTACTAATAAAATTAGAATTTCTTTCACAAAGGCTCCTTGTCTGATCAAATCAGGCCAGGTCATACTTTCCATTGTAGTATTCATTTTGCACCCATAGAGTAGCAAAAATATACCCTCTACCAGGTTAGACGGGTTAGTCGAAAGCGTCAGAATGCCGGTTATGCAAATTTTGCCAAGTTTGTCATCCAAGGCAAGGGACATGGAAAAGGCTAAAACCGTCTGAAGCCTTGCGTAATTTTTTGTAAGCACACAGCTAAGTAGTCGATTGTATCAGAATATCTTAGCAGAAACACCATGTAGTGCGAGGTGTCCTTTAAAGTTCAACTGAAAAGCCAAGTTATTTTCGTATCATTCAATTAGATACATTAAATTATTTGGATTCTGCTAAGGGATTTTGGATTTTCCACTATCTAACTCTGTTAGTGACGTTCAGAACATCTACGGTCGTCCCCACAAGGCAAATTTTACTGTTACGCGGAAATTTTGAATCTCAACACAAACGCTGCTTTTCAGTGGCCATCAGTGGTGGGCTTGGTAAAGACTGCTTGGTGCCTAAATACATATGTTTCGTAAATCATTTTCGTCAAGCATACAACACAGGTACACGCGTAAAGAGGTACAACAAATCCGACCGGGAAATTCCACTATATGAAAATCGATTATTCGTGAACAACGGAGCAACGAAGTAACGGAAATTCGGGTTTTTCAAGCCTCTTTAAGTGAAAAAGTTAATGGTAACTAGACTGTCCCATCTCAGCCCTTTTCGGTCAAACTTTAAGGATGGTCGGATGAGCCTTATTTCTTGCATAAAGGTTCGTGTCAGATTAAATCAGGTCAGAGCGACAATGGAGATGAATCGCTTCCTTCTGGTGTCTCGCCTGCTTACGCCTTTCTTTCTTCTAGGATTTACGTGCCGTGCATCATCCATCATTATTTCCGTCGGCGAACTTTGTGAGCGTGTCCCAGGGAAATAAGCTGTTTATGCAGTCGCTCAAACGACTAGAGAAAGTTCTGGATACGAAGGAAACCAAATTGTAAGGGGACAGACATTTCTTCTTTGTTGTTTGTACCGGGAAATACGGCGGGTGCATGCGGAATATAGGTTTGTGCAGGGACCCATAAATTTCCTTTAAAGGGGGCCTGTCATTTCCTATGCTTCTATATTGGTATGATGACCGAACCAAATCCAGTTTCCAAAAATCCCCGCTTGAGTCGATCGGCATTCTTGTTTGCCTCATCGGACGTGCGTGCCAAAGAGACTCCTCCCTCAAGGCGCCAGCAGCCAATCCCAAAATTTGTCTATCTGGTCTTGAACGTGACTGGACCGTGGGTATTTCACGAACGTGAAGTGTGGGTATTTGCGCTCAAGATAGCATCAGAAATCTCTTATTGACAGGCCCCCTGTAAAGGAAATTTATGGGTCCCTGGTTTGTCGAAGGAGAAAGCGGTGGTATAAAGAAGCTAAGCGGAAGAATGGTAACATAAAGGACACATGTAAGGCGCCAGCTGACCATTCATAAGGCGTTTTTCCGTGACACAACTGTGGGCCACACACTTCTGAGTGTTTTTCGCGGAAACACGATTGTGTGCCACACAGTCGAGCCACAAGTTGAAACTCGCAGAAACGCCGTTTTGTCATCGGCGGTAAATTTAAATGTCGCAATATATTAATAAGGCCGCTGAAACGCTCTTTTCGGGCCACAATCGACCCACAACCTGGTTGTGGGAGCACGGAAAAACGCGCCTATAACGAAAGAAACAAAAGATAGATTTTCTTCGTTTCCGGCTTCCGGGTGAAAAATCCGGAATATATTCATCGCTCGCTTAACATCTTAGAGAGGTAATTAGCTGATCAAGAAAAAGGCTCAGAATCTCTGTTTCGTGTCTGTCCTTAAAGCACAAGACATCATTTGGTATATTTCAGCTGATTTAGCTTATCGTCGCGTGAAAGCCACTGGTTAGCGCACAAACAGCCTTTAGTCAGTCTGATGACTTTAGTGGGGTTCTTGGGTGTGATTTTTGAAAAATGTTGGAACAAGGCATCAGTTTTTGGCATTACTTGTATTGGACAATAAGCAGCTGACCAGAACATGTCCGTTTCTGTTTAAATGGTTAAAAATTTCGCTGGGGAAGTCAGTCACTGCGTGTTTTCCTAAATTAGCGAGTTGAACGGTCTGAATTATTTTACTTTTCGCTTTTAATGTCCGAAGCAGTTGTCAATTTAAGCATGGCTTTCATAATAAATATATGGCAAGAGACAAGATCCTCCGAAGCTGTCATGTCGGGGATCCACTACCTATACACTAACCTACACTAAATATGATCACATTGCAAAAACTACAACATATTACAAGTACAAACAGACTGCACACACACAGAGAAAAAAATATTGACGGCAGAAAAAAGAAGAAAAAATGCACTGAAAAGAAAGAAAAAGAAGGAGTAGCTAAGTAGAAAAACAAGAGCTGGAAGCTCATATGGCACTTGCAAGGCTGGGTCAGAGGATGATAGTAGGAATTCGTCAGTTCGTGGGTTTCTTTTGATCATTTGTAAGCAAACCCTTGAGATAAGAATGATCATGGGTCCTTGGAAATTACGAGACTGTATCGTTTGGGTATGCATTTGGCTGTGCGCACTTTAAGGGCGCTAGAAAATCATCTGTAATCAAAACTCTTGAAGCAAAAAAGATGATCACCAGGAGCACGAAAATTTATATTTTACTCAAAAGTATTGTTTGTACATTAAGGAATTCAGTTTTAAGCAAAACCCTTGAGGCAAAAATTATCATGGGCTCATAGGGATAACGAAAATGTATATATTGCTTAAAAGTATTTTTTGTATTTTGCGGTTAGCATTAGTACTTTAAGGGATGGTCGGATCTGGGAACTAACTATTTCTTAGCCAATCATGTCAAGTCTCTAATTTTCAAGCCAAGTTTCATCGTCCTAGCATGTCTGGAAGTACCTTAACTTGCGATCACCGGAATTCCGGACCCCCCCCCCCCCCTAACTCCCCCACAATACCCGAATCCGGTCCGGTTCTGTCACTGATCTACATAGGGCTTGTGCTTGTTCTTCCCACCAAGTTCATTCCGATCGCTCCACTCCAAGCATGTCACAAGGTTTCCGGATCCCCCTCCGACCCCCCCCCCCAAGCTTCATCGGATCCGGTCCGGACTTGAAATGGGACATCCGAGACATGTGGTCTTTCTACGTATCAAGTTTCATTATGATCCGATTACCCGTTCGGAAGTTATACATACCTCAAGAGTCCGGATTCCCCCTCCCTCCACTCCCCCCCCGATGGTCGGATCGGGAAGCTGGCTGTTTCCAGGTTAATCTGGTCGTGTCCCTGATTTGCCTGCCAAGTTTCATCGTCCTAGCCGACCTGGAAGTATCTTAACTCCGTATGACCGGAATTCCGGAACCTCCCTCCAACTCCCCCCCCCCAGTGCACGAATCCGGTCCGGTTCTGTCAATGATGTACCTAGGGGTTGTGCTTGTTCCTCCCACCAAGTTTCATCCCGATCGCTCCACTCTAAGCGTTTAACATGATTTCCGGTTCCCCCCTCTGACCCCCCCCCACATTCATCGGATTCGGTCCGGACTTGAGTTGGGACATGTGAGACATGGTGTCTTTCCAAATATCAAGTTTCATTAAGATCCGATAACCCGTTCGAAAGTTATGCATGTCACTAAATTCCGGATTCCGGCTCCACTCCCTCCCCCCACGATGGTCGGATCGGGCAAGTGACGATTTCCAAGTTAGTTTGTTTGGGCCCCTAATACGCCTGCCAAGTTTCATCGTCCTAGCACATCTGGAAGTACCCTAACTCGCGATCACCGGACTGACCGACCGACCGACAGACCGACCGACCGACCGACGGAAAAGTGATCGGTATATGGCACTTGGCCGGAAGGCAAGTGCCATAAAAACGAACAAATTATTATTATTTTATTTCGGGACAGGATCAGGACAAATCATTTTCTCAAAAATGTGCACGGTGATAGAGAAGACTGACGCGATTCCGGGTAGGAATAAAACTATTTAAAGATTAGAATTTGGTCACTTAAATCAATCAATCTATCTTTATTATTTGAAAAACATTCCTTACGGTATTAACAAAAAAACGAACATTTGTTCTCTTGTCAAACATTAAAAGATTATTTTTCTTTATATATTATATTTTATCTAAATTATATTTATATGAATTAAAAACATCAATCATAAAAAGACATAATAAAAAACATAATACATAACAAGAAGAATGTGTATTATATGTTAAATAGATTTGTTATATTATTGTACCGGGTTTTCGTCGAACCTTGTTGGCATGACACAGTCGGCGACCCCAGTATTTTTAAATTTGTTTCTTGCCCGTTAAGCTGTAAGCTACATCAAAAGTTGCTTCCAACTTGACTGTTTACACGCATCTTCAAACCCTTTCAAAGGCTTTACCTACTATCTCTGACCTTGCAACGACGACTCGAGGAATCTCCACATCTCCTCTACGAAGAGTGTTATCAAAAGCTCCAGCTACCATCGCGGACGTTAGGACGAAGACTGGGGGAAGGACGTGATTGGCCCATAAATTACTTGCAACGAATTGCTAGAAAAAGAAGCCTATTGCTGAAGAAAACCTCTTGCATGCCTTTCCGGTTTAATCAGTCTTTCAGCAAAGCTTGGGAGCGGTATGATTTCTTCTCTGTCCCTTTGTTAGATCCACTATGAAAGAATGAATTATTATTTTATTTACCCACTTCTGTAAAAATAGATAGTGAAGTACTAATAATGAAAGGACACACCACAGCCTAAATTATAATAGTTGCGTTTTTTCAGATACTATGGTATCTGTTCCCACGGTAACTGGATCTGCAATTAGCCGTTTTTGCAGTCACCGTGGTATCTGATATACGGTCCACTGCAAAAACGACTATTATCCAAATTGCACTTTTTGAAGTCATCCCAAAAGAATAACTAATATCCAGTCACATCACTAAGTGCCAAACTTCTTTCCCACCAATTTGACAAAAACTGATGAAAGTGATATGACTTTTTCAGATACTACGATCAGTTACCACGGTCGGACCATGGTATCTGAGATATCCCGATAACTGCAAAACCGCCTTTTGACCGTGGTATCAGATACCACAAAAACGACTTTAGACCGTATATCAGATACCATGGTATCTGCAAAAACGCACTAATGAAAATCCACACTTTAAACAAACGGACAAGACCGTGGTGCGGAGAAACGGTGCAATCGACAACCTTCTGTGCAGCTCGTCAAGTAACGGTTATATTTGGGACTGAAAATTTATGATAGTTTTTGTACTAAATTGGCAAGTAGAGGAGGAATTTATAGTATCGGAAATAGGTCAGGGACTACGGCTGCTTTCAAGTAAGGAGCCGACCGAGATATAAGCCGCTGTCACACTTACGCGTTGCGCCTCTCACAGTGAGCTACGCAACCAACGCAGAGCTTACTCCGACAAATAAAACGCAACGCATCAGATTTCGTAGTGAAAAATAGAAGTTAATTATTCATCATTAATTTGAAAAACTATTAATTAGAAAAACTAACTATTGATGAAAGAAACGAAAATGCAGCAGAAGAAGCCGAGAAAGGAAAACGTAAATATGCATCCAGCGTGAAACCTTCTCGCGCAGGTGTGAAAGATACGCTCCGCAACCTGTACGCAACGCAAGATAAACGCATACGCAACGCATCGCAACGACGCGTCAATGTGAAAGCTGCTATAAGATGGACGTTTTTGGGTAAACTCGCAACAGGGATCCAGTGTCGACTTCCGTACCATGAGCATTGCCGGCGTCGACTCCAAAATTGCTAGATAGGCGGTTACTTTCCCTGTGGTTTCTTACGCCAATTTTTACGAGCAAACTGTTGAAGCACAAATCGCAGTTCCAATATTAGTTGCGTTTATGCACGATACCATGGTATCTGTTACCACGGTAATTGGATCTGCAATTAGTCGTTTTTGCAGTTACCGTGGTATGTGATATACGGTTGCTCTGCAAAAACGACAATTGCCGAAATTGCGCTTTTCGAAGTCATCCCAAAAGAAAAACTGATATCCAGTCACATCACTAAGTGCCAAACTTCTTTCCCGCCAATTTGACAAAAATGATGAAAGTGAGATGACTTTTTTAGATACCACGATCAGTTACCACGGTCGGACCGTATCAGATACCACGATAACTGGCAAGATACCACGATAACTTCAACAACGACTTTAGACCGTGGTATCAGATACCATGGTATCTGCAAAAACACAACTATTATAACAGACTTATTCCAGTATTACGTCCATGTGTTCCATTTCATTTATTAATTACTACATACATACACTACACAATTTTGAGTCACTGGAGGTCCCAGAAAGGATTCACTCCCGCAGTGTTGCCAGATCGTGGTCCAACAAATACGCCGCTGTCGTTGAAAAATACGCCAAAATTTCTTTTAACCCAAATTGCAAGAAATCTCCAAAAACTTACAAAGATTTTCAGTAAAACCGAAACAGTTTTAAAGGACACCTGAATGAAGAGCACCAAGTATCATCCCTATCTGTATACTTCCGTTAACATTGCCTGCAGAAAACCCAATCCAAATACGAAATTGTGTTTCCAAGCTATGATTTTTGCTCCATTTTGCATCTGTCCTTATTTCAGTACCGGACAATTTTAGAAATGAACAAATGTCTCCAATCAACCCTTCTTCTGGAATATCTTTTAACCAGTTAAGCCCAATTAAAACGTATATCTAGAAAAAATTTCAATACGATCCGGCCAGCGCTGTACAAGATTTGAATGAATTGCGCTTTTTGTCTTGGAGTCTGCATGTGCAAACCTCCAGAAACGAACATCCCTGTTTTGAAAACGTCACGCTCAGGAGAAGAATGCTCTCCGTGGCCATGTCTGTAAATGCATTCTCCATGGCGTGTTCAAGTATGGTTTCATTGTTCAGGTGTCCGCCAGCAAAAAAAAAAATAAAAAAATCCGCCGGTCGGTCGTAAGATCCGCCAGTTTGGCGTAAAATCTGACAATATGGCAACATTGCACTCCCGCCGGAAGCATCTGGGTTTCTCAAAGATTAACGAACTACGTCCGTCGTGCGCACCTCCGAATGAACCAATCACAAACAACGCGACAGGCGGGGCTTTATTGTGAAAAAAACCTTCGAAAGGAAGGTTAGATTTGCGAGAGAGCAAATCATAAAAACAACTGTTAAAGGAGAAATCGAAAATAGGCTGATTGGAGATCGCGCGGCCCCATTGGTTTTGGTGAGAAACTTGCATAACCGGTATTTCGACCAGTGAGCTTTTCGAAGCAATGAGCGGGAGCCTTGTCAGGATTGAAAAGAGAAAACCTGTCGGGTGCAAAAATCAGTGTAGTGCCGTTAGGGTGGAAGTTCGAAATCACGAAACCACGAACTCGAGCCCACACCAATCTTAATTCAAATTCCAACGCCTCAACCGAGGGTTGGCAACTCTGTATGGCACTCGAGTATGGCACTTATGTAGCACTCCATGGGGATTGTGTATTATAGCATTCGTACACCTGAAGGTGAGTTGCCAACCCCTTGGTCCCCACCGCTTGGCTATCGACGGTAAATTGAATCACGGGGCATTGCTAAAAAAAAAAAAAAAGGATGGCTTGCTTGTCTGCCTGCGGGCAAATGAAGTTATGAACTCCAAAAATTAAGCTAATTCTAGGAAGTCACCGCCGGGCTAAGTCCTTGACCTGTATTCAGGGTTAAGCTCAGCGAACTTTGAATTCGGGAGCTAAAAGTTAGACTCCTCGGCCACAAAGTTTGAATTGTTTTACGGTCGCTCTGGATTTCCGGGACTAACGGCTCTAGCTTTGTGGTAATGCTGTAGCGGGATTCGGGAAATGGATAAGTTTGGGGATAGTAGTGACCGTACCGTTCTGTGCAGAGCAAAATAACACTAGAGAGTAGCGCCAAGACTTGAAAAAAGTTATACACACTCGAGTAGCAGCGATACTAGCACCACTAGCGATAGTGAACATCCCTACTGAAATTCAGTAGGTGGTGCACCAGCACTGGCTCCAGTAACTTCATATCCTGAGCACAGCAAAAACAGAAACAACCTCCCCTGTGTCCTCGATATCTGTAGACTGCATCTTAGCTTTACTAGAAATTTCTAAACCCGCAAGTTTTTGTCGCTCTAACTGTCGCAAGCGTAGTGGGTGGCGCTGTGAGTATGGCCTGTTTGCGAAGCAAGGAAAGCATAGGTCTTGGCGCTACTCCCTAGTTTTATTTTGCTCTGGTTCTGTGCTGGCCCTAATAATCGCAGGGGACTCGGACCTCGATAGTTTCTTTTGTTTTGAAAGGGATGGTTATGTCAGTTACACAACGGATCTGGTCCGTGGAAGAAAAACAGATCAGCTCGTATGAATAATCCCTCGCAATATATCTCCACTGTGCAATAAATAATCCGTGTAATTAAATAAATAATCCTTTTAATATCTTTTTACAAAAATAGTGGTGATCGTCATACATGGTCAGTCACACTACCTATAATACGTGCAGTCTTGACTGACGTTGCCAGCAGAACTTGTCTCTGATTTGTTTGTACTCTAATGAACCAATCACAAAGGACGGGAGAGGCGGGGCTTAGCTGGGAGAAAAAAACTCAAGATGGGAAGGTTAGATTTCGCTAGAGAGCAAAAGCATGAAAAGAAATTGCAAAGGAAAATCGAAAATGGGCTGATTGTCTGTTATTGAGAAATATGGAATAGTGTCATGTTTCAGTTATAGCCCACTTTAAGTGTTAAACTTGGCCAGCTGCATAGGAATCTGTCGGTCGCGGCGTTTTCTCCGCATCACGGTCTTGTCCGTTTGTTTGAAGTGTGATCTGTTCGGAGTGTAAAACTGTATTGTAATTTGAGTTGTGTTCTTTCTTTTTTATATGTAGCCTACTCCACTGTTTCTATTTCTATAGAAGTGTGTAAATAAAAAGATTCATTCATTCATTCATTAAGGGGTTGATTTAGGATAAATAACATGTTGACGCGATGTGGCGGAAACCGGAAGTCTACAAGACCCGTTTGTCTGGATGAAGGAGTCCAATAAATATTAGTCTTTGGGATCCCAGAAACGGCTATGTTTCGATCGGCTACTAGTCGTGCAATGTAAGTAGTGTCAAGAATCTCTGCCGTCACCGAACGTTTTTGAAAAACCCGCCACAGAAGAACCAGAACACAGTCATCAGAGTGACCGCGACTCGTGGGCCCTCTACCTACGTGGTTTGACTGATAAATGTGTTTTTGTATGGATGGACTACCTGTTTTCGTGGGCTGAGTATCTTAAGAGCCAGTATAAGAAAAACAAATCGATTTTAAAATTGCCCCAGGAGCAATCCCGACTGCTCTGGCTCTTTTTGCAAAAAAAATGAATCAGCTATCTCTAGGATCGGTGCGCATCTAGCCATGTGACCGAGTCGAGCTAGAGCCTAGACTCTTGACATTCGCATTGATTGACTCGCAATTAGCTTGGACTGAAACCAAATATATGATAATCAAGTATATTGCTATGATCTTTTTTCTTTCAGCTTTTTGTCTACCCTCTGCTCTGCCGTGTTTCTTCACTGCCACGATTGGATGCCACAGCTATCTCCAGCGGATCTCAGTAACAACCGGAAATACTGCCGGATACTTCTTTCCGGATGTAACCCGGATTTACTTGAAGATCTCAGATTGTTCCTTCGCTTACTGCTTAATCCTGCGTTGCGTACGTCCTCGACAAAGTCTAAAGTAGCCAAGCGGTGTCAGACGTGCCCCCTTGGGGGAGAACCGAGGAGGCGGGGGGTTTTGAAACGGAGGAGAAGTTTTCCACCATTTGATGACGCGAAAATCAGTTTGCCTGCAAACAACCGGGTGAACCGTACGAGGGAAGATTTACCTTTTGTGAGGTAAGGTTTTACGTCAGGTACATTTACAAGAACAGTTTATCTACATATAAATCTACATAAGTTGAGGATGACAAGGTCATCCAAAGGGCACTAGTACTGGTAAACACGGGTGTGCGGCCGTTCCAAGAACTTTCTGGACTAGCTTTTCTGCAGCCTCGAATTTACATACGAACATATCTGACAACTTTTCTGCTAAATACTTGCCGAATTTGTTAATTCCATTCCCAGTTGATAATATGTCAGCCTTATTTTGATGTGTTTGCTTTAACCTTTTCGGGATCCCAAAAAGTAAGTGGAGGGATACCTATGACATCGCAAAAATTTTCCGTCTGTCCGTCCGTCTGTGAGCACGATAACTCTCGAAGGGAATGAGACATTTTGATGAAATTTGGTGTGAGGATTCTTTGGGTCAAGAGTAAGGTCGAGTTCGTAGATGGGCTCTGTAGCCCTACATTTAGGGGTGGGGGTTCAAATTAAGGGGCAAGCAAAATATTTTTAAACAGCTAATGTGATAGTCAATTATGGGGTAATATGAAAACCATTTTCTCGCCGGACAAGTAGTTCGCCCGGAATCAGGCCAAAACCGGAAAGTTTGTTAAAAGTAAGTTTTATTTGAAGTTGATTAGATGTTCGATTGAAGGGTAAGAAGGCATGCTGAAAACGAATATGAAAACTGTTTTCTCGCCGAGCAAGTAGCTCTGGAATTTCGCCGAAACCGGAAAATTCGCAGAAGTAAGGCAGGATCGTTTCGATCGGCTTATAGGGCATAAACACACACGCTGAATCCATATCTGAACTTGGTTTTCTTGATGATTAGCTCTTTGGCCTTAATCTGTTTCTCGATTTTAAGAGTAATAAATTTTAAGGAGTCTGGCGAAGACTGCATCTGGCGACGACAAAACCTAATTGTCTGGATCAAATATTGAATTTTCGGGATCCCATCGGAACCTTTTGTCTTGTTTGATTTGCTCTTCCTTTTCTTCTGTCTAATTTTGCATCTTTCGCCAATCGGCGCTCAAAGGCGTTCAAGGGCGTTCAAACTAAACAGTACGTCCTAATGGATGGTCTCTAGGCAGAATTTTCTAGCTGGGTACCTGTTAGACGTTCAGGGTGGCATTTTTTAGGTGACGTTCAGATACGGCCCTCATAAAATCCAATAACACATTACCGCCAGATGCGCTAGAGAAACAAAAACAATCACACGTTAGATCTTGGTATAAGTTATCTGAATGCGGAATAGGCGATTAGGCTTTCGGTTCATACCGAGCCGCGCATTAGCCTTGTGGAAAAGTCAACCAGCAGTCAGCATTGAAGTCGGAAGCCAGAACTGACAAATTTGATAAAGTTTGACAGAACAGAGTTGGGTGGAGCACAAATAGAGGGAGAGGCATTTTAAACAGTTTTAAACGTGGCTAGGTTTAAGAGGAATTGAAAATAGCCAAACAAACCTGGATAAACGTACACCAAGAAGTAGCGTGTCATTGTTTACTTTATGCTGGCGCATCTAGAGGTCAAAAAAGAACTAATCTGGACGGAATTTTATGAAGGGCGTATAACCACATCTTTACTGTACCCCTCCTCGTATATTGCTCTATTACTGCCCTTTCAGCTTTTTTCTTGTCAACCATTTGCGTCATCGCTGATCGGAGATCGACAATTCTTGTCTAGCACTCTCACGCCTTTTTTTCCGAATTTTCTAGAAATTTGGAGAAAATTTTGCCGATAAATCAGGACTTGTTTGCCGAAGAGCGAATTCGTTTACTTGTTCAAACAAAGGAAGGGAAAACGTGGCAGTCCTACTTCAAGGATGCCGTATCCCTGGAGTCGGAAGCGACGGAGTTGAGTCACAGAGCCAAGATGATAACCTGGGTCGTCGGGGATTTGAGATCACAGTAAGTAGTCTCTCTTAAGTGATTTCAAGCTGTAGATAGCATGTATTCTGGACGACATGTTTTCGATCTCAAAATTTAGTAGAGACCTTTCTTTACTAATTTTTTTTATCCCGTAGGATTTTTGTAATTTAGTATATTTTTTAAAACAAAACTTGTCTACTCCTCCTTCCCTCGGTGAAATTAATTTAAATTTTGGTTTAACTACTTTCGACCAGTCATGTTACCAGTGTTGCGATGGGTGGTACAATTGTACCAGATTCAGTACTTTTTTCTTCGACCTGTAGACCTGGGCAACTTTTTTTGGTCAGAAAATCAGTACAATTACGTCGAATTGGTACAAATTCAGTAGCTACATTTGCTGAAAAACTAAGATAAAGAACTTAAGTACTTGACTTAGCGTACTAACAATTCGGTGACTTACAGTAGAGGTATGCTTATGTGAACGTTTGTTGACTTCGGACTTTGCCATTTTCATGCACATGCTGTGTCTAAAGCTATCTACTAGTTAGCCAAAGTAGGTAGGAAGGGCAGCTGAAAACAGATGTACAGGTATTTTGGGTCTTCAGTCTACCATTTACCCCAAAACTGCAGTGTTCACATTAAAGTAACTGTTCACATAAGCATACCTCTACTGTACCTAGAGCTCTAACTCGGAAGAGGCATTTCTTTGTCGGGGCTCGAGGATCCAGTCGAATTTCTTGCGACCCAACCGCTTTTCCTTTCTGGTAGATTTTGTGTGACTTTCCAGCTTCTCCTTCCATATAGGTCTGGCATAACTATTTTACCTTGATAGGCACATTATGTTCATGAGCACCTCCTGTCAAGCTCTATCCCAGAATACACACAGTTGCGGAAAGCAAAGCAAAGCAAACTATCGCATGCAAACCGATTAGGGTTCGCGTAGCTCAGGGGCCGATCTCCTGATTCTCCGTCCTCGGCCGGGAGTGCAATGCGTGGTTGGGGGCAAATCAACCGACGCTTCCCGTGCTTTTCCCTAGATTTCTCTAGGTACCCATCTGAAGCTGGGTGGACTTTGGTTGGTCTTACGGGGAAACGCACCAACCCTCGCCCTAAACCAAACGGTCGGCACCACCGAGACTCGAACCAGCTCGTGAATTCGGCGCGTTAACCATTCGGCCACGGATGGAAAAAGGAGAAGAGAAAAGAAAACGGGAGGAGAGAGAAAAATAAGCGCAAAATAAAGAAAGATATTGCACAGATTCTGCATAGATTCGTAAATTACCGCGAAGGAAGGCGCGAAAAAAAAAATTGGCGTCTGGTATATTTTTTTCCGGAAAGTACAGTTTTAGACCTCTGTGTAGTATAGTTAAAAAAACCAGTCTCGCAACCTGCATGCTACTAAAGAGCCAACTCCTTGAGCCCAAGTTGACTGGGCTATATATTAAACAGTGGCCAAAAACGGAAAGTCAGCTACGGTGTTCAACAGAGATATTTTAGTCCTTCTTCGTAAGGGTCCTCGTCAGGCTGCTGCTGGAATGGAAGACACAAACCTGCAATAAATGATAATGCTGCTTTCACATTGACGCGTTTATCTTGCGTAATCTGATGCGTACGCGTCGACGCAACGCAAGAATAGAGCCGCTTTCACATTGACGCGTTTATCTTGCGTAATTTGATGCGTGCGCGTCGATGCAACGCAAGAATAGCGTTGCATCGACGCATACGCATCAGATTACGCAAGATAAACGCGTCAATGTGAAAGCGGCTTAAAAACAAAAAGACGTCCCTAATTCGGCCAGGTTCGTTATCCAAGAGGACTTCGACGTAAATTTTAATGACACGGCCGACTAGTGAGATAACTACTCCGCGCTTTACATATTCCGGTTGGTACGAGTCCTATGGTATGATTATCCCGTCTTTTGGCGTCATTAGCTTCCAGATTGTCGTACTTGGTCGGGTTCGATCCTGATCAATCAAATCACCTTGTGATTCGGGTAGAACAGAAAGTGACTGAAAATACACAACGGAATTGGGGACAAAGAATGTATTGACACAGTTACTGGCATGGATGCTTTAAACAGACGAATTAAATTCGTCTGAAAATAAACAACGGGAGTGGAGACGAAAACATATATGGACAAAAAATAGAAATTGAAATTCAACCCGCTGCACGTAAAGTGACTTCTCATGTTTTCTTCTTCCCTGGCTCTAATAATCACAGGGAACATGACTTTCGACAGTTCGTCTTTTTTGTGTGTCGTCACTTAAAACAGTCCTTATCTCCCCCCTCCCTTCTTTTACATCGTCACGCCTAATGTGTTACCTATGTCGCCATGGGAACTGTATCCTGCAATCCACGATTGTGGCTAGTAAGGAAATTTGGAAGGCTTTTAGTATAAATGTTCTGGAGTTCCGTCTCACTGATCCCTTTTGAGGCTAAGTCCCCCTTTCCGCGTGTATGGACGTCGCGAGCAAATGCTTTTTACACTCGAATAATCAGCTTGGAAGGAAAGTTGGAACAAAAGGCTTGAGTTGTGGCCTTGATTGGATTACTAGGATGTTATTACTGAGCTATTACTCAAGGAGATAGTCTCACTTAAAGTCCGTATCAAAATGTGACTTGCGTGTTTGCAGACACCGTTACGACGGTAACTGAATCTGCAATTAGTCGTTTTTATAGTTACCGTGGAATCTGATAAGCTACTAAGGTTGCTCTGCAAAAACAATTTTCACATTTGCGCTTTTGGAAATCATACGAAAAGAAATACTGGGATCCACCGTCCGTCTGTCTACCGTCTTTCGTGAAAATTTTTAATGTTTATTAGTGTTTACATTTGTATATTTACATTTGTATGATAGTTCGAAAAGAATAAAAGAGGTATCTATCCATCTCTCTACAACCCCTCTGTGTTTCAGTGATAGAACAGCGACCTTAATTGTAAGCCAAAGGTCATGGGTTCAAATCCCACCTGAGTGGAACGTTTGTCTTCCAGTTCGCTAGTATATCGTTACCCCGTTCCAATCGTGCCCGGAACGCATCTTTGCTCTTTATCTCATCTAAAGATTCTTTTTTTAGTGACGTCATAATGTTATCAGCCTCCGCTCGTCCTGGATCCAGAGAGAAATTGAATTTGTCTCGCTCGTCGGCAATGCTCTCCCCGCTGATCGGATCGGCTATCGAAGAGACAAGTAGAGTCCTCAGTCTGACAGGATCCTCTCGAATGGTGAGGATTTGAATACTTCTCTGTCATTTTCTTTAAAGGATGTTTGACGTGGCGGAAAATGGGGAAAAAAATCGCCAGTTCAAAGGAATGATCATTGTGATCAAAACTGTAGCTAGCACCATGCAGCCGTCCCATCCTAAAGACATCAGAAACTCAGTTCCACCCTTTAGAACAAGAGCTGGAAGCTCAAATGGCACTTGCAAGGCTAGGTCAGAGGATGAATGTAGCAAAAATGATGATGAGAAAAGGCAGAATAAGCAAGAGGGGTGCTTTAAGATCTGTTTTCAGCTTCCCCAGTCGGGGGCTTCCGAGTTGCGCCAGTAAATGATCCCGCGTTCCTTCCGAATCCTGGTTTGAACTGACGGCCTGGGTTTGCTTGATCGAGATAAGTTGCGTTCTGATCTCGTTTATCAGTTCTGACTTCTTATTTCTCAATTCTTTTAAAGTTTAACTGAAAAGGAAGCTTATTTTTACATTTAATTTTTGAATACACTGAAATACCCATCTAAGGGATTTTGTATTTTTTCATAGTAATAACGTTCAGAATGTGCGCTGCTTACACCACAGCCCAAAATTCATCCGAACGCGGAGAGTTTGAATTTCAAAAAAATCCTGTATTTCAGGGATTAAAGACGCTAAGATGTTAAGACATAAGACATGCATAAGATATAAAACTTTTTGAAATGTGTTTTAAAAATATGTTTGAAGGCCTTGATGCTGGGTTAAACCAGGTTGGATTTCAAAGGGGTATGGGTTGCGATCATGCGCACGCTACTTTTTCCACTTTAATCAATGATGCACGAGCGTGTGGACAACCGCTGTATACGCTTCTGATAGACATAAAAGGTGCTTTTGACAACGTTTCTCATGCGGCTGCTCTTTTATCACTTGTGTACAATGGTATTCCTCGTTCTGTTGTGCGTGTTTTAAGGTCGTGGTACAATGGACTTAACGTTCAAGTGGCACTTCGTTCCCCAAAAATTCTGTCCAATTTAATTTCAGTGGGAAAAGGCGTTAGACAAGGTGGAATTTTATCTCCATATATTTTTAATGCATGTTTGGCAGACTGTCTTCGGTCGCTTAAAACTTCTTTGATTCATTTTGCGCGTGATGTAACGTTTTTAGCTTATGCAGATGATATTATTATTTTAAGTCGGTCAAAGGAAAAGTTAATTGAAAATTTTAACATTCTAGTGTCTAAACTGGGGAAGAAGGGTCTAATAATTAGTTCTGAAAAATGTAATTATTTTGTGATTAGTAGTTTGCCGACACTGAATGCCCCTCTGGATTGTGGTGGGGGGATTGTTTTCAGCCCTGTTGAGAAAGTTACGTATCTTGGAATCCCTTATTCTTCCAATACCAGGGATTGGAAACTTATCCTTATTCAACATGTGCAAGACAAAATAAGAAGAGCATTTGGTGCTGTTATTCGTTTACGGGGTATGTATCGCAGAGATGTTCTCGGTTCGATTTATACGGCTGTTGCACTTCCTCATATTCTTTTTCCGTCTGCTTTCTTTTCTTCTTTCCGTCCTTCTGAACTTTCTGCGTTAAAAGTTACTTATTACAAATTTTCAAAATTCCTTCTTGGTTTCCCTATCTCTGCGAGTAATTCTCATCTAACTTCCAATTTTAAAGTGAAGAATCCTCTGGAAACTCTAAACAGAAAAATTCAGAACTTTCATAAAAAGGCTGAAAACATTCTTGTCCATCACAACCTTTTTCCTTTCTTCACTAAAAAAGTGCCCTGATTAGTTTATTTTTTATTTTATTTTGTTTTATCATTTGTATTTTATTGTAGATTTAGTATGATAGCTTGTTTTAACGGCCAGTTAATTGTTTGTGTACTATTTCTGATGTGTTTGTGACATGATGTTCTCTTTTTTTTATATACTCTTCAGTTTTGAAGGAATCAAATAAATGAATGAATGAATGAATGAATGCAAGGAATCTGCCACTTTTAGTTTATTTTTCGGCAATGGCTTATATTTGTAATTGGCAAATATTTCAAGCATAGAAGGACAGGTGCATAGAGGTACCACAAATCCGAAAGATTAAGTTCATTCGATGAAATCGACTATCTGTTGATAGCAGACAAACGGAGTAACGCTTTTTTATCGTGTTTTCAGGCCTATATAAGTGAATAAGTGATGGGTAATTAGACTGTCGGATCTCAGCCCCCCAAAAAATTAGCGGTTTTGATTGAGGAAGGGCTATTAAGAACGAGAAACGGAGAATCGAGAAGTGACTATCGAATCAAGTTCTCGGTTCGACAGAATTGCAGAGCTTTCCCGTTCTGATTTTTGATAAAAACTCAGAAAAATCGCGAGAAAAATTACTATTGCAGCTATTGCAAATGCCTGAATGTTTTTGTTTCATTTTTAAATATAATAAAGCGATTGGGTTGACAGTATTAAGGAAACTTGTGGACTCTCTCTCATGGGAGCTTTTTTAATAAGAGGAAGTAACCTTGAAACTGTGCATAACTTAGAATTTGAGCCGACACAGGGCAACAAATCCTAACACAAGAATATACATTTGTCCGTAATTACAAAAAAAGTAAAAAAGTAGCATGCTTTCGGCAGCTATGCAAATTTCTGTTGCCTTTCAGTGCGTGAGAAACGATAGGCCACTAATAGCAATACAATGACAAAATACGTCATTGACCTCTACGGAAAAATGAAATGAGTAGCAATAGCACATGGGGGAGGGGGCCCAGAAGAACTTGGTAATAAATATAATAGTATCTCAGATGGGACATTACGCTCGATTCGAGGCGGCCTGGAATTTAATACTCCTGAAATTGGATTTCTTATCGGACTGTCTCGTAGGCTGTCTGCCTTTCTAGATATTGTTGACATTTTGTTCATGGGGGGGGGGGGGAGAGGGAATAGTTTACTCCAAACACAAACAGTGGATTCGGAATATTATAAAAGATATGGTAATGTATAAAGTAGACAAAAAATCGTGGACCGTACAACGGAAAAGAAAACATATCGCTACACGAAAATTTTCGTGTGGGACATTGCTACTCGGAGGAATTTACCCAAACTTGCGAATTTCCCTCATACTAGTACTTCTCATCTTTTCCACTGACCATTCCTCCCTCATGATTCCCTTCCCAAAATGTCATCCCTTAAATCTTTCAGCTCATGACATTCGCACAGAAATTCTTTATGTATTACTCCTCAATTTTGGGGAATAGAAATAAGTAAATCTCACACCGGCTCTATAGAGTTGTCCGGCATTTCTCAGTTTATAATTTCGCAAGTCAACCGAGTTTAATCTAACAAATGGGTAATGTGTGAAACCTAATCGCATCCCTTACTTCGTGATGCCCTATTTGCAGTTCCAGTAAGATGGGGTTAAGTTGGATAATGACTTCATTTGATAGCTTGCTTCGCCTCGGAGTGGAACAGCGGAAGTTAAAGGATTTAATTTATGTGACAGAAAATCGGGGAGGAACCATTACCATTCCATATGAATGACTCCTGGCTCTGCGATAGCAATACAGTCTTTTTGGGTTATTCCAGTATCTAGCTTTCTTCAGAGCCGTCTTTACCCTTACCCTTTTCTTCGGTACGGAGGGGTGGGGGGGACAAATAGAAGTATACAATTCTTTTTTTTTAATGCAATCAAGAGAAGATATTTGTGTTTTTATTATAGAAGTGTGAATGTTCGTTGGCGTCTCGGGCGTCTGATGTATGTCTGATTTTTTTTTTTTTTTTCCAGTGAATTATTAGTTGCGTTTTTGCATATATCATGGTATCTGATAACGGTCAAAAGGTGTTTTTGCAATTATCGTGGTATCTGGTGCTGGGGGGCCAGGGCTGACGAGAGGCCGAACAGCCGGTTTAAATAAAATTTGATTGATTTGAATGGTGTTATTATTTGCTTTTCTGCTTTGAAATCTCGCCGAAACTGCTAAACTGTTGGTGAATGATCACAGCTTTTGTAACTGTTAATACACCAAGAATCTTGTTCGCTAATGTGCTGGAAGTTTAAATTTTTGACTCATGAAAAGGGGCCAAAATCCATGGATTGCTTAGGGGCCTTCAAAATTAAAAGACGGCACTGGCTTTCGTCGTCTCTAACTTATCTCGTTTTACCACTTGGTACCGACCGTAAAATTACACTCGCAGGAATAGTTGGACATTTCAGCGCGAATGCTAGAACAGCTTATCAGAATTGAGAACTCACATAAAGTTAGCAAGCTAGATCTACTTTCATCCGATCTTATTTACCGGGGGTGGAGCCTGTGTGGGGCTTCGCGTGTTGCCTCTTGCAGTATTAATTGTTACCTCCAGAGCAAAAGTGATGAAGCAGTCAGAAAAGGCGGGAATTTCAAACAGTGCTGATTTCCGAGGATTGTACAAAGGGAAACAACTTTTCAATCTTGGGTCAGATTTGCAATGCGAAGCTAACTGTTATCTGTTGAAACTGTGCATCCTTGTGTTGTTTGTTATGCAACTTCTGACACAGTACTTCAAGACGTTGCTCGGGCACCGAAGAGAAGTGCAAACTTTACAAACAACTTTTACCCATGAAATTTTTTTCTTTTAGGCAAGCCATCACCTCAACAGCTGTTTACTGCGACTTTGCGACCTAAGCCGGGTCCTCGTGGAGTGTTTAGTGCCTGAACCCCGCTGGGAAATCCACGAGCTCGCCCCGAATCTAGGCGTCCACCCAGCTGATTTACCACTCCTCTTGGGAGTTGCATCCGCGTACGTGCCTGGGATAGACGAGCAGTTCCAGCTCGATTTCAGATAACGACGGATCCTGAAGAGATTTCAAAAACCACATCAAGGCCTTGTTGACAGTTTGCTAAGTAGACTGTTCTGGGCAGAAGTTGCTTGAAGCATATTGCAAGTTTGCAAATGATGGTAGCCGCAAGCAAGCGGGCTGGAAAACTGGAGAACCCGAAATACCGGTTTGGAGCGAGATCGCCCAAGATAAGCAACAGAACAGAAGAGCATGGGGTAGGCGGAACGAGTTCTAAAAGAGGAATGCATATTAAGTAAAAGGGAACGGCATACTAAAAAGAGGAACGAGGCACCGTACCATTCCTTCTTTTAGCCGTTACTTGGTCATGATTACTGGAACATGCCCGAAGACATTGAGGGGCTGGACCTGCTTGAAGGGGGGTTGCCTTGCCCTAAAACTCGTGTCCAGACGATCGACTAAACGAGGCGACGTTGTATTGTTCCTCTTTTTAGTAGCGTACCTCTTGGTGTAACGTTCCTCGTTTCAGTATGTCGTTCCTTTTTTTAGTACGCGTTCCTCTCTCTAGTACCGTTCCTCCTAAACCGTGCCGTTCCGTTCCCTCTTTTAGTCGGTCCCGTGTAGAGTCGCGGCGATCAACGTTGGTGACTGGACGAATGAACGATAAGTAGTTGGGAGTGCGTTTTCTTTCCTTGTTATAAACAGAGTCCAAATTGAAGGAACGCCACCGTGAGTAGGCTACCGATGTGAGCCTCCGCCACAGGTAGCTGACTGCATGAAATAGTCAGTATGTTGGTGGTCTGAGGGAGCCAGTCATGGTATCGGTCTGGAGCTGCCTTGGTTAACCTGTTGGCATGGCCGATAGGTAGTTGGAAGTAAACTGAGGGATCGCCACCCAAAACATTCATGTGAAACCGCCGCCACTGTAGGTATTGGTGGCTGGAAGGATAACAGCTAGTAGTTGCGGCTGTTCATGGTTGTCGGAATAATATGTAACTGAGCAATTGTTATCCGCGTTTTCGAATAAAATGTTTGCTAATGAAAGCTGCTCCCCCTTGAACATCGGAGGAGTTCCGGGATGCAACGGGGTTGTTGAATACTTGTTTAGTTGGGGGTAGGCCAAATGGTGTCTTCAACGTAGCTAGGAGTGAGTGTCTCTCAGAAATACGCTATATTTTCCTAAAGTCAACTCCTCTCTTGATACGGGTACCGGCAACCATTTTCCTCCGCGTGCGTTTATTTTGGTGTCTTCTTTCATTTTTATTTCTATTCTTGCTCGAAACTAGTTGCTGTGTAAGACTATAGAATTTTACATAATATTGCCGGGTGTTGATGGTGAAAGGCTAGCTTTGTGTCAAACTGTCAAAAGTGGGTTATGACTAATGTGTCCAGGCTTTTATACGGACTTTAATCTATCTACATACTAGATACCGAAATCTACTTATTATAAGTTCGTGTGTTGCACGAACGTAAAAAAATCACTAATAAAGAAATTCGGCACAAAACGAACCAGCCCATAGTGACCGAAGTTATGAAGAAAAGGGATGGACATATTTGGGTCATGTTCTACGCATTCCCGAAGACAGACTGCCTTGAAGAGTGTATCAGTGGCAGCCTGAAGGAAGGCGCAGACGAGGCCGAACAAGGCACTGCGGGGACAGTATGATCGGGACCTAAAGGAGGCCAACATTTCCCTCACTCCACAATGGGAAGACATCACTGCAGCCGCACAGCTTCGTGGTGAATGGAGAGGCTAAATTGCCGACGCCTTATGCGCCACTGATGGCTCAGAAGGGTCTAAGGTATGGTGTTGCAAGCTAAGGTATGGGGCACTTGCTAACTAGGTGTACACGAAGTGGCATGGAGGTGGTATATTGAGCCCCGCCGGACCTTGTACACCGCAAGTCACAAATACGCAGCCCCTCGGTTGCTCAGTAATTGTCTTTGCCCTTAAGGAATGGTACGTAAGAACATGACTTTTGGTGGCATTCTGTGGAGCCTTTTCAATTCAATTCAATTCAATTCATTTTATTTTTCCAAAAATTCTTCGTTGCGAAAAATAGCGTAGGAAAATGTCAATAAACATACACTGACATGCAAATACATAGAATGCTATTACTTTACATTCTTAACTTAATCAATAAAATATTACTAACACATAGATATTATATACAATTTCTTCATCTTACAACGTTAATAGGGTCAAATACTTATTACTACATATGAAAAACACCATCTGATCACCCTAAATAATACACATAGTGTCACGTCACAAACTGATTAAAACAGACAACAAGATAGTCAAACGGAGTTAAAATGGCGAATAAAATAAGGAGAAAAGGATTTGAGATACCGTTCAGATGATTGAGCTGGAGGGAGTTTCAGCCGGGGTTTATTAGCAAGTTTAGCGGCTCTTCTTGTGGCCTGAGCGCGTTCCTCTTCCATGAAAACTGGCAGTATGTCCCGGTGATCATCTGAGCTTAGTAGGTTTTTCCCGAAATTCATGACTAGTTCGTGACGCCTTTCCTTTAATGTTTGTAGGTTTAGGACTTCGAGGCTTGTCATGTAGTCAACGTACTCGTTACCCAAGATTATTTTGCAGGCACGTTTCTGTACGTACTTCCTTGTACTTGTCACAGGACCAGACGGTCGCCACCTTAAATGAGCTGTCGACTGGCATCCCAAATGTCTTGGTCCAACTCTTGGGCACTTGTCTTCAGCAGTTGTCCCGTCTTTGGCAAAATAATAATAACAGAGAAACACAGAAAAAACGTGAAAAGCATGCAAGATCTTGAAGAAAGGATTAAGATGGAGGAACGGCGGAAGTTGTTTTTGGCGGCAATGTTTTTGACGTCCGCCTCCCGATCTCCTTCACGAAGAGGGGGTCCTACAAGTGGAACTTATTTAACCCGTCGGTCATTTGGTCAGAGGAGCACATGATCAAGTCAGCGTAGGTAACGGGTCTTGACGAGTGCTGCATCAAAGCGAAGGCGGACTTCAGCGTTCTTCGTTGGGACTGATGCAACCAGAAAGAGAATCATTTATTTACACAATCTATCATAGTCAAGAAGAAAAAACTCAACTAAATGGAACAAATGATGAGGTAGAACTTCTGTCTTTAGTCGCATGCAGCGACTATGAAAGCCCCGACAAAACTGAGCGGACCGAGAGGTATTTACTCTAGCTTTGAGCTGATGTTGATACCCGTTTACTCCTCTTCCGTCTTCGCGGTTGCTTATCGCACAAGAAACGCTGAAGGAGGCTGGCAAGAGGCGTACTCCTTGCGCTGACCCGCTCCGGAGCGCGTCCATAGAACCAGTCAGTTTTAATTTCTCCTGTTCCTCAACGGTGGTTCACAGCGATTTAGCTATTTGTAGAGGTAACGAAACGCGACGTGGCGCGAAGCTACTAACCTCCGCTCGTTCAAAGCGGACATATACTCGACTCCGGAGGTTCTGTCAGATTATTTGTTCTTGATGCAACAAAGTTCAACCAAGGAGTTTTGGAATGATGTTTAGTGACTGCTTCTTGCATTCCTAGGCTTTCACTGCCTGGTCTTCATCTAAAAATCCGGAAATAAAGCAGAGGAAACTAAGTAAATGTCTTGGAAAGGTTCCAAGTTGAAAATGTCCAAGGTAATATCCTTAGTCAAATTAAAGAACAGTTTATTTTCAAAGCTATGGCACCGTTTACAGTCAGTCAAATCCCAGTCAGACGTTAGAATACAAAATAAAGAAAAAACACTTGGTTGGTACACAGGGCTGATTCCTGGCGGAAATGATTTGTACAATTATTTACACAAGGGAAAAATAAAATTCATACTGAGGTTTAGGTTTATTTCTGTTGTCAGTTGGCGTTATTTGGCGGCACAGAGATATACTGTAGGTCATAGGTATGCTGTCAGCATAGAGCTGTCCGTTAGAAAGTCAAATGTCTATCGGGACACAAGCAGCGAGATGTATTGGCGTGCTGCGCATCAACGATACGCGAATAAAATCGTATATGGTGGCAAACCTCGAGGAGCAAATTGACCCCAGGGGTCAGATTTAAGAAGCCAACTGACTCGAGATGAAGCTCCAGCTGTACGGTCGTGAAAGGGTCAGTTTGCTTTCCCGCAGTTTCTAGTGTCCCACTTCGTAGCTAAAAAACGAGCGAACAAAATGCTCGTATTAGAAATGAATTTATGCTTGCATGTAAACCAACCGCAAGAATGTGCCGTTTTACAACCTAACTATTTGTACCGTGTATCTGCTACACGTGTGATGGTCGGCACCGCGGCAATCTTACTTTTAAAACATTCGTAAACATGTTTTCCTGTGAATTCCGATTAGCTTTCTTTCAGGCAGTGACTGCTTGAACCGTGTAGCACACATCACGTCACTCGGGGGAGGGGTAAAAGATAATCCGCACCAATAAGTGTCCTGGGAAAACTGCTGTCCCCGCCCCCAAAGTTCTTCCGAAACGAGACCCACTAGATTGGTACAGAACAGCACACGTGATTTAAATGAAGATTAATGTGGTTTACTCATGCATACAACAGTCAATTCCTTTAGCAAAAATAACAATATTTAGTACATTGCAGACAATTACATTTCTCTAAGCAATTTACAGTCGTAAGGGACCTTGCAAACATCCACCACGTCTCTGTTAGTTGGGGGATGTCGTGGCAGCAACCCACAAGTTAGAGGACAGGCAGCTAATCGTGTATGCTCAAGGGTCTACAGTCCTAAAACTAGGAAGGGTGGTCATCTCTCCGTATCTGAGGCAATAGAAGTTTATCTTACTACGACTCTCCCCTACATTCTTATGTCTACCCGTTGTACATGGGTACAGCTGGTCTAACAGAACCAAGCCATTGGTTCCGTCGACAAACCAAGTTCTTCGTGGGATGGGGGGGGGGGTAGGACTTGTTGCTCCATTCGTAGTTAATTCTGCGCCGTAGCCTTAATCGGTTCTGAAAAGTGACTAGCCATTTTGACAAATTGACTAGAAAAAAATTGACCCCCCACAAATTGACAAAACGGGTATAAGTATCCATACACCTATCATAAAATTCATTATGAGCTTTCTACACAGCAAACTGATATAAATTATCACCCGGCTTCTTCTGACAACTGATGCTTTGCTTTAAATTTATCCCTAAGTTAATATCAAGTATCTGATCTGGATGGCTCCTTTTCCATTAAACAATCATCCCAGAATCTATACCTGGAATAACCTGTTGTTTTTTTTCAACAAATTTGTCCAAAAATCTATGTTAAGAGTCTTCTTGGGATATGTTTTATTTACATATATGTATACGGACATTCCCTAATATTTCTGACAAAGCGATACATGTTGGTCAGTTAGCTGGTTTTAGGATGAGCGTATTTGTGGAGCATGTCAGTATAACTGCGTGACTCTCGAAAAACAGCAAATAAACTTGTTATTACCTATTATTATTTATTACTTAGCTCTCAGCTGACACCTCTAAAATTGGCAGTTATTGTAAATCCGGAAAATAAAAGCACTGTGCAGACGGGATCCGTTACGAGATTCCCGAGTGTCTTTCGACTGAGTGACTATTTGCATACACAGAAATTTATACAAGTTTTCACTTCTCTGTACGGGGAAATGAAGTTGAGAAGGTCAGCCAAGATTAGATACAAATTTCCAGCCAGTGTGTCCAACACTTTAGTGCTGTAAATCACTTGAACGACTAGAATAACGAACTGAGATCACAAACACACACTTTTCTTGACATCGTAGCGCAAACCAAGTGCAGTGCCAGGTGCAGTCGGGACTCGGAGCATAACAGCAACTACTAAGTAAAGTGGCCGTGACACAAACTTGGATATGTGAAGCACTTCCTTTCGGCACCGCAGTTCGGTAAAGTTCCACCCTGCTGCACTATCCCTCATCTAGTGCAGCCACACGTTCACGGTTGGATGTTCGAGACTTCCAATTTCGCAGTTAACAGTTCGCGTTTCCCCGTTGATTACGAAAACGGCTCCTTTCGCCGGGCTTATCAAATATGTTCCGAATACGCCAGCACTGTGGATGGGTCGATTGGGGCCTCCCCAAGGAACTTCTTTGGGATTCATGGCGTCGCCCAGTCCTGTTAAGACGTCAACTTTTCCTGCAAGAAAAGAAGGGGACTTAGCAGCTTTCTTGGAACTTCATAACCGGCAAAGGGCGAGTAATATTGTTATGGATGCAAGACACGGGAAAACAATTAGCTGGCTCGACAATAATAAGAAAACTCAAGTTTGTTGTTTAAAAGGGTAACTGAACAGATTGTCGTTCCATCTCACAACGGGCAAGCACTTTCTGCATTCAAGATCAAATACCGCTGAAGAAAAAACGAGCTGTGGTCCTTAAAGGAACAGTAAAGTTGACTCAAACTTGGCTCAGGGAGCTAGCTGACATATCAAGAATGTACCCTGAGTCGATTTTGAGAGTTAGAAAAATTCTTGTTACGACCATTGCAGTTTCCGGGCAGTTTCCGAGAGTTCGACTTTTGAGTTAGTAGAAAAAAAAAAAGAAAAAAAAAAGCAAAAGGTTTGTGTGCCGGGAGTAGGACTCGAACCCACGATCTTTGCCTTGAAACTAAGTAATACAATGTATGTCAGCAGGGTCGCCACCGGTAGTACAATTGTGCTCACAATAGAACTTTCTTTTTACTTTGGCAGCAGATTTTAAGAAAAAAGTAGTTGTCAGGTTCTATTTCCAAGGTGACTATGACCCAGCAACACGTTCTGAGTACTTTTCTTGTTTGGTATTACTTTTTTCCTTTTGCATAGTGAATTTATTTTAGTAAAGTGGCAACCCTGTATGTTGATAACACAGACAATCGCGAACTTTTACAGTGCATGAGTGCGTAACTACAGTGCATAAGGGGCAAGGCCCTGCCAGCTAGCTCTGGGAACAATAAGGAGGGGTTTCGAGATAACAAAAAATGGGGGGTCCTGTCGACAATAAGTCCCTGTACATTTATCTAAGCCCCCCAGGCCGGTTTGATGGCCGAAAGTTGCCTAGTCAAGTTTACTCTTCCTTTAAGGTCCTTCAAAAGGGTAGGTAGCATGTATTTCAGCTAAGGTTCACGCTGATAAAGTCATCTCAGCTAAGGTTCGTGCTGTCAAGTTTGGTTGGCTCTTCCCCCTTCAGCGTCTGGTGGTCCTCCCCAAACCGTTTGATGGTCCATTCCGTCAAGTACTGTTCAGATTCTCCACTCTGAATATGTCACGAGATTTCAACGCCCACCCTTCTAACTGCCCCCGCAGTGGCCGACTCTGGACTCGACGTAACCTTACAAAGACTGTTCTCTAGAAGTGGCACACACACACATTATGCTCTGTGCGGTTAAGATGTGCATGTTAAAGTTTAACCGAAAAGGGCTAGGATAAGACAATCTAGTTACCCATCACGTATTCACTAAATTGGCTTGAAGACCCGCTGAAAATGAGTTACTTCGTTGTTCCGCTATTCACGAATAATCGATTTTGAAATAGTGGAATTTCCGTCTGATTTGTGGTGCCTCTATGCGCTTGTATTTTTGTTGTATGCCTTACGAGAAAGATTAATCATTTTTTCTGGTTCAGGCACTAAGCAATCGTCACCAGTCTCACCACTGCCCACTGAAAAGCCGCATTTGTGTTGAGATTAAAATTTCCCGCGTCATAGTAGAATTTACGATGTGGGGACGGCCGGAGATATTCTGAGCCTCATAATTAGAGCAGATAGTGGAAAATGAAAAAAATCCCTTTGCAGAATCCAAATAGTTCAGTGTATCCAGTTAAATGACACAAATAAGTTGGCTTTTCAGTTAAACTTTAAGGGGACTTGAGGAACAAATATTGAAAACATGAAAATGCATCGTTTGGTCAAAATATAATGCGGTCAAGGTGCGAACTTCAAGCGTGCTAGGAAATCATTTGTGAATAAAAACCTTGAATGCAAAAAAGATCACATATGCACAGCAACACTTGAGGTACGAATGATCATGACTGTGCCGCTTGGAAACAAGAAGATGTACCGATATCCAGTCCGGACTTAAAACGGAACATCTGGGTACGTGCTCTTGTCAGGTTTCAAGCTGGAAACTTCGAGTGGAAACACACCGCTTGCGGTACTAGATTCAAAAGTTCGAAAGTTCGGGCTCACTGCGCTTGAGGAAAGGAGACTAACACCTCGACTAACACTGTGCTATGGTTACGGACCACGAGCTTTTTCTGACCCCAGGTTCCGTGATCTCTTCCCACCCATTCATGATCCTACCAGAAGTAGACTCCCCCGGGAAAAATTAACACCCAAATTAACACCAGTATTTTGCACTCACGAAAGATACAGGAAAAGCTTCGTTCCATCTTTCGTGACACTTTTTAATTCTCACGACTAAAATTTTTTTTTTTCCATTTATCTATATAGTTTGGTTGTGTTTAAATTGTACATATATATATATTGACATCTGCAAATCTGCTGTAAATGCTCATTGACACGTTTTCGTTTACATTTGTTGACGAGATATCTGTTGACGAGAAATGCAAATTGTTGACGAGAAATGTTGACGATAAATATATATATTGACGAGAAATGCAAATTCGGCATGGATGCTGTGAAAGTCATTTTCAAATTAAATTCTACTCTACTCTACTCTACTCTAGATAAGAATCGCCGAGACACGGAAACACCGCCATCGGCATTCCGAGTTGAAGTTGTGATGGCTTTTCTTAGACAGGGTCTTAAAGCTTAACTGAAAAGCCGATTTATTTTTGTGTCATTTAAGTGAATACACTGAATTATTTGGATTCTGCGAAGGGATTTTTTTTTTACCACTATCTCCTCTAGTTATGACGTTCAGAATATCTGCGGCCGTCCCCACAGCGTAAATTCTACTATGACGCGGGAATTTTTAATCTCAACACAAACGCGGCTTTTCAGTGGGCAGTTGTGAGACTGGTGAAGATTGCTTAGTGCCTGAACAAAACAAAGTCATAAATCTTTCTCGTAAAGCATACAACAAAAATTCAGTACCATAAGTCACAAGGAAATTCCACTATTGGCGGAACAACGAAGTAACGCATTTTCAGCGGGTCTTCAAGCCAATTTAAGTGAATAAGTGATGGAAAACTAGATTGTCCCATCCCAGCCCTTTTCGGTTAAACTGCAACAAACTTTTCACCATGAGGAAAGTGGCTTCATGAGCGGATTATCATTCTGTGTAGCAAGATCTAATACTAAAAGCTAACACCTGCCTCCCTTATAAAGTAGGTCATTCATCAGACTGACCCACATCAGTTCCGAAACCTAACGTGGAGGTATGTTTCGTATACCTCCATAAACGGCTTCCGAAAATATGGACGCCGCTGGGACAGAGAATAGCTAACGATCATGGAGCCGCTAGCAACTGACCGCCTCGCTTGGAAAGATGCGTGCCGACAAATTTTGGATGCCACGATTAGCCCTCCGTCGGCTTGAAGTGCAACAAGTAAGTAAGCAAGTACCTCCATAAACAAGCGCTTCATCAGCCTTTTTGATTTCGTACTACAGAATATTGAGAAATTACGACTTAAAGGCACAGAAAACTTGACTACGCAACTTTCGGCCATCAAACCAACGTAGGGGCCTTAGATAAATATACAGGGATTTATTGTCGACAGGACCCCCCGTCTTTGTTATCTCGAACCCCCTCCTTAGTGTTCCCAAAGCTAGCTGGCAGGCCCTTGCCCCTTATGCACTTATGCACTGTAAAAGTTCGCCTTTGGCCGTGTTGACTAACACATCGGGATAGTAGTCAAGAGGTCGTGCGTTCGATTCCTACTCCCGGCACACAAACCTTTTGCTTTTTATGGCACTTGCCTTCCGGCCAAGTGCCATATACCGATCACTTTTCCGTCGGTCGGTCTGTCGGTCGGTCAGTCCGGTGATCGCGAGTTAGGGTACTTCCAGATGTGCTAGGACGATGAAACTTGGCAGGCATATCAGGGACCCGACCAAACTAATTTAGAAATAGTCACTTCACCGATCCGACCATCATGGGGGGAGGGAGGGGAGCCGGAATCCGGAATTTAGGGGCATGCATAACTTTCAAACGGGTGATCGGATCTTAATGAAACTTTATATTTGGAAAGACGTCATTTCTCAGATGTCCCAATTTAGGTCCGGATCGAATCCGATTAATGTGGGGGGGGGAGTCGGAGGGGGGAACCGGAAATCAGGTGACACGCTTAGACTGGAGCGATCGGGATGAAACTTGGTGGAAGGAACAAGCACATACCCTAGGTACGTCATTGACAGACCCGGACCGGATTCGTGCAATGTGGGGGGAGTTGGAGGGGGGCTCCGGAATTCCGGTGATACGGAGTTAAGTTACTTCCAGGTGTGCTAGGACAATGAAATTTGGCAGGCAAATCAGCGACTCGACCAGATTAACCTGGAAATAGTCAACTTCCCGATCCGACCATCGTGGGGGGGGTGACGGGAGGGGGAATCCGGAATCTTGAGGTATGTATAACTTCCGAACGGGTGATCGGATCATAATGAAACTTGATACGTAGAAAGATCACATGTCTCGGATGCCCAGTTTCAAGTCCGGACCAGATCCGATGAAGGTGGGGGGGGAGGGGGAACCGGAAAACTTGTGACACGCTTGGAGTGAAGCGATCGGAATGAAACTTGGTAGAAAGAACAAGCACAAGCCCTATGTACGTAAGTGACAGAACCGGACAAGATTCGGGCACTGTGGGGGAGTTAGAGGGAGGGGGTCCGGAATTCCGATGATCGCAAGTTAAGGTACTTCCAGACGTGCTATGACGATAAAACTTGGCTTGAAAATTAGAGACTTGACATGATTGGCTTAGAAATAGTCAGTTCCCTGATCCGACAATCCCTTAAAGTACTAATGCTAACCGCAAAGTACAAAAAAATATTTTAAAGCAAAATATACATTTTCGTGATCCCTATGATCCCTCACAAGTGATTTCCTTAAAGTACAAACAATACTTTTGAGCAAAATATACATTTTCGTGCTCCCGATGAGTTCTTTCATGTTTTTTACTTCAAGAGTTTTGATTACAAATGATCACAACAAACCCACAAATTGACGAATTCCTACTTTCATCCTCTGACCCAGCCTTGCAAGTGCCATATGAGCTTCCAGCTCTTGTTTTTCTACTAGCTCAAAAGTCGAATTCTAGGAAACTGGCTGGAAATTGCAATGGTCGTAATGAGAATTTTTCTTACTCTCAATATCGACTCAGGGTACATTCTTGATATGTCAGCTAGCTCCCCCATTCAAGTTTGAGTCAAGTTTTCTTCAAGTTTTCCCGAACGTTCGAATCAGAAGGCTCGCCAGCGCTCTGTTACGTAGCGGTATTGCTTCCTAGGCAGAAGGAAGGACAACCAACAGCGACGGCTAAATGGTCGCAAACCCTGTATATAGGGCTAATTACGTGCTTAGATACACCAGATAAATAGTGACATTCCTTTGGACATTCCCCAACAAGAATCAAACCGTATTGCAAAACCTATCGAAATGAGAATAGCCTGTGTATGGTTTTAAAATTGTAAATCTGTAAAGTTATAGATATGGCTGTTGAAAGAAATTTTTTTTTAAGAGAGAACGCAAAATCGTTATTTTTTTGTTTGAAAGGATTAGATTTTTGAAACAACACCTTTTTTTTTAGAAAGTGGTGGTATCTTAAGTGGCAGAAAATATTAACGTCACCAAAAAGTCAGAAATATGAGAATAAATAAGATGTTGCGTGGAACAACAATAAGTACTAAATTCCTTACCGGTTAGAAGGTTCAGATACAGCAGGTCATCTTTATCAGCTGCTGTGGCAAACAAATCGAAACCATGTCCAGAGGTGGAGGGGTGGAACGCGATGTCGCTCAGGTTCAAGCTGGTCTTCACGTCAAACGAGAAGCGCAGGCCAGTGGCTAGAAACAGAAAAACAAATTTATCGTAAAATTATAACTTATCATTTCGTCAGTAACTTGAAGTCTTCAAAGATCCTTTTCTTCCTCGAAAATACACCTACAGTGGGTTCGAATCTTCAGCTCAATATTCAACGAGAGGGATGTTTTTTTTTTTGCCTAAAGTTTAACAATAATATTCCTTCAGGACCTTCTTGGCAAAGGTCGTCCTCAGGCTCAATGCTGATAAAGTGAACCTGTGATATAGTAAATAACGTTTCTAGCTGTAAAATCAAGAACAAATAATCTGACAGAACCTCCGTCTCCCTATCTCTGTAATATGACTTTGCGGAGTCGAATATTCCCCCTACCCTGTCCGCTACGAACGAGCGAAGGTTAGTAGCTTCACGTAACATCACGTTTCGTTACCTCCACAAATAGCTGAGCCGGTTTGAACCCGCCGTGAGAAAAAGTAGCAGTCAAAGCTGATTGGTTCTATGGACGCGCTCCAGAGCGGGTCAGTGCGCGGAGTACGGCTCCTGCCAGCATCACTCTTTTTTCTGCGATAAGCAACGGGAAGACGGAAGATGAGTAAACGGGTATCAACATCAGCTGAAAGCTAGAGTGAATACTTCTAGGTCCGCTCAGTTTTGTCGGGGTATTCATAGTCGCTGCTTGGGACTAAAGACAGAAAGTTCTATCAGATTATTTGTTCTTGGTATAATACAGTCATTTGTGACGGCTCTTCAACCAAATACTAAAGCTACTTCAGATTTCCGCCTGTTCTGGAAACATAAAGTTTTCACACGGACTGTCAACAGTCCTCCACTAGAAACACGCCACTCCACTTTCTCCTAAAGAGACAAGGGATTGCACTCAGAGAAAATCAATAAAAAAAAAAGTCTCAGAGCAGTTACGTTCTACAACTGCTTCGCGGGATTTAAACAAATTGGAACTTTGATTGTCCAAGAAACAAAGGAGGAAATTTTCGCCTGTGTAAATGAAGGAGGAAGATACAGACAGGAAAGGCAAGCACCCGTTAGTTATTCAAAGGGAATGGAGGGGGGCTAAATCGATTCGTGGGGGGAGAAGAAGAAAAACAGTATTTTATTAACTTAAATCGAGGACAGGCCAAAGAGAGGGTCCAACAGCAATAACATACAACAATTGACTACACTTCGAGAAGAGACGGACATTCTACTATAGAGGAATTTTATCGTCTTTGTCACCATGGATTAGCATTTTGATGGACTGCAATGTCGTGTCCTCGCTCCCGACTAGAGCTGACTAAAGGACTTTATATGCCACTGAATAGAACATGGAACAGACTGTCCTGGCGCCTTAGAACTTAAAGTGACACAAAACATTCAAGGATTTGTTCTAATTTGGAATTTAAATTTCTAGAGCAGTACTTTGGAACAAAATGGCTGTAGGAATCCGAGATATGGCATGTCTGCTGTGAGTTCCAACTTCAGCAGTGAGACGGACTACCCATTGCGGTCAGTTCGGAAATCGATCGTGTTCACAGAAAGGTTAGTTCAGTTTGCCAAAGATGTAACGGTTTATTTTCTGTGTCGAGATACATTTCATTTATCTGTAGGCTATGTCCTTTCGGCTGAATAAACAATATTAGTACTGTAAGAAAAATGTTAAAGCTTCCACGACTCATGTTTCTTTTTACTGATATTTAACAATCCTCCTGTACCTACGTTAAGTACAGAAAACTGTATTAATTTTACCCCAATGCGCCTTCGGCTCAGTAGACGAATTCGGAACATCAACAAAGAAATCCTGTCTCTGGAGTGATTGGTCACCTGATGTTTTCTGATTGGCTGCTTCTCAGGCTTGTAGATAGACAATATTGGCGCCAATTGGCGGCCACGTAATTTGTTCATTTGAACGCGGAATGGTGAGTTAAAGCAAGGTTAAAGGGTGGCTTTAAACAGACTGTAAACTATGGTCGGGTGAAATAAGGACGATTGTTGCGACATTGCAGCATTTCTGCTTTCCAGAAAGGGAATTCCAATTTGAATGACTGCTTTGAAAATGGTATAAAGTAAAATATTAAAAACAAAGCTGAAGTAAAGAGAAGAGCTAAAAATACGAGTTGATATGTTTGTTCCAAGGGTTAATTTTTCGTTGGGCTACTTGTTTCTTTAGCGGTTTCGTTCGTGCATTTATCTATTTCTTTAATCCGCTGTATTTCTCATAAGTAGCCTGTATATGTACATATTATACTTCTCATAATGTTTTTCTAACGATTATTATTACTGTTATTAGATCCAGGGGAACCAACGGCTTACCTGTTGTCTCTTGAACAAGTATCGCAACTCCATCAACCTCTCGCTGCACGGTCACGACGTGTCTGCTATCTGGGGACATGTAAGGAGTTCCGTGTAAAGATGCCTTGTGCGTGAGGACAATATCGGTCAGATAATCGAGAACGATTTGTCCGGTCGCTCGTCGGGTAACGGGCTCTTCGCATTCCATAACAACAAGTCCATCTAAAAGGGAATCTGTTATAAAATTTTGTTTTCAAGTTGCTAAGGGGTGTGAATGGATGTATGATTTTATTTTGCATATGAAAACGATCAACAAAAACAATACTGACACATTATTACACACTTTTTAAAGCTTATCTGAAAAACCAACCAACCTTCATTTTGTAGATTTTGTAGTGTTGGGCTTATGTTTTTTTTGTTGTTTTTTTCCGCGTAGCTTCTTTTTCATTCGTTCTTGCTTTAGATCGAACTAAAACAAGTGGCTACGCCTCCACCTCCATTTCAGTGACGTTATTATAACCTACTTTAACGTCACCTACTCTCTTTATTCCTTATCAACTCTAAATTTAACTTCTCTTTTCTAAACTCATCTTCTCATTTTTCAATTAAATTTTTTTTTTCACAAATCTCACTCCCTTTTTCAACAAGACCAAAGTTTTCGATGGGATCCCAAAAATTTAATATTAACTACGTCTTGTCTTCGCCAAATCCAGTCTTCGCCAGGCTAATCATCTGAGAAAATTAAGTTCAGATATACCTGTATATGCCATATCTATTTTGATGATACTGATCGAAACTTCCTGCTTTACTTCTGCCAAATTTATGGTTTCGGCCGAATTCCGAGCGAACTACTTGTCCAGCCAAAAAAAAGATAGCTCAGAAACGAATTCAGCGCATCTCCTAGAGCTTATCCCATAAAGAACATCTAATCAACTTCAAATAAAACTTTAACTTATAGCAAAAAAATCCGGTTTCAACGAACTATATCAATACGAATAAAACAAGTTTCCGGATTTCCCATTCCTCCACTGCCCCGCAGATGGTTCAATCCGAACAAGTTCAGATATACCGCTATAAGCCATATCTATTTTGACGATACTGATCGAAACTTCCTGCTTTACTTCTGCCAAATTTCCGGTTTTGGCCGGATTCCGGGCGAACAAGTTGGCCGGATTCCGGGCGAACAAGTTGGCCGGGTAGAAAATGTGTTCTTCTTATCCCTAAATCGAGCGTCTAATCAACTTCCAATAAAACTGTTACTTTTAACAAACTTTCCGGTTTTGACCGGATTCTGGGCGAACTACTTGCCCGGCAAGAAAATGGTTTTCCCCATCGTGTTCAGCATGTCTTTTTACCCCTAAATCAAACCTCTAATCAACTTCAAATAAAACTTTTATTTTTTACAAAATTTCCGGTTTTGGCCGGATTCCGGGCGACCTACTTGTCTGGCGAGAAAATGGTTTTCACCATCGTGTTCAGAATGTCATCTTACCCCTAAATCGAACATCTAATCAACTTCAAATAAAACTTTTACTTTTAACAGACTTTCCGGTTTTGGCCGGATTCCGGGCGAACTAATCGTCCGGTGAGAAAATGGTTTTCACCATCGTGTTCAGCATGTCTTCTTACCCCATAATCGACTATCACATTAGCTGTTTAAAAATATTTTGTTTGCCCCTTAATTTAAACCCCCTCCCCCACCCCTAAATATAGGGCTACAGAGCCCATCTACGAACTTGACCTTACTCTTGACCCAAAGAATCCTCACACCAAGTTTCATCAAAATATCTCATTCCCTTCGAAAGTTACAGACCGTACAGACGGACAGACGGACAACTTTTTGCGATGTCATAGGTATCCGTCACTAACGTTTTGGGATCCCAAAAACCCGTCCTCCATAATTTCTGTATCTACTATCCGTATCTAGCTTTTTGATTTTTTTTTAAATAATATTATTTTTACCAACCATATTTTTAAAACCTTATAAAAACAAAAAAAAATGTAATTTTCTTCACTTTAAATCAAGCAGTCAAATTTTATAGGTTCGATCAGGAATAAACAACCAACAAAAAAACAAAACTTTAACTCACGCACTACCTGTTTCAAGATTCTCTACCGTTCTTAGAGCATGTATTGTTGGGGTTATGTTTGGGTGATTTATTCCGACCAGGAACCAAGTAAGGATTTTTTTTTCTCTCTTTTCTTCTTTTCCCCCTTTTTATTTACTGTCGTGTGTGTATATTTAAATTTTTCAAGTGGCTTTGCTGTACACCCTAACAAGTGTTAGCTTCTGGACGGCAATGTGGCTGGTTTTGTAAAAAAAAAAGTCGGATAAACCCGAATATGGTTGGTAAGCCAGGTCATAAGCAGGGTCATGTGGCATTGCTAGTAGCGTGAACGTGGACCCGACGGGCAAGGCCTTGTTTCCACCCACAGAAAGAATCAAGAAAAAGATCCTTGTTTATATTCTGAAAGCCTCTGTTATAAACTAAAACTCTAAACTAAAACTTCTTTAGTTTATCCATGGATCTGCTCTATTCTCTCAATGGGACTACGATGACGTTATCATGATGATCAGCAGCGATACCACTTTCTCAACTTTCAGCATGACCTTTCTTGCGCTGGACTCTCCATAAGCTGGCCGAGCATACTCTCTCGGAAGAAGTTCAACTTTCCCGCAACTGCTCCAGACTTCCCTCAGGAAGATTGGAACTTGTGTTGCCCAGTCCTTCAAAGGATCCTCTTTCAAATAATATTACCCCAACTTACACAGAGATGAGTACTGAACTGTTCTTGGAACGCAATTATACGGAGCGAGGTCAACAGCTTTGATATAACGCATTGCTTGCAAGTTCATCTTATAAAGCCCCCTCTGGTTCACATGACTGACATATCCGTAGCGGAACTGCTCACCGAATTCCTGGAAGAAGAGAAGGGGGTTACTAAGATACAAGGAAAGTGAAATGAAAGACACACAAGGAAAGTGAATAAAATATGGGTCACAGGTCTTACCGGCCTAATACTGTTGGCGGCAAGCAAAACTGATATGGTGGGAAATGGAGGATTTTTTTTTTACCATGCAGTCAACAGGAATGTTTGTTGTAAGCACTACTGTATCTTTTCTTTCAGCACAATCTCGGCGTTAGCCAAAATTACTCACAACTGAGTTAAACTGAACAACCCTTTGTAACAACGAGTCTGTCAATCTCACCCTCCAAAAATATCAGGAAGCTAGACTGCATACTCTAACCTACTTGAGACACTTTATCCTTGAAAGCAAGGCTAATTGTTAGGCAGCAATGATTCAGAACCAATTATTGAAGAAAGAAATTACTATAACCAAATATTTCGCTGTAATATTTTTAATTTTTGATCATATATAACATGTAGTCCGGAAGAACAAAAAACGTCACCCAGACGAACCCTGTAAATTGATTCAAAACCTGTGTAACCAACCCACAACGTTTGTTGTCGTGACGTTTCTGGATCTTCACTGGGCACTCGGCGAATCTTCACCGGCACGAAGAGCTAGTCATCAAGAGTATTGTGATTGGTGTTCTACGTGCCACTACACAACAATGTTGCCAGATTGGCTTATTTTACGCCAAACCGGCTTATTTTGTTGGTGACTGCAGGCGTGAAAATTTTTGGAACTGGCTTGTGGCTTAAAACTTGGCTATTTTTATTTGAGCTGGCTTATTTTTTGGCGTGATTTGCTTTTTCGGCATTAGTAGCCATTAATTAAGTCATGGGGTTGAACTACAGCTACAGCTTAATTAAGTCATGGGGTTGAACTACAGCAGCCAGAGTTCGGACAGCCGTCTTGCGCTAAAGGTCAATGTAATTATGATAATTGGTAAACTTTTGAAATCGATGAGTATTGATCTATGAGCAAATGCAGCCTCAAAATAATCTCTACACTGGAACTGAACTTCCTCAAGCCAGGGAAAGAATTGTAAGGTGCATAATGCCTGTAGGATCAAAGGACCTGAATAGTGGTGAACATTTCTATAAAACGGCCGTCAAAACTTGCACACTTTAAAAGTAAAGTTAGATTTTGGGCAAAAAATTGTCTGGCTTATTTTTGGCTTGTTTTTCAAAGGCTGCGGCTTACTTTTTGGTTCACGATCTGGCAACACTGCTACACAAATTAACTGTCGAAACGCAGGCGAACGAGAACTTAGCGTGCCACATCGATGTGACAGAATGAAGGAAACAGACGTGGTAGGTGGCACCGAGCTTGTGAGAGTCCCCTTCTCCCTCTCGTTCTCTCGGGACAGTCACCCTCTTATCCGGAATCGACCAGAAACTACGAGTCATTAACTTCCTCCGTTTCCGACAATCAAGGAATAAGATTTTCTGGACACCTCGTCATCTGGTACAAACAAAGAAGAGTTCTCCTCTATCCTTTTTACAGATTGGTTCCTCTTTGTCCTCCCCCCCCCCCCTCTTCCTGTTGAGTCAATCACGTTCGTTTAGCAGGCGATGAGTCTTCTCTTGCCGTAATGTTTCAATGCCCGATCAATAGCCAATTTTCGGGCAACGAGGCCGCTGGCAAGGCCATATCAATGGATCAAACAGAGTAATAGCGAACCGTTAAACTCCGAAAATTTTTGATTGAATTACAGTAATAAAAAATAAAGTCGTTTGGTGGTTCACCGTATACGAGCTCTAAAGCGATTCTCGATTATCGTCTATAAACGAGAACACTCTTCATGACACTTGTTAGGTTGCTATGCAAAGGTTTGGGTTCTCCGAAATTAGGGCGAATGTTCCAGCGCGCGTCCAGCAGGTTTTTGGGGTTCCGCTCGACAAAGGAATATCCTTGCTTCCGGGGCGCGGAGGTTTTGGGTCGCGCGGTAGAAGGACATAAACCGCACTGTCAGAAGTTTCATAACAGATTGCGCATAACACTTTCAAGAATAACACCTTTTCATTTAGAAATAAAGTGTTATGACCAGTCAAGTTTACACTATTTCGTACCTAGATCTCCAACAACACCTTCAATCTGTAAAAATACTACACTGTAAGAAGTTACATAACGACAACAGAAGGATGCCCGGTTTCAACAGATAACACTTTGGGATGCCAGGTTTCAACAGATAACACTTTGGGACGTTATCTGTTTATGTTTATTTCGTTCCCGTTAGTATTTTTACCAATTGAAGGTGTTGTTGGAGATCTAGGCACGAACGAAAAAGCACGAAAAAGTGTAAAATGAAAAGGTGTTATTCTTGAAAGTGTTATGCGCTATCTGTTATGAAACTTCTGACAGTGCGGACTAGACCGAAGATCGAGTCTCTTCCTTCTCGGCTGTGATCCAGAGCAGATCAGAAGATAAGTTGTTATTTTATGTTCAAGTGTTTATCCAGTTCCGATGTAGCGTGTATATATTATCTTCAGTATAGTTAGCTGTGTTCGCCTCATCCCATCCTGCACCACACATTAGGGGTGTAGTATATCCCGCATTCGAAGTTCCGCTCGTCCGGCCTACGCTACCATATTAGGTCTCTGACCCCGGTGGACGTTGACGTCACCAAGCTGGGAACCGCTCCAGTTAACCTTGGACACCCCAGTTAATACACTCTTAACCAGATCTCTAACGACACTATTCCAGAAGCCGTTTGGTTTTGTCACGTCAAAATTTTGCGGCACTTGTTTTTGGGATCCTAAAACGTATGTGACGGGGACTTCTTAAGGTTTGCCCGTCCGTCTGTATGTTAGCATGATAACTCCCGTTGATGGGGAGTTCGTAGTTGTGCTACATACAATAGCCTATACTCGGGGGTGGGGTTTCACATTAAGGGACGAAATAAATTGTTTTTATAGCCAATGAGCGGTATTATATTTAGGGATACGGAAACACGCTGAAACCATATCAGAAACTTTTTTCTCGCTCGACTACTAGTTTGTCCAAAATCCGACCAAAACCAGAAAATTCAGTTTTATCTGAACTTTCTTAGAGGTTCGATATAGGGGTAAAGAAACATACTAAATCCATTTCTGAAACGCCGGACAACTAGTTCGTCCGGATAGGTAGTAAGCAACAAAATTTTATTCTGAAGTCGTTAGAACCTTCGATCCAGGGGTTTTCGGACATTCTGAATCTAATTCTGGAACTTGCTTTGTCGCTGAACAAGTAGTTCAACCGGAATCCGGCCAAAACCGGAAATTTGGTAAAAGTAAAAGTTCATTCTTAGGTCAAGTAGATGTTCTTGTCAGGGGTAAGAACACACGGCGAGTCCATTCCTGAAGTTACTTTCTTACTATTAGAGATGCATAGAGGGATAAACATGTATGTTGGATACACATAGGGTTAGCCGTTCGACCGTAATTTTTGAAAAAACACCATTCGGTATCGTTTTTTGAACAGTTTCGCGGTTATTACGGTAAAGAGTAACATATGCTTGCGTCCTCGGCGAAACGTCCCCAGTGAAACGTCCCTGCGGCAAAACGCCCCCATGACAAAACGTGCCATGGCAAAACGTTTCCGCGTTGAAACGTCCCCAGGATTTTTAAGTTTGCCTTGGTCTTCAGGCGCCTGTCCGAGTGGTCAGAACAAGGTAAAACAACTTCAGTCAGAGCTGGGGAAGCCATGGGAGCAATTCGCCAGGGGACGTTTCGATTCGGCAAGTTTCGCCACCAACCCATGAGAAAGATACAGAAATGGGTCTTTCTGTAGTAATAACTTTTCAGTCTGCAGAATCGTGAGAAAAGAAATGAGAAGGGAACGAAGCCGGAAAGGCGGACGTCAGTAGGCCAGGCTTATAAAAGTCCCCACCCCCCTTACCATGACGAACGTGGCGTTTTTACCCGACTTTAAATGCTGACTGAACATTGCCGAGGGTTTTCACTGATATTTTTTTGTTTCTTCTTCAACTCTCGATGTTGTGGTCCATATATCTAGTCATACCCATTCGGTACACCACTCACGGCTATGCGGTCACTTGCTATTGATGATACCCTTAGTTCATTTGGCATACGGAAGGCTTGTCCCGAGCAAGGCTATGTCTAATCGTCGTCTTCTAGGCCAGTTGTAGTGCGTTTGCTTTACAAAATTTTCTTCGCATCTCTTCGTTTTGGAACTGTTTCACTTAGACAGATAAGAAAAAGTGAAAAAGTGATATGTAACGAACTAACGGGTTTTGCCGTAGGCTAACTTTACATCAGCCCATGTTCGCCTTTTGCCCGGGCTTAATGAAAAATGGAGACGATGCCGGCCGCTTTTATCTTCCCAGCTCTTTGCTCCTTTCCTGACAAAAGCCCAGGCATTTAATAATAGCCTAACACAAAAGGCAAAGGAACGTAAAAGGCCAACGTGATCACATGCTGAAGAATATTAAAAGATAGGCAAATCAGTCGGGCTTCCTAAAGCGGATGTCGCACCAAATATTCCAGGAAAAATCCCTGATTCCAACGGGGGCTCGGATCTCTGTTGTAACAGCCCAAAAACACTAGGCTCAAAACGGCGCAGATTAAGAATTAAGCCCCGTCTGCATTACCGTAAACCGACCGTTTTACGGTCGACCGTTTGACCGTTACGGCAGTGAAGACGGGTCTTTCTCTACGGACGGCCGTAGCCGTAAAACGGCGGTACTGACCCCTCCGTAACCGTAAAACGGACGTAGTGGAGACTGCTTTTTTGTCACAGTCCCATGTAACTGTTTCTCAACTGTTTTTCAAGTCACATATAAACTGTTTTTTAAATTTCAACATAAGATTCGCCTATTTGGGACTAAAGTAGACCACATTTTTGCGGTTACGGACCTAATGAAGACCACATTTTTGCGGCTACGGACCGTCCGTAAAACGGTCGGTTTACGGCAATGTAGACGGGGCTTTAGACTCGGTAGCTGTGTTTTGATCGAATTCTGAGATGACCTTCAAATTCGAAGGTCTCTTCTTAAAATACTTGTTTTGTCACCGGTCGCCGTTCTCTTGTCCTGGTGGCTTGTCGAAAATTAGCGTTTTAGCACTAAATGTAATCTTGTTTTTTAGAACTAATCGTTCTAATGGATAGACCACGAAATCTGTATCTTTATCGTCCGCCATTATTTTTTATTTTTCTTCTGTTCCTCCAAACTTTGAGCGTTGAACCTAGAGAAACTCGAAGTTTGCCAGCGAGGTCGATGGAACGGCGACCGAGCAGAAATTGAAAAGAACGCAAACTAAGCCACCGGCCATCATAACTTTCACAAAAAAAAAACTGTTTCCAATGAGGAAATCCGCGCAGGTTTCAAAGCGGATTTGCTGGAAATAAATACCACTTTTTGCGCAGATTCGAGGAACGGAGCTTATTATTTGGAAATTATTCCCCCCCCCCTCCAACTCCCCCCACGGTGTCCGGGTCCTTTCTCGTTCTGTAGACGATGTTCACGACTTTCACTTGTTCTTGCCATCAAGTTTCGTCTTAACCCCTTCATTCTGAGCGTTGGCCCCCCTCCCAAATCCCGCAACTATCAAGTTTGATTAAAATCCGATCGCCCGTTGGGAAGTTATGCGTGCCACAGGATTCCTCTCCCTCCACCCTCCCCACGACTATTTTCAAGTCAGTTTGATCGGGTCCCAAATACGCCTGCCAAGTTTCATCGTCCTAGCCAGTCCTAGCACATCTGGAAGTAAATTAACTTGGAATCACTGGAACTCCGGAACCTCCATCCAACTCCCCCACAGTGCCCGTATCCGGGTTTTTGCTTGTACTTCCCAACAAATTTTTATCCCGAATCAGATTTTAATCCCGAAAATCCGGTTCGGATTGGGAATGGGACATTTGAGACATGATGTCTTTCAAAACATCAAGTTTCATTAACATCTGACCACCCGTTCGAAAGTTCCACATACCTCAAGATTTAGGATTCCCCCTCCCTCCACTTTCCCCACGGTGGTTGGATCGGGGAAGTGACTATTTTCACAAGCCCGAGAACACTGGACCGCCCGACTTGCCGCCCGAACGAGACTGACCGACCGACCGAAAAGCGATCGGTATACTTCAGTTCAGTTCAGTTCAGATTATTAACACACAAAAAAACATACACTGTAAATTGACTACTCCCTAAGTGAGCACTGCCCGTAACGGGTGACAGTATTCACTCATCTGTCTCGAAAAGAAATACAAGGAAAAAGAAAAGAAAAAAGAAAAAGAAGAAGGGAAACGAAAACAAACATAAATTATTAAAAGAAGAGAGAACTATCGGTAGAAAAGGTTACGATCTAATTCGATATTTTCCAACAAGAAACTTTTAATCTTACTTTATCAAGGTATATTTTCGGTCCGGTAAATTTGATTGAAAAACCAGATAACGCGAGTCGTCTTGTTTCTGTAACTAGTTCTGATGCATGTCGAATATCATGTTGATGAATTTCATCATACCTTTGAAAAAACGACATAAACAACACAGGGCAATTTTTGTTCTGCATTTTTTTCCTCCCGAAGTCGAGGCATATTTAATATTTTAAGTTTTATCAAAAACGGCTTCCCACCCTGACGAGGCTCAAGCTTGCAAATAGCCCTTATAGCTTTATTAAGAAGAAATGGCACTTGAGCGGAGATGTACTTGCCGCAAAAAAGTAATAAAACGCTACTCATCGTCAATGCTTGTACACTCCTCCCTCCGACACAATTCGAAAGATAACGGTCGAGGTTGACGAAGTAGAAACTGGAAGAACCACTAACCTGAGCGGAAGGTGGGAAAAAGTCCTTAACAAGGTCAAACTGACCATCGATCGGCTCTGGGTGGACCGTGTGATGACTTTTCTTCTGTTTTGCGTCACGTATAACCTTCAAAGAAGAATGTTTTTCATTAAAAAAAAACGTATATCGGAATCGGAGGCCATAAAACATATGCTTACTACGTTCTCGATCTTTGACATTTTTCATAAAATGACAAATTCTTGACACATTGGACGAGAAAAGGTGATTGGCATGTTGTTGGAGATATGAAGCCCGGTTATACAGGTCGGAAAAAAAAAGATCTTCTGAGTAGACCTCAAAGATCACATACTGTGGCAGTGGGGGCGATACATCGGAATAAACGCAAAACATGTTGGCTAGTCACCTGTCCCAATGATAGCACTGGGGGAGCAAGGGACTACTTACAACTGAGAAACCGTCGAAAATATTATTTTTTCATAAGGTTGCAGTTGGATTTTTAGTTTTGCCGAAACCAGTATCGACAGGCTTATCGTGTACATATCCTTTCATGATCTCCTATCCTTCCCTGTTCTATATTGGTGTTACAATGTAGAAATTCGGCACAAAGTTCCTATTGCTCTTGTTTTTCACGCCTGTACCCTCCAATTCCACTATTTGGGTGTCAAAGTGTGTTCCTACACACTCGTTTAGTAAATAGTTTTGTTTGTTGCCCAACGATCCATGTCACGTGGCGTTGTTATCGTCTCAAAACAGAGCAAACTAACTCTAGAGAGTACCGCGCAAACTTTGGAAAAGTGACACATAGTCAATCGCAGCGACACTAGCCCCGCTAGCGGGACTGAACGTCCCTACTAAAACTCAATCATTCGTGCACCAGTGCTGGCTTCAATAACTTAAAATTCTAAACACAGCAAAAAAAAGATACAACCTCCCCTGTTTCTTCGATGTGTGCAGACCGCATCTTAGCTTTACTGGAAATTTCTAAGCCCGCAAGTTTGCCTCGCTTTAAATGCCCCAAGTGTGGTGGGCGACGCTATAAGTATGGCCCGGTTGCGAAGCATAGAAAGCATAGGTCTTGGCGTTACTCCTTAGGGTTATTTTGCTCTGTCTCAAAATAGACTTCCTGTCTTGTCAACAGAGCAAACTAACTCTAGAGAGTACCGCGCAAACTTTGGAAAAGTGACACGGAGTCAATCGCAGCGGCACTAGCTCCGCTAGCGGTACTGAACGTCCCTACTAAAACTCAATCATTCGTGCACCAGTGCTGGCTTCAATAACTTCAAATTCTGAACAAAGCAAAAAAAAGATACAACCTCCCCTGTTTCTTCGATGTGTGCAGACCGCATCTTAGCTTTACGGGAAATTTCTAAGCCCGCAAGTTCTTCTCGCTTTAAATGCCCCAAGTGTGGTGGGCGACGCAACAAGTATGGCCCGATTGCGAAGCATAGAAAGCATAGGTCTTGGCGTTACTCCTTAGTGTTATTTTGCTCTGCTTGTCAACAAAGTTGAAGAGCGACAGCTAGGTTTGCATTGCCGGTTGAAAGCTTCGAAGGATGAACTGTGCGAAGGCCTTGTTCGATACCTTATCGAGTGAGGAAGTTAGTCGTAACTTGTTCCTGTAGACCCAGTCTATGCTGACTCTGACAGTTCTTATCCCTTGAGTGAAGTGACTTCTATGCACAGTAGAGGTATTTTACTTTGAATGTGGGTCAACTTTGAACGTCATCAAAGAATATGATGGCATTTGAAACTAGCAAACAGTAATGTATAGTCGCGGGCGCAAACAGTAATTTAAGTAAGTTAAAATCAGATTAAGGCGACGCACAATTGTCTTAGTTGCTTTTGTGCCCCCAGACGGTAAAATTATAGTTCCAAGAATATTGCAACTTTTTTATATTACTGTCCTAATCGTCGGCAGTATCACAACCAAACAAGTAGAACGTTCAACAATGAACAGCAGACGTCTTCATGTCTTCTTACCCCGAAATCGAACATCTAATCAACTTTCCGGTTTCGGCCAGATTTCGGGCGAACTACGTGCCCAGCGAGAAAATAATTTTCATACTCGTATTCAGCATGTCTTCTAAATCGACTATCTCATCAGCAGTACAAAAATAAGTTCGCCCCTTAATTTGAACCCCCTCCCGACCCTTAAATGTAGAGCTACAGAGCCTCTGCGAACTCGGCCTGTCCCTTGACCCAAAGAACCCTCACACCAAGTTACATCAAATATCTCGTTCCCTTCGAGAGTTATCGTGTTCAAAGACGGGCGGACAGACGGACAACATTTACGAAGTCATAGGTATCCTTCCATATGGGATCCCAAAAAGATCGCAATCTTGGCATTCAAGAAAGATCGGCTGACTTATAGTTTTGTCCAAGAACTAGGTACACGAGAAATGCGTGATATAGTGGTCTACATACCTGTAAAGTTCGAGCCCCGCGATCATCTTCGCTTCTCCAACAGGAAACCCAGACTTGGTCCAAGCTTGGGATATAGTGCAGCTCAACTGGGTAGCGGTCAGTAGCGACGACCTGGAGAATGAAACCTTAGTGACCTTTTGGGACAGTACACATACAAATAGGTCATTTATATTATAGTTAAAAAGATAAATATTTATTTATTTCTATTTATTTATTCATTTGTTTCCCTCAAAACTGAGGAGTACTATATATGAATTATAAAAAAACCATTCCTCAATCAACTATAATCCTTTCAGTAAAATACTGTGAGATACTATAAAAAATACTCATTATTTCAGCAACTAACATAAAACTAATATAAAGGTGTTTAAACAATCGAGGACACGAGTAACAGTTTTATGCCAATCTTTTGAGATTTTTAAGACCTTATGTCGTCCCTAAATTTCCAGACTATCCCACTCCTAAGTCTTCAGGCCCGACGACTTCACACACCCACTTTTATTATAGTAGGCTATTCCGTTCAGGACTTTCCGCGGTCACAGAAGAAGAGATTCTCAATCCCATGGGTATCCCTCACTTTGTTCTGGGATCCTAGCATACGACGTCAGCACACGCTATTTTCCTTTTTGAAGGGTTCTCTTTTTGTGCTCTACTGGTCAGTATTATATGGCTGTCACAGCCACATTTACGAGTTCTTCTTCTTCTTCTTTTTAGTCATCTCCGTTCCCTGACTCGGCACAAGGCAAGAAAGAAATCAACTCAAAGAAAGTTTGTCGCGGGCTAAATTGCAGTCCCGCGCGGAGTCACGACTGAGTTATCTCAAGGGAATAGGGACGAACCAGGAATCCAGGACAAGAACTGGATTACCTTTTAGACAAAAGTCCTAGAAGAAAAAGGAAAAGGGGATGTTCTTTCAAAAGCTTATGTAAGCAGAACACACAAAAACATCCTCAGGGAATGGATGGAAAATTGGGGGATAGTCACGAAGAAGGGGATCTCAAATTAATGGAGGAGGCAAAAGTTTGCACAAGACAAACACGAAACTAATTAAGTAGTGTATCATATTTATTCATGATTGCTGTTCATGATGCATAGAAATGGAGAGAGCAATAAGGTCAGAAAAGGTACGACACAACCAAGGGTAGCTCAATGTATGCACAGCCTATATACTCACCAGTTGCGCAAACATTTTTCAAAAGCAACACATAGCTATTGTCGCGACACTAATTGGCGCTGCGTCAAAGCCAGACACTCTCGCAGTTGGAAACTGGATTCCGAAGAGGCAACATGTGTGACGTGAAAATGCGCCGTGACAATTAAAAGGTATTTGAGTCGATTACCATAAAATGGCTGGACAGTTCGGATGACAGTCGCACAATATACAACAAAACCATGCTTTATAATACATTTTTTCGCATTTATTCCTTTCGCAACCTTCGCAATAAATGTGAGACCTCCACTGCTTTCTTCTGATAACATTACGCACCCACTCACAACAGAAATTTCTGTTTTCACTCCCGGAATACAGCCAAAATCTTTTCGCGCTGATTGGCTGTGGGAGCGCCGGAGGTTAACGCCTAGTCTAAAGATGTGTGTTGAAATCCTTCTATGGGCAAGATACGACTCCGCGCAACTGGTGAGTATATAGGCTGTGAATGTATGTGACGAATGTTACTGATTTAGGATCAAAATTAGCTTGCTTCGTAGCTTATTAATTAAGTATAAAAATTAGCTTTCGTCATAGTTTGGACAATACGGGATTTTTGGACCAGTAAATTTGTAAGAACAAACAACTACAAACTTTTGTTTACCGTTTGGTTCTGACTGAGCTGACATTGTTATCTCCTTTTCAAAGCACCTGATATTTGGAGCTTGATATAAGAGCTTAGAGAAGATTGTTGGTTGTATGAACTTTTGAGGCTGGTGATTGATCTTCAAAGGTTAGTTGCGACGTATCGAACTTGAAGATCAGCTGATCGAAAGTCCGAAACAGACAGGCATTTTTTGGACTTGATGGAGAGATGAGTTTAAGAGCTGAAGTTATCGATAAGATCCTAGCCAAGCTGCCAAGGTCATGTGAAGAAAAGCAACTATTTTCTCCAGACAAAAAACTTCGAATCCCATGCGCCACTGAAGAGTTGTGTTCGCCCGCTACCAAGTTAAGAGGACTTGTTGGTACGGTTTTGGAATTTATGATTTAGTTTTTCATCGCTGAGGACGGTTGCCGGAAGTGCAACTGAAGTATCAGAAATTAATTTATCCCTCGCTTAAAGTTTAACTGAAATGCCAACTTATTTTTATATCTTTGATTTGAATACACTGAATTATTTTGACTCCTCTAAGGAATTTTTTTTTTCTTCGTCACGTAGTCTAGGTAGTGACGTTGGAAATCTCCGCTGCTTGCACGACAGATGCAAACTCTTCAAGTGGCGGGTAATTTTAATATATGCAAAAGTGTGCGTCTCAATAGCCAACAACGTGAAGATTCTGAAATGTTCTATTCCAGATTGCAGTAACGCGTCATAAGTAACGCGTTTTTGTCGGGTTTTCGAGCCTATTTAGATAAAAACATGATGGGTAACCAGACTGTCTAACTCAGCCCTATTCGGTTAAGCCTTACTATATTAAAGGCTGGATCACATCTACGCCTCGTTCTACCCCGCGCTTCCCTCAGGTTCTACCCCGTGTTTTCGAGCGGAAGGAAATTCGAGTAGGGGTACTTACATCAACCACAACCATTTGCTCTTTGCTGATGACAAGCACTCGATCCTTTTTGGGCTGAGTGGCATAAATATACCGAGTGGAAACGGCAACAGCGTCACCCCAGTTGCACAAAACGCCTTTGTCACCGCAAACGTAGTCCTGGAAGGAAGCACTAGTTTAAGAGCTTTCTATCTTAAATGTCGAATTTATGCTCAACATATACCATAACATTCAAGTTGCCAATCCCTCGAAACTTTTTAAATGGTTAATACTCCCAACAATGCACTTTCCATGTGTTAAATAGTGGTAGCAAGGTACAAAATCACGTTGTAAAATATGGTGTCAAGTGCAATAAGGTCAGTGTAAATATTCTTCAGTTGCGATAAAATTTACTGGATCATGAGGGTCGAATAGTTCGGAAAGAGTTCAAAGAGTTAGAATACCAACGAGCATGGTTGCCACTTTTCTCTGACGGAACCTGTGACATTCGGCCGCAAAAATCTGTGACATTCTGGCGCCCACACAATTCGGTTATTTTTTTTAGTTTCAACGAAAAACTCTTGGATTCGAAGGTTCCAATTTTCTCTTATGAGAGGAGCCATTAATCATCAATCGTGAAAAACAAAAAATCCTTTTTTCGAGAAAAGTTGCCTTAAAAATGTGTCAGAAGCTTTGAAATCGCTGATTTTGCGACATTTTGGCATGAGTGCGATTTTCTTTGACAATTTTTTCACAGCTGTGAATCTGGGGAGAGGTAAAAAACCTGTGACAATTCGCAAAATCTGCGACCAATGGCAACACTACCACCGAGACTTTCGGTCTACGTTAAACTGCTGGCATCAGCAAGCCAAGCTGGAAGGCCTTTGATCTTCAGCCATTTCAGAAGGAGTAGACCTGAACAATCTTTCATTAACCCTAACCGTGGACTTGCCAAATAGGTCGAACGTTCCACAGATTCACTTCCCTCGTCAATGTCCCCCCGTGATACATTTGGTGATTGGAAGATAGAGTGGGGCTGGGATTGGAGAAAGATAGGATGGAGATGAGATGGATGTTTTTTTTTAGAGCTTCGTGGGTTCCTGTACATCTGTGTTCTCTGTATACGTGCACTGATTTTACTTTACTGGACGGAGAGATGAAACGGAATAACGACAAAGGCTAGCATATTACTGTAGATTGTTTTTTACTTCCACCCTACTGGAATGGCAGATCGCCTAACGTACATGTAAACCTCTGACACATCTGTAATTGTTAGCGAAACGTTTGTTGGCCAATAAGTCGAATTACTCAGCACCAATGGATATTTCATAATAACGGTAAATTTAATTATCCTTTTTTCTTTCATTTTTTGTACTCTGTCGCATGTTCTTTTGATCCTTGATAGGTAATGTCGTTTACTTAATTTATTACTTACAAACATTTGTTCGCTATCCATTGAACAAGTTGCTTACCTTTTGTATTCTTTCAAAAGAAGCAAATGGCATTCCTCGACTCTCGTACAGAATTTTAAACTGTGTATATTACGCGTCAACCAAATAGAACATACCTCGTATATTTTTTTTTAATTAGTATTTTTCCTTTTTATAAAATGACGAGCTTGTCCTCAATGGATTCACGAATAAGCAACTGTCGAACTAACTTACCTCACCTCCCTGGGCAATACCCAAAAGTTAAATTTTTAGCGAACTTTTTTCAACAGTATTTAATAAATCACATCTCCCGTCAAAGTTTTCTTTCTTGTTGCCCACGCCACGGTATTCGTTTACATTATACAGACAAAAATGGCTTCTCAGAGAGAATCGGCAAAAATTACGATCAGAAAGAATTTCTCAGCGCCTCGCAAACAGCCAATCAGAAAGCAGCATACGTGACGGTTAGACTATAAACCGGGCTTTTTACCTTGATAAAGGTAAATTTCAAACGCAGTATAGGGAACAGACGATTTGACAAGATTAAAAGACAATGTTAAGCTGATTTGAAACATTCATGATCTTGGGCGTGACAATGTTATATGAGAAAGTGCTGCTACATTAAAAGATCGACAACCGTGGATGTCAGGAGTGACAAGGTCACATGCATGTGAAAAGTTCGAGCTAGGTTAAATCATCCACGATCGTGATCCCTTTCTCAAGTCACCGACAAATCCTCAATGTTTGGGCACAGTGCTCCAGGGTCAGGGTATACACCGAGCACAGTGCCAGAACCTTGGAGCAAAGTGCCCTGTTAAAAGGAATATTGCTCCCACGAAGATCTGTAATCGTCAAGTCTGTAAATTCCCCTAAAATCAGATTCTTACGAGGGGACTGTCCGTTGTTCCAGGGCACTGTACTCCAACGTTCTGGCAATTAGTCCATACACTGGAGTATGGGCTTGCCCTGCACATTTTCTGCGGTCTTGAAAATACTGACTTTCACCCTGAAACAGGTTTTCTCGAGTCCTCCATTATGCACACGAAGTGTGGCGTAGTCGAGAATAACAAAATGACGTAAAAGAATAAAGTATGTTTTAATGTGTTTTCAGTTTGATGATGATTTATTAAAAAAAAAACTCTCACAGAAAACATGGCATCTCTCGTCTGCTACAGGTATTATCCAAAAGACTAGGTTTGCCATTAATTACAAGTAAGCGGGACACTATTTTATCGTCAATTTCACCGTTTACATTTCCTTGTCTTCCTTTCTTTCGTTACTGGCCGAGGCAGACTAGCTGCTAACGTAAAAAGCGCGGATCAAAAACTCTTTGTTTGTTCTTGCTTCACGGCAAGGCTGATACACTTACGGGACCTTTTTTAAATACTTTTTATTCCACGTTGACAGGAAAAAAATGTGTCCTTTATCCTTTAAATTAAGTTAGGTACAAGGAGTGCACTGTTTCGGCGTCAGGTACAAAGGTACGTTTTCCTGTTTTCATTACTGGCAGAGACAGAGTCGCTGTTGACATAGTCCAAAATCGCAGATCAAAAGCGTTCACTGCTTCTTGAAGTATAGCCAGGTTGCCGCAATGGAGCCCTTATCTACACTTCAGTAACCTTTCTCGACCAACTCGTTTGTTTGCAAGTCATCCGTGTTGAGGGGGAGAGAGGTCAAGGAAATTAGTCTCCATGGTAACCGTAAGTTAGTTCAATATAACGCTTTTCATGCTCGAGCACATATTCACATGCTACTGGTAAACACCACGATGCCAAAAACAAAATTAGACACTGGTTCGAATCAATATCTAAACAAACGATGCAATCGAACGAAATTAATGCCCGTGATTCTGTGTTGGATTCTGTGTACTTCCACTATATAAGGTACGTGCATAGACAGTCGGATTTTCGCCGTCGGAAGCGAGTTTTCCCTTCGCTCCTAAATGTTGATGCACCGCATGCACGTTTCCCCATAGCGACGCAAATTTCCACGCAAAATATTATCGGACTGTTTGTACGTAGCTTAACAGAGCGAGTTTCTTACCAGTCATTTGGGACACTTTTGTCCGCTACCTGGTGTGGCGCTCTAGGTCGCCGATTTGGGTCGAAGAAGTTGAAGCACAAGTCGTAATAAATATAGTTGAATTCGAACCTCTGCCATGTTTCTTAAAAGATTGCAAGCCGGTCCCGGCTGTTTTCTGCCTCACTCGCCCCTCCTCCCCCCCTTTGGCTTTGATGAGAGACAGGTTGAAATGCATCGCCAGTATTTCTGACTAATGGGCTATTCGGAAACGTTTAAGAGGAACTTGATGCGCTTCAAAAAGAGCCAATTGTGTTGTGGTAAGTCCAAAAATAAGCGTTGGGCGTCAAGCTGAATGAAGATTACACAGGACGGTCGAAATCTTGGAAATGAGAAAGGATGGAATGGTTCGGGACACACAATAAATTAGAAATCATTTTATTGTTTTTAGCACGAACCAATTAATTATCTGTTTTGTCCAAAGTTGAGTAGTGTATTTTCGCGTCATCTACCAGAGGCCGAAGAACTTATCAGGGGAAAGAATGTGGCTGAGAAATCACAAAACTGGATGCCCTTTGAGAATAACTATTAAGAAAACACATTGGGCCCTTGATAAAAGTGAATAAAGCAATCCTCAAAAGTATCCAGTCGTTTCCTTTCCGGAAAGTTGGTTTTCAACTTCAATGGGTTATCGAGTCAGTGTTTAATAACTGAAGAATTCGACGAGCCTATATTAATAAGCCACTCTATTATCCTGCATGACTCAGTGTTTAGTTAGGCTGTGGACAGAGGGTAAAAACAGCCTAAGCTGTGTGTAATTTTTGGAATAATGCATAGTTTTTAAAATACTGTATATTTTTGACTAAAGAGATTACAGCGGTTTTCCCTTTAATATATACTAATTGCGATGGCCGAGCATTTGGAAATAGGATCTCGCGTCGCGCGTTCTTGGGAGCACGGAATACAAGAAACTTAAAAAATAAACAACGTTAGAGCTTCTCTTTTACTTTTACCTGAAAACAATTTTTGAGAAATTTTGTGGCTTAGGATTTCGGATCGGTGTTATTTAGACCGCGTTGTTCGCTGCAAGCATTGTAAAAAAAAAAAAATACCGTGATGGGGGAAGAGGTCCGTGTGAAGGAATAATAAAATATCCGGAAATCCATTCTTACCCACGAGAAACGATTCAAGCGTACTACTATTATTTGAAAAAGGCCAAATCAAATATCATCCGATAGAGATTAATTAAAAGATCATACTGAATCCAAGAATCCAAGTTCTGCGTGCTAGAGCTGCATCTTTTTTTCTAACCTTTTCCTGCATTATCTCCAGCATTATCTAATGCTGGAATTTTGCCCCGTCACCGTAGCTTTTGTCTTCCTTTCCCCCTTCTGGGCAGGCTTTGCTAGGTTTCAGCGCACAATCTCCATTCGTTGACAGTAGGGTAAGCAGGAACTGCTTTTGACCATGTCAACAGTATCATACTTGCTACCAGGTCCGTATCCCGGAACTTATTTGGAGGGGGGGTGCCCGCGGGTTGGACCAAAAAGTACAAAAAAGGCATAGATCCGAGGTTAAAGAATATACAAAACGGGTATTTTTGTATGTTTCTGGGGGGGGGGGTTGGACCCCCTAACCCCCCCTGGATACGGCCCTGCTAGCTACTAAAACAGAGACTGGTGAGCGGCACTGTCTCGGTGCGGAGCAACTACTGCAACTTCCGCTCCTAAGACACTGATACCACCTCCCAGTTTTGCTGTTACTACAACTACTAGTGCAGTACTACTAATTAATAGTAAATAATGAAATGACATGCTTACAACGAATGATACCTGGGTTCCCGGAACAATGTCTGTTCCTTGGATCTGATGATGAAGTCGACAGTTGGCTGGATCAAAGACTGAGATTCCTTTATCGTGAAAAACGAAAAAACGGCTTTCATCGGTGTTATCATCTAAAAATACATAACTGTATTAGAAAACAGATACAGCCGCCATTCATACGGAATGATATGACTTCTCAAGAAAAGGATATAAGAGAGGTAAATTTGATACAAGAAACAGTTTGGCAAGCCCTTCGGGAAAAAAAAAATGGTGGAACGAGACCTACGTTCACCGTATGTGTAGCAGTCTTGAACAGCTACTCTACGAGTATCCTAAGAAGCACACAAGTTAAAAGAAATTTCGTGGTCTGAAAGAAAACTCGCCAGCTTCAGACACACCTAGGTTCTTAGAAAAAATACACATATTAGGGATCTTATTAGGGAGGCACGGGGATAAATATTTTGGAGATAAGAGCTGTAATGTAATGTAATTCTCGAGTGGTTTCCAGCTTCACCAGCGCTCCCCGTGCTATGTCATCCCTACTTTAAGGTCCCTTCGCACATAAAATATTAATCGACTCCACTTCCATAATCTTTCCCTACAGCCGTATTCCCAAACAGCATTTCCTGGGTATATTCTCTCCTTTATAGGCGCAACACTACTTTTCACGCTTGCCTGTTTGGCTCTTTCCGGAACGTCTGAAGCTCCCGATTAGTATTCTTGGGAAGCTTATTGGTCAGAAATACTGGTCATGCAAATTTGAGGCGTGTTTGGCTTGGAGATCTGATAGACTAAAAATGAGCAAAGCCTTTGTATGATTTGCTGAAAACAGAGCTGAGTTTTAAAATAGTCAATTACCTTCAAATACCAGCGCGGAAACTTGGTCCGAGATGCCCATTAAATTAGCTCTGTTAGTTCAATTCTAAGAATCGTCGCCGATCGGAAAAAGAAGATTTAGCAAACAGCAGAATTCGGTAGCCAGATTAAGAGAAATTCAAAAGGGAGTGTTTCCAGGTCAATATCCTAAAGTGCATCCTGCGGTTTAGTTCCAGGCAAAATTTCCCACTCCACTCTTTATTTCTTCTCTGGTCGGAACTGCCCAATAAATGCACTTCAAAGCTCATCATCTCCAGACCAGGCAAAGCTCTTAAATCCCATTCAAACCGCCCTTGGTTGTTGGCCGGATAAATTGGCCCATCACTTCCAGCTGCCGACTTTGTCAATGGATTTCCGCACAAGAACATTATATCCACGTTAGGCTGTACTTCGAATAATCTTGTATGGAAATAAGGCGGTTATCCTAGCAAAGACGACAAACAGAGGATGATATTAGATCAATTCGTGTATCACCGCTAAAGGCTGATGATTTTTCCTCTATCGTACTACAAATAATTATCCAAAAAGTATGAAGACAAAAAGGAACAAGACCAAAGGTTCCGATGGGATCCCAAAAATTCAATATTTGATCCAGACAATTTGGTTTTGTCTTCGCCAGATCCAGTCTTCGCCAGACTCCTTGAACATTTTTACTCTTAAAATTTAGAAACAGATTAAGGCCAAATAACTAATCATCCAAGAAAACCAAGTTCAGATATGAATTCAGCATGTGTGTTTACCCGTACAAGCCGATCGAAACGATCCTGCCTTACTTCTGCGAATTTTTCGGTTTGAGCGAAATTCCGGAACTACTTGTCCGGCGAAAAAGTAAAGCTCAAAAACGAATTCAGCGTATCTCCTCACCCATATCCAACATCTAATCAACTTCAAATAAAAATTTAACTTATAACAAATTTTCCGGTTTCAGCCGGATTCCGGACGAACTATATGTCCGGCTAAAAAATGATTGTCATATACGGATTCAGCATCTCTTCTTACCCCTAAAACGGACATCTAATCAACGGATTCCGGGCGAAGTACTTGTCCGTGTAGAAAATGATTGCCGACTATAGCTGTTTCAAAATATTTTGGGACAGCCCGCAACCACCTAATCTTTTCCCATATACCAACCCCTTCGACCTTCGATTACACTAGCTCTCTCTCTTACGTTCACAGATTACGCGCTCTGCGCCTCACCCACGCGCAGAGCTATAATACTGTGAGGAAAAGGGGTAGCCGAAAATTGGTCGACAAATTTTGTGCCCGGTTTTTGCCGGATTCCGGTGAGAAAATAACTTTCATATTCTGAATCAGCATGTCTTCTTACCCCTAAATAGGTCCTATAAAATCTCAAAAGCTTCTAAAAAAAATGTTGCCCCTAAATTTAAAATCCCTCCCCGACCCTCAAATATAGGGCTACAGAGCCCGTCTTCGAACTTGATCTGTACTTTGACCCAAAGGATCCTCCCACCAAGTTTCATCAAAATATCTCACTCCTTTCGAGAGTTATCGTGCTCACAGACGGACGGACGGACAGACGGACAACTTTCGCGATGTCATATGGTATCCCTCCACTTACGTTCTGGGATCCCAAAAACGAGAAAACCATCACTCGGAACTCCGCGTTTTGTTTCAGTTCGTCAGACAAACAGTGTGAAACCGCCTTGAAACACAACTCCTCAAAAGGACCGACTTTCCCAAATCGCCTTCCCATGTAAGCCGCCCGCCAGTGATGCTACCACCTACTGGTTCAAAAACCAAGACATCCCGACGGCAAAATTTAGTGTTTTTTATAATTTACATGGCATCTTCCGCTCGATGAGTTACTAAAACCTATGGTAGGCCGCCTGCTGGTTCGAAAGCCAAAATGGCCCGCGGGGGGGGGCATTCCCATAGAAAGTCCCATAGAAATCCCATAGAAAGAAAAGAGAAAACTCCTGAAACCCTTAACTCACAGTTTTCCTAGCGCATCCGTTTTAGTTTTATCAACTGAAGCCTATTGATGAACGAATGAAATCAGTAACCCGTTTTTAGACACACATAGTTGGATGCGTAGTTGTGCCTGCCGAACCCTCTAGGTCTAAGCGGGTGGTTTGTCGTCGGAGTTGAGTCCATGACCACCACGCATTACCTCCATTACCGTTCATTACAGCCCCTAAACCCTAGTCGTTACCGACCACCATTTCTTGAGGAAGATACTTCGGCAACCACACTGTCAGATGTTTCATAACAGATAACACAAGGCTGCGCAGTTTTCAAAAGATAACACTTAGGATATTAGCTGTTGTCATTTTGCAAATGTTAAAGCATAGCCTAACATTTATACAATCATAACAGATAACATCTCAAGTGTTATCTGTTGAAACGCACATCCTTGTGTTATCTGTTATGAAACTTGTGACTATGCAGCCGGCCGGATTATTTACCAAAAAGTTCGCGTTCTTAATGGGACAGCCTATACTTCATACAAACCAAGGTATAGTGTATAGCATTTACAGAAGTGTTCAGATAAGAATATCTCGACTATTTTCGAAAAGGAATTGCAACAAATGCACCTTGGAGATAATCAAGAAGGTTTACCTGATATAAAAAAAAAGGCCGCGCAAATGAGGACACGGTATCTCATTTGACTATTGTCATCTCGTTCAATATTTCCTTAGTGATTCGTGCCATCAATTATCCACTTGAACGACAGCGCTCCATTTCATTTCGACTGATAACCACCTAATGAGATCCAGGACGAAAACTGTATCAGACCCGTTTAGTCAAACGGAAATAGCGAGTCAAAGAGAATTTCGGAAATTAAATTTTCTAATAAGAAGGAAGTAGGAGTGAGATGAAATTGGAAAGGCTTCTTCTTGCTGGATAAATTGTGTAAGAACTTAAATCAACTGATTTCTTAAAGAATTGATAGAAAAAAAGAAAATAAATGTTACGTTAAGATGGAATAAAACAAGGGACTTTTGCGACAAAACTATGAACTGCTTAGCCGAATTTGCCTTAGGCGGGGGTACTGCTCCCATGGCCCGCTTCTATCTGACTGCTGTAGTGGTTTTCCGGCCATGTTCACATTCCCTCTGTACTGGGCTCGAATCCGACATGAGGTCTTACAGTCTTTGACATCTTTTGTCTTTCAGTTCACTACAGTCGCCTGGTTTTTGGATACCGTATGCCTATGTCTAACGCTGGATATACTATGCCGAATGCTTTATAATCAATCACAGTGAAATATTGATGATTGAGTGAAGAAATCAACCGGCTAGAGTTCCTTTATAGTGGAGTAGGCTTGGGTAGATATCCAGCATGAGCATGAGGCATAGCCCGATAAAAAATTTCAGAGAATTAGTCGTATGGAGTAGTACGAAAAAGTAGCATGCAGTAGTAACTGTTGCTACTACATTCTACTACTAGCAAACTAGATGCTATCGGATACTACTACACAATGCCTCTGGACAGCCAAAAGGTCGAATCTGACATATTTTCAGAAATACGTTTTATTGCATTTCTGTATATCCGAAGGAAAGATGCATCTTTTGGTCTAATCGTCGTATCTATACGACACATAGAAGCTGATATATGAGTATTGCAGAGTCGTCGTATCTGCAGCTGCAATACAAACGTGGGACACGTTTTTTCGCTCTCCTGAAACGTTTTGAAAACTGCAGATACAACCTTTTGGCTGTCCAGAGGCGATAAGATTAACCCAGTCGGAGGTATATTTACCGAAATATTCTATACTACTACATACCATTCCATGCAACTTTTTCGTACAACTACCATACTACTACATAGTCTAAGAATTTTTCATCGGGAGGATCAAACACCAAATCACAACACTACACTCCAGCGCACGGTATAGGTTATCAAAAAATCGGGCGTTTGTGGTAGACTGGTTCAATACTTGTAAAAATAGAACCATAAAATTTTTGGTTTACCGTTCCAGCACTATTATTTAGCCTCATGTAGCTAATTGACTGGCAATACGGTGTCATTCAGAAAAAAAGATGTAAATGTCCTTCCGTCGGACTACGGTTCGTTGACGGTCTTCTAAGTTCGATATCAGCCCCAAACCTTGCACTTAGGTGAATTCCAATCTTTTTAGTTATCATCATGTCTAGAAAGCGCAGGTCGCAGTAGAAATAATTCATATAAACTCGCTTTCAAACTCTGAAGATTTTCTCGAAAATTGCCCGATGAAAAATTCTTTGACTGTGTAGTTGCATAGTAGCTGCACGAAAAAGTTGCATGTATTGATATGTTGTAGTATAGAATACTTTGATTTAACTTGCCTCCGACTGGGTTCATCTTAAGTAGTAGTATCCGGTAGCATCCAATCTTGCTCAGGTAGCTTCCAGTCTTGCTGTACTAGCATGTAGTAGCATCAGTTGGTACTGCATGCTACTTTTTCGCACAACTTTATACTACTTTTTTAGATAATTTTTCATCGGGCGCAATCGGGCGTAAACCCGTCCTAGCTATTTTCAGCCCCGGTCGGCCACCTTGGTTTTCGACAAGAAACAGCGAAAAATTTGCATCGCCGATATGTCTGATTAGTAATCTCCTCGGAAACATAAAGCGGGAACCTGCTCGGCCTCGGAAAGAGCCAATCGCGGTAAAGGAAAAAAAAATGTAGTGCCATTAGGGCGAATAAAATGGCCTAGAAATCAGCATTCATCGGAAATCAAGAATGATGGAACGATTTGGGACCTAGAGTGAAGCAACAATATGCAGGTCCCTTAAGTGACAATCGACTCGAAACCGAGAAATCAGCTAAGGCATTATTCAGCGATTTCTTTTATGGTTCCTTTATAGTGGAGAACAGGACCCTAGCCAAGAGGGGCCGAGATATCGCTGAAAAATAGATAGATAGATTTGTTGATTGCTGAGCAGCCCGAGGGCCATGGCAACAAATAATCACAACAAATATCACACAGCAGAAAAAACGCACAATAAAAAAATAAATAAACAATCTCCATTATAATCTTTATATTCCTTAATAACACATTCTTTGTTATTTCTTTGGTATTTTCCTATTCCAAAAACCTACTCTTATGTTGCATCGCCGTCAATCGCGATCTCTTAATCGTAGCAAAACACTCATTTCTAACAACAGTAGGCTATCGAAATTGATTTCTCTGTATTGAGTGATTGTACATATTTTTATATTTTTATTTATCCCAGCCCAGTCAGCTTGGGTTGAAGGAGTATTTATGTCGATCACCACTTTTCAATTTTTTTTGCTAATTCCTTGCCATTTGCCAAGAACCGGAATATCGCTACAAATAAAAATAAGCTGACTGATCTAATTATCGTAGTCGTATTTTATTCTCAGTCAGCCTAAGCTGAACTGGTCGAATAATAAATAAACCGGCAAAGACATATAATCCATTATAAAGACATATAATCCAGACTGACTTTTCGCCAGTTAAAACACGAAACAAATGAACAGGCAAATGTAGACCCATTCTAAAGAAGCCTTGTTCCAATCAAAATTATCGAAAGAATAGTAATAGTATCGGAAAATCCTAACTGGATGACAAACTCTATTTGCACTCTCAGAGCAAAAAGTCTAGATAGCTTATTTGGCAAAGTGGAGGGCAATTTGGAACTGGCCTTTGGGCTCTCCGACCAACGTAATAAACGGCTTTGAAAAAAGAACAACGTAGGTTGGAGTGAAAAGGAAAATTCGAGGAGAGCCGCAGTTCACTGAAGCCAAAGAAGAAAACCAACAGTTAATTTCCCGAGGGGAACTATCTGACTACCTCTTGCACTTTGCATTTTCGTTTCGTTTTGTCACTCAATTTCCGAGTGTAAGGCCTTAAGAAGAAAGAAAAACAAGAAGGCAAAAAATATATGACACAGCATAGATAGCCTATCTACACAAATACATTATAAAGATCGGTTACAGACTCAAGAACATTAGAAATGTTTTAGCCAGGGATGGTCCCATTTCACCTGGAAATTTGAACTCATCCAATCTGGGGTCAGCAGCAATCTGTGTTTGTGTGTGTGTGTTTTGGGGATCCCAAAAACTAAAAAGTAAGTGGACGATAACTCTCGAAGGGATTCCGATATTCTGATGAGACTTGGTGGGAGGATCCTTTGTGTCAAACTACAGGTCAAGTTCGAAGATGGGCTCTGTAGCTCTATATTTGAGGGTGGGGAGGGGTTTCAGATGAAGGGGAATATGAAAGTTATTTTCCCACCGGACAAGTAGTTCACCAGAAATCCGGCAAAAACCGGACACAAAATTTGTCGACCAATTTTCGGCTACTCCTTTTCTTCACACTAGTATAGCGCGTGGATGACGCACAGAGCGCGTAATCTATGAACGTCGGAGAGAGCTAGTGTGATCAAAGGTCGAAGGGGTTGGTATATGTTGTCTAAGCTTATAGTAGGGGTTGATATATCTTGTTCAAGCTTAGTATGAAGATTCATTGGCAAAGTACAGGTCACGTTCGTAGATGGGTCCTTTAGTCCTATGTTTAGAGGCAGAGGAGGGTTTCGAATTTACGGTAAAAATATTCATGTCTTATATGAGCTAATAAGATATTCATGGAAGGGGTAAGGAGGTCCGCTGAATCCATATCTGAACTTATTTTCTTGCTGGACAAATGATTCATCACGAATTCGGCCGAAACTTGAAATTTGACCGAAGCTCAAGGTTGTTTCTGAAGTCGATTATAGATTCGATATCGGGACAAGGAGACATGCTGATTACATTTTTGAACTTTATTTTAACAGTAAAAATCTTAAAGGAATCTGACGAAGACTGAATGGCGAAGACAAGACCCAATTGTTAGGATCAAATATTTTTGGGATCCCATCGAAACCTTTGGTCTTTTTTTCACATCTCGTCTCGTCTGCAAGGGAAAATACAGCAAAATCTTCGCAAACCGGAAGAAGAGGGACCGAAGCTTGCGTTTTACTATCTCGCATAACGGATTTCAGAAACACGCAATACAGCGAACATGCAGCAATACGACACGTTATTCGATAGGTACTTACGCAGAAGACTTGGAAAAAACTATGAAATCATGTATCATGTCCGGGGTTTGAATGAAAGCCTAAAGAATTTAATAATGGTGTTTTTTTTTCAGATCACATCTCGTCTGCAAGGGAAAATACAGCAGAGGGGACGGATTTCAGAAACACGCGATACAGCGAACATGCAGCAATACGACAACGTTATTCGATAGGTACTTACGCAGAAGACTTGGAAAAAACTAAGAAATCATGTATCATGTCCGGGGTTTGAATGAAAGCCTTCTACTTACGCAGAAGACTTGGGAAAAAACTATGAAATCATGTATCATGTCCGGGGTTTGAATGAAAGCCTAAAAAATTTAATGTATGAAAAGGAAAGCTTGAGTAAATCATGATTAGAAATATTCGGAAGGAAAAGAAAAGTCGCCGAGTAAAGAATGCGTTGTAACGGTTGTTTCTTGAAAAGTAAATAGTTGGTTGGGTTCTTCAGGGTAGCTCTAGCCCATAGGGGTAGGTAGCTCTGCGCTAAGCTCCGAAGTCTTAGAGAGGGGAGTCGTGGAGGGGAGATGTCAAAAGTGCATGCATAAGCCCGCTAAGCGCCAAGGTCAGGAAGGGAGTCGTACCTGAACTCGCATCTTCTCGAACGACCAAGGACGAAATATCCCTCGAAACTCCAGCCAATCCACTGGCTTGACACATGTAAGCTCCAGTGTCAGCGTAATTAATGTGGGTCACCTGTAGAGTTGAACTTTCTCCGCCCACTACATACTTTTCACTCATTTCTGACCTTCCGATTGGTGCGTCGTTCTTCAACCATTCCACCTGAAATGAATAAACAAGAATTTAGTAAAAAATAAGCAAATCCGAAACTACACTGCCAGAAGTTTGATAACAGATAAAATATGTTTGCGTTTCCTTGTGTTAAACGTTCTGAGAATATGTATCTGTTAACCCACCCGATGAAAAATTATCTCGAAACAGTAGTACGAAGTTGTACGAAAAAGTAGCATGCAGTACCAACCGATGTTACTACATGCTACTATAGCAAGACTGGATGTTACTGGAGCAAGGCGAATACTACTGCTTAAGGTTACATTAAATTAAAGTATTCTGTACTACTGAAACTTTTTCGTACAACTACCGTGCTACCAGGCTACTAATTTTTCATCGGGCAATCATATACAAATCTCAGTTTTCGAGCACAGTGCTCCAAGGTTTCAAATCTGTTTAAAAAATTTGGGGTAGCAACTCGGTTTCTTGCCAACCTCAAAACCACTCAAGTAAGAAACCTATTAATTAAAGGAAACAATTCTAAACTAAACGTCTTTCACAGATGCTATCCCCTTCCCTTCCTAATCAGCCACAGGCAATATCTAGATTCAAGACTATCAATCTCCTCCTTAGGGCATTTGGAACTTAATATCCTCGTCATAGTAAGTAACTTAAACGAGGAAGCAATTGCGTGCTGTAATTTCGCCAATTAGATCGCTGGAATGCAAAACACGTACCAGGAAGGGGACTCAAGCACTGCTATGGGCGTTTTTCCGCAATCCTACAACTAGTGTTTCCGCCGTCATCTCTGCGTGGCCCACAACTGTATTTCCACGGAAAACATGGTTTTGTTGCTCGAATTTACAAACAATTGCCAGGTGATTTATAACTACGATTCTGGGGTTCGGATTTGGAGAGAATTCAAATTTAGTGCCAGTTGAAATCCGAATAATAAATTTAGCTAATAAAATTTGAAAAACCCACTTTTGACGTCATTCGATTCCCAGAATGACAAAAAATTATGACTGCGAATCAAGGTAGGAGCGAAATTCCATGAGAATTTATTGACTGAAATACACAGCGGGAGTGGAAACAAAGCATGAACAGGCATAGTTAGTGGGACGGATGAATGTTTATATTTGACGGTGAAGATGTTACAAACGCTTTCAAAACGCAAACGCATTTGACTGAAAAATCGCAGTTTCAAGACTCTCCAGACTCATGTTAATAAAAGGTTAAGGAGCTACTGCTATGCGGCTAAGAGAGGAATTCCCTTTTACTTGAACACAAGTCTTTAATCAGTTTCTTCGATGTCTGGGTTGGTTTAAGTGGTTTGGTAGAACAGGCTTGCGCGGAATAGAGGTACTGAAGATGTGAAACGTAGCATACATACCGACAGTATTTGAACGTACTGCAGAGATGTTCCATTTAGTATTATATTTAATAATAATATATTATATATATTGTGTTTATATTTATTTCTTTAAATCTGAAGACTAAAATATACAATTCAAATGCAACTGACTGAAGAAATACTAGTAGATCTCCAAAGCAACTGACTGAAGAAATACTAGTAGATCTCCAATATAAAAAATGATCTGAGCACCTTTTTTTCAAAAGAAAAAAGGTTCTATACAAGGATATTCTCTGCTTTCTTTAAAGTTTTCTATCTTACTTTTCTCCAAGGAGTCTTCACTTTAAATTCAGAAAGTAGAAAACAGTTACTAGTAGAAATAGTAACTATATTTTTAGTGGAACTTTCACTCGTCCTAAGGGCGAACTAAGGTTGTGCGAGAACTAAGGTTCGCTCAAACCAGAGGGTGAAGGTGATAGATCGGAGTACACCGTTGATTGGTAGTACATGGTGACTCAACGTCACGGTGACACATGAGATGGATTCAACCATCAGGGCCCATCAGCCCCGCGGACCCTTACCCCTGGTTCACAATGCTGCGATTTCGCGCAAAATTCTGCGTCATGCATACGACACAAATCGTGCAACAAGGGACGCAGAACTTTGCGTTTTGTCGCTCTGTCGTTGCGTTGATGTTTTGATTCAAAAGAAAAGAAACAAGAGCTGTAAGCTCATATGGCACTTGCATGGGTTGAGATGTATTATTTGATTAAAAGTAATTTTCGACTGCGCGGTTCAGATGCGCACTTTAAGGAAGGTAGAGAAAAAGTATTTTATCGTAGAACTTGGCTGTAATGATGCGCACTTTAAAGGCACTAGAAATTCATCTGTAAGGAAGACCCTTGAGGCAAAAACGATATCAGGCTCTTAGGGATCATTGATATATACGTATGATCAAAAGTATTTTTTTTCCGCTAATGCGGGTAAAATGCGCACTTTAAGGGTGCTAGAAATTTTTTTTTTTCAAAACCCTTGTGGCACAAATGATCATAGGTTGAGATGTATCGTTTGATAAAAAGTACTTTTCGACCTTGCGGTTAAGATGCACACTTTAAGGGAGCTAGAACTTCATTTGTAAGCAAAACCCTTGAGGCAAAAATGATCATGGACTCATGGGGATCATGGAAATGCGTATTTTGCTTAAAAGCATTTTTCTTAATTTGCGGTCATGATTGGTACTTTAGGGAATGGTCGGATTTGAAAAGTGGCGATTTCTAAGCCAATCTTGTCGAATTTCTAATATTCCAGCCAAATTTCATCGTCCTAGCACATCTCTTAACTCGCGATCACCGGAATTCCGGACCCGCCCCTCAAACTCCCCCCACAGTCGCCGGAGCCAATCCGGTTCGGTTTTGGACTTGTTTGTTATTCCCACAAAGTTCCACCCCGATCTCTCCAGTCCAATCCGGTTATGTATTCCCCCCCCCCCCAATTGTTGTCGGATCCGGTCCGGACATGAAAAAGATCACCACAGGCCCTCTGTTCAGTTATTAAATTTCACTCGAATCCGATCACCCGTTCCAAAGTTACGCATGGCTAAATATTCCGGATTCCCCCTCCCTCCGATCCCCCCACGACTATCGGATCGAGTGAATTTTTATTTACAAGTTAGTTTGATCGGGTCCCTGATACGCCTCCCAAGTTTCGTCGTGAAAATCCCAAAAACTGTCATCACCAGAATTCCGGGAAACTCCCTTCCACCCTCCCCCCCCAAGTGTCCGGGTCCAGTCCAAACGTGTAAACGATTTATATGGAGCAGATTCTTGTTCTTCCCAGCAAGTTTTACTCCAATCCCTCCACTATAACCGTATCTCGAGATTTCCGGTCTTCCCCCCCCCCCCCCCCAACTCCCCATAGCTGTCGAATCCGGTTCGGACTTCAAATGGAAGATCAGAGATATGTCATTCATTCAGGTATTAAGTTTCGTCCCAATCCGATCACCCGTTCGAAAGTTACACAACACTCAATTTTCCATATTCCCCCGCACTGAATCACATATACAAACCCCTTTGACCCTCGAATGCACTAGCTCTTTCCGCTGTTAACAGAGTGATCCGATGCAAAGAGTGACGTCACGCCGCGCGCAGACCTACTAGTGAGAAGAAAGGGGTAGGGGTTTTACAAAAACTACTAAATTCTCAGAATTCCCCGGCCCACCACTCCCCCCCAGATGGTCGGATCGTGAAACTGATTATTTCCAGGTTAGTTATATCGGGTCCCTGATATGCCTGCCAAGTTTCATCGTCCTAGGACAATTGGAAGTACCCTAACTCGAAAACAGTGGACCGCCCGACCGACCGACCGACCGACCGACCGACCGACCGACCGACCGAAAAGCGATCGGTATATGGCACTTGAGCGGAGCTGCAAGTGCCATAAAAACAAAGATTAGTTAATTTGCTCTACCTTGTTCTGATTGTAATCCTAGGATGTCTGAATGCAAAATTTCTTCTGAATAAACTTGTATTAACCTGTTTTGAACAAGATGACTTATGGCTTTTGACTGAAAATGTCCTAATAGTGGTTGACAGTGGGTGGTATTCAGAAGGGTAATCTCCCTGCATTTTCAGAGGTCATTTCGATTCTGTCGGACGGATTATCAAAGAAAAAGCCGTGTCGCATTTGACGCAGCAGTGTGAACCAGGGAAAGTCCCGATGACCCGTTCTGATAGAATCTTGAAAGACATCATTAGGAAAAGAGGTGATTAACGTTACCTTCGGGAATGGCTCTCCCATTGCATGGCAAGCAAGCTTAGCTTCATCGCCGGGCTTTTTCGACTGCAATCGTGGCGTGACACGGACTTGAGGCAGTGCTGTAAAAGAAAGGCTGTTAAAAAAGGATTCTGAAAAAAAAAACTTTTTTTTTCTATTCATTATTTTTCCAAAATTTGTGTCTCTGTCGATAGTTTACATTCAAGAATAACTTGTGTGAACTACATGCTCGGTAAGAAAAAAGGTTTAAAATGGATATCATATATACTCTTACCGATTCCAGACAAATCCTTTACTTTTACGGTGTTGGGAATCGTCCTATTTCACTTCACCTCTTTGAATATTTGGCGCTTTGTACGATTCCAACGCCATCTATCAGTAATGAAAACAGTAATACATCTGGTTAGAAGCGCTACCAGTTCAGTGGATGAACAGCCTTCAACCAGGTACATGGCTTATAATTTGTAAAGTGGATTTGTTGGAATTTTAAGGTAAACATTTTGGATTATTATATTAGTTATAAATAAGATATTAAATGAAATTATAAACTTGAAGTATTCAGTTTAAAGTAAAATCAGAAAGTAAAAGAATTATTATTTATTTAAGGGTTCGTGACTTCATTCATTCCTGACTTCGTGACCTATACATCTGTAAATAGTTGTACAATAAACGTTGTGTAACGTTACAACAGAGGAATTGGCGTGGCAGTTAAGGTCATCCCAACGGGTTTCGGCTAAAACCCCCCCGGCGAAAACCCCCCCGGACAAACCCCCCCCCGGCTAAACCCCCCCCCCCGTGACCAAACCCCCCCCCCCCCCCGGTACCAAACCCCCCCCGACCAAAACCCCCCGGTACCAAAACCCCCCCGACCAAAACCCCCCCGGTACCAAAACCCCCCCGCATAAAAAAAGACGGGTATGTATGAGTAAAGTAACTGTTAGGTAGAGGGGTCCTTTAGGTCCTTAGACACTCACACATATTTAGACTGGGATTTACTGGGCAACAAAACGAACAACCATGTGACAGTTTTACCATTGACAAGCACGAAGGTGAAGCGCTGATAGAATATTTCTGGGACTATCTTGAAAGTGCTATCACAAAACGAGCTCAACGTTTCCCTTGACCCAAAGGATCCTCCCATTAAGTCGCATCAAAATATCTCATTCCCTTCGAAAGTTATCCTGCTCACAGACGGAAAGTAGGACAACTTTTGCGGTGTGATAGGTTTTCCTCCGCTTACTGCCCACCTTTGAGTTTCTGGTATGAATCAGGGATAACTAAAGAGCAATCAGGCAAAGGGAGCTTCACACTGCACCAATGGGTGGCATCCTAACTGCAGCTTCCTTGCCAAGAAGGAGGAGGCATTGGGAAAGGATTTGTTGGGGGGATCGATACACAGAGTGGAACTGGCTTTGATTTGATCATTCACATTTAACACCTCACTGACAACAGCTTCAGTTAATGAATGCGGGTGTTTGGTGACTTCAGCAAAACCATCAACCTTCACCTTCGCCTTACACTCTCTTTGTTTATCATTGTTCTGATACCCACTGTACTTCAGACATTATTGTAGAGTCAAGTTTGTGAAAGAAGTTTATTTACTCTTACTCTCTAACTACCAGTTACTCTACTTATACCCGTCTTTTTTATGTGGGGGGTTTTGGTCGGGGGGGTTTTGGTACTGGGGGGGGGTTTGGTCGGGGGGGTTTTGGTACCGGGGGGGTTTTGGTCGGGGGGTTTTGGTCGGGGGGGGGTTTGGTACCGGGGGGGGGTTTGGTCGGGGGGTTTTGGTCACGGGGGGGGGTTTAGCCGGGGGGGGTTTTGGCGGGGGGGTTTTGTCCGGGGGGGTTTTCGCCGGGGGGGTTTTAGCCTAGACCCCATCCCAACATACGGCATTTCCGATTTTGACCGAATTCCGGGGCAACTACTTGTCCGACCAGAAAATTAAAGTTAGATTTGGATTCAATATATCTTCTTTCCAATATACCGACTCTTTCAATAGTTTTTAAAAAATATTTTGCTGACCTCTTAGTTTGGAATCCCCTTCCCCTTCCCTAAATGTAGGACTGCAGAGCACATCTTCTACAAACCTACCCCATACTTGGCTGAAAGAATCCTCACACCAAGTTTGAACAAAACAGATAACCTCTTAGGGATTTATCGTGCTAGCAGACGGTCAACTTTTACGAAATCATGGCCATCGCTTCATATTCAGAAACTACAATTTGTGCGATGAATGCAACCAAGAACAAATAATCTGACAGAACCTACGTCTCCCTCTCTCTGTGATACGACCATGCAGAGTCGAATATATTGTGATACCCTACCCGATGCAAACGAACGGAGGAGGAGCTACGCAGAACGCCATAATTGTTATCTCTGCAAACAGCTGTATCATGGTACAACTCCTGAGAAGAATCCGAGCGCCGTCTAAGTCGTCCTTTACAGCTAATTGGTTGTCTGCCATACACGTGTGACGCGCTGTACAGTGGGCTCTCCACGCCTGCAAGGCATCCTACGGTTTTTCACCTCGTATGAGCAACGGCGTAGAGAGAAGTAGACGGGTATCAACTCAAACCTAACAGCTTGTACCTCTAGCTCCGCTCAGTTTTTATCGGGGTATCCATACTCGGTGCATGGGACCAAAGACGGAGGTTCTATCAGATTATTTGTTCTTGATGCAACTAAAGTCACAGATGTCAGTGCCCACCCAGTAATAATGGAACATGTTCATGCGGAATGTTCTTGATAAAAATTTGTAAGTGGACCGAAGCCGAAACGGTGGCCGAAAAAAAAAAATCGGAAGAAAGAGGAGCATTTTGCATCTGTTTTAACCACCCTATTTGTATGCCTTGCGTACCCCTGCGTACTCATCCAATTACCCGCCGCCGTCGTAAATTCGGGACCCGGGAAACGTTTCCCAGTCCTAACGACTCGTTTCCCGAGACGAACCGGATTATCCTTTGTTCGACGAAAGCTCAGCGGGAACGCAAACCTTGTCAAACAAAAGTGGGAAATTCCACGTCTTGATTCGACCTCAGCCTATCTGCTGTCCGAACAAACACAACGGACTGAAATCTTAACGAGATTGAAGAAGCGGCGAACAGAGGCCGACGTCATAAGGGAGGACAAAATGGGGGGGGGGGGGGGACTGTAGGGAACTCCTATCGATCTTTCTAAAGGCACTGATAAGCTCGGATATGGTAATATGACGAGGACAAGAGCCAGGGATTCGGAAATGGGATGAACGGCGACATCGTATCAAGCGTGAGAGATGAAAAAGGGGGAGATATGAATCATAAGCGGCTTTTTCTTGCTGAGGGGGCTAGACAAAAGCCGGCATCGAAAGTCAAGTTATGGGATATTGCCGACCAGTACTTACTAAACCAGAGTGGCTGATTGTAATCTGATACTGCTCTTTCGCGTGGGGCCTTCGGGGAACAGAGAGAAGGTTTGACGCAAACAGTGCAAATCAGGAATTGCTGACTTTGGCTTCAGAGATACGAAAGATAAAGACTGAAGCGGATCTAAAGTGCACGACCGGAACCGGAACCGACCGTTTCCGGAACCAAGAGACACGAGGATTTACGTCTTTTCCTATTAAAAGGATTCCCACACTGTTTTCACACTATTTTAGTTTGTGTTTTATTGCCGTGAAATTGTTTCTTTCCATTTTTCTTTATTTTCTTTGTACTCTAGGTCTATTTATCTATTCTTCGGTTAGTTAGCAAGTTAGTGAATTTATCACACAAGAACGACATCGTGAACTTTCCTAGCCACACATAAGGCTCCCCTGACAATGGGTGGGGCTTAATTTTCATTCAGATTCTGTTCTCAAAGAAACAAAACAAATACCAGACAAAGAAGGAGAAAAGAAATGGAAAAAGAAAAGAAAGTACAAGAGAAAAAAATTACTAGATACAAAATAAATTTTCGGCGCATGCGCGTCTGTCGCTGTCTCATGGGCTTCTTCATCTGTGTGACGCTAGACCAGTTTTTTGTGCGTGTTATCTTTTGCCTAAGTATGTCTCTTTATTTTCTTTTGTACTCCACAATCTTCGTCTTGTAGGGTACTATTTGTGGGTTAGAAATAAAATATTTCAATTTGTTCGTGACTTGAATGCTGATAGGGTTCATGAAATTTTTCCTCTTTAGTTATCAAGTTCCTAACCAAAGGAGCAAAATGTTTAATTATAAAATAAGCTTTGAGTTCAGAAACTCTTCTTTAAAACGGTAGTGTGTATAGTCGCTACTTACTTAAATGTACCACATTTCGAATTATCCTCCTTCGTAATCGAGTACCTTTATCTTAAATAACTTGATTGCAAATAGTGCTCGAATGAGAGGGAGCATGTCATCCGATATCTCCCTTTCGGTGGGGGGAAGAGAAAGCTCGGGGAGTACATGGAAGCTTGTAAACAGATATCGCTAATTAATTAAAACAAAATTTGCTGACGGTGCTAGACAAAGGCATTATCGAAAGTCGATGAGGGATTAACTGCAAACGAGTTCTTAGACCAGAGTGGCTCATTGTAATATGAAACTTCCTTTTGGATAGGGGGCCTTTGGGGGACATAGGGAGCTTTGACGCGAAAACTGAAAATCAGGAATCGCTGACTTGGCTGAGGAGAGACAATAGAAAGAGTCTGAAGCAAATTGTATCGAGTAGCGAGAATATCTAGACAAAAGTAATACACGTCTTTTCTGCTTCAGTTAGGAATCTCATAATTTTAAGGTAATTCCGGAACTCCAGAAATAAATATATCACACTTCGAACTATCTTCTTAATCGAGCATCTGTTTGACAAACAAGTTAAACTGTGCTTGAATGAGAGCGAGAGCGTAATTGGATGTTTCCCTTTTTGGTGGTGGGGGGGGAGGGGAATAAGACTCTGTTGCGCAGCGGGAAATTTAAATAAAGTTACCGATGGGGCTCTTAACGAAACGCCTAGTCGCTCCTTAAAGGACACCTGAACAATCAAACCATACTTGAACACACCATGGAGCATGCATTTACATACATGGCCACGGAGAGCATTCTTCTCCTGAGCGTGACGTTTTCAAAATAGGGATGTTCGTTTCTGGAGGTTTGCACATGCAGACTCCAAGACAAAAAGCGCAATTCATTCAAATCTTGTACAGCATTGGCCAGATTGTATTGGAATTTCTTCTAGATATACGCTTGGGCTTAACTGGTTAAAAAATATTCCAGAAGAAGGGTTGATTGGAGACATTTGTTCATTTCTAAAATTGTTCGGTACTGAAATAAGGACAGGTGCAAAATGGAGCAAAAATCATAGATTGGAAACACTATTTCTTATTTGGATTGGATTTTCTGCGGGCAATGTTAACGGAAGTCATACAGATAGGGATGATACTTGGTACTCTTCATTCAGGTGTCCTTTAACCCGCAACGTTAATCTGATCCCTACAACAATCGTGCGACGTAAAAAGGAATGTTCTCCACTATGTCATCCGTTAGTAGATCCTGCTCGAACCTAAAAAAAAATACGAGAAGAAAATAACAGACAAGAAATATCCCCGGGACAAGTAGATAAGAAAACGCGAGGCCAGTTTCTTGCAATTCTTCCCTCCTAGTGGGTCATACCAAAAATGGCTATCCCATCCACCAAGAATCTAGGGAAAACACGGATTGAGTTTTGATCGATCACCAGCGGAGGTCCAGTGCAAGAATGAACGAAGAAATTACTGACGAAGAAATTCAGCTCTGGTAAGGGATAAGGATTGAGGAAAAGAAAATGCTACCATACTTGTTCAGATGGGATTGAAACAGCCGAAGATTCTCTATCATTGGCCTATTTAGGTGTCCAATTTAGCGGGGGAAAAATTCAGCCGTTAATTGTCCAAATATGCGCTTACTCTTATCGCGGTCATCCATGGGAAAAATTACATCCTTTGATATGTGACCTTTGATGACTCTTGGACAATTAACAGACTGAAATTTGGGGTTTCGATCAAACTTGGTAAGTTGTAGGATATTCCAGTTTAGACTGTCATACCAATATGAACTAGCATGGTGTTCCGTCTAAAGCTTACCAGGATTGCTCTACATAATTTCCGGAAAAGGTATGATATATTCCATAACGATCAAAGCAATCTCGACAGTGTATGTCTGATGTTTTGTTTCTTTTTCCTTTGGAAAAAGTTATGACACTTTTCCTGTCACCCATCACTGTTAGTCGACAAATATTCGATTTTTTTCTAGGTAACTTCCAAAGTGAATGAACAATGTTTCTGTCGAAATTCAAGACCCCCTTGCAAGTCTTGCAACTATCTCTTATTACATTCACAGTTTTCCCAAGCAACACTTTTAATAAATAAGTAGTAATTCAGAAAAGAAGTAAGATGGTGATTTGGTTAGCATTACTGGGAAAAAAGAATCTGGTGACCATTCGTTGGCTCGAGAGGCTCATCTAGTAGAGTATCCTTAATTACGTAATTACGTTATCCATAGTAGAGTATACTCTCGTAGTAGAGGCTTCTCTAGTACAGTATCCTTAATTACGTAGTTACGTTATCCTTAGTGTGGATTTACTTTCCACACTTGGATCCGCTAGTTTATTCAACTACTAAATCTCTTTATTCTAGCTAGAGGGAAAAAAAGATAAGTCTGAGCCTATAAGCTTTATGCGTCCAGGGAGAGTAGAGGCTCCTCTAGTAGAGTATCTTACGTAGTTACGATATCCTTGGTAGAGTATACTCTCCTCTAGGAGAGTATTTTGAGGTACGGGTTTTCTGTTTGGTGTTTATATTTATATATATATGAGTGTTTATTTTTATATTATTTTGTTTTCCCGCGAAGTCCCCACGGGCGTTTTGAGAATAAATTCATTTATTTCAGACCGCGGCGTCATAGATTTAATGCAGGGAAATTGCGATTTGCGCACGTATCAAAGCATACCAGTTAAGTACATACTTGAAGAATTCGGAGCCTCGACTATGTCATTAAGTAGTCCAGAGGAAGAAAATATTACCAAGAACAAATAACGAGACAGAACTGCTGTCTCCCTATCTCGGTCATACAAACATGCTGAGTCGAGTAAAATACGACCGACTCCTGATGCAAACGAGCGGCTTCGCGCCACATCACGTTTCTTTACCTCTACAAATAGCTAGATCGCCGGTAAGTTGCTAAAGAGGAAATCTAGAAGTCAACGCTGATTGGTTCTATAGAGGCGCTCCAGAGAGGATCAGCGCGCGGAGTACGCCTCCTGCTCGCCTCTTTCGATATTTCTTGTGCGATAGGCAACGGTGAAGACGAAAGAGAAGTAAACGGGTATCAACATCAGCTCAAAGCTAGAGTAAATACCTCCAGCTCCACTCAGATTTGTCTGGGTTTTCATAGTCGCTGCATGCGACTAAAGACAGAAGTTCTTACTGATTATATGTTCTTGATATTACTCACTGTGAATCGTCAGAACATGGGTCTGAACAACTTCGTGGTTCCTCTGTGCTTGGCATGTGTAGTTGCCAGAGTGGTACAGTTGCAACTTCATCAGGTAAAGGGAGCCATCGGAGAAGACCCGAATATTTTCATCCCCCAAAGCGCTGAGATCGACGCCATGTCGCCTCCAGACAATAGGTGGCACTGGGGTTCCTGCGATGTCGCAACGGACCTGAACGTTGTCTCCCACGCGCGCGGTGATGTGGTTGACTTCAAGAGACTTTTCGAGGGTAACAACCGAGACACCTGAAAAAAAGATCGGTTTTAACAAGGGTTAATTTCTAGGTCATCCATGGTCAGGCTAGTAAACTTAATGATGCATTTCGTGAGAATAAACTAAAGTGAATAGGAAGAAAACGAATGAAAAACTTTGACGTTTCTTCTTCTTCTTAACGCCAAAATCAAGCGTACCGCTGCCAAATTTTTGCCAACGAGTCCGCTGCCTAAAGGACATGAGAGCGTGTTCCACCCTTGACAATACTAACTATTTGTTACTATTTTCGTTTCAACCTCGTTAAAAGTTACTACGCTGACCGTTCCAGCCTTGTCGAAATAGTAACTATTTGCTTACTACGCTCGGGAGCGTTTCGGAACTCGGGAGCGTAGTAACTACGGATCTCTGTAACGTGACTGGTCAGATCAGCCGGTGGCATGATATTTGACCGAAAAAAGAAAAAAAGAGTTCCAGCCTTGACGTCAGGAAGCGTGGTAACTACGGTGACTAGCGTAGTAACTACGGTAAGTAGGGTGGAACGCGCTCTGATATGAGTCGAGTTTGATACGAGACGACATCTAGTATTTTAGGTAAATTGAAGCATCAGTGAAGTTATAAAAGAAAGGGTTTTTAGTCAGTTGATCTTTTAGTTCTTTGCATTGAACTGTTATTTTGCATTGCAGTTCTTTTGCATTGCATTGTCTGGTGACCTATCACTTATTCACTTCAAGGGGGATGAAGACCCGATGAAAATGCGTTACTTCGTTGCTCCGCTATTCACGAATAATCAGTTTTCATACAGTCGAATTTTTCTATCGGACTTGTGGTACCTCTATGCGCTTGTACCTGTGTTGTGTGCTTGAAGAAACGATTTACGAAAAATCACTGCCCACTAAAAAGTCGCGTTTGTGTTGAGATTCAAATTTTCCGCATCACAGTAGAATTTGTGCTGTGGAGACAGCCGTAGATACTAGAGCAGATAGTGGAAAAAAAACCTTAGCAGAATTCAGTGTATTCAATTAGAAGATACACAAATAAGTTGGCTTTTCAGTTAAACTTTAACGTTGCAATTTGCTTTATATTCAAAAATATTGGACAGTAGGCTATCCTCCCCAGTGTTTCTCTCTTGGTTTTTTTTTTCTTTTGTTAGTTTACTAGTTGTGTCTTTTTTCTTTTGTCTTTCCTGTTCATTTCTCCTTCTTTTGTCTGCTTTGTTTCTTTGGGAACAGAATAGTTCCGAAAAGCCCATCCATTGTCAGGCTGGAAAACCTAATGATTTCAATTTGTGTGTGAATAGACTGAACTAAATAGGAAGAAAACAACTGAAGAGGAGATTTAACGTTATTTCTGACCCTATACAGTCAAATATCCTACGGACTTGGAAACACTGACGTAGCAAACGGAATAGGAGAACAGGCGGATAGTGCGTGCAGGCGAGTGTGACTGTGCGATCGACTGAGAGTGATTGAGCGTGAGTGAATGAGTGTGTGTGACCACGCGTGAGCTGTGAGTTTAGTGTTGGGAGTCAAGGGAAGAAAGTCAAGCCACAATAAAATGGATCGAATCGATGGTTTAGTAATAATTCTAAAGTTTCATTGACTAGTGACAAGTTTACAGACCGTAAACATGCTCCAATACTTCCAAAAACGTTGGAAAAAAACATGGCAATCGGCGATTACGCTGTTCGTAGGTCGTACGCCTTAATTTATGAAGACATGTTGTTGCTTTACACATGTATTTCTAGGATACCTATAGGGGATACCTATGACTTCGTAAAATTTGTCCGTCTGTCCGTCCGTCTGTCTGTCCATCCGTCCGTCCGTCTGTCAGCACGATAACTCTCGAAGGGACATGTCATTTACATCTAAGAGCTGCAACATGATCGAATCATTCGTTATTTTCTTCCGATATCAAGTTTGATTCCCCTGTGAACGAACTCATCAATTTTGTAATATCGCATATATTCATTTTTGGAAGTAAACATTCCAGAGCAGCTGAACTGAAAGACGTACTATATCTTGTTCGCTACTTCCTTCCATAACAACTGCTGAAGCAGGGAAAAGGGGAAAAATCAATAAGGGCAATTTCAAGAAACAATAAAAGATGGGCGTATTTTTTCTGTTGACACGTTCCAACAGTCTGAAACAAAAGACCACTTAACGAAGTTGTAATGTGCTGAGAGTCCCCCAAACCAAACTCCAAGCAATCAGAATAGCCCCAGTGGCGTATCCCATTTCAATCGTTATCGACAAATATCGGATGTCTCTGCCGTGTCCTGTTATTATGTCCCTTCTCTTTCACCCAATCAGATTAGATCCCATAGGACCTACGACATCTACCTAGGATTCCTTTTCTCGTCCCGGCAAACCGATAGGCTACTGACTGGATCAACAATGCAAAACAGACCCCGGACACGCGATCAGGATCTCCCAGCCGGATTTTCTGCAGTTTCATCATCAAGTTGAAAAAATCTCAATGTTTCCATACGGAACTGATGATGGTTCCGAATAAACAGTTTATTGTGTTGACACGCGATCAAGATTTCCGGACCGGATTCTGCACTTTCATCATCAAGTAGGAAAAATCTCAACGTTTCAAAACGGATGGTGCCGACATTGAAGTTTACATTGCCAACACACGATCAGGATTTCCCAGCCAAATTTCCTGCAATTTCATCCTCAATACGATGGCGTCGAAAACCCAGTTTACAGCGCGAGCACACCATCCGAATTTTCTGCAATTTCATCATCAATTTGAAAAATCTCAACGTTTATACGGAATTGATGATAATAAATATTCCTTCAGCCCAAGCTGACTGTGAATCATATTTTGACAGTGCAAAACGGATACGGATATATTTTTCCACAAGTTGATTTTTCCAACTTGAGCGGCTTTGATCATGAAGAGGACCCTTGCTAAGAAGGGCCGAAACATAGCTCTAGTAAAATTCAGCTGACATATCCGTTTTACCGAGGGGTTGCCCACTCCCCGGCACCAACCGGCACCAGCCGAAATAGGCAGTGCCGGCACCGGGGCCGACAATAAATTAGGCGATTCATCATTTAAACGCTTCTGAAAATGCTTATTTTGATGTTTTAACACGTGACAACCGGTGCCGGCACCGACCGGGCATCGCGGCACCGGGCACTTGCTTTACACTAAATCGAGAGTGGGCAGCCCCTCGCGTTTTACATCGTCAAAATATTGTTAATAATGCCGAAAATCCAGGCAGGAATTCAAGTCCGTAAGCATCAGACCCTGGTCGTCTGTTCAAGACATTAGAATTCCACGGAAACCCTTGGTCTCGAAGTTCGCTCAAAGTTAATTTCCTCAAAGCTTGTACTCGTTAGGGTAAACTCTAATTAGGAAGTTTGGTGACTTCCCAGGGAGATTCCATTACGACCGCTTAAAGTCGAGGTGAGGAACTTGCAGCACGGGGTTAACAGTGAACAACTTTACTGTCTAATGGGGTAGTTGTGCTTACTCCATTATGTCAACAGCTTTAACCAAATAAGGACAGCTTTGCGAGCTTGTGTTGCGTACAATGAAACATAAGCTTTCTATATGGAATACAGAGCTTTTCTAGTGCTAAGGAACTATATAATTTTATATTCTTGTATATTTAGTATTCTTTGGCCAGATTGCTTTTTTGTAGTACTATACTTGTTGGCCAATTTGTTTGTATTTATTTCATTTTATACTCTCCGATCTTGGGGGTCAATAAAATATTTGAGTTGAATAGTCTGATATTTGTGTTGTGGGTTTTTCACAGCTGCATCACGCTGAGTGTCTGTAAAGAGTGGCTACTCCTAATATATATTATCGCCCAAAGAAAAGCAAGGGCGATAATGATTATAACACTAGTTCATTTGTTTTAATTTTCTGGTATTCCCCTGATGTTAAAAGAAAAAAATTCCAACCGTGCGTTTTCACTTAATATGGCATGGCTGGCCGGGCGTTATCAAAATAAATAACGCCCGGGCGTTATTTATTTTGATAACGCCCGGTTGGAACTTTTTCAGCCAGAGCAGCAAGAAGAAGTCCATGTACGTGAATCAGAATGTTGGCAACTCGTTCGATCGGAACGTCAGCCTGAAATCCGTTGCGGCGATTCGTAACGCGAAAGTATTTGTGTCGCGTTTTGCTCCAAATACAAGCCTTGATGATGTTGCAAAACACGTGTCCCGAAAGTTACAATGTGTTGTAAAATGCGAGGCCGTCCCAACCCGGTTTGACACTTACAAGTCGTTCAAGATTGAAATGCCTAGTGTTTACCTCGAACGTGTGCTCAAACCGAGCTTCTGGCCAGCAGGAATTTTGTTCCGGAAGTTTTATGATCCCCCGTCTCCTTCGGCTTCCACTCAACAAGGGGTTGCTGGCTCCCAAAGCACGAGCAGCCAAAGCCAAAGTTTATGAGTTTAAGAATAGCATCTTATAACTGTTGCTCTGTTCGTCCCCGGGTCGAGCAAATTGTGTCACTGTGCAAGGAGTACGACATAATATTTCTCCAAGAAATTATGCTTATGCCTAACGATCTTGCCTTTGTGGAGAATATCTGTGCCGATTTTCTTGCAAGTTCGAAATCTCCAGTCCCCACCGATACACAGCTTGTGCGTGGCAGGCCTTACGGTGGGCTGTCTGTTCTGTGGAGGAAATCTCTCGCGTCCGCTGTGAAGGTTATTGAAGTTGAAAACGAACGTATCCAAGCTGTGCAGTTATGCACAAGTTCTGGTACGTACATACTAATGAATGTGTATATGCCGGTTTGCCTGCCGGAAAATATGTCAGTTTTCGTTTCGTGTCTGGCTGAAATTACCAGTCTATCCCAGATATGTTCTAACGTAGATGGCGTTGCTGTTGTTGGTGATTTTAACGCTAACCCGCTTAAGAACACCATGTTTTATCGTGAACTTGTGTCATTCTGTTGTGAAAATTTACTTACTATTCAAGATCTTATAATGTTGCCTCCGGATTCGTTCACATATCTTAGTAACGCGAGTCATACCGTTTCGTGGCTTGATCATGTTGTTGTATCTGAGTCTATGTCACACTTAATTTCTCAGATTTGTATTAGAAACGATGTTGTAGGTTCCGACCACTTTCCTATTGTATGTAATTTTGATCTTGGTTTGGTCCCTGTTGCACCAAATCACCTATCTAGTAATAACCCGCCACGGAAATTTCTGTGGAAAGAAGCATCTAGATCTCAAATCGATGCTTATCGTCGTGAAGTTAAGGCTGGTCTAGATAAATTGGATCTCCGGAATCCCGTGTTTGAGTGTAATGATACGTCTTGCCTTAGGCAAAATCATAAAAATAGTATTGTGATTGTTTATGAATCTATTTGTGCGCTTTTGTTGCTTGCTTCTAGCGTATGTATTCCTGTACCATCTAACACCCAACGACGCAAGTTTCACGTCGTACCTGGTTGGAATGAGTACGTTAAACCGATTTACGATTCCGCACGATTTTGGTTTTTGGAATGGTTGAAAGAAGGTCGTGAACCAAATGGTTTTCTTGACCATACAAGGCGTCTATGGAAAAGTCGTTTTAAACAGACACTCCAGTGGGTCCGTTCCCAGGAAAAAGAGATTAGAGCCAACCAAATGGCCTCTTCTTTACGGTCAAAAAATCTCCAGACTTTTTGGGAATCTGTTTCTTCTTCTACAAGAAGCAGTTCAAACCTTCCTCTTGTTGTTGAGGGTTTTGATGATGAACCTAAAATATGTGAGTTTTGGAAGAATAACTTTTCTAAGCTTTTTAATTCCGTCCCTAGGGCATCTCTGAATGCTTCTTTTGGTTGTGATTTAAATTTTCATTTCGCCGATTTTTCCGCCGATGAAGTACTGACAGCCATTCAAGGGCTTAAGAATGATTCTGCTGGAAGTAAGGATGGCATTTCATCCAGCCATATAAAACAGTGTGCCGATCTGATTGCCCCTTATCTTGCTATTTTAATGTCTCTGATGCTGAGGCATGGTTTTTTGCCGGAATCGTTTATGGAAGTTGTGTTACTTCCTATACCAAAGAATCGCTTGAATGATAAATCGAAGGCCGATAACTACAGGCCGATTGCCCTTGCGTCGACTATGTCAAAGATCATGGAGCGTATTCTTCTAGTTAGACTCCAGGGTTTCTTTACTACTTCTGACAATCAATTTGCATATAAGAAGAGACTATCTGTTGAGTTTGCTATTTTTGCACTTCGCGGAATAATTGAGTATTACTGGCTTTTTTCTACATGGGTATATGTATGTTTCCTTGATGTCAAAAAAGCTTTTGACCGTGTGAATCAGGAGAAGTTGCTGTCAGTACTGAGAGATAGAAAGGTTCCAGCGGTATATGTTAGACTGCTTGCTTTTTGGTTTGATAATCAGAAGTTTTATGTTCGGTGGGGTTCTGCCCTAAGCCCCTCTTTTTCTGTTAGGAATGGAGTACGCCAGGGTGGAGTTCTTTCAGCGATACTGTATATTGTTTATTGTGATGAGTTAAATCGACGCCTCACTAAATCTGGACTGGGTTGTCACATCGGGTCCCAGTGCATGAATAACTTAAGCTATGCGGACGACCTTGCTGTGCTTGCGACTAATGTTGGTGCTCTGAACAAACTGCTGAGAATATGCGAAACTTTCGCTAGTGAATTTGATGTAATCTTCAACACATCTAAAACAAAGTGCATATGTTTTCGCCCGAGTAAAACAAAAAGCCCTTTGATACCCCGTGTTGTTATATCCGGGTCTGAGCTTCTTTTTGTTAAATCTTTCCGTTACCTTGGATTCATGTTCAGTGATAATCTACAAGATGATATACATATTCGCCATTCCCTTCGTTCTGTCTACGTGCGTGGTAATATGTTGTTAAGAAAGTTTTGTCACTGCACATCAGATGTGAAGACGTTTTTATTTCAGTCTTTTTGTTCAAGTATTTATGGTCTGTCGCTTATCAACAACTACACAAAACAAGGTCTAAGCGACATTCGGGTTGCCTACAATGATAGCTTTCGGTTCCTTCACCGTCTCCCGCGTTTCTGCAGTGCTACAGAAATGTTTAATGATTATCATGTTAATAATTTTTCGCAACTGTTTCATGTTCATCGTACTTCTTTGAAAAGTCGGTTGCTGGCTTCTGATAACTGCATCATTAGTGCGTTATGTAATCCGTGGCTTCTGCTCTCGCTGCCTGTTTGGGTGAAAATGTACGAGCCAGAAGGCTGTGGTTGATTTTCGGGTATTCCCTAGTTATTATATTTATTATTGTTTAGTGTTAGTATATTATGGTTTCTTACCGGATTAAAATTGTTGAATTGAATTGTACTGGTGTTATAACGGGCTAATATTGGTCGTTCGCTCTCCGCTTTACGCCTTTTGTTTCCAGTTTGGTTGAACCCGTACGAGCGTCCAAGCCCGTCGAGGACGGTTACATGCGTGATCTTTTAATCACACTTCGTAGCAGACACAGTTTATATTCCAATGTCAAGTCCGTGGCCCCTCTCAAACTCTGGTAGGTTTACCAAAGATTATAATCCCAACTGTTTTCAACCTCCCCCTCTTGTTTTAGATGAGAAATACCGGACAAAATTGCTTAACCAGGATATTTTTAATAAATGGGGTCCTCGGAAGCAATAAGCGGAGCCTGATCTGCCTCGAAACGGCAAATGCTTAAGTCAGCGCTGTGGCATCAACGCAGGGTGCATACAAAAAAGTCGGTTCGAAATCACGGCTGTCATAACGAATAGAACAGAGCAAACTAACTCTAGAGAGTACAGCGCAAACTTTGGAAAAGTGACACATAGTCAATCGCAGCGACACTAGCTCCGCTAGCGGGACTGAACGTCCCTACTAAAACTCAATCATTGGTGCACCAGTGCTGGCTTCAATAACTTAAAATTCTGAACACAGCAAAAAAAAGATACAACCACCCCTGTTTCTTCGATGAGTGCAGACCGCATCTTAGCTTTACTGGAAATTTCTAAGCCCGCAAGTTTGCCTCGCTTTAAATACCCCAAGTGTGGTGGGCGACGCTACAAGTATGGCCCGGTTGCGAAGCATAGAAAGCATAGGTCTTGGCGTTACACCTTAGTGTTATTTTGCTCTGGAATAGAACGACCAGGACGGAGAGTGAAGAAGCAACATGGGTAAGACACTGCGAAAACGAGGAAGGGCAGGACCCCTGTTCTTCTAAGCAGGTTCTCATTAAAAAGTGCAGGATTCTTGCATTGGCTGACAATGCAATGGAGGTAGCCCTGCTTTAGCAACGTTCACCTCATTGACGAGCAAGGCTCTGACAGGTAAAACTTACTGAATACTTTCAACGAAGAAGGCTCCTTCAACATGTCAAACTGTTTGAACCATTTTTTCCGGTCCTGGTATGGTGGCATTGCCTCGTCCGACTTTTCGTTGAGTGTTGTTGTCGTTAGTTCTGTTTAGTATTTTCTTTATTTTTCCTATCATTAGGCCTACTCCACGATATTTAACTTGTACAGTGGGTCATAAAGATCTCATTATTATTATTTATCAAACGGAGTTAAGCCTAGACACTTTAATTTCATTTTTTCTATCTGTATGGAAATTCCATAGAGTATTCCATCGTCAGGTATGAAAAACACTATGTGGAATGAACAGATAAGAATAATAAAATTACATCTCTTTTCTTACTAGCACAATGCCTCTTTTAAAGGCGTGGGAACGATCAATAGTGTTATCGAACACCCTAGTTCCACTCGAGAATTTTCCACCACGACGGCTTGACTCATGAAAGATGAAGAGCTGGAAGAACTTTTATTTTAGTTTTGTAACATGTTGAGCTTTGGGAAAGAAGCGGAGAATATTCGACGAAAATAATAATTAGCCGAACCTAGACAGGTTTCCTTTCGCACCAAGAGAAAATTACGTGATTATGTTCTGAACAGTTTTTGTGCATGAGAAACCTAACAAAGGTTTCTGAGATCCCAAACAGAAGTGACCACAATCGATAAAATATGTAGATTTGTCCAACCGTCCGTCACGTATGAGTCTTAAAAGTAAATTTGGAAAAATAATAAAATGTTTGGATGGATGAAACTTGCCACGGGGAATTGCCAAGTCAAATGTCAGGTTGGATTCATAGATTGGTAATCCATAGAACTGATAGTTGGGGAGGTGCTAATTAACCTATTAATGGGAACAAAATGTTGATCTAATTGATTACAAGGTCCTTTCTAAATTAGAGGACCACATTCTAAGTAATGAACTGCAAGACAAAAATGCTTCTCAGGCTGATTTGAACCCGAGACCTCCGGACTAAACATTATCCGACACTCTAACCCACTGCACTGCCAATGGGCTTGTGCACAAAGTACAACCACAAGAGAGAAATGAGGTACACGATCAGTGGACCCGATCGCGGCAAGTTTATCTATCTAATTAGTTCACTTCCAGAGTCACGATTGGACACTTTTTAAGGACAGACGGTATTTCATACAAGGGACTTTTACCGTTATCAATAGCCTAAGCAAGAAATAATTTTTGAGTTTCGAAGTCTAGACCCAAATGTCAAGAGCCTCGTAATAAAATCATCTGCACGTAAAAACTGATTTTTTTACGGGGTTTCCGGAGGGTATACTACCTAGGGTAGGTAGTAAGGAATTTTTAAGAGCTTCCTATGGTCACCGAGAGAGGTCGCAAGTATTGAAGTTCATGAGTGCCCTAAGCTGGTCAGACAAAATTACAATAGCTTGACTCCTTTGTTTCAGACTTCGCGCGAAATTTGTGTGTTCTGTTTGTTTTGTGTGTTCTGCACACGATGCAGAACTGTGGGTAGTTGGGTCGGTTGATGGTTTCTCCTAAATAAAAGAACCATTCGCGCTTTTTTGTGTGTTAATGCAATGAAGAAAAGAAGAAAGATTTGTGTTTTTTCAGTGGTCTGAGATTTGTGGGCGTCTCCCCAGTATTTGGCTTTTTTCAACCCAGTAGGCTATTATCATTAATTAGTTATCATTTTAAGCTAATTTATTCAAAGAACTGATGAACGTTAAAATATTTTTTCGTCCGTTATTGTAGGGTTGGATCATTCATTCTTTTTTTCAGACTGAAAAATCAACGGAGGTTATGATTATCATGGTATGAGACCTTTCTTCTTAGTTTCAATTTAAACTGACCCCGATCTTTCCTAGGAAGTGATAATAGTTAATTCCTGGCAATGTGATCATTATCTCATAACTTCTGTCCAATGTCATTACCGTGTGCATTTCGATTAAAGGGAAAGAATTGCAGTTTTAACTGGATCTTACTTCCCACATTCAGTGACTTTTTAGCAATCAGCTTAAAGTTTAACCGAAAAGGGCTGAGATAGGACAATCTAGTTATCCATCACTTAATTATGCACTTACATTGGCTTGAAGACCCGCTGAAAATGCGTTAAATATTCCTTCAGCCCAAGCTGACTGCGAATCATATTTGACAGTGTAAAAACGGATACATCAGCTAAATTTTATTCGAGCTATATTTCGGCCCTTCTTGGCAAGGGTCCTCTTCAGGCTGAAAACAGCTCAAACTGGAAAAACGAACTTGTGGGTAAACCACAAGTTCGTTTTGAGCCTGAAGAGGACCCTTGCCAAGAAGGGCCGAAATATAGCTCGAATAAAATTTAGCTGACGTATCCGTTTTTGCACTGTCAAATATGAAAATGCGTTACTTCGTTGTTCCGCTGTTCACGAATAATGGATTTTCAAATAGTGGAATTTCCTTGTGATTTATGGTACTGACTTTTGTTGCATGCTTTACGAGAAAGATTTGTCATTTTTTTTTTGTTCAGGCACTAGAAATCTTCACCAATGCCACCACTGCCCACTGAAAAGCTGCGTTTGTGTTGAGATTAAAATTTCCCGCGTCATAGTAGAATTTACGTTGTGGGACGGCCGCAGATATTCTGAACGTCATAACTAGAGCAGATAGTGGAAAATAAAAAAAATCCCTTTGCAGGATCCAAATAATTCAGTGTATTCACTTGGATGACACAAAATTAAATCCGCTTTACAGTTAATAATAACAATAATAATAATTTATTGTTGCCCACTTCTAACAAAAAAGAGAAAGCGGAGTATATGACAAAGAGACAAGAAAAAAAAACACAAGATAAGAAAGAAAAAACACACAACCTAACTCAATCAGAGAGCTCTTTAAAGACGTGCAATTAAGGGATTAATCAGCCTAACTTGCTATCTGTTTACAACACTCACCGCGGAAAAACTAACTTATTACAAGATAAAGCTACTTACTGTAAAGCTTGCTAAAGGCAGCGTAGAACTCGTTGATATCCAGTCGACCGTTTCCGTCACTATCGTCAAAGCGGAGAAGATCAACGAGACTGCACTCGTGAGATAACCGACTTAGCTGTTCTCGAGCTCCGACCTAAAAAAGAAAATGGCCTCTTAAGACAGAAGAAATAATTGCTCCCCTCAGCTTCCCAACGACCGGCTTTCTCATCATCATTATGTGCTGAAATTTCAGCGAGACAGAGATGAGAATAACTAATTGCAGCTGACGGTGAACTTTATCTTTTCAGAGATTATTGCACTTCGCTTTACGGTCTAGCTTTTGTGCAGTCTCTATCAGACAAAAGTGAAAATTCTTTTCGAGTTCTGTACAAAAATTCTTTCGGTGGCTTCATGCTCTTAACCACAGTGCTTTTGTTTGTGGCCTCCCATCTTTTCCGGAACTGCGTGGAAAAATCTTTACTTTTGATCCAGACACTTCGATACTTGGATTCTGATTATCCGCTCCTTCTGGTGTTTTCCGGGTGCATTTCATATGTCAATTCTGCTTTGGTCCCGTATGGAAATAATTCAAGTCATCGTATTATGGGACATTTTTTCAAGCGTAAACAATTGAAAACAAATGAAAATGATCGTAAACAGTTGTTCTTTTGCGATCGGAAACAGTTGTTTACGTTGCAAACAGTTGTTTTCAATTGTTTCCAATCGTTTGCGATTGTAAACAGTTGTTAACGATTGTAATTTTACGATTGGAAACGCTCAGCGGGATTTCAGGTTCTTTTAAATATTAAAAGTTAAGCACGATTTTTAGTGTTCGCTGATCATTATTTCGTTTTATCCTGTTTACTGTGTTTCATAAGTAGGCTATTTAGGGGGCCATTAGAACTCCGGATCAGCAATATCCTCCATATTCCTCTGTACGTTGTGGATTGGTTCTTAACTAACAGCCGTGGTTTTCTATACATGAAATATAATATATATAAGGTTTTTTGTGTCAGCAATTGTTGAACTGTAAGCAATTGTTGAGCCTATAAACTTGTCCTTTTAAGTGTCTTTTATGAAAAAAAAAAAAAGTGATTTAACGGTGTCAAAATCCTATGACGGAACGTTTTGGTACATTTTGATCAGTAAAATTGTATTCTGTGCTTAAGGACAACTTCTTGAATGGATGGTTAACTGGGAAGGAAAAGACAGAGCCTGTGTAGCGCTGTCCCGGTAATGAAATTTTGCCGACTTTGGTAGTCACGTTTTTTGGCCATGTCGATGTTTTTTTTTGTCTAGTGGAAATAAGTGGGGGAAAAATCTCATCTGGTGGAAAAAAGGCATCAAGAAGCTAAATTAAGCCACTGAAGGAGAAAGGTTTATATATCTCCTTGCCAGACGGTAGATGCAATCTCTACACCCCGATCAAAATATGCTTATAAACAACGGTAGGATTAGACGAAGTTGCCAACAAAAATATCGTTGCATGTCAGAAAAACAAACTACTTCTCGAAATGGATGGTAACCTTTACGGGAAGGATAAGATTCGTAAAAAATGTAAAAAAAAATAAAAAAAAATAAGAAAAGTTTCAAAAAGCGTTGTCCCGGTTATGACTTTCGCGATTTGAACCGTCGCCTTTTTTGTCCTGTCGAGATTTTGTCTGTCGCGGTAGCTTCCACTGTTTGATAGCGCGTTTTCTTGCTTCCGCAGTTTAGTTTTTCGCTGTATTATCAAGAAACGACCAGCGGCAAATCAATCACAAGCTGGAAAAAGTCTAATCTTGTAGAAGCATCGCCTGGTGACAAGAAGCTACATAAAGCCGTTGAAGGAGACAGATTTATGTTTCTTCCTTGCTTGGCGGTAGACGCAATCTCTACACCCCGATACAGTGATAGATGAAGAAAACAAAAATTTGTCGTCTAAAGAAAGGCAAAAGGGGATTGTTATAGCGGAGTTTCGGTACTCATTTCCTCATGCCAGAGCCTTACATGACTTTATGTGAGGTCATGCATTGTTCCAACTGTTGAAGAAAATTTGGTATGAGGGTGGGGTTGGTGATGGGTGGAGCGAAGGTATGGGTCATGGGTTTAGTTAGGGACAGTAGGTACAGAAATGAAAATTATTGTTAGGGACTAGAAAATTAAGAGGTAGCAGGCGGATAGGGACAGTTCAATACCTTTGAGGTTTTATGTGAAGTCGAAAGAGACAGGGTATGAGGTGAACGCGGTTATTTTAAAGTGGGTTTCAATAGGGAGGAATTGAAACTACTAATTACTACGTGGGCTGTTTGTTTACCTTTGAGGGATAAGAGGAGGTGCATTGGTAGGGCAATTGGAAGAATTGGTCCTTATCTCTGCCCGATGTGTGGAGATATGAATTAGTGTCTGTGTCATTTCATCAAGCTGTCAATGAAACATAGGTATACTTTTTTATAGTTTTTACTGGTGTTTGGGAATTAGTTTATCATTTTGTTTTCTTTTGTGTTGCCATGGCCCTTGGTTTTTAGTGTAACAAATATTATATCATACGGCTGCAGTGTAAGCCTGACTGCCGTAATCCTATAATCCTTTTTCTGTCTTACGACCCACGCTCGGCTTTTCTAATTAGCTGGCGGACGTGTTCAGCAAGGTTCTGATTGGATTCTGAAAATATTTTCTCTCGGCTAAAGCCATCCCCGTGTTCCATGGGCACGGGGGATCTCCCAGGGGAAATTATTCGTTCTTTGTCTGTGGAATGAATGAGGTCAATCATGAAAATACAACACGACTGACGAAGGATAAACGCTCCATGACCCTCTGAGTGACCTCGTTAGGCAGCCCATTTTCACCGCCGAAATGAGGGGAAAGCCAGCAAATCTCACACTTGAGGTGGCAGTAAGATCGAAAAATGTCGTCCGACCAGTCCGAAATCTTGTTAATATTGTTGATGAAAAAGTTGAAAACCTGGATTACGACCTGGGGAGTTGGCAGGAAGAGATAGCCTGTAGCAAGAAGGAATAAAGGGCCTCGAGTGGGAACAAGATTACTTTTCTTTGTCTTGTTGCGGGGCCATGAGACTAGCGAGGCTGGATATAGGACGTCCATCAAAATATTTCCTATACTGCTAATTTAAGTAGATGAAACTTAAGAGTAGTTTCACAACAGTAGAAAGTTGCGAACATTGTCACTGTTGCAAGTTTTATACTACTTTCGGCCATCACAACTTTAGTATTTCTTGCGATTTGCCGAAAGCACGAACCTCTTGCGCTCGCTGCCGTGACTCATTGTTGTTATGTCGTGGTAGTATTGACAAGTCAGAGTAAATCATTCCGGTTTGTTTTAGTCGCGGACCTGCAAGCGATCTGGTCACAAGTCGATCGCTAGCCTCGGGGCCCTCTCTAAATATTCTGCATTCGCGACTCTATCCGTGTCCCCATTTATTAGGTAACATATATAAGTAAGTAATTTATATCCTACTTTCCTATATTTATGTGTCCCCATTGTTGTAGCCCGTATGGAAATAATTCAAGTCGTAAACGATCGTAAACGATCGTTTTTTTACGATCGTATTATGGGACATTCCGATCGTAAACGATCGTTTTTTTACGATTGGAAACAGTCGTTTACGATCGTAAACGATCGTTTACGATCGTTTCCAATCGTAAACGATCGTATTTTTACGATCGTAAACGATCGTTTCCAATCGTAAACGATCGTATACGATCGTTTTTTTACGATCGTATTATGGGACATTCCGATCGTAAACGATCGTTTTTTTACGATCGGAAACAGTTGTTAACGATCGTTTTTTTACGATCGTATTATGGGACATTCCGATCGTAAACGATCGTTTTTTTACGATCGGAAACAGTTGTTAACGATCGTATTTTTACGATCGTATTTTTACGTATTTTTACGTTTTTTTTATCGTATTTTTACGATCGTAAAAAAAACGATCGTTAACAACTGTTTCCAGTCGTAAACGATCGTTTTTTCCCAATTGTATTATGGGACAATCCGATCGTAAACGATTGTATTTTTATGATTGGAAAGAGTTGTTAACGATCGTATTTTTCCGATCGGAAACGGTTGTTCCCAATCGTATTTCCAGTATGATTATGGCAGATAATTCAAGCTGAAAAAAAAACAATAGTAAACGATCGTTATTATCGAAAACAGTTATTTCTAAGATTTTTTTTTCAATACGAGCATTGGGCATATTTCCCGAGGGGCTACCCACTCCCCGGCACCTGCTGTACACCCTTTCCCGGCACCGGCCGGCACCAACCGAAATAGGCGGTGCCGGCACCGGTGCCGACAATAAATTGGTCGATTCATCTTTCAAACGCTTCCAAAAATGGTTATTTTGTTGATTTAACACGTGACAACCGGTGCCGACGGGTTTCAGCCAGTGCCGGCACCGACCGGGCATCGCGGCACCGGGCACTTGCTGTACACTAAAATCGAGAGTGGTCAACCCCTCGATATTTCCACACTGTATGTAGTCACTTCCATTTTTATAACTGAATTAAGCACTGATATTTCCAGATTTTTGTAAAATATGCTGTCATGAAGGCATTCCACTTCCAGCTGGTGAGGTCCTGAAAGATCTGCGACCATAAGAAGACATGAAGATTCCATTAAGCCACCCACTAGAGTAGAAAAGATATCATTCTCAGCCAGTTCTACATTTGTTCAATTGTTTGGACAAAACGAATAAAAACTAACGAAGGGAACATTTATCCGCAACACCCCGAAGAAATGTCACTCCCTGAGGCGGTCGTGGTCTGAGGCGGTCGGCGCTGATTGGCTTGTTGCAGAGCGCAGTCACAGGTCATGCTTTGCGCACGTGAGGTCAGCATACCTCTGGGAATTCATTGTATAGGAAGACGGCATTTTCGGTATAACTTGTCAGCACCAAGTTATAGGGGTGAATAATGGTATACGTAACTTTTCAGAGTGGGTAGAATAATAGGGGTTAAGTGAAAAGGAAAGGTAATCAATTGGTTAGGTATGATCGCCTGGCAATGGTCGCTAGTGATCCGTTAACCTAACTACCTCAACCTAATCCTATTCTAACACTATCCCAACCCTACCCCTATATATAGCTATACCAAACCTCCCAGCCACTAAAAACTGATCAACTTTCTTATCGTCTTGAAAATAAAAACAATTGCTTCCGATCGAAAACAGTTGAAAACGATCGGAAACAATTGAAAACGATCGTCAAATTACGATCGTAAAAAAACGATCGTAAAATTACGATCGTAAACAACCGTTTACGATTGGGATTTTAGTTTCAGCTTTTAGTTAAACTATTTGGATTATGCAAAACTAAAAACTAATCAACTTTCTTATTGCCGTTGTTAGAAATCAGGCCTGTATTTATTGTCTTGAAAATAAAAACAATTGTTTCCGATCGAAAACAGTTGAAAACGATCGTAAACAATTGAAAACGATCGTTAAATTACGATCGTGAAAAAACGATCGTAAAATTACGATCGTAAACAATTGTTTACGATCGTTAAATTACGATCGTAAAAAAAACGATCGTTAAATTACGATCGTAAAAAAACGATCGTAAAATTACGATCGTAAACAACCGTTTACGATCGTTAAATTACGATCGTAAAAAAACGATCGTAAAATTACGATCGTAAACAACCGTTTACGATCGTAAACAATTGTTTACGATCGTTAAATTACGATCGTAAAAAAACGATCGTAAAATTACGATCGTAAACAACCGTTTACGATCGTAAACAATTGTTTACGATCGTAAACAATTGTTTACGATCGTTAACAATTGTAAACGATCGTTAACAACTGTTTACGACTTAATTATTTCCATACGGGAGACTACGAATAAAACAATAAATTTGAGAGGCAGTTAAAAAAAATAAAACTTCTGAATCAAATTAAATCGTCTATTAATAACCCAGCTTCATTCCGTAATGGATGCTGGTTATTACAGTTCTAGGATAAAAAATTTACACTGATTATTTTTACACTAATAATCCACCAATCAATTGGTGAAACAATCATCATCGCTCGATCGCGTTATCATCGGAACCATGAACACAAGACGAACAGGCAAAGCGTCAACGGCGCAATGCCATCTATCCATCCCACACAGATGGCGTTTCGCATGGCTCATATGCTTTGTAGGAATTGTAGGTACAGGACCAATTTAGACTACTCTGGCACTTGTCATTAGTCCTGATCGACTGAACTGAAGAAGATCGAGGATAATCCAGTCCTCTTTATCCGCGTCGCACCACGCTAAACACTGTCAAAAGAGACTTCTTTCGAAAGGAACTTCAAGACTACCTACCCTTTTCAATTCTTCCGTCTCCAGGAGTCCTGAGTTGTTTTCATCAAGATGGGAAAACATCAGACTAACAAGCAAATCACGACCGTGTGAACTTTCCCCACCGTTGCTTCCAGTTCCCAACCTGGCGTGATTCAACAGAAGCAAATTGTCCTGAAAAAAAAAGGCTCTACTCTCCAGAGGAACAAAAAAGGGAAGAGCGCATCATTCTTCACTTCAGTTCAGGGATGTAAATCAACAAACACGACATGCAAGAGAATGTACCTTCTGCGAAAGGTAATGTTTCCCGCTTGACGGAGAAATTAGATTTCCTCCAATTTGCTGATGGGTACGAAACGACATTTTGTGCTGGTTGATCATTCTCTAGGAATGTTTCCCTGGGGAGGAACCTTTTCTTGTTCAACTTTGCGGATGACGAAGATGCTAGCTGAGTTATTGGGGGACTGCCGTATTGTTGAAGTGAGGCTGAGCTCAACCCGGTGGATACTAGGCCAGCGGGTTAAAGATAAAAATTGATTGGCAGACTCCGAAACAAATGCTATAGATAGTTCTTAATGTCTACAAAATTCACTCCTCTTGTAGGTGCTTGCAACCCGCAGATAACAGTTCAAGAAGAAATTCAGCATGACCCCTTACCCCTGTATCTTATCTCAATCCACTTAGATACAACTTGTGGGTTTTCCCAATTTTTTGATGCTGACCAAATTCCAGACGAACTACTAGTCTGATAAGAAAATTATATTCAAAAGTGGATTCAGTGTGTCTACTAAGCCTTATATCAAACCTCTAGTCATTTTCAGAGTGAATTTTTACTTAAAGGAACAGTAAACTTGACTACGCAACTTTCGGCCATCGAATCGCAAGGGGGGCTTAGATAAATATACAGGGTCTTATTGTCGACAGGCCCCCCCTTCTTTGTTATCTCGAACCGTCTCGAACCCCCTCCTTAGTGTTCCCAAAGCTAGCTGGCAGGCCCTTGCCCCTTATGCACTGTAATTATGCACTTATGTACTGTAAAAGTTCGCCTTTTTACATGTAGACTACAGAGTAACGACTTCCCCGACAAGACGGCCGGGGTTCGATTCCTAGTCGCGGCACACAAACCTTTTGCTTTTGCAAACCTTTTGCTCAAAAGTCGAATTCTCGGAAACTGCCCGGAAACTGCAATGGTCGTAACGAGAATTTTTCTCACTCTCAATATCGACTCAGGGTACATTCCTGATATGTTAGCTAGCTCCCCGAGTCAAGTTTGAGTCAAGTTTTCTGTTCCTTTAAGCTTTAAATATATCTTTTTCGTCCGTATATTTGAAGCCTCCCCTCTCCTAAATACACAGCTACTTGACCTGCAGCTACTTTGACCGAATGATTCTTCACTCCACATCGTGCTAACAGGCAGACAAACGGACAAACCTTACGAAGTCACTGGAGCCTCGTCATTTACGTTCCGACCCCAAAAAGGAGTAAAAAATGAAATATAAGGCTATTGGCCTACCAGTCTTCAAAATGAAAATCATTAGAAGCTTCCCACGCCATTACTGTTTCACGAGTTGTCGATGGACCTTGAAGATTTCTGTGAAGTTTGCGCTTCTTGACTGGCAAACTGGGCTCGGCAAAACAAGCACAGAAAATTAGTAAGTTAGTTTGAAAAAAAATGTAACCCATCCTAATACTTTCGCACACTTTTCCATCCTATTCCCGGCTTTCTCTATGTACTCAACTGAAGCTCGGTCGAGTTTAGCTATATCAGACGTTTGGCACCAGCGAGACTTGACCCTGCTCTCCAAGCAGATCAGGGAAGTCTAAAAATTTGGTCTAGACGGAGGAAAAAGTGGTAGGCTACCTACCTCTTTATAAGCTGCATGTTAGAAGGCTAGAACACACTATTTGAACATTTGCTGGAGGATTTCAATCAGACATTGGTCTAAAGTAGCAGTGAAATAACAATACCTTCATAATTTCATATTCCTGCTGTGTGCACATCTGTTTGGTTGTCGTGGCAACTTTTTCAGTGCTGGTTGAGGGATTATCGGTAACAGTTGTGAGTTCAAATGGATTCTCGGACGATGGGAAGGATGAAATGTCCGATTCTTCTACGACAGTCACTGATGCAGAGCTTAAGGGCTCGGAGGAAGTAGGTGGCACTGCAAGAAATTAGACAACCTAAGTTTCTTGTTTCTTGTTTCACAATAAAACGGGACAGGCGGACGAATGACAAGACAGACAGAACGAGGATTTAAGAGGTCAACGGTATATCAATGCTCCTTCAGCCAAGACTTTTAATATCAGGAATGATATTAAAAGTCTTTACAGTTATTTTAATATCATTCCTGTTAGACAAATCCTAGTTTTTCATTGTATACTTTTCCGTGTCCGTTATCTAAAGGATCTGCTACCAGTTTGCTTTAAATCATTTTCATTTTTTCCAGGCCCTCCTTCAGTCCGACCGTACAATACTCGTTGTCCTTCAAGCAAGCTTCCTATGCCTTTAATTATTTCCGAGCGATCAAGATTTTCCCCTAAAAATATTATTAGTAAATATTGGAATAAATATGAATCTTGTTTTAATCAGAGTCTGTCACTCATAACATTAAAAACTAAAATTAAAGCTATACTTATTAATGAATATTAGTGAGTAGCTCCCGGCCGTTCAGCTATCGGATAATTAATTATTTATAAAATACAAATTTTTTGGTAATTATTTTTTTTGGGGTATGAGATGGAGTGAGAAGTGTGATGGCATCCGTTTTTTCTGGGTTTGTTCGTTTATCATGTGTGTCGCCCGGCTTTCGAGCCAGTCTCCCTGCTGGGGACGTTATGTATTTATTTTATAAAATGTATTTCCAAACAATAAAAGAACTTTAAGTCTGACTGGGAATCATATAATATCACCTTGTTCTCGCAACGATTTTTAACCCGGTGGCCCTGCCCCAACATGTCAATACCGTGTTGCATCTCTCTGGCAAATTTTAAGTAACACGGACACGAAACAAATTCGTGCTAACTATCTTCGTTTTCTACAGATTCCTCCCTCCACTCCCTCCCTGAACAGTAAAATAGGCGGAACTTGCTGCAACTGTACAAAGATTCGACAAAATCTGAATATAGTCTACTGTTGTATTCTCCGTTTCTCTTTTTTTCCTATTCCGTCGAATACTTGTGCTTTCTCATGGGCGAAAATAAAATTATTCTATTTGTAACTCTTAATAAAGCAGGTTCGTTTCTTTCAGTTATTAGCTGAGGAGGGCCCTTGCCAAGACGGGCCGAGAATCGCTGAAAAATATCCTGTCTGACATCATTTTTAGTCCTTTTTAAATGTCGTAGTTATCCCTCATTTTCGCAGTGTATCAATGAATCAATCAGTAATTTTATTGTCCCATATAGGATACAGAATTCGATTTCTTCTGTGTTGTGCACGACGAGTGTGTGCAGAATTTGACTTCTTGCGTATGAAATGAACCCGATGTGCCGACGAGTCGACCGACGCCCAACAAAAGCATGCAATATTTTATTCCACAGCCACAAAGGGATCGGTAACGCCATAAAGCCATGCCGAGTAGGTAATTAGCATACTTATAGAATAATTTACGGATTGTCCTCAAATCAGTTAAGCTAAATAGCTTCCAAAAAGGGGAAAGGGCTGGAATGTGGGGGATTGTGTAAGCGTTGTAAGGTCTAGCCAAAACATTTCTATTATAACAGGTTTTTAGCACTAACTAGTAGACGTTGCAAACTAGTAGATACTTGCAACTGTAGAATGCCAGTCGATTTCCATCAACATTTATCTTCTTGGACTCACGCTGAAGATTAATTTTTGTTTATTTCCTAGGAACGACTGAGCGCAGAGGCAATCACATACTTTATAGTACATTCGTTACAAAAAAGAAATGGTTTTGTTTCTCGCTAGATAGGGATCTGGTTCCAGCTCCACGACAACAGAATAAGTTACAAGATCTTCAAAGTAATAGTCGTTGTCAAAGCAACACAGCATTTTCGAAGAAGGTTTTTTAAAGGAAACATTGTGAAAGAAGCGGTAATTTGATCTATGTTGCGTCTCCCTTATAGTTTAATCGATAGGGCTGAGAAACAAAAGTTTAGTTACCCATAACTTGTTCATTTAAATTGACTTGAAGACCGACGGAATGCTACGCTATCCACATAATCGATTTTCATCGAATAAACTTTTCCTATTGGATTTGTGGTACCTCTATGTACTTGTATCTGTATGCTTAAAATATTTTGCAACCTCGACGGCAAACGATTGCCGAAAAACAAATCGTCCATGGGTCACACGCAATTCCGAACTTTCTTCAAAAGTTGCCTTACAATCTGAAATTGAACTTGCATTTTTGTACGTCACTACTGGAATCGAAATCGGAAAAAAATTGAAAAGCACTTAGCGCAGAGTCAAAATAATTCTGAGTATTCATATCAAAGTTAAAAAAAAAATTCAGCAGGCTTTTCAGTTGAACTTTACATGTCCTAAATCCCCCCTCTATTCAGTATCCTAACTGAGAAATCCAAGTATTCCTTAAAATGCACTTGCACGTAACAAGGATATAGAACCGAGTATATATGTACGTACTAGATTAATAAAAAATAAAAAAATAAAACAGGCCTAGAAGACAACAACGCTTGCTTAGGCCTAGCTATGAACTACGACACAACAGTAAAGAAGAAAGGAATTAAATCCTCACTAAGATCAAATGAAAAAGAGGAAAAACAGTGATAAAAAAGCATAAATGACGAATTAATGAGACAGATACTACTTTGTCCGGGCAATTTTAAAATGAGTTTTGAAATATCTTGACAGATAAAAAGAAATTGGTTGGTCATTGAAGGCTCTTTCATCTTTTTTTTTTTTTACTGCCCTTACAGGTCCACATCCGAGCTTTCCTGCAGTCAAAGGTGTTCTTGACAAATGTACTATCGCGTACATTTGTAACGAATAGTAAGAATTTTTTAAAAGATTTATTCAGGTGGTTTAGTTTGTAAAAGTTGGTTTATGTAAGAAAGAGTTTTAACTAAAAAAAAAAAAAAAAAATCGGGAAATTCGGAGAACCACTGCGGATCCGAAGAACGACTTCGATCGGAACCAAAACGGACTCCACCAAAATCATTTCCTTAATATCAGACCTTGTTATTATTAGTAGTTTTTTCTTTTAACTTACTTGCATTTTAGTTAGAATCTCCCTCCTCTCGACCGTCCAACAATCGACCAGAGGGTTGATATAACCCGAACCGCCCTCCGATTTCCGGCCTAGTAGATTAAATCGGGCTCGCCAGTCCCAGTCGGGATTCAGTATAAGGATCCATGTTTCATTTCTACTTATTTCATCGGATCCTCCCCAACCGGACATCACACAGCCAACCCGACATCACACAGCCTAGTGTAGTAGCCTGTAGTAGCCTACACTCCCATCCCACCCCAAGATAGGTTCAGACAGCCCCAAGAGTGCCGAGTGCCGTACAGAGCGTATTTCCAGTAATTTTTTTCGTTCCAAACTCGTGAAACGTTACGTACCGTTCCAGCCTTGTCGAAATAGTAATTATTTGCTTACCAAGTTCGGGACCGTAGTAAGCGTGTTTAGCGCTGTTTGGCACGATTAGCGCGTGGCGCAGTCTTTTCCAGCCTTGACGCCAACAAGCCAGAAGACGTGATGTCATGCGAGTTACTACGGTAAGAAGGGTGGAACACGACAATGTAGAATATCAATATATATCCAAACCGAGATTTCCATTTCAATTGCTCCACCCATCCACCTTCCATTCCATTTGATGTTTATACGATTTCTGAGGAATTGGCTGATCTATCTTTTTTCTTTGACATTAAATAAAATCCAGTCGTTTAAGTAAACGTGTCAGTTTTTTTTTAAAGTGAAAACAATAACTTAAAAGAGACAGAAATACACAAACAGAATCTCAGAATCTCTCAGAATTATTTATGGTGGAACTAAACTGCCTTATTCTTACCTCCTTTCTACCTTTAAACTCGAAACCCTGGCAAAACGAAGAGAAAAAATATGTCAACGTGGTCTTAAGCTCCTTAATAACCCTAAACTCCGGTGGATCCTCCCTCCCGGTTATGTACCGGAACGACCCCGATTAGCAAGACAGTCAGCCATGAAGATTCCCAAACTCGAACCCGTTCAGTATAACCATGAAAGGTATCGGAGAAGTTTCGTCCCTCAGTTTGTTGAGTTCTACAATAATGTTTTCTCGCCGTGACTATTAAATCTTGATTGGATATACTATTTACCTGTGCTTTATTTACGTATTTGTTTGACAAAGGGCAAAGAATTTGATCGAAAGATCACGACAATTCTGTACCTGATTTTTAAATAAATAATAATAATAATAATAAAACTTATAAACTATTCATATCCAATTATACTACTCAGAAGCGAATTACTTCTTTCACCTACCCAGATCACCCCTGCCAAAACTGAACTATTTCTCAACGCTTCAAGAGCTCTTAAATCCTCCCTCCACCAGAAAAGATCAGACAGGAAGCCGACAAACTACGGAGAAGAAGCCGTAGGTTAGACAGGTACAAAGAAAATTGTTCCAGCCGTCTTCCAGGGGCAATAAGAGTTTGTAAACTTTAAAAAAGCTGTAGAGGTCAGAAAAAGAATGGTAAATGATTTCATGATACATGCTTCAGGACAGGTCTTTTATATTTTGAAATGTCAATCATCCCATCTCAGCATACCCGCACGACCTTTTTCATTTCTAATCATTTTATTGTTTTGCTCCGTTCCTCATTTTTGAGCTACACTTTTGTTCTTGTACTAGGGATAAAAAAGCGAACAAAACTCCGGCTCTGAGAAAAATCCAATCAATCAATTCTCACCTGTTTCCTGTTCTTCCATCTCTTTGAACGCAGGTGGCCTCAGGCATTTGAAGGAATGATCGACCCCAACTGGTTTATCCATGAGACAGGCCTTTCTGTGAAGCTCACAGTGAGATGAATACAGAACTCCATCTGTGCCGCACACTAGATGGTGTTTTCTTGGACACTTCTGGACGCATACACACTCAGTCGAACCGGTGTCAGTGATGGCACACTCTCGACCTCGAGGACAGGTTACGGAGTCGCAAGGGTTTTCTGTAAAACAAAAAAAAATACTGAAGGACCCCTCGTGCTTCTTCGTTCCTTTTTCGTTTTCCCTAGCTCTCCTATATTATAAGAAGCTTTAGAAATCCTCTTTCTTCGTCAATGTTTCCTTTAGCACCCACGACTTTTAGCAGTCTTCGAGTTTACGAGTCAAGGAGCGCAAACTTGTCCAAAGCCTCAAGAAGAAAGGCAGGGTAAAATAAACTTTCAATTCTTTTTTTCCTTTGACATACTTGTTACGTCGCAGCTCCAAACATCAAACAATTCATTTACTGACAATGTCTTTTCTTACGCTTGTCTTTTTCTCACTTTTTCCACGCAGATAAAGAAATGTAGGCTATAGGGAACAATATAACTTTTCCATCCAGCGATAACACTCACTACCTTCAGTTGTGCAGAGTCTTTAACCCCATTCGTCATTTCTCGTTGCTCATTTAGCAATGTTATATGATTGTGAAATTCCCTTCATGAGTGGTAAAATCATCTGTGGATAACTACCGTTGGCATAATTGTGATCCTAGATATGAACTTCCGAACAGTTAATGCTTGATAAAATTTTGAACGGCTTCTTTCATTTCTGTTTTCTATCTTCGTCGAAATGGGTTGCTGTCGAGGACAAGAATGTTCGATGCTTGATATAGTGTCTAGTTTTAGAGGTGATCAGGGCAGATTTGAATGACGCAAAAGCTTGAGATTATACTGGACTAAGACATCCATCTTTGGATACAGAAATTACAAAACAACAAGAAAGAAAGAAAAGCCAGGTAATCCTCGTTCCAAAGTTTCCTACTACACGTCCTCCCCTTTCTCCAAATAATAGCTGATCGTAGAAGTAACAACGAACTCTAACAACTCCAGAGGGAGTACCTAATTAGACCTCTGCACCCCGCTTTCGGACTTGTCATGGCAACTAATCACATTCCCCATTCTATAAAAAGTAATCATTCGAGTTTTCCCCTTCTCGCTGCGCTGAAATAGCCACTCCCATCATTCCTATCGAGCAATATCTTACCCGGAGAGTTGCGATCTAGGCTCCAAGGGAGTGAATTATCCCTTTGAGTGGGGTAATGAGGACGAGGGAGATAGGACCAACGAGGGCTGTCGCTACCGGCATCTCTGTGGTGTCTCTGTAACGAGAAACCTAATAAGCACAATGATGACAATGATGAGTTCCATTACACAAACTTAACAACAAGCATAGGAAATAAAGCGATAGGGTAAAAGCCAGCTCCACCATCCAAGTTCCCGTTGGATGGATCCGGAGGGTGCAGTCAGACAAGCAATGTCTGGAAGTCCCGGGCGTTGGACATCCAGATACTGGAATCTGGAAGGTGTCATAGAGGCAACGTATTTCAAAACAAAAATAAATATGCAAATGGTTTGAGCAGGGAAGAAGAGAGAGCAATTGGTAAATGTGATCTGGAATTAGAAGAAATGGCAAAGGAACTTCCAGGAAGTAGTGAACAATAGCAAACTTAGCTATCTTTACTTTTATAACATGATCCGGAAGGGTTGGCTTGGAGGTGAAGCCTGACTTTAACAAGGACGAGGCAGAGATGACCAACGTTACCGATGACCTGTCGTTATCTTTTCAATGAGGAAAAAAGTGTATCTTTCTGATGAGGAAAAACCTTATGATAACAACAGTGATAATTTTATTTGTTGCCCCTTCTGAAAACACAAGGCATACTGAGTAAGAGACAAACAATAAAAGAAGAAGAAAATACTGGGAAGCAGAAGAAGGGAAAGGTTGAGGAAGGTATAAAAAATTAAAGGTCATGTTACGTTTTAAATCTTTTCGTTGGAGAATAGGAAAAATGACAGAAAGATTGCAAACAGAGGGACAACAAAGCTATTAAATCAGTTATACCATGGTAGTTTCTGTTGAACGTTTGGATATATTTTGAGACAAGATAATGAGAGCTGGGGTTCGGTGCAACTGACATCTATTATCGTTGTGTCAGATAAGGGGGAAATAGCATGTGATGAGAAAGTTTTTGTATGGTTCCCCTATCTCATGGCGGAAGTTGTAGGTTGTTAAGCTTCCAATGATTCAGCCGTTGTAAAACTTTTGGCTCTGACCGTCAGGCGAGCGTGAGTAATGTTATCTAAAGGGAAAGGGAGACCAAGTTTGCTCAAGCATGATGCTTAGATCGCTCAGGCCAGGGCCCAACTATTTCCAGAGGAAATTCCTTTTCGAAACAAGTAGAGTGGGGGGGATCATTTAGTGAAGATTAAGAGGAGTCCCCATTTAGACCTTAAAAATTAATAGGCAAAGTCAAGCTTTGGCTTTTCGTATGAACAAAGCTTTTCGTATGAATCGTATGAACAAATAGCCATCGACAATTGGTCAAAAATGTTGCTGTTATTCCGCAAGGGATTTAAAGTTATATATAGCCTCTACCCTGGATAGAGTGAAGTTATAGAGAGGGGTTGGTGCGTTTTCAATTGGCGAAGACTAAAAGAGGCGCGTTTAAATTTAGACGCTAAAGCTTATATATTAGGTTTGGTGACTATAGGTATACAGGCGGATGTGAATGGATAGGGTAGGAGGAAAAGAAGAATGATTGACATTTGCAATTTTGAAGCAAGACAGAAGCGAATGGAGCTCCTAGGAGATGCTAACGAATATCGAAGTTAGCTATCATCATTGTCATGAAAATCCGCAAAGGTTGGTTTGCCCCGGACATCTTGGGATCTGGAAGGTGAAGCCTGGCTTTAAGCATGGTCAAGGAAAAGCGCCATGTTTCGCTTTCCAGATTATTCAGAAATCTGGAGCTTCCAGCCTTCCGTGCAGTAAGCCAAAAGCTCGGGATGTTCGTGGCAACTAATACCCGATGAAAATGTGTACCCTTTGCAGTTGTATGGTAATTGTACGAACAAATTGAATGTATTGATATGCAGTAGTACAAAATACTTTAATTTAATGTGCCTCATAGTAGGCTAATCTTAAGCAGTCGTATTCAGTAGCATCACGCCTTTCTCCATTAGCATGTAGTAGCATCGGTTGGTACTGCATGCTACTTTTCTTACAACTTCGTACTACTTTATTATTATTATTGTTATTTTATTTCCCAAAAAACACGCAAGGTGCTAACATGGAGTAATGACAAAAGAACAAAAGGAAAAAGAAAAAAAAATACATACACTTCTATCTCACAACAGAAAAGCACTCAGTAAACTATTTTCACGATCCAGAGTAATCATAAAACGAGACCGACGTGGACAAATGGTTGCGCTATACCAAAACTAAACACAAGCAGGAGGGTCCTAGTATGCTTTAAACTAGAACCAATTGGCAAACCAAGGTAAGTTATACTAGACGAAGGCTTTGAAAGATGCGATCCAAGGCGAATATTTTCAGCAGATGAGCGACCAGTCGACTTTCCTACTACAACAACTTCAGTCTTTTCTGGGTTAAATCTAATACCAATCCGTTTATACTCGTAACTTAAATTATCAAAATTCTCTTCTATAGCAGCATACGTCCTACTCAAATTCAACACATCATCTGCATAGTTAGCAAGCGACAGATCAAGGCCTCTAAAAATGAAACTGAACTATTCTGAGCAAATTTTTCAGTGGGTAATACCTAATTTCACTGCCATCAAAATATAATAATATTCCAGTCAAATCTCCCGATCAGATATATCAGTCACTTTTCTTTTTCCCCTAGCTAGTGTATTTGCATATTTATCTTGTCTTCTAGATTTGTTGGTTCTCCGAAATCCTTCCTGATTCTGGGATATGAGGGAACGAAAATCCCCCACTTCCAATTTAACAGATTGATGTCTGACCTTTATGCACCTTTTGAAAGAGAAAAACTAGTATGACCCTTGTACAACCACAGTTGTGGCTTGATTAAATTTGATGGACCCGGCTCTCTTACTTATTTTTTTTTGTATATATTATTCCTAGCTCCCCTATACAACTATATGCTTCAGAAATACAAAACCTTCCTCGTTGTTTCTTTTTGCACCTACGACAGTTTTCCGCTTCACGAATCACCGACGACTCTTTCAAAAATAAAGGCCTGAGAAGCAAAAAAATTTAATTTTAATTTTGGAAGACTTGATAGGCCAAAAGGTCTATCTTGTGCACTGGACTTATTTTATTTTTCTTGGCTTTTCCACTTTATAACCTCGGCGGCACACTTTTCAAATATTATGTGTTCAGTCTCCGCTTCGAAGAGACGGAAGCAGGACTGGACAAAAAGTAAGTCGGCAGGGTCGTCAAGCACCATCAGTATTGGTATTCCGAAAAACTTCTTTCTCATGAAAAGATGATTTCTAGTAACTGTTGTGCTGTACTGTTCACTTACCTCTGCAAGACTGATTGCTGCCAAGAGCGACAGGACAGTGAAGATGTGCCTCATGACGAAGCTGTTAGCTTCAGATCTTCTTTGTGTTCGTCTCCTGAGCGAGGATCGTTCAGATACCTGAAAATTGATCCATATATTTCAACTTTCTATCATTCTTTTTGTAGACTTGTTTGGTTCGTTTCCCTTAAGATTATATGAATAAAGAATAAGCCCCGCCCATTGCCAGGCCTTATGTTAGGCCTTATGGTGGGGTCATAATGAGTTAATGGTGCGTATTATTTTTATGAATAAAACTGAACTGAACTGAACTGTCGAATGGCAAAGGAAGGACTAATAAACTCAAAAGCGATCTTAACAGAAAATCAGCTAAATGGAAAAACATTAAACTGGTATATGAGTAAAAGAGAACAAAAAGCTAAATCTAAATCTAATTATTTCAGTAATTTATTTCGAAGATTTTCTGGAAATTTTGCTTAAAATCACGATATTTTCAAGAAGGGACGCTGGCTAGGATCATACAGATAGAAAAGGTACAGTAGTGTTCATCGTGACAACTCCTTCGTATGCAGAGTAGTCGAATCGATGGGGAAGAACTTGTAGTTCGTTTTGCACCTGCACACTGATTCATAATTTATATTTACCATCATCAATTTTGGTCGAAACTAAAAACATTCATTCATTCATACTGATTGGTTTGCGTTTCTGTCCCATTTTCAATCATATCAATCAACGTCTTTAAGCCAGGAGAAATTTGAAGAAAAAACAACAACGACGAGGTGGAACAGCTGAACATTCACGATCGGCCCAGACAGTCTGTAGCTCGTAGCCAATCTACACCGTAGACAACCAGAACTCGTAGCCAATCAAGACCGAGCGCAGTTGGCCTAAGCGACTGGAGGATGCTGTTATCCAGAGAAGTAGGGTTAATAGAATAAGAATGGTATATATCTCATGACTGCTCTGTGAGTTCGTTCACATATTAGATATTTGTATCGGGGAAAAACGACCGAGTTTTACGTGTCCGTCCTTCATTGTCAGTCCTGTTTCGCCTTAATGCCGTTATTTTCCCTCATGTTTGAGTCCTGGTGTATTAATCAAACAGAAGTGAAAACTTGCTCTCCGATAAAGTTCCAAGTTTCCGTGTTTTGTTCAACATGGGTATGAGTCCATCCCAAAAAGTTTTTAAATGAGGTGCGCGTAGGTACACTGTAAAGTAGAATGAAACTCTTTGCCTCAAATACATTGCAAACGAAACGGATTTCGCTTGCCCAGCTTTAATTTGTGGGCTTCAGAAAAGGCATATGTCTTCAGATCACGTTGAAATAAACTGCAGCGTGGCAGGACTTGTAAGGACAAAAACAGCTAGAAAATGAAACCAGTTTTCGTTTTATTTTTGCAACCGGAAAACTCTTCAAACAAAATGTTTTTTTTTGTTTTCTCACAAAGTTGCGAAGTCATAGACTGTGAAAGGTTTTTATGTTTCTGCCCGTTCGAACGTTTCCAGAAAAAGTGTTTCAGCTTGAAAGTCAATTTTGATCATTTTTCGTGAAATGTCTTATAACTCTTTGTTAGAGCAGTTGAAAAAACCCACAACCACCCTCAAACAATGTTGAAATTCAAGCTAGCTGGACTGAGGGTGGTTTCGTTAACAAGTTGACGATTGGAAAACATTAAAGTTTAACCGAAAAGAAATGTAATAGCAGAATGTATGACTTATTCGCTTAAAGAGGCTTGAAGACCCGATGAAAATGCGTCAGTTCGTTCTTTAGCCATTCACGAATAATTGATTTTCAAATAGTGGAATTTCCCTCTGATTTGGGGTACCTCCATCTACTTGTGTCTGTGTTGTATGCTTGACGAAAATGATTTACGAAAAATAAGTGTTCAAGCAGTGAGCCACCTTCCTCGAGCTGATCACTGACCACTGAAAAGCCGCGTTTGTATTGAGATTCAGTTTTTCTACGTCATAGTAGAATTTTGCGTTGTGAGGGCGGCCGTAGATATTCTGAACATCATACTAGAGCAAATAGTAAAAAAAAAACTTAAAACAATCAAATTATGCAGTGTAGTCAGTTAAATAATACAAATATAATTTGCTTTTCAGTTAAACTTTAAAGGTTCACACTTCACAGAAAAGGAATCGATTAAAAACGGGAACAGAGCAGAAATACACGGTGCAAGAGAAACAAGCACTAATAACGATAACGCGTACTAAATACATAAAAGGTGAAAGCTGCACCAGGGGGACGCTGCTAAACAGAGGAAGGATTCACCGTCATTTCTTCTTTTAGTCGCTTGCTCTGGCACGAATTCCAGACCCTTCCCGCGCACGACCCCGGTTCTAGTAGTTGGTTCTGCTTCTTCTAGTCGATCTGTTGGGCACAAGTTCATATAGCATGTACCGTACTGGGCCCTCTGTGTGAAAGAACTGGGCCCTTCTGCATTTCATCATGCGTCGTTCTTGAATCACTTATATATTTAGAAAGGTTCAACAATCTGCAGAAAATCACCATACAAAATAAGGTTCTTTCAGCCGCCAATCCATATTACCTCAATGTTTTGTCAGGTCGATAAGCAGTCCGTATTCTAAACACTTGTGATGTCTAGTGCACCAATAAATCAACTGAAATGAAATTAACTGGGATTCGCGTTCACTGTGTTAAATTGGATGGAAGGTTGACACACAAGCAAGGACGAATCAGTTTAAAAGTGACGCCATGTTATCTATCCTTTACTTATTCTGTTTTTTGTTTTTTTTTTACTACTACGCGTGCTAAGCATGCAATACTACTACTACTACCAATAATCTTATTGGTTTATTTATTACTAATCGGTAAAGGAATGAATTTAAGCAGCTTCACTGTGTTTCGCTTGTTCACTGATTTTTTCTCTGACGATCTAGCAATAAATTTGACAACCATGTAGACAAATGTACCTCTATAACTTTAACTGGGACCAGTCACAGACCACTTCCGATAGCTGTCAACTAAGAAGACTATCAAACTTGTAGACTTTGTAAAACTTCCGTACGACGAAATATGGACTTTCTGTGAGTATGAACAAGCTGGCAGTACTTGAGGCTTGTGATGGAGCGTAGAACAAGGTTGTAAGACTCGAGTCTTATGACCGAATACTTAGTGTTTATTTATTGAGCTTTGTTATTTTTTGTAGTTATTCCTTCATTCCTTTCAGAGCCCCGAAGCTTCAAAGCAGTGGATGGACAACCAGTATCACTGTCGTGAACAGTTTATGCCCTTACGTCTATGTTCCTAGAAACGAAATTAGTCGCTTGTTATTTTTTCCCCCGTTCGAACTTGATTCATTCGAAAAATCTATAGGTGTACTGAACAATTGCGTTGTCGCAAATTAATCATGAATTTTAACGAAAGGAAACTTATTTTTAAACGTAAACATGGTATCCCTACCAAACGACAATCAGCCCGCAACGAACATTAAAAGAGTTAAATCGCATTCTAGCTTTTAGTGTCTAGATCACCCCATCCAAGTCGTGAGTTCAAACCAGCACTGGGTAAGCTAAAAAAGATTCATCAAACAAAAAGAAAGGTTTGGCTGGTGTATGAATTAAAAGTATAAAAAAGCTAAGTGTTTGGCAGTATTTAGTTTTCACAGGATCAGGTTTTGGTGTCATTTGTGAATAACAATCAGCCAAAACTTCAAAATGGAAAGGTGTATCGTGTGCTAGCTGAACTACTGACTAACGGTACGAACACACGATCAGGATTTCCCTGTCGGATTTCCTGCACTTTCATCACCAAGATGAAAAAATTTCCACTTTTCCATATGGAAGTGATGATGGTCCCAAAAAGCCGGGCAGGAATTCCAGTCGGGGAGCTCCCGATCCTGATCGTGTTCGCTATATTATAATTCATGAGCTGATGGACACTGACGGAATCACGAATACAGAGTGAGTATTCGCTTGTCCGTTAGTTGCGAAAAATACTGGCTAGTGCAGAGGTTGCAGACAGAAAATATACAGATGTGTTTCCAGTAATTAATCCTGTTGCTCCTTGAAAGCCACGTTCACACACAGTTCAATAAGATTTCACATGTGAACATACACATGCGAAATTCGCGGCAAGATGGGCAACCTGTATGCGAAGCGTTACAATTTCGGTTCGGAGGAGGAAACTCGTGAAGCCTGAAAGGGCCCTTTTAGTTTTCGTGGCTCGTTTTGTCATTGTGCCGTGCCGCGCCTGTTTTACTTTTTAGTCGATCCCTACGCTAACCTAATAGTACGCCCCGAGGAGCAATCAGTTTCTTCCGGTTATAATACAATTACCTGAAAAGGAACACAGGAGACCAATAGATATATCCACTGGAAATACAGCACGCAACTGAAGCTTTGTCAGCGAAGTCCTGGAAACTTGTCCATGTTCTTGCGCGAAAACAGGATTTGGTTCTGCGGACATGTTTCCATGGAAACTAGCCCTCTATCGATTAAAGACACAAGGGCCTTTCTGAAAGACCTTTTCTATCTTCCAAGTTAGAATTGGTTTCCAATTGCGAATTATTGTAAGAAATTTGCTGAAAAGCCATCCATCGATCATGCTGACAAAGCCATTTCGTGGAATAATAGAGCAAGTAAACAAAAAGTAAATTTCCAGCTTAAGTTTCCATTCTTCCAGAAACTATTGTGTTCCAAGGTGGTTCCATCGGACTCGGTCTTTTGACGCAGGAAAAGGATTGCCTAAACTCCAACAAAATGTGTCTTATGCGCGGGCGAGGAACAATTCAGATTTATTATTAGTTGGAAACTTTGTTGTGAAAGATTTTGTCGAATGCTAGAAAAATGTCAAAAAGAGTTTATTATGTCTTAGTACCGACGAAGGTTTTGAGTAAATAGATGCTAGAGGAAAAATAAAGTTATTGGTGTCGAGTGAAATGAAAACTAGCAGTTCGATTTGAGGAATTCTTTCAAATTTTTGCCTAAGGCAGTATTAGATATCTCGTTTTTTTTTTCACTTCGGTTCTACTTATTATTACCAAGAGTTTCTGTGATGAAAAATGGCACTGCATAGTTGTAAAAATGAGCGCTATGATTGTCAAGGATGAATAAAACAACTCACTGGTTTAAGGACTGATCGCACTATTTATATTTATTTTGCATTATTTAAAAAGAGTTGAATACTTCATTATAGTGAAGTATACTAGTATGAAGTATACCTAGTATATTAGGCTCTTCTTTCAACAAATTATCCATAGCTTTGGCTGTTTGGCTGAAAAACAGGAAAATTTGACGTAACTGTTTATCCGATGAATAAAGTCTCGAAGCAACCGTCGGTAGCATGATCCGCATCGCAGTTAGCGAAACATTGAGAGCTTAAAAATCAATGCTCTATCGTTGGAGGGTTTAGAATGTAGAAAGTAAAATCGAGTCTTCGAGTTCTAGAATGTATGGATTATGGACCGTGTAAGTATATTGAGCACGGAAGTAGGTTGAGGTAAGACTGGTCCTTCAAGAAATGACAAAAGCATATAAGTAATAGAAGGTCAAGCAATGTTAAAATGACGAGTGAAATATGGTTTGAACTGCCGCTCGGATATATGAACCGGAGTGAGCTTTAATCGTGTAAAGGAATTAATCGGAAACATTCCAACATTTGGAATGGGGGAACCACCCCATGCTGCAGTGAGTCGTACGCTCAGTCGTATGTTTTAGCTTGCCTTTACGACACACGCAGCCACAATGACAGAAGGCACAAACATGAATTTTGTCCGTAATGAGCAGTTTCTAGTTGCATGGCTACGAAGAGATTTTCTAGTCGTACGTTTGAGCTTTTCACAGTCACAGACGTATGATATGAGCTTGTCAGAATGACACTCAAATATTCTGAGCTTGCCAGATTGACACCAAATCGTGTGAATTTTGCATGTGAATGACCTGTTTCTTGTCGCATTTTGCAAACAGATTTTCCAGTCATATATTACGAGACAGTTGTCAGTATTGAGCTTGAAAAAATGACAGACGTAAGGTTGGACTTTACCGATCGTGAATTTTGCCTGGAAACATATTTCTAGTCGTATGGCTGTAAGTCATATCTTACGAGACAGCTTGTCAGAGCGACACAAATGCGAGGGGTAACCCATTCCCCGGCACCCGCTGTACACCCTCACCCGGCACCGGCCGGCACCAGACGAAAAAAGCGGTGCCGGCACCGGTGCCGACAAAACATCAGGCGATTCATCTTTCAAACGCTTCTAAAAATGCTTATTTTGATGTTTTAACACGTGACAACCGGCGCCGACTTGTTTCAGCCGGTGCCGGCACCGGCCGGGCATCGCGGCACCGGCCGGGCATCGCGGCACCGGCCGGGCATCGCGGCACCGGGCACTTGCTGTACACTCAAATCGAGAGTGGGCAACCCCTCGCACAAATGTAGTTTCCGAAGACTGATTTTAACCATATGGCGCACAGTTTGAACGCAACTGGATTTGTACCAAAACCTCTGTATATAAAACCCTTTAATCGGTGAGTTTAACTGCTAGTCCTGTCCTTCGACGTGTTTTTGCTTGCAATGTATTTACCCCCTTTGTTTTATTTTCGCGATACTGAGATGTAATGGCTCATGACTATATAGGTGTCTCAAATAAACTGCATCATCATCCTTGTTATGCAATTTGTCAGAAACAGTTGCTAACTATGATCGAGCTCCGACTAATTACTCCAAGCTTAATGCGAAGTCTTCTCCAGACAAAAGACGGATTGAAAGAAATGAGAAGAGCTGATTCCTTAAGATCAGTCATTAGCAAGTAGCAACTAGTGGAACTATCAAGAATAAACAATGGAGAAAAAAAGACATGTGTTTTCGATCGACAAAGAAACGATGTCCTTGAAAGCTACCTTGTTTCTCTTCTATGGAGGTAAAGAACCTTTAATGAATATAACAGTCTGGTGCGTTCAATATTTTTCGAAACTGATAGCTTAGAATCCGGAAGAATAATGTTACCAGCCTTGCATATTCCTATCGTAACTTTGTATGCATTTGTGTGATAATCTAAAGGTCAATAGTTTTTTTCATAAACAATTTATTCAACTGAACAGAAAAGAATGTTAAAGTTACATGAATCCAGGAGCATCCACTGAGAAGAAGTACAACTGCATCCAGACAACCCACGGGAAACATCCCGAGAAAACACTCACACTGGCGTGGAACCGTCTAAACAATTTACTCGAAGCATGGTATGTTATGACATGATATATACATAGGCTAATTCCAAAAGAGAAAACATCGGGCAAAAATATATCAACAATATCATTCCTAAAACAACCATTTGACTCCAAAACAACCAACACATTTCCTACCAAATACATTAAAAAAAATTTATCACGATGTTTCACAGCTATCTTCAGAAACCGCCCCTGTACTCTTTATTTCCATCAAAATCTGTGTCCCCACCATCTGAACCACCCAGTCTCGAAAATAGTGACAAAACAGGTAAAAACAGGAAAATAGTGACAAAACAGGTAGCCCTACTGTGAATAGAATCACAGTTGGCACTGCCCACAACAAAGAGATTTTGTATGTACAGAACAGAAGTAATTTTCTTGCATTCCATGTATCTCTTGCAGCACTGTACTCCATTGCTCCGTACTTCACTGTTCACATGGTTGAAGTTGGCCTCAGCATCGAAGAAATAGGGATAATTTACGCCGTTCTCCCTTTCGCCTCCTTTGCAGGCCCCCCCGTAGCAGGTATGGTTTAACCTTCAATGTGTCACGATTGTCACGAACTTCTTAACCCCTTAGTACTTTCTTTGTGCATTTACGAATCTTGACGAATATTTACATATTTTGAGACATCCGAAATTCCTTAGGAACGATAAAACCAGGACAAGCAAACAACCTATCTACAACTGTCGACTTTTACTTAATGCTTGGCAGTTTTCTTCTGTGTATTTAAAAAATAATATTTTGTATTGTTTATTCCGACAGTCTTCATTGACAATGTTATTTAATGAAAATATGACAATCTTCAATGACAATGTTAATTAATGTATTTTTCGTTCATTGTTACTGTTAAACAGCCAACAGTACCTTGGTTTGCAACCCAGTCATCCACCCCTAGAACAGGGCACATCTACAAGTTTCACCTATACTTTGACCCAAGGGATCCTGTCCCCGAGTCTGAACAAATTTCTTAAACTCCTTCAGCTACATTGCCAAGAGACAGGAAGACATACGAAGGACGAACGAAAGGATACATTTGACGAAGTGACATGCATCCCGTCTTTACATTTTTGAATCCCAAAAAGTAGCTAGACAACCACGTGCAAGCATTTTATTGTTTATATTTCTGGACTAAATCTTCGTCTTATGCCTTGGACACACGATCAGGGTCGTGTGTTCCCAGGGTCGAATTCCTGCCCGGATTTTCTTCACCATCATCACTTCCATGTGGAAAAGTTGATTTTTTTGTAATGAAAGTGATGAAAATCACTAAAAAGAAAAACTAAAAAGAAAGACTTTATTTTTATTTCCCTCCGAAATAGCTATTCTCATTTTTGTCACCATCTCCTCACCCCCTGTTTGTGTGTTAGTGCATTTGTACAGTCATCTTGAATATTCTTGCCGATTGCCGTCCTTTGTGGAATTTAGGGTTACACACAAATTATTATTGTTTTTATTTTTAGGTATGATCGCGGACCGCATTGGGAACTACAAGACTGTCTTGTATTTTTCTTTGTTTCTGAACGGACTCTTCGTTAACATGTTGCTACTAGTCGATGCGAAAGGGTTACCAATCAAGGTCGAACAAAATACAACATATGCTACTTTGGAATGTAGCGTTAATTCTACTCAAGTCAAATGGAGAAGCTGTGAGGGAACGTGTGGGATCGCGGAGGAGCTAAGTATGACCATACTACTTGACAGTTGCCAGTTTGGATGCGAGACTGCAACTGTTGAAGATTCTGGCGGATGCTATTCAGAGGAATGCTTGTCCAACCGTACTGCCATGACATTTTTAGTAAAGGTGGGTAAATGGTGAGAGCAAAATACTGCGACGGGACACCAGGTCCTTTATGCGTATCGTCTATTCGTCAAACAGTTCAACTTCATTTAAAATACACTGATTTTCCAGTTCGTCCTAAAAAACCTTCTCTTCTCGGTAACGGCTCTTCAAAACAAAGTTAACGTAAGGTACACTCTAAAGTAAAACGCAACGTTTTTTATATATGCAACGCTGAAGGCCCTATGAACCAGTTTTCAAAATTTGCCAGTTTTCAGTAAAGCGTTTCTTAGAAAACTGGTTCAAAGGGCCTTCAGCGTTGCATGCTAAAGGGTTGCAGCTATGTAACGTTTCATCGGAAAACTGGTTCAAAGGGCCTTCAGCGTTGCATGCTGAAGGGTTGCAGCTACATAACGTTTCATCGGAATTCGAGCAAGACGTCCACGTGAGACATATAATGTTTGTATATTATATTATGCTTGATGAGTATATTATATATATAGTATATTATATGAGTATTGTATATTATGCTTGATTCACTTTTCGGTTAAAATGCGCACTTTAAGGGTGATAGAAATACATTTTTAAGCAAAACCCTTGTGGGAAAATGATCATGGGTTTAGCTGTATCGTTTGATAAAAAGTACTTTTCGACCTTGCCGCTGAAGATGCGCACTTTAAGGGAGCTAGAACTTCATTTGTAAGCAAAACCCTTGAGACAAAATGATAATGGGCTCATGGGGATCATGAAAATGTATATTTTGCTTAAAAGTATTTTTCTTAATTTGCTGTCAAGATTGGTACTTTAAGGAATAGTCGGATTTGGAAAGTGGCTATTTCTAAGCCAATCTTGTCGAATCTCTAACATTCCAGCCAAGTTTCATCGCCCTAGCACCCTTAACTCGCGATCACCTGAATTCTGGACCCCGACTCAAACTCCCCCCACAGTCGCCGGAGCCAATCCGGTTCTGTTATGATTTATCCAGAGCATCTGTTTGTTATTCCCACAAAGTTCCATCCCGATCTCTCCAGTCTAAGCCGGTCACGTATTCCCCCCCCCCCCCCCCAATTGTTGTCGGATCCAGTCCGGACATGAAAAAGATCACCAGAGACATGTCCTCTGTTCAATTACCCGATCACCCGTTCCAAAGTTACGCATGACTCAATATTCCGGATTCCCCTCTCTCTACTCCCCCCACGACCATCGGATCGAGTAAATTTTTATTTACAAGTCAGTTCGATCGGGTCCCTGATATGCCTCCCAAGTTCCGTCTTGAAAATCCTCAAAACCTCCATCACCAGAATTCAGGGAAACTCCCCTCCACCCCCCACCCCCCCCCAAGTGTCCGGATCCAATCCAATTATGTAAAGGACTTATCCGGAGAGATACTTGTTCTTTCCAGCAAGTTTCAGTCCGATTCCTCCATTCTAACCGTTTCTCGAGATTTTCGGTCTCCCCTCCCCCAACTCCCCCATAACTGTTGAATCCGATCCGGACTTAAAACGGGACAGCAGAGATATGTCTTTTATTCAGTTATTAAGTTTCACTCCAATCCGATCACCCGTTCGAAAGTTACACACTACTCAATATTCCGGATTCCTCTCCCTCTACTCCCCCCACGACCATCGGATCGAGTAAATTTTTATTTACAAGTCAGTTTGATCGGGTCCCTGATACGCAAACCCAAGTTTCCTCTAGAAAATCCCCAAAACCTCCATCACCAGAATTCCGGGAAACTCCCCTCCAACCCCCCCCCCCCCAAGTGTCCGGATCCAATTCAATTATGTAAAGGATTTATCCGGAAGAGATACTTGTTCTTCCCAGCAAGTTTCACTCCGATCCCTCCATTCTAACCGTTTCTCGAGATTTTCGGTCTCCCCCCCCCCCAACTCCCCCATAGCTGTTGAATCCGGTTCGGACTTCAGACGGGACAGCAGAGATATGTCTTTTATTCAGTTATTAAGTTTCATTCCAATCCGATCACCCGTTCGTAAGTTACACACTACTCAATTTTCCGGAATACCCTGCCCTCCACCACCCCCCCAAGATGGTAGGATTGGGAAACTGATTATTTCCAGGTTAGTTTGGTCAGGTCCCTGATACGCTTGTAAAGTTTCATCATCCTGGCACATCTGGAAGTACCGTACCCTAACTCGGAAAAGTGTGACAAAAACTACTCAATTCTCAGGATTCTCCTGCCCTTCATTCCCCCCCCCCCCCCCCAGATGGTCGGATCGGGAAACTGATTAATTCCAGGTTAGTTTGGTCGGGTCCCTGATACGCCTGCCAAGTTTCACTGTCCTAGCACATCTGGAAGTACCCTAATTCGAAAAAGTGTAACAAAAAAAAAACGGACCGACCGACTGACAGACGGAATTGCGATCAGTATATGGCACTTGAACCAGAGGCAGCAAGTGCCATAAAAAATTACTTTGCTGATGAAAAATCAGATGATTTTAAGGAAAACGACCATTTTTAAGAAAAAATAAACTATTTTTACGAAAAAAACCAACTGTTGTTAGAAAAATCAACTGTTTCCAAGAAAAAAATTGACTGTTTTTAAGAAAAATTGAAAAACTATTTTTTATCGGCCGGCTGGCCGACAACATTTGGGGGGGGGGGCATCCACCCCCTCCCCTTAGTCAGGAAGCCCCTGCTTACACCCAAGCCTTTCATGTGCCATAGCATTTGGTATATTATTAATTTATAGTCAGATTCAACAGCTTAGGCTAAGTTCTAATGTTGATTTGCTGGGTTTGGCCAGGTAAGTAACAGTCAACAGTCACGTGAAAGTAAAACTAATTGGTATTAAATTAGATTGGTCTCAGAAAGAGTTTAGAAACTATTCTGATTCTTCGATAGAGTAATGTCTATGAATCTAACTCTCCAAAGTCAGTTTTTAATATTTCCACTGGATAACCTGATTGTTAACTGCTTTGGCTAGTCTTTTCTGTTTCTTCTTCACTAAGCTTACATAAAATCATAAATAGGGTTGCTACGCAAGCATTCAGTTGGTCTGACCAGGGTCTGACACAGGCTAACCAAGAAAACAAAAACACAGATTAAATTATTTACTTACTCTGGCAGAACTCCAGAGTTTTTTTATCCTTTTCGAGAAATTTTTGAAGTGACTTCTCCATGGAGACGAGTCTCAGAAATCTCAGAATCCGAGCGTGCCTTTCAGTTTGAAAATGGCGCTTATTACACGACGAAAACGGAATTTTCTTTCATGGCATGGAGCTAACAAAATTAATTTAACATCGAGAGGTAAAAGATTTTGACTTACAGATAGCCGCCTTAAAGGAACAGAAAACTTGACTCAAACGTGACTCGGAAATCTCGTTACGACCATTGCAGTTTCCCGGCAGTTTCCGAGAATTCGACTTTGAGCAAAAGGTTTGCAAAAGCAAAAGGTTTGTGTGCCGCGACTAGGAATCGAACCCCTGCCGTCTAGTCGGGAGGTCGTTACTCTGTAGTCTACATGTAAAAAGGCGAACTTTTACAGTACATGAGTGCATAATTACAGTGCATAAGGGGCAAGGGCCTGCCAGCTAGCTTTGGGAACACTAAGAAGGGGGTTCGAGACAGTTCGAGATGACAAAGAAGGGGGGGCCTGTCGACAATAAGACCCTGTATATTTATCCAAGCCCCCTGGGCGATTCGATGGCCGAAAGTTGCGTAGTCAAGTTTACTGTTCCTTTAACAGATATTTTATCATCGGCGTTTGGTGACAATCATGAGACTGGTAGAAACGTTGCCAACTGGTTCAATCATATTTTCTAACAGTGTTGTGAAAGTGAGAGGTTAATGGCTTTCTTCAACAGAAAAACATTGGTATCGTTTTGACTGGATATGACGCTTTATGCAAAACCAACCAATAGAAAGCATCATTCGCTTCGACTGTTTTTACGGTGTTTGTCTTTCCGTCAATTATATATAAACTATTTTCTGGTTTTCTCAAAAAAGGCCTTCGCCTTTTTGCAAAAAAAAAATTGGTTGCCGACCAATTTACGCTCTTTTTTTGGCTTTTACCTCATGACTTTTATCAGTATACCCCAAAACCCAATCAAAATATGGAGTTGAATCAAAGTGATGTAATAAAGGTAAAGAACAAAACGATAACGGAACAAGAATCGAGACCAGGGGCGCCACGTGTGGAGGGGGGGGACATCCATTTATTTGTGGAAATAGTCAAATGGATACAGTCAATTCAAAAGGAAAGTTTTCAATTTTCAAAACAGTTGATTTTTCTGAAAAACCGTCGATTTTTGTCAAAACATTCATTTTTCTTAAAAACTGTGGGTATGTCTGCTAAAAACAGTCGGTAAAACGACCAGCCAGTCGATATCGTAACGCCTCCGATCGAGACACACGATTTTCCGACTATAGCGTTTTCTAAAACTGAATTGACGAATATACTTAGCCTCCGGAAAAAGTTCGAACTCAGGGTTCAAGGTCTATAAACGTTTATTGCAGAAACGGTTTTCTAACCGATACTTTTTTTCTACAGATCTTAAAACAGTTCTGAAAACAGTTTCACGTACAAAAACGTTTCACGGAAAATAGTAGAAAGTACCCATCAAGCTGAAACTCTTTTTTTAAGAAACGTTGGAGTGGCCAGAACAATTTTTTTTTTTTTAAATTTAGAGCTTCAGTTAAACTGAAAAGGAGTAATTTTGAACTTTCATGACCATAGCGTAACACAGGATAGTCAATAGATTTCAACGAAGCAAGTTTGTGAGAAAAAAGATATAGCGTAACGTTTTTGTTTGAAGAGTTTTCCAGTTGCAAAATCGAACGAAAATAAATTTCCTTTTCTAGCCTGACATTCATTACCATGCCTTTACTCTTACTCGTCTTCCCACAATCAACTATCTTTCAACCTAATCTGACGATGTATGCCTTTTCTAGAGCTCAGAAAGTAAAGCTGGGCAAAGGGAATCCGTGTCGTTTGCAACGTATTTTAGAACAAGAGCTGTAAGCTCATATGGCACTTGCATGGGTTGAGATGTAGTGTTTGATCAAAAGTACTTTTAAGGTTACCTTTGCGGTTCAGATGCGCACTTTAAGGGAGCTAGAGAAAACGTATTGTGTTTTAGAACTTGGCTGTAATGATACGTACTTTATAGGCACTAGAAATTCATCTGTAAGAAAAACTATTGAGGCAAAACGATCACAGGCCCTTGGGGATCATTGATATATACCGTCTGTTAAAAAAAAAAATTCACTTTTCGGTTAAAATGTGCACTTTAAGGGTGATAAAATAAATTTTCAAGCAAAACCGTTGTGGCACAAATGATCGTGGGTTGAGATGTATCGTTTGATTAAAAAAAAAGTAGTTTTCGACCTTGCGGTTCAGATTCGCACTTTAAGGGAGCTAGAACTTCATTTGTAAGCAAAACCCTTGAGGCAAAAATGATAATGGGCTCATGGGGATCATGAAAATGTATAATTTGCTTAAAAGTATTTTTCCAAATTTACGGTCAAGATTGGTAGGTACTTTAAGGAATGTCGGATTTGGAAAGTGGCGATTTCTGAGCCAATCTTGTCGAATCTCAATATTCCAGCTCAGTTCTATCGTCCTAGCACGAAGTACCTTAAATCGCGATCACCGGAATTCCGGACCCCCCCCCTCAAACTCCCCAGTCTCAGCCGGTCACGTATTCCCCCCCCCCAGTTGTTGTCGAATCCGGTCCGGACATGACAAAGATCACCAGAGACATGTCCTCTGATCAATTATCAAATTTCACTCAAATCCGATCAACCGTTCCAAAGTTACGCATGACTCAATATTCCGGATTCCCCCTCCCGCTACTCCCCCCACGACTATCGGATCATGTAAATTTTTATTTATAAGTCATTTTGATCGGGTCCCTGATTCGTCGTGAAAATCACCAAAACCGCCATTACGGAATTCCGGGAAACTCCCCTCCCCCCCCCCTAGTGTACGGATCCAGTCCAAATGTATAAACGATTTATCTGGAGCAGACGCTTGTTCTTCCCAGCAAGTTTCACTCCGATCCCTCCATTCTAACCGTTTCTCGAGATTTCCGGTCTCCCCCCCCAACTCCCCCATAGCTGTCGAATCCGGTCCGGACTTCAAATGGGACATCCGAGGTATGCCATAATTATTCAGTTATTAAGTTTTTTAACTTTATTTATATAGGATAGGTAAGGTTCCATCCCCACTATGCGATTGTGGGTAATTGAAACTTGTTGGCATTTTTTATTCGAGTGTCCTATATTTAGTCCTCAGCGTGTTCAAATGATAAGCAGACTGACTGAACATCAAGTTGAATTTCCGTTTTGTCTGAGCTTAGTGAGTAATAGTAAAATAATTAGAGAGATAGTACTTAGGTTCATTACGAATACGGAGCGTTTTGAAATTGTTTAGTTCAAAGGCTGATAGAAATTCACCACTGGATTAGTTTTAGTTTTCTTTTTCTTTTACCTTTTTCTCCTTTAAACGTGATATTCTGTTTTATTCGAATGTGTAGTTAGAGGCGTATTCTAGTTTTAGTTTGTAGCTGTGAAATGCCGTGTATCGGTTCAATCACAAATGAAGTACCTACCTACCTAACTAAAAAAAAAAAAAAAAAAAAAGGTTTCATTCTAATCCGATCACCCGTTCGAAAGTTACACACTACGGATTCCCCGGCCCTCCACTCCCCCCCAGGGGGTCGGATTGGGAAACTGATTATTTCCAGGTTAGTCCGGTCGGGTCCCTGATGCTCCTGCCAAGTTTCATCGTCCTAGCACATCTGGAAGTACCCCAACTCGAAAAAGTGTGAGAAAAACTACTTAATTTTCAGAATTCCCCGGCCCACCACTCCCCCCCCCCAGATGGTCGGATCGGGAAACTGATTATTTCTAGGTTAGTTTGGTCGGGTCCCTGATTTTCCTGCCAAGTTTCATCGTCCTAACACATCTGGAAGTACCCTAACTCGAACATGTGGGACAAAAAAATTCGGACCGACCGACGGACGGAATTGCGATCGGTATATGGCACTTGAGCCAGAGGCTGCAAGTGCCATAAAAAGAGGGGTATTTTACTTTACAGTGTAGTCTGATCTGCTTTTTCAGTTCAGAAACAGAATAATGTTTTCTCAAGTAAGAGACATTGGAAATTTGGCCCAGTCCCTCCTAGAGTGTCTAGCGACTTCGCATTTGAGGTTAAGATTTCTTGGGGGTGGGTTGGTCTTGTTGCAGATATCCTGAAATCTGCGAACCCTAGTCTCATCGTGGAAGTTAAGTGAGCACATACTTGAAACGTCCATTCAAACAGAAATTTTAGTTTGCTTTACTCAAAGTGTAACAGTCTATTTCCTGTGACTGATACTCACAGCGTGGGCTCAACGTCTCTACCTAAATGACAAACCACTGGTACTCGAGCTCGGATAAAGGAACTTGAAAAAGTAATTTGTACTTTTGCATCATTGCCAATGATCAGGCTTGGTCTTTTCGTCAAAATGAAAGACAAGCTTCAAAGAGGCTTATATGGATTGTTGTTCCTCTATAAGGATTCATCTTATTAACGGTGATCTTTCATCCCTTCTTGGCAAGGTTCCTTTTAATATTTAGTTGTAAGAGAACCTACTTTCAACAAATGAAACTTCAAGCAACTATAAAAACAACTGTCTGAATCCCTTAGCGCCATCAAATAGAATCTGCACTCAGGTTCGGCTGAAGAAAGGATTCGGAAATACATGGACATGTTTGTGGTCTAGCAGTACATCCAAGCTAATTTCTTTTCTAGAATCTGTACAGTGATCAAAACTGCACAGCAGAGTTGAGTCCGAAGTATGATTACCTCGAGACGCTTTTATGTGCATGCTCCACTAAGTGCGATGCCCTTCTCCACGGCACAGTGTGCAATTCAACAGAAGTACCCCAGCAAAAAGGTAGATAAATATATCCCTTCACCTGTCAAGCGTACAAAGATTGCAGCCTACCGCGAAAAACGGAACGGGGCACAATAAAATGATTTTACATTGTGAGGTACAGGAATTCAACTTTGAGAGGGAATGATCGGCGTCTGGTAACTCCTAAGCCTGTAAATTACTGGAAAATATAAGTATTTCTTCGTTGCATTAACACGGTTTTGTTAAACGGTTTCATCGGTGTTGAAGGTTTGAAGGTTTAAATACTTTACGTTGCTTTTTCGTATTTAAGTATTTCCATGGTTATTTATTGTTTTGATTATATTACTCCTTCCTCTGTGTTAACCCACTCTTACAGGCAGCCAATGAACATATATGTTGCCATGTTCACAATGATAGAAAATATCAGCTGGTAATGATTTCTCTCCCATTTTCAAACTATTATCTAACACGGAACAGTTATGAGCATATCCAAACAAAACGAAATAAATATTTTCACCTACCACAACCTGACAAGATCAGCTTTTCCAGGCCACCTTCTAATAGTACGAAACATTCATGCCGAGACGTTCACTCATTATTTGATAGGGTTGCGCCTGGCTCCTCTCGTCTCACTACTTATAGCCTGGCACGTGCGGGTATATTTTTGGCCTGTTTTTTTTTAGTTACGTCAGTCTATTTAAAATTTTGGTTGGATCTCGGCCAGGTCAAGATTTTTCAATTGTTTCTGGAGTCTTTGCGTTCCAGGTCAAGAAAACTTTAGATGAGTCTGGGTTGAGAGATAGGTGGAATGAGGGTATGGGTCAGCGGTACAAGTTTGTGAAAGTAGCCTGAGAATTGAAAAATATATGTAGGGCCCAGAGGTTGTAGGGGAGAAGAGGCCACGATCGGCAGGGCCCACGTTCGTCTTTTTTATTTCAAAGGCGAGCCGTATTTCGAAAAATTCCGAAAGTACGGCTCGGACGTTGTCACAGTTGCTCCGGATGTTTTGATTGTAACTTCGATGCTCTCTGTTCGATTTCGAAATTTTTGTTGACACAAGTTGTTTTAAGCCGTTAAATCGAACATTTTTGGATCCACAAAAAGTTGAAAAGTCGACATGAAATGTTTGAAGAAGTAAAAACTGTGAACGGTGTTGATTCGGATAGGCTTGATCTCGTGCGTTTCGTTGTCGAGATCAACGGCATGATATTTTCACGTTCTAGGTTTGCATTTCATCCTTTAGCGGGAATAAAAAATAAACAGCTTATTTTTAGTGCGGATTCAGTGTAATATACTGTCCGAAAAACTGTGGAAAACTGTCCGACATACTTTTTTTTTACTTTCCAAAGTACAAGCTTCATTTTCACAGTAAGAGACACTACAAGACCACTTGAAAGATAGTTCGCCATTGGTCTTAGTACCGAAATATTGACATGCCGAACCTGGACCATTGAATGCCGAACGTGGACAGGGGTGGGGAAGGTTCGGCACTTTTGACCAGCTTCAGGAAAACCTCTTTTGCTCACAGCAGGATAGAAATCGGAAGGATCTTTTTTTTCCTAAGCTAGGCAAGACATGAGCAAACAACATTGTATCAACTAAACTCCAGAAACATGCGGAAATGTGCCCTGCAAAAATCCTAGTCCAAAAAAGTGCCGAACGTGGGCCCTTCTCCCCTAGTGTGAGAGGCATACTTAGTTTTATATGGAGGTGAAAACATGGGTTGAAAGTGTTTATTTAAAAGCAGGTTTAGATATGAGAGGGAATTGAAATTATTAAAGAAAGCAATAGTGGGATATACCTTTGGGGGGTAAGAGGAGGTATAATGGTAGGGCGATAGAAAGAAATTGTCGTTACTTTTGCCCGATAAGTGGAGATTTGATTGAGTTTGGGCAGCATCTAATCTGTAAATGTAGGGAATTAATGATTTGAGAGTATAATTATTTGGAGTAACTGAGTTCGATCTGGAATGGATGGTGCAAAAAATGTTGAAGAGTAGGTGTCATATTTCATCGACGAAAGTGGCAGGTCCGCTAAGCTGTGGACGAATCACAGAGCAAAATTTCTGTAGTTTGTGAGAGTTATTTAGGTATTGGTTTGTTATGCTTTTGTTTGTACTGCCATGGACCTTGGGGTTTTAGTGTAATAAATATGATACCATATCTCTTCTTTTTAAATTACGGTTTAGATTCTTGGACAATTCTGTAGCAATGGCAATGTCTTGTTCTTCATTCTGTGACAATAAACTAACATATGCGGCCTACACCATACATTTTTAATCCCACTAATTTATTTTGTGTATTTAATCTAAACAAAAATTTTTTTTAAGGTGCTTCACTATATTTTATCCTAGTAAATGCACTATATGTTAACGTTTTTGGTAGTTAAATAATAATACGACAGATGAATTTTTAATACCGGTTTACCACAAGCTATATTAACTTAATTTTTGGTTACAACTAAATTTCAGCGCAATCTAGAGTCCTTTCTTGACGATTAGCTTGCCTTTCAGACCCGAATCACAATCATCCATACTACGACGAGTCCGTTCACATCCGGGGTTTCTGGTACTACTTCATCCTCAGAGTTCTGGCAACCATCTTTATTGGCGTCAACTTCTCAATGCTCGACTCAACAACTTTATGCAAGGTCAAGGAAACTGGAGGACAGTACGGTCGTCAACGAGTTTGGGCTACGATTGGAGCAGCCATCACTTCTCCCGTGACAGGAGCCCTGATAGACCTTATCAGTGGTCTGAGAGGTATGGGATCCCTTTGTTCGCAGGTGCTGCTTTGGAGAAGATTTCTCGTCTACGGGTCGTAAGCTTGTTGCAGAAGCTTCTTTCGTTCTAAATTGAAGAAACAATGGTAATTCTAATTTGTTCGATACATTTCCTTTCTCTTTTTTCTCTGCGATAGGTCAAACCTTTTCTACTCATACGAGCTTGTAAAAGTTGCTTTTAGTTTCCAACACCACCAAGTTGTATTCGACATCCGTACTCCTTTTTTCCAAACCTCCTAGAACTCCTGACAAAAAGGAGGGTACCCTTGAGGAGGATGTTGGTTGCTCCAAGAACCCGGTTTCCTTACTCCTCTGCTTAGTGGGGCTACACATTTCCGTAACTTTTTTGGTGCGGGAGGGGCTACGTTTAGTAGCCGAGCCTCCTGTTTTAAGTTTCTTAATTTTTTAAGCTAGTCCTTTGGTGAAATAAAACTGCAACAAATACAATATAGGAAGACAGAAACGAATAAATAAAAAGTTGGAGAAATTCCAACGGATTTGCACTTGACTGATTTTTCTTTCTCTTGTCAGGTTTCGACGACTATTCGATAGCATTCTACATTAACAACGTTTTACTGGCGCTCACAATGATCAGTCTCCTCAAAGTTGACCTGATCGTCGATCGGCCGGATGCTTCGTTCTGCAAAAATGTCCGGAAGCTCTTAGAACTCCCAGATGTGGCAATATTTGTGCTTATGATGTTTTTACTTGGAACTCTTTGGGGTTTCATAGAATCGTTCCTCTTCATCTTCCTCAAAGACCTAGGAGCTCCAGTTTACCTGATGGGCTTGACTGTGACAGCTAGCTGCCTAGTCGGAGTACCGTTTATGTTCTGCTCTGACTGGATTATAAGCAGATTTGGGAAAATAAACATGATTATCCTGGCATTTTTCACATACGCAGTTCGATTGGTTGGATATTCACTTATCAAGTGAGTAACTTTGTTTGTTTTCTTCTTCTTGGGGTGTGTGAAAGTGAGGAGTTAAATAATTAGATTTTGCAATCGTGAAAGGCGTAATTACTAAGAATTAATATAGTTTCTTCATGATGTCTGGCCTGAGATGCTCAAGAAAAAAACAAAAAATGTATGAACAACAATAACTAAAAGTTGACACATAAATACCCAACTCAAACTGAGATCCTTTCAGGAGGCTTTCGAGTTTTATAATTTTGCCTCAATCGGGTAGAGTGAGAAGAATTTCAAAAAAATTGCTTTCACAGCGAAAATGACATTTGACTTTATCGTCAACCAAAAAACGATACGTCTGAAACTGTAATAAAATTATATTCTTCGATGATTCTTCATCCACTTAACTATGATTGTTAATTTGCTGTAGAGCTCCGCAAAGGACAGAATAAACTGATAGCAAAACGGTATTTTGCCCACAATTTTTGGATTCTGTTTCCGGAAGAGCCATATCAACGACTTCGGTGCCCGGATTTTTGGCATTATCAGTAATTCCATAGGAAAGTTGAGAAGGGAAGAAAATCCGGCCGGGAAACCCGGACCATGTGTTCGCACTGTTAAACTGATGCGCAGGCCGTGGGATGGCGGCCTTATATACAAAAGCACAATTGCAGTCATGAATGAACAGAGGTCAAAACAGCTTATATGAAACGGCTTCTAATGTCACCGATGTTCCTACAAATCAAGGCGTCATTCTTGGCTTCGACCTGATATTCTGGACGAAGATATGACTAATATATATGTTTCCTCCACAGCAATCCATGGCTCTGCTTTCCATTCGAGGTAATGGAGGTTGTGACACAGCATCTGATGGCGATAGCCAGTGCTACATTCTGCGCTTCGGCTGCTCCAGTTGGTCTTCTTGCTACACTCAATGGACTGGTTGGCGGTGCACACTATAATATAGGTAAGATCTCCGGTCACTCTTCAACTGTTGGATCGTTCATGCCTTTGCCACCGTTGACGGTTGTAGAACCGAAGCCATCTCTTATCAAAGGGTGTGTTGTAGAAGTAACCGTGCTTTTCCGTGGCTGAATCGAACAATGGGGTGGTTGGAATAGTGATGATGACTTCTGAGCGATGAATTCAGATTAATATGAAAATTATTTTGAATAGTATTATTCCCCAATCTAAAGGTCAGGCAAGCTAATAAATACTTCTTACACTTTTTCCATTAGTTTTCACCGAATTCAGTGTACTAATCTTTGAACTTCCTGCTTAGATTTTCAAAGGTACAATTGTTAGGGAAAATTTCCCTTTGGCACCTGTTCGTGAAGCGTTGGAACGATTTTTAGTCGCGGGATGGAATGGCAATGGCTGCTGTTAATAACTAGTGGTAGTAACACAGCTACAATTTCTATCAAACGTTTTGAAATTTTCTCAGGTCGGGGAGCTGGCAGCTTCCTGGGCGGATTCTTCATTGGAGGCTATGGGCTTCCAACAGCTTTTCAGCTTATGGGCATAGTCGCTGCTGTTGGGGGTGCTGCTTATACCCTGATGCAGGTTGCTTGGCTACGCCGCTATGACGTGATGAGGTTGAAAACGGCAGGTATGTTTAACTTCGATACGTAATAGTTGCATGTCAAGTCCATGAAACAGAAACCGCGATGGTTAGTTCCATAGCCACTACCACGAAATGAACACACCACGACATGGGAAATACCGCGAAAGTCGAAACCATGGAAGTCGTCCACGATCGACCATGGGAAATTCTTGCTACTAGAACGTCGATCCAATGGCCTGCGATGCGATACAAGCTCCGACTGAACTTTAGTCAGGCGCGGTTTTATCCAACGCAGTTTGCCCAGTCGCAGCTCATGCCCAGTTTTTGCAAGACAGGGTAATGATTGCCGAGGTTTATTTAGTCGTGATTTTTTACAGTATTAACTGGATACCCGAAAGCTCCGAGATACAGCAATATTTCGGCCTTTCTTGACAAAGGTCTCTTTGAGCCTTAGCCGGCAAATTTAACTAGCGATAAAACAAACGGACCTTGTAGCAACTATAAATCTATAGTTTTACGGAGTTGGATTATGCTGCTGAAACCGTCTTGCTAGAATGGAATTTGGAAGCCTCTAATAATGTTCCTGTGATTATGTACAGGTAAAGTGCATATTATGCAGAGCTGCTGCGGGTCCAGCAAATCCGAGTCCGAGTCCTTGGAAAAGGCGTCTCGAGACGAGTCCAGAGTCCGAGTCCACAGCTCTGGCGGACGGACAGCTCCGTGAAAGACGAGTCCGAGTCCTTGAAAAAGGTGTCTCGAGACTGTCTCGAGACAATCCGAGTCAACCAGCTCTTATATAGTCAATGAATATTATGTAAAGTGCAATGAATAACTTGCCTCTTTTCTTAGAACTCCGTGAACGAGAAAATTCCATGATGGAAGCGCTTCGCCAACAAGTAAAATACTCAGCTGTTTCAAGCAGAACGTACGACGTCGAATAGATCTTCCTCATTTTACACAGCACCAGAGAAGTTTTGTTAATACGAACGGACAAATATGCCTGAGTGATGTGTTCGTCGTCCGCTATGATTTTTACGGAAACTTTAAATAAACTATTACTTTGTTCCAGTTAGTGATAGTTGTGTCAAAGGGCGAGTCAAAAACCGAACATTCTCACTGTTGTGAACCATGTCTCCCAATTGTTAGATTGGTCTTCAAGGAGGAGGCTCTGTACGTAAAGTCATCAGTTGAATGTGAAAGATCCGTAGCTTCTCAAGGTCCTTCATAGACAGCTCTTAAAATGTTGAAATCTGAAAATTTAAGGAGCCTACCTGACTTGACTTATTCTCTGCCGGGAGGCATAGAGCCAGGACGACATTTTTATTTCTGACAAATTTCCTGTTTGAGACGGATTCAGAGCGGTTCAGATTCAGATACGTATACCCTTTTTAATACGTTATATTTTGTACGCCTTAATTTGCTACCCGTAATCCTCCTACCTAAAGGATCCTCGCACCAACTATGAATAAAGGCCTCAACAACTTAGAGTGGTACCGCGCTAACGCACGCGCACAGACTGTAGACGATCAAAGGACAAACCTTCCGAAAGCTTAAGAATCTTTCATTCATGTTTTGGGATATAAGGACTAACACACAGCAATGACGGTGCTTTAAATTCAGAAAGAAATGTTTACTTTAAATAAATATTATGTCAACATAACCGTATTAATTCGCAACGACATTTATGACTTGTGAATGAATGGCACTGAGACTTCCCCGCTGACTTCGTAAGAAGCTCGCCCTAGAATAAAGATTTGTATCCATAAATTGTTCTATGACACAAATTCGAAAGCAACTCTCAAAAAGCTCGTCAAAATGAATAAGCTTATTGACTCGTCGTCAATAAGCTTCTCGGCGCTTTGACAGATCTAAAACTGATCTGGTCTGATCCGAACAGCGCAGAACTGATTTCGCCGAAGGAAGTACTACATCTGTCTGAACCAGCGATAGGACAGAATAAATCGAGTGGAACTTGAACCCGCGACCTTTGGCATTAATTGCCGATGCGATAACCAACTGGCTTGTGAAGAGATAGGTCGCAAACCAATACATTCGCCAGGTAGTTGCATGAAACTAAAAGTTTCGGGGACCAGAATTTATCAACCGGATAGGAAAGATGGGTGGATTCGAATTGCAATTTCTGCATATCACTTAAAGGTTCAATGAAGGAATTTTCGATCGAACTTTCCCACAAAGGCATAACGGAATCACTTCTTACGCAGATGCAATCCTCGACATAAATTTAAACACACTCAACTATGATCCGCGGTCAGCTTTGACTGAAGGAATATTTAGAAATAATCCAGGAATAATCTCGGAGCCTCGTCGACATAGGCCTTCTTGGAAGAGTTGAGAAAACCAAAAACGAGAAGAGAATGGAAACATTATAGGTAGTGAACTCAAAGACAAAATTTCTGTTCGGGCTGGATTTGACCCCGCGACCTTTGGGTTGAACTGCCGTTGCACTAAGCAGCTGAGAGAGTTGTGAACAAATATATCTGCAGATTGTTCTCAAATCACTACAATCGCCAGAAAGAAGAGGGGTACATGCTCAGTGATACCGTCTAGGCAGTCCAGGCATACATCTAAGCAGTTTTTCAACTTCAACTCGGGTGCTCAGTTGATTGGCACAAAGGCGATTCAAGCCGTCCGAGAATAGCTTTATTGTCTTTCACTTCACTACTAGTAATCAAAGTAAATCAGTTCATTGCGTTTGCATTCGCACTTCGTCCTCACTCTGAAAGTATTATAGAGGTAGGCTACGCAAAAACATTACCACTGCAAAGCAACACATGCCTACTGCTCAATGCGCCAGCTAATTCAGTAAATTCGTTGTTTTTTCGTGTTTTGCTGTGTTTTCTCGTTATGCGTTTATTTCTCTATTTTTTTGTGAATATACTGTGCAAATACAAGGCTGCACGTGACAAGATCATCAATTCATTCATTACGAATGTCAATAACGTAGTTGTTCACAAGTTTCCTTCCACTTCTTACAAAAGGAACCATAATTTCACAACTTCTGAAAATCAGTAGTCTTTATAGCTACCATGCACATCAGATACAAGGAATGATTAAATATGTACTTACCCTTTTCTCTCCTTTTTTCGATCTTCTTCAATATCAAATTGTGTATCAGCCAGTAAGAACATCCAATGATCGCTGATGCATAGGCGAAGATTCTGTAAGTTTCTCTGATTCCGAAAGAAGGTATCAGCAGGCCACCGATAAAAGCTCCTGATCCTCTTCCTGCAATAAAAAGAGCAAATCTACAAAATTTCCCTTGTTCAGTCCATATTGGTGAGAGAACCACGATTGGCGCGCAGGTTTGTTTTCGCGGTTTTACAGCTCGATGCTTTTCTTCTGCGCTTCCTCGCACAGACACATAGCAAGTACGGAGATATCGAAGGGTTCTTACCAAGTTGATAGTGAGCTGATGGGCAACCGTGCTAAGGATTCCCATCAAGCTGATAGATCAGCCACCGAGTTATTATATTGAAGTATTTTAACCAGCTGATAAGCCACTGAGCTATCGAAGGATTTTTACCACACTGATCGGTAACCGAGCTATCAAAGGGTTCTTACCAAGTTGATAATGAGCTGATGGACCAACGGGCTCAGTATTTCACCAAGCTAGTAGATCAACCACCGATGGTTATCGAAGTCTTCTGACAAGCGTATCTATCACCGAGCTACCGAACAATTCATTCCAACCTGACAGTTCACAAGCTGATAGACCACCGACCTGTCGAAGGATTCTTACCAAGCTGATACATAACCTAACTGTCGAGGGTTTTTACCAAGTTGATATTGACTAAACGGTTAAGGATTCTTACTAAGCTGATAGTTACCAAGCTGATAGATCATGCCCCGTTTTAGCGAAGGATTCTTACCAAGCTGATAGTGAGCTGATCCGTATACCGCCGTCAAAGTTGCCAGTAGACCTTTAGGGGCTTTTTCGGCACAGAAGGTACAAGCTGTACACTGAAGAGCGTGGTAGGTGAGAAATTCCAAGGCTTCAAATGGTAGACTCATCCATGGATCTCTGAGAAAAGGAACTAATTAAAGACGGACTCAAAACACGTTTTTTTGCTTAGGACCAAACTCCTCTCTGTATGTAGCAACATTTCCCTACCCTAAAAGTTCCACAAACACTAAGATGGCTGCACATACATTTACTTACTTAAGGTTGCTAGTCGCAAGTGGCTATACCCTTTGCCCACCACATCGATAGGGTTCGGCAACGCTGGGACTTCAATTTTCTTCCATGAGCAGAAAATTTATTGAACAAAAAAAAATCAGTCATACTAGCATAATACATTAAGAACGTAAAGAAGATGAATATTTATACATTTCTTTCGATATTTTGGAAAGGGCACAATTATCACAAACAGCTTTCGAAGTTAAGCTTTAGGAAATCGATGTACGATTGCAAGATGTTGCTGAACATCAGGATTTCAAAGTTCTGTTCATGCACAAGGCATAGAATGTGCGAATGAAAACGCGTGAAACCACTTACTGGATTTGATATTAAAAATTAGTTTTACCAACCATCTTTAGGCTATAGTACAAACAACAGATCAGGATTTCCCGGCCAGATTTTCTGCACTTTAATCATCACGTTGAAAAAATCTCAACTTTCCGTGTCGAAAATCCGGTCAGAAATTCCCGTCCGCAGGCACCCAACCATGATATAGGCATCAGCAAAGAATTCTTTATCTTTGACACAATTCTAGCATCAGTTCTGATTTTCCGTCATAAAAGTTACCACAGTAATAAAACCTTATCCAGTTTTCGTAGTCGTGGTCAACGTGGTCACTGGAGTAGAAGGCTGGAACCCATCATACATAAAGAACTTACTGGATCAGACTGTAACCAATCAGACGCACGGTGTACGTAAAGTACGACACAACGAGCATGTTGATTACTCCAACTTTGGCTATAACTTCCTTCGCCACGAAGAGGAACGGTAGACCACAAAAGCAGCCAACGGTGATTGTCAAACCTAGAACAATTAGTCAACTGTGGGAAAGAGAAAAGATAGATCATTTTTAGTATTTCAATAGGTCGCCGTTAAGCCAAAAATTTACTAAAATGGGTAAACGTATATTTTTAGTATTTCAATAGGTCGCCGTTAAGCCAAAAATTTACTAAAAAGGGTCATCATCAGATTGAGCCCTTACTTTCGGTCTTCATATCACCAGTCCAAAATAAGAATCGCTACGACCGTGGATTCATCTAGTGGTGCTCAAAATACATTAAAACAAGAAAATAAGACAAAACAAAAACACAAAACACTTATAAAAGCTACAGATTTGGCAATATTTTTTAAGTTTATGGTAGTTCTGCTAAATAATTAACACAATTTTCAGGAAGAAACGGTGTACCCGTGAAGGTATCGTATGCTTTCTGACCCACTGAGTAATTCACGAGTGGAATTGTTGGACTCATTGTCATAAAACTTCGATTACTTATTATTTAGTTGCGAATAACGTTGGTTGGCATTAGGAATCTAAGCACTAATTATGCTGTAATTTCGCAATAACCCTTCCAGTAGACTAGTAACGGTTTCTCCTCTATTTCACGCCATCTCAATTCCCTCTTTTAACAATGTAGTTCAGAAGGAATGAGTTGGCAGATTTAGAAGGAATAGTGTCTCATCACCCTTTACTTACCAAGTAGATAGTTCGGAGCGTTCAAGTCAAGTAAATAAATGAAGAGGTAGTTTTCAAGACATCCCCAGTTGTTGCCAAGCAGGAACATGAAAAACAAAAAGACAGGGATCTCTGGTATGCTGATGAGCTTGCCCAAATTCTTAAAGAATGATCCTTCCGATTTTGGAGCCTGAAAAAGAGAAAGTGTGACACAGAAGGAATTCAAGACGTTATTGTAAAACACACTGCGATAAACCTGTTACAAGTTATATCTGCGAAACGAGACCTTCTAAGGCATAAGAATTCGCGGAGAAAGATTTCTAGTGGATGGCCATAAAGGTTAAAGGATTCACAGATCATCACCATTCTGCGGGGCATGGACCATGACGAATAGCCCTCACGACAGGATGGTTGACAGAGTGGCAAGCGCCCTGGCCCTGGCTCGAGACTTGAAGTCTCGGTGGTGCCGAATTTTTAGATTGGAGTGGGGGTTAGTGGCGGGACTCTGTAAGAACAAGCCAAAGTCGACCCGGCTTCAAACGGTACCTCGATAAATCTTGGAAAGGTGACAGGAAAGGTGCGGAAAAGCATCAGGATGGCTTGCTCCCAGTTACCCATTACAGTTCCTGGCTGAAGGCAGAGAATCGGAGATCAGTACCACTAGTAAAGCCTATCAAGGCTGACACCTTACCCTTCTACCATTTTTTCCTCCACAAGACAAAGCTCTTCCTTTACTGGTCACATCTCACTGCAGGGAAGTCGAGAGATTGTCTCTACCATATCGGCAGAATATAGCTCCCATTGCCTAGCGCTCTGACGGAGGTTGGATATTTACTTCCTTGCTTGACCTCCTATCTATGAGACTAACTTTCTCATATTACTTGGCGGCACCAGGTGTCAAACCCTGGGGCTCGCTGTGTCACTTTTAAACCAATGTTAACCGATGTCACTGGACCAGAAGATGGCATATACTTATCCCGTGTCCTCGACATAAACGAATCTAGGTTGTCAAACACCATCTCAAAGTGAAGCGACAAGAGAGAAGTTGATGAAGAAGACAAAGATACATGATCCGTCACACTTACCAACAGGACTTTCCAGAGATACACGCAAGTCTGTCTGTCTAAGCGGGAGCCTGTTTGTGGAAGCGGTGCGTTTGGAGGCACAGGAGGATCTAAGGTCTAAGGTAAGACCTTGTCCTATTGTTTCTGCTTCGCGTTGCCATTCAGCGATGCTCGTTCGTAGACGGACGAAGCTAGTTTGTATGTCAAGGATATAATATTGGTTCGATAATGAAGTCAGGTTAGGAAACTAAAGAAGACAGGATCCTGGCTATCATTTAAAGATGTTTCCTTTGTGGAAAATCACAAGTGATGGGTAACGAAAAAAGAAGGTTTTTACAAACCTTGACGTTAAGCCTCCAAACGAGCACGCATGCTAGCAGAAGTAGCGCATCAGAGAAGTAGAACATCACCGAGTAGTCTCTGAACCCTATAAAAAAATTAAAGTAAAAGTATTTGTTCGAAAAATTAACCAGAAACCAATTTTGAACTTAGAAGTCTAGGACTAAAGAGTTTTGCACTCTTGGATTAAGAAGTCCAATCTGGTTAATCAGTTTTATGGACTATTTGCAGATAAAAGCGACTTGTAACACTTCCATCATTACGTCAATATTTCACTATCCTGTGACGTGGTCATGTGAACTGTTTAGTCAAATTTCCCTCGAGTGAGATCGATAGGTAGATCGATAAATGGAAAGTTTATTGTAAATAGCGACTTTCGTGGTTATAAACGAAATTTGCGATTATTGTCAAAAAAACAGTACATCGCTATTCCTTTAGCCTGTTCCTAACTACTGAGATTGTAGGGGTTTGCAAAATATGTTCATAAGCTCTTCGATATCAGCTGGTTTCAGCGTCGATATATGAAGCCGAAGGTTGCGGGTTTAGGTCCTGCTCGAGGAGAATTCTTGTTTTTCGGTACTACTATTGTCACGAAGCCTTGCTTCCCAGTTCATCTGCCGAAATCCCGTTGGAGTTCCAGCGTACATCCTTTCAAAACAGGTCCAAGTATAATAATTGGATCTGGCCTCAAGTAGAATATTATGGACATTAAACTGGCATATTATTGGTTTGAGAATCCTTTATAGCGTTATATCTTTATTCCGTTATACCTTCATCCGTGACATCGTGCCGATATAGATTAAATAAAGACAACTACGGCAAACTGTTGACCATTTTCAGTTTCTCTGAACAAAGCTTAGATACTTTACTGTACAGTAATCATTCGGACTATTGAAAATTTTGAAATCGGAGGGGACAAAACGTACGTCAATCTAGCGCTCAACCAACCAAACAGATTTTTTTTTGCCACAGAAGTCTGAAATATTTTTCAGACCAGTCTGAGAGTTGAAATTTTCTAGCTTTCAAGCAGCTTATCTGAGATCTGGAATTTCTACTATGTGCCAAAGATAATTATTAAAAAAAAACGCAGATACTGAACGTTGAAGAGTATAGTCGTAATCTCACCTCGAATCTCGCTGAGCCAATCCACGAAGACACCTGCGATTGGCGATGAAACACCCAGTCCAAGCATTGAAAAAAGTCTTTGCTTTCCGTAGTCACCGTTGTGCTCTTTCACCATTGCCAACACAATAGCATCAAGCATGCAAAAACACGTGCTTGCAGTCACAGTATAAAATGCTCGCACTAAAAAGTGCAACCAGAAACCCTTCATATGCTTCTTCTTGTACATCTCATCCCGTTCCGGGTCAACGGTCCTTACAGCATCGATAGTCACTTCAACCTCCGAGCACGAAATGCCGTCTTCAATCTCCTTCACCCGACCAAACATGGTCGTTAAATTCCCCTGATCGTTCTCAACTTCGAAGATGAAAAGTTTATCTGGTAGGCACGACTCTGCCTTTATGCAGCAGGTTCGGTTTGATAAAGAGAATCTGACCATTTCCAACGAGGAGTTGGAGTATGGTGAAAAGTCATTGAGTTCAACCAGGGTCCCATTTTCACGGATATGGAGCGTCGCTGTTGCGTTGCAACTTTCGAATCCGTCCGGAATGTTGGCATCCGTAGCAAGTAACAACGTTTGTGAAGCGGCGGTTGCCACCAGTGCTAGGATCAACACATATCGATATTCACCCAACTTGTCAGAAATCATGCCTGGAATGAGACTACCGAATGAGGAGCCATTTACCATCCGCTAAAACCAATATTTATTTTCATGGGAAGAGAGGAGCAGCTTCAAATAAAACTGAGATTGACGAAAATTTTAAAGCTATTTACGGACGATCCGGGTTGTGTCCTCGTGGACTGGGATTTCTGCCTGCGTTTTTGTCACCTTTACGAAATAGTTGAGGTTTTTCAACGTTTCAAATCATATCAAATCAAATCGTTTATTCATTAGGAAACTTACACACGGCGTGTGCCGACTAACTGATGTTCACACTTGATGACGAAAGTGTTGAAAACCCGACGGGGAAAGCCTGGTTGTGTGTTCGCACTATTAGGAAGAAAAGGAGAGTGGCCTAGTTACGGTTAAATTGGGCTACTGACGGTCAAAAGGACGGCGGTTAGCGGGCGGCCACTGACTCGGGATTTTCGGCACTTTTTTCAAATAGCTAATAAATGTAGAACATCCGACCTGAAAAAACTGATCATCTATTCACGTCGTAGCGACTAAATCGTGGCCGGCTTATACGTTTTTTTTGCAAAACGTCCCCTGGCGAAATGTTCCCGGCAAAACGCCCCCGTGGCTAAGCGTCCCCAGCGAAAATGGACCAACAAACAAAAATGATAATATTTTTGGGGGGAGATTTCAAGGTTTTTCGAAGACCCGGCGTTCTTTCAAAGCGGATTAATTTAAGACCAAAGTTTGAGATTACACACCATAACAACTACTCTGATTTCTGCGTTCTCCTTGTTTGACTCTTTACAGCCAGATATATTTTTTATTCTTCCGAGGAGCTTATATGTAGCAAACAAATTTAATAGTTCTGCTATGTTGCTTTAAACGACCTAGAACTAGCTGACTACTGATCAATTACACTGTATATTTTGACGGAAACGGTGCATATCTGAAGCAAATGTCCCAGCTCCGCTCTTTCCTACATCTGTGATGCTAACTCTGAAGTTGTTTTACCTCGGTCATGCTCCTGAAGACCAAAGGCGAACTTAAGAGTTTTGGGGACGCTTAGCCACGGAGATGTTTTGCCATAGGGACTTTTGCCATTGGGACGTTTTGTCGTGGGGACGTTTAGCCATGGGGACGTTTTGCCGTGGACGTCTCGCCATGAGGGCGTTTCGTCGGAAAGTCGCTCTTACAACTCGGTTCCCTCTTTCTCTTCGGCCTTTTTTCATCGCTGGTTAGATTTCTGCATTGAACAACACCCATAACAAGGAGTCAAGTAGAGCGGAGTCTCCGTGCTAGGACGATTGGCTGAAAAGAGCTAGAGAAACGCTAGGTGGGCTGATGTAGGTAAGGTTTATGAAACATGATTACGAAACCGACGCCGCACCCGCCCGAAATCATAGCATGATTGTATCACTGCTTTCTTTCGTGCAGTGGTACCATTCCCAGGCTTCGTCGCTGGTGTTGCTGGATCTGTACCATCTGATTGTTTGTTTGTACCATCTGATTTTACTGTTTGTTTGACCACTGTTATATATTTTTTGCTGACATTACTATTTATTTTTACAAGAAAACAAACTTTTGTCATGTTTCCGCGCTCGAAAAAAAATAATGAGATCCTCGTACTCGTAGAGACGGGAAGTTTCTAGGAAGTTCAGGTTAAAACAGCTGAATTTTCAAATCAGTGGTATGACCTTTAAACACATAAAAGAAAAAAGGAATTGGACAGTCCTTCACACACAGAATTCGAAGCATCTTTACCTGCAAGCATTGGGCCGATGAAGGCAGCGATGGGTAGAAAAGCCGATATCGTTCCAATTTCTTCAAGTGACAACCCAATACTCCTCATGTGAACAGAGAGGTAAGGGATAACCGCTGACATGCCTGAAACAAATTGAGAAGAACAGACACAGTTTTTAAAATAGTGGTGGTGAATTATTTTATAATGTGACCTAAAGATGGATTCCCCTGGTATGCCACATATTGTGGGTTCACGCGTTCTAAAAACGGAGACATACTAAATAAAATCGGGGACCAACAGGGACATCTTTCTGTAGATATTTAGATATCATCAATCAAGATAATTGCCCTCGGTTGCTGTTTTTTGTTCCATTTGTTTCCTTTGTTGACTTGGTTTCAGCCATCATTAAAGTTAATGACTCTAATCAGTCATTATAAACAAATATAAAGATACCTTTACTTACCACTGAAGTAGACAAAAAGAGCGCATTTTAGTGGAATAAGTCCCTTGTTGATGCGAAATACGTCCTTAAGGGCTGCAAGGCAGCCTTCGTTGGCCTTTCCTGTAAAAAGAAAAGAGCAAAATCATTAGTCAGCAATAGAACACTGGTTCTTGAGATGTTGCACCGTTTCAATAGAGATAAAACAGATATAAAGGCAACTTTTCTGGTGTTTGTAATACTGAAGGAAGAAGTAAAATAAATTAACTGAGCAATGTAACTCGCAGATTTCGAAGTGAAATGCTGACGTTGAAGCTTACAATACCTTTGTTTTTCTTGTACCAACGAGGGGCAGCCAGTCCAAAATTATCGAATTCTCGATTTCTGGTAAATCTTTCCCTGTTTTAGATTGCCTTTCCTGGTTTTAGTATCCTTGCCTGCTTTTCTCTTACACCATGCCTTTCCTTTCCTTTCCTGCTTTTAGTCGGTCCCAAAAGATCTGTCTAGTTCCCAACGTATAGATGAAAGAAACCTAGTGTATGTTTTTCCACTGAATCGTGGAAAAACAGATGAATATTTGACACTGCCTATCTCTTCATAATTTCCATTTTTTTTTTCATTTCAAGCAACAATCTTATTTCTTACAATCTTACAATCGATATTTCTGGTACATTAGCTCGCCCAGAGGAAAATACGAAACTGTAGATAAAATACTAAAAAAAAACAATCAGAACTATCCTTTAGAACTATCCTAACACTCCTTTATTTTTTTATTTCGAATTCTGCGCTCTTTCTTGATCCGAACAAACGCTATAAACAGACGAGTCGGTAATAAAGGCAATAATAAGAAACAAGTGTGTGTGTTCCACCCTACTTACCATAGTTACTACGCATGACGTCACGAATTTTGGCTTCTTGGCGTCATTAAGGCTGGAATGTATTTTTCTACTTTCGGCAAAATATCATGCCACGGGCTGATCGGGCCAAACATGCACGTCACAGACATTTGTAGTAACTACGCTTCCGAGCATGATAAGCAAATATTTACCATTAGTTACAATCTCGAGAAGGTTGGAACGGTCAGCGTAGTAACTTTTCACGAGGTTCGAACGAAAATAGTAACTACCAGTTAGTACTGATAGAAGGGTGGAAGACGCTCAAGGTAGGGGGTTGAATGAATGAACGAAAGAAGTTTTTCTATGGAGACTTAAGTAAAGAAATAAAATAAAATACTCTAAGCTACTGGTGACGTGTTAAATTCGCATGATCAAACAAAAAGAAAAAAACAGCGAAACATACTCGAGCCTAAAAAACTGACATGAGCAAAAAACGTCAACTTTGTACACGAATTAACAGGCCTACAAGGCAATACGCAGGAGTCTGTGTAACGTCTTGGGAGTTATACAAGAAATCTGTACTATCTTAAAGAAATAGTTAATATATGATTAGATGATTAAAAAAGTAGGCAAAATGTTAGAAAAAGAGGGGAAATAAATTACCAGTAGCAATATTGTTAGAACTTTTTTTTTTTAAAGTACTCCTTTAGTCTAAGCTGACTATGAGTCATACTTGACACTGTAAAACCGATGCGCCAACTGCATCTTATTAGAGCTATAGTTTGGCCCTTTTTGCTAAAGGTCCTCTTCAGGCTCAAGTTGGAAAAAGAAATTGTGGAAAAACAACTAAAAATTCTAGGTTAAGTATCTGATTTTGTGAATTTCTTCGTGAAGCTTGCTTGGAATTGAAGCTGGTGCTGCGATTCATTTTGGACACGACAACTATTTTTGCTGTACGATTGGGTCATTTGTTGCTGTTAAAAACTTTTGTTGGTACAAAAAAATGTCCTTGTTAGCGGGACTTTAAGATTGAAAATCCTAAGAAAAAGCGAGCTGGTTTTACCTGCCATCACGTTTTCAACTGAAGTTCCAGTAAACTCCCATATCAAGAATAGAGGGTTTTAAGTGACAGAATCCAGTATGTTTCTATTATTTCCTCACTAACGACTGAGCCTGTACGCTCCCTAATGCAAACCTGACAAAGATTAGGCTAGGCCAGAGGTCGTTGCTAACCTAAGCTAATATTGTTCCGACTAGCTTTTACCAAAGTTCGGACGTGCCACTGAATACGGGAATTCATATGGTGGTCAGCAAAATTAAGTACGAAGATCCAAGACTAATCACACTCCTATTGCTAAAAATATTCCAAGGAGCTTCCCTGAAAAAAAAATCTCGGTTTGACCGTTCGTTTCCTGTTTTCTGATGTTGACAACAAATCTGGTGACAAATCATGAGAATAAATCCGATGTTAAAGCACCAATTTGGTTTGTGTAAGATATCTTATTTCTGTGAGAAGCTGACGGATGAAACCCGTTTCCAGATTCGTCTTCACTACCCGCAAAAGTTAACTGCCCTAGGCGGAGTAACTTATCTACGCCAGATCCAGTCTTCGCAAGGCTAATCATCTGAGAAAATTAAGTTCAGATATACATGTATAAGCCATATTTATTTTGACGAAACTGATCGAAACTTCCTGCTTTACTTCTGCCAAATTTCCGGTTTCGGCCAAATTCCGAGCGAACTACTTGTCCAGCCAAAAAAGATAGTTCAGAAACGAATTCAGCGCATCTCCTAGCCCTGTAAAGAACATCTAATCAACTTCAAATAAAACTTTAACTTAAAAATCCGGTTTCAACCGGATTCCGGACGAACTATATGACCCGGTAAAAAATGATTGTCATATACAGATCCAGCGTCTCTTCTTACCCTAAAATCTATCATCTAATCAACTTCAAATACGAATTTTACTTTTAACAAATTTTCCGGTTTTGGCCGGATTCCGGGCGAACTACTTGACCGGCAAGAAAATGGTTTTCACCATCGTGTTCAGCATGTCTTCTTACCCCTAAATCGAACATCTAATCAACTTCAAATAAAACTTTTTGCTTTTAACAAATTTTCCGGTTTTGGCCGGATTCCGGGCTAACTATTAGTCCGTCGAGAAAATGGTTTTCACCGTCGTGTTCAGCATGTCTTCTTACCCCTAAATCGAACATCTAATCAACTTCAAATAAAACTTTTGCTTTTAACAAATTTTCCGGTTTCGGCCGGATTCCGGGCTAGCTACTTTTCCGGCCGAAAAATGATTTTCACCATCGTGTTTAGCATGTCTTCTTACCCCTAAATCGAACATCTAATTAACTTGAAATAAAACTTTTACTTTTAACAAACTTTCCGGTTTTGGCCGGATTCCGGACGAAATACTTGTCCGGCGAGAAAATGCTTTTCACCATCGTGTTCAGCATGTCTTCTTACCCCATAATCGACTATCACATTAGCTGTTTCAAAATATTTTGTTTGCCCCTTAATTTAAACCCCCACCCCTAAATGTAGGGCTACAGTGCCCATCTACGAACTGACCTTACTCTTGACCCAAAGAATCCTCACACCAAGTTTCATCAAAATATCTCATTCCCTTCGAGAGTTATCGTGCTTACAGACAGACGGACAGACGGACGGACAGACGGACAACTTTTGCGATGTCATAGGTATCCGTCACTAACGTTTTGGGATCCCAAAAACAAGATTTTTCGCGACTTTCAGAGATAGTACGGGACAACTAGACGTATGCAAGACTTGGAAATCGCTTGAAGCCACTCCGTTTCGGTGCGAAAACAACAAGGGGCAGGGGTTCTGTTCTGACGTACCTCTTCTTCTGTCCGTCCTAGCCGAGTTAGACACAAACTCGTAAGCGAAGGGTCGCTGGTTAGAGTCTGCCTACCGTTTGGTTTGAGGCGTGGGTTTTTGTCGCAAACCTGTAAGACAAGCTAAACTCTGCCCAGAGATGGGCATCTGAAGAAATCTAGGGAAGGTGACAGGAAAGATGTAGGCTACGAAAGCCCCAATTGCCCATTGCACTTCCTGACTGAGGGCAGAGAATCGGATATCAGCACAGCCAGTTAGGACTGTATAGGTTGATGCCTTAACCTTTCAATGGCACTTGCCTTCCGGCCAAGTGCCATATATAGATAATTTTTCCGTCAGTCGGTCTGTCGGTCAGTCCGGTGATCGCGAGTTAGGGTCCTTCCAGATGTGCTAGGACGATGAAACTCGGCAGGCTAACTTGGACCCCACCAAACGGACCCGACCAAACGAACTTGGAAATAGTCACAAAGATGTTAGTTTAACTAAAGGTGATTTGTATTTTTTAACAATTATACCGACCCTCTTACTGGATACTAAAACGAGGAATGAAAAAGTTAATTACAATTTTGATAGTTGCCGACCCCTCACTGGACGTCAGTGCCTACCGATGACACGATTCTAAAAAGAGTAAAGAATGGTGAACTTTGAATTTGAAAAGTTGCCAACCCTGTCAAGAATACTAAACAGAGGAAGGGAACGGTGCAGCTTTCCAGTTTTTCGAATCTTTGAATTCTGATCAACTTTCCTCATTTTAGTATGGCTTTCCTGATTTTAGTATGCCTGCCTGTTATTCTCGTTCACCGTGCCCTTAGCTTGTCTTCCTGCTTTTAGTCGATCCCTAAATGAAGACAACTTTCAAATTTCTGGTTTGAACCTGATGGGGGTTTCCATCCCGTAGCTTAGGTTATGCGATACCAAAACTGGCACTGAGCAATGGAGGACAGTCAATAGCACTTGAAATCCAAAACACAAATGTTTATTTTAAAATACATAGTCATGTCGATATAACCGCATTAGTTCGCAACGATAGTATACTTATGATTTATGAATGAACGGCATCAAAACTTCTCCTTTCGCTTTGTAACAAGCTCGCCCTAGAACGAAGAAGGCGCTTAAAAAAATTGTTCGAGGGAACTAATTCGAAAGCAACTGTTGTTGGCTTACCTCACCTGGAGCGTGTTCCACCCTACTTACCGTAGTTACTACGCTAGTTACCGTAGTTACTACGCTAGGCTGGAACGCTTTTTGATTTTTTCGGTCAAATATCAGCCCGCAGGCTGATCGGAGCAATCACGTTGCAGAGATGAGTAGTTACTACGCATACTACGCTTCCGAGCGTGGTAAGCAAATAATTACTATTAGTGGTCAGCGTAGTAACTTTTCGTGAGGCTGGAACGGAAATAGTAACTAAAAGTTACTATTGGTAGAGGGGTGGAACACCCTCCTGGTTGCCGCGACGGCAATCCAAGCCAAAGTTCGCGAGTTTAAAACCCACCCGAGGAGAGATTCTGTCCTTCACGTCACCTTTTATAATGAAAGTAAATCAGTTCAAGGTAGACTACGCAACGCATTAGGGAGTAGGCCTAGCATAACAAATTTTTCACGACTTTAAAAGCCTCGTCAAAAAGCGCATAGACTTCTCAGCGCTTTGACCGATATTAAACTGATCTTTTCTGATCCAGAACAGCGCACAATGCACTTCTCTGAAGGACGCACTACATTTTGTCTGAACTAATGACCTTCGGCTTGAATTACTGTTGCACTAACCAACTCAACCACCAAGGGGTTTGTGATGTGAATACAGGTCGCAAACCCCTACAATCACCAGATAGTTGGTTGGATATTCATAGTTTTCGGATCAAAAAGTGTCAACCGATTATGAAGGAAGAGGGGATCAGCATTTAGGACTACATTTCCCACAAGGGCATAGTGTTCTGGAAGAAATAAATCCTTTTAATGAAGATGTAATTGATACAAGGGACACATTACCATGATGAATGAATGAAGCGTTTGTAACGCACTGCCCAAGGGCATAAGCAAATAACAAATAAACCTGAAGTTAATTTTGGATTAAATTTAATCTCGGAATAATCTCGGAGCCTCGTCGACAGTCTATGGCCTTCTTGGCAGTACTCATCGATAAATCCAAAGGCGAGAAGAGAAAGGGCGCTTTTGATATGGGAAAATTATAGGTAGTGAACTGATGAACAAAATACTCTTCGGGCTGTATTTGAACCCGTGACCTTCGGCCTAAACTGTCATTATGCTTAGGCTGGAGCGGCTTGTGAAAAAAACAGTCGAGTTGTCAAACCGCTACAACCGCCAGATGCAAGATGAGTACAGGATCAGTGGTCCAACTCGAGCTAAACATGTCCAAACAGTTTTGCAAGCTCAATTCTGTTGCTCATTTGGTTAGCGCAACTGCAATTCAATCCGAAGGTCATGGGTTCAAATCCCGCCCGACGCAAAAATGACTTTCAATTCACTACTTATGATTAAAGTATATCGGTTCATTGCGTTTGCATTTGCGCACCGTTCCTCACAGTGACAGTATTATGTTGGTAGGCTACGCAATACATTAAAAGTAGCCACCGAAGGGCTTGTGAACGAATCAACCTAGTTCTCGAGAACCAGATCTGCAGAATTTTTCGAGCGATCCCGCTCGAGCCAAACTCTTCCGAACAAGTTCAACAGATTTTCAGTGGAAATTTCAACTCAGTGGCGCAGGAGGCACGAGTAATAAAAATAGATTACCAAGTAGTAGATTTAATCAAGTAAGTGGGAGTTCGTAACTCCAGAGCCTGAAAGAAGGCACGCTAGAACATTGTTCCTGCCCCTCACTCTGAAGCCCGAAAGGGCCCTTTTAGTTTCCGTGCCTCTTTTTAGCTCTTGTGCCTCCTACACTATGTCGTGGCGTGCCGTGCCTCTTTTTAGTCGATCCCGGTGCTACGGCAATCCAAGCCAAACGTTGCGGGTTCAATTCCCACCCGCCAAGCGATTTTGTCTTTTACTTCACGTAAATCATTTTAAGGTCGGCTACGCAGCCTATTACAATATTTGCCTAGCAATAACGAAGTGTTCATGACTTATTCACAACTTTCTTCCACTTCTTCCAGAAGAAGCCAAGGTTTCACAACTTTGAAAATCAGCAGTCTTTATAGCTACCATACCAAACATCAGATACAAGTAATTATTAAAAATGTTTTTACCATTTTCTCTCCTTTTTTCGACCCTCTTTAACACCAGATTGTGTATCAGCCAGTAAGAACATCCAATGATCGCTGATGCATAGGCAAAGATTCTGTAGGTTTCTCTGATTCCGAAAGAAGGTATCAGCATGCCACCGATAAAAGCTCCAGATCCTCTTCCTGCAACAAAAAGAGCGTTGGCTTGGCCACGTCCTCCGGCGCGTAGTCAATGACCGCCTAGTAAAACAAGTTCTTCTTGCAGAACCCCTTCCCTGTTGGCGATGGAGACCGTGCGGTCACCTTCAATGGCTGTAGGCGGTTTCCGCCGCTTCGGCAGAAGATGGGACAACTGTTGGCTAGATTTCGCCCAGGAGCTGGCACAAGAGAGAGGCAAATGGGTCACCACCGTTCGGCAACTCATTGAGGTTGGGTGAGGCGTCAATCATCTGGCCCCGTCACAAGTAGAAGTAAGTGTGTGCAAGTAATGGATTTCGCGGTATTTACATTTTCTGTATTTACTTGCACAGACACAGATACGCAAATATAACCACCGACCTATCGAACGATTCTTACCAATCTGATAGTGAGCTGATGCGTATACCGCCGTCAAAGTTGCCAATAGACCTTTAGGGGCTTTTTCGGCACAGAAGGTACAAGCTGTGCACTGAAGAGCGTGGTAGGTGAGAAACTTCATGGCTTCAAATGGCAGACTCATCCATGGATCTCTAAAAAAAAGAAGTGTTTAAAGAAAGACTAAGAATACGCTGTTTCTACTTTAAACCAAACTCCTCTGTATATCATGATCCAGCTTAGAACGGAAAAAAGTCAGCTAGTATGTTCGTCAGCGATATTTCGGTCCTTCTTCTGATGACTCTTTGGCCCATTCTCATGATGGCTCAGAAAGGAAAAAATCAGATAGTATAATCGTCAGCGATATTTCGGCCCTTCTTGGCAAGGGTCCTCGTCAGGCTGTTGCTGGAAGAAACGAACCTGAGGTGAAATATTTACCGTTTTTCACGAACAGGTTGAGCTTGACAAAATAGATGTATGATTGCAAAATGCTTTAAAAGCAAGTAAAATAAAACCACTTATTATCAGTCCTCATCAAAACCTAGGCAAACCAGTCTCATTCCCATTTCCACTTCTGCACGAAAAAAATATAAACTCTCTTGTGATCACCTGTCATCACTACCAGCTAAGATTTCGGGTAGAGACAGATCTTGTCATACATACATAGCAACCAATTTCGAGCGAGAAGGGAAATAAGAATTAAAGGAGACACTGACTGAAGTCTGTGACCCTATTTTCTCGAACCCTATTTTCTGTCACGAGCTAGTCTTGGATATGAAACATCTCGATATTTTAGAATTCTGTCCATTAACCTAGAATTTGTGAATGAAAAACACTCATTATTTAATATTTCATTGGACTTGGCGAATGGAGTGGGTTTAAAACTGAAAATTTATTCGACTGATCATATAGTGCGAACACACGATCAGGACTTCCTTGGGACTTCCTGGCTTGATTTTCTTATATTATCATCAAACTGATAATCTCAACTGTCCGTATGGTACTGATCATATCCTGGCAGGATTTCTAGTCCTCGGGCACCCCCCTGATGGTCTGTCCGCAAACCATCAGCAGGGAAATCGCCATTTTCGAAAGAATGCTACATTTTCAAAAAAGATCATTTTTCGCCCTAAAAGTGACCATTGTAACTACCACCTTGTCTAGTTACCGCGGTCAACCAATGACCTTTACTTTAGTGGAAGGCAGGAACGCACAAATCCCTGAACTTACTCGATCAAGCTGTAGCCAATCAGACGCACGGTGTACGTAAAGTACGATAAAACAAGCATGTTGATTACTCCAACTTTGGCTATAACTTCCTTCGCCACGAAGAGGAACGGTAGACCACAAAAGCAACCGACGGTGACTGTCAAACCTGGAACATTAATGAGCTGCAGGAATGAAAAAAAATCTATGATTTTTAATCTTTCAGTAGGTCTTCCTTCAACGGACAATCTAATAAAAAGGTTGAAAGTAAGGTATCAGCATCAGCCTAGGCAGGCCTTACTGCAAGTGCTGTTTTCATGTCGCTAGTTCAAAACAAGAATCGACACGACCGTGGGATCGAGTGGAGGGTTCTACCAACCTGGGTAAGCTCAAAACCGATCTCAAAAAGAAAATCAGACAAAAAAAGAAAGCTAAGCATTTGGTTCCACTTACATAAATTTGTTTTGAAGTTTATGTTATTTCTGCTTAACAATTTATTTTTAAAAGTTAGGCTAAGTGACGTGAGTAGGTCAAGTGAGCAAAAATAAATTAAAATTAACGTAGGCCTAACTAAGGGATGGAGGAGCAGCCACAAAAAGTACGAAATGTAATTTTTTTTGAACAAGTTAATTACAAAAAAAATAGATCACAAGAGTCTCAATAAGAACCGATGAATCGATAAGGTGTCGCATGATATCTGATCCAGGGAATAATTCACAGGCTGAACTGATGGAGTCATTGTCATAAAAGCTCGAATGATTCTTCGCTAGTGGGGTTTTCTGAAAAATCCTAGTACCAGCCAATGTTATTCTTAACTTGAGAGTAACGTTGGCTGGTATTAGGATTTTTCAGAAGGAAAATTTCAAGAAGCACTACTGTAACTTCGCAATGATCTTTCCTTTCGATTAATAATCGTTTAATCTCTATTTTCGGCCATATCAGTTCACTCCTTTAACAAAGAAGTTCGAAAGAGAAGACTGGGCCCATTCACAAGAAACTTGTTGATGGGATCGACTAACAAGAGCTGTAAGCTCAGGCACTTGCATGGGTTGAGATGTTGTCTTTGCGGTTCAGATGCGCACTTTAAGGGAGCTAGAGAAAAATTATTTTGTTTTAAAACCTGGCTGTAATAATACGTACTTTATAGGCGCTAGAAATTCATCTGTAAGGGAAGCTATTCAGACAAAACGATCACAGGCCCTTAGGGATATGATTTTGACCCGTTTGGTAAAAAGATTTTTTTTTTTCACTTTTCGGTTAAAATGTGCACTTTAAGGGTGATAAAATCAATTTTTAAGAAAAACCCTTGTGGCACAAATGATCATGGGTTGAGATGTATCGTTCGATAAAAAAAAGTAGTTTTCGACCTTGCGGTTCAGATGCGCACTTTAAGGGAGCTAGAACTTCATTTGTAAGCAAAATCCTTGAAGCAAAAATGATAATGGGCTCATGGGGATCACGAAAATGTATAATTTGCTTAAAGTATTTTTCAAAATTTACGGTCAAGATTGATACTGGAATGTCGGATTTGGAAAGTGGCGATTTCTGAGCCAATCTTGTCGAATCTCTAATATTCCAGCCCAGTTCCATCGTCCTAGCACATCTGGAAGTAACTTAAATCGCGATCACCGGAATTCCGGACCCCCCCCCCTCAAACTGACCCACAGTCACCGGAGCCAACCCCGTTCTGTAAGTGATTTATCCAGAGCATCTCTTTATCATTTCCACAAAGTTCCATCCCAATCTCCCCACTCTAAGCCGGTCACGTATTCCCCCCCCCCATTGTTGTCGAATCCGGTCCGGACATGACAAAGATCACCAGAGACATGTCCTCTGATCAATTGTCAAATTTCACTCAAATCCGATCAACTGTTCCAAAAGTTACGCATGACTCAATATTCCGGATTGCCCCTCCCGCTAATCCCCCCACGACTATCGGATCATGTAAATTTTTATTTATAAGTCAGTCTGATCTGGTCCCTGATTCGCCTCCCAAGTTTCGTCGTGAAAATCCCCAAAACCGCCATTACCGGAATTCCGGGAAACTTCCCTCCACCCCCACCCCCCAGTGTACGGATCCATTCCAAATGTATACACGATTTATCTGGAGCAGATGCTTGTTCTTCCCAACAAGTTTCACTCCGATCCCTCCACTCTAACCGTTTCTCGAGATTTCCAATCCCCCCCAACTCCCCCATAGCTGTTGAATCCGGTCCGGACTTCAAATGGGATATCAGAGGTATGCCATTTATTCAGTTATTAAGTTTCATTCCAATCCGATCACCCGTTCGAAAGTTACACACTACTCCCATTTTCCGGATACCCCAGCCCTCCACTCCCCATGGTGGTCGGATTGGGAAACTGATTATTTCCAGGTTAGTCCGGTCGGGTCCCTGATGCTCCTGCCAAGTTTCATCGTCCTAGCCCAACTGGAAGTACCCCAACTCGAAAAAGTGTGACAAAAACTACTTAATTTCCGGCCCACCACTCACCCCCAGATGGTTAGATCGGAAAACTGATTATTTCCAGGTGTGTTTGGTCGGGTCCCTGATTTTCCTGCCAAGTTTAATCGTCCTAGCACATCTGGAAGTACCCTAACTCGCGATCACCGTACCGACCGACCGACAGACAGACCGACCGACGGAAAAGTGATCGGTATATCGCACTTGAGCGAAGCTGCAAGTGCCATAAAAACGGGAACTGAACGAAATGGCTAGGTGCAGGAGGAAGAGGAACGCATACTAAAAACTGGAACGACGTCGGGAACGTTGCACCCTAACAAAAATGGAACGTACGTTATTCGACCCTTATAATGGCCGTTATACGGTCGTAGAATGTAAGACACTTGACAGGGTGTAATAAACGAAGGGCCGTTTTACGTCCATTAAACCTACGTTCTCCGAACGGCCGTTCCTGAATAGAGTCGAATTTCGACCTGTTGTGACAGCCGTTTTACGGACATAGAACAGACGTCCAATAGACAGAACATTTTTATTGCCGTGCCATCTATTGGGGTACATTTGTAACCATTCTAGGTCGTCGACATCTGGCGTAACAGTCTTGTAACGCTTGACAGTAGCTTGATGGCGCTTCCGTCATTTATTTTTTTCCAAATAATGAATGTTTGGAAGCCTGCTTCGCAAAATTATTATTGGTCGTGTAAAAGCGGGAACGCGTCGTGACGGGAATCTGCATTTCAATGCTTGATTATAATGAAGACTAACGTCTCAAGTTTAATTTTATTAGTCTTTAAGACGTACGCAAGGAACAAAGATAAAAGCAAATTCCACTACGAGAATAAAAAGACAGTGGATGTTGCAAAATACCGAGCAAATAGTAATATTTAGAAGTAAAAGAAAAACAATAAAATGGAAACAGCTAAAGCAAACAACCAAGAGGAAAAAGACCGCATTAGCTAATCCAATAGTAATTTATTCAAACCAGGCTTTGTGAAAACAGCAACTTTGCGATGGGAACAGACGCGACGAAAACTACGCGGAAGATAAAAATAAAACAAGCACAGTGTATTACGCAAAACAATCAGGAATATGACAATCTGACAAAGTAGCTGAAATCTTTCTTCGAAATTGAAGTCTTTCTTCGAACTATTCTCGGCTTTCTTTCTTCAAAATTTGACGCAAGCCATTAAACTAATAAGGCTACGAGGCATCTTGAAGGAGGACCCTAGAAAAAAAAAATATTTAGCCGTAACAAACGACACTCTAGTGCAGGATCCCTCAGCCAAGGCATGCTTCTTTCGCTAGAGTTTTAAGTGTTTATGAAGATCCAGTTGCAGTATCAGCTCCTAGCCGTTGACAGCAACTGGTATAACTAACACTTACATTACTTCATGTCAGAACCTGCTTATTCATTGAGGACAAAACTGATGCCTAGTTCAGGCACTCAGATATTCTATACTTTACAACTGGTCTTGTTTGAGGGCTTCTTATACCAGACTTGCCTGATGATGTACGACGATTGCTCGGCAGATGGCTCTGTATACAACTGGTCTTGTTTGAAGGGCTTCTTAAACCAGCCGTGCCGGATGATACAAGACGATTGCTCGGCAGATGGCTTTCAGTCGAAGATTGAAAATTGTGTATATTTGTATGTGTTTTCATTAATTTGCTCACACTTACTCCGCTTTTAGGGATCCCAAAACGTAAGTGGAGGGATACCTATGACATCGCAAAAGTTGTCCGTCTGTCTGTAAGCACGATAACTCTCGAAGAGAATATATTTTGATGAAACTAGGTGGGAGGATCCTTTGGGTCAAAGTACAGGTAAGTTCGAAGATGGGCTCTTTAACCCTATATTTGAGGGTGGGGGAGGGGTTTCAGTTAAGGGGCACAAAAAATATTTTTTGAAAGCTATTGAGATAGTCGATTTAGGGGTAAGGAGACATGCTGAATTCGAATATGAAAGATATTCTTTCACCGAGAAGTAGTTCATCCGGAATCCAGCAAAACCGGACACAAAATGTGTCGACCATACTCTATTCTTCACACTAGTATAGCTCTGCGTGTCGTCTACGCGCAGAGTGCGTAATCTGTGAATCTCGGACAGGGCTAGTGTAATCAAAGGTCGAAGGGGTTGGTATATGGGAAAAGAGTAGGTGGTTGCGGGCTGTCCCCAAAATATTTGTAAACAGCTAATGAGATAGTCTATTATTATGGGGTAAGAAGACATGCTGAACACGAATATGAAAACCATTTTCTCTTCGGACCAGTAAGTAAAAGTTTTATTTAGAAGTTGATTAGATGTTCGACTTAGGATGTTCGACTTGAGGGTAAGAAGACATGCTGAACGCATATGCAGCAATCATTTTCTACCCGGACAAGTACTTCGCCCGGAATCCGGCTCAAACCGGGAAATTTGTTAAAAGCAAAAGTCGTATGTGTAGTTGATTTGTAGTTGATCCGTTTTAGGGGTAAGAAGAGATACTGCATCCGTATATGACAATCATTTTTTAACCGGACATAGCTCGTCCGGAATCCGGCTGAAACCGGAAAATTTGTTATAAGTTAAATTTGTATTTGAAGTTGATTAGACGCTGGATATAGGGGTAAGGAGATACGCTGAATTCGTTTTTTTTAGCTTTATTTTTTCGCCGGACAATTAGTTCCGTAATTTCACTGAAACCGGAAAATTCGCAGAAGTAAGGCAGGATCGTCTCGATCGGCTTTTAGTGATAAACACACATGCTGAATTTCTATCTGAACTTCGTTTTCTTAGACGATTAGCAATTTGGCCTTAATCTGTTTCTAAATTTTAAGAAAATGTTCAAGGAGTCTGGCGAAGACAAAACCTAATTGTCTGGATCAAATATTGAATTTTTGGGATCCCATCGGAACCTTTGGTCTTGTTTGAAATGGCTGGTTATCAAGCCGATTAATTGGTGACGATCTTCCACCGTCACATTGTCAGCACTTGCGACAGATAAGGTAAAATAGATCCGCACGTTGATGAGTAAAAATCTGCAATCTGCTTTCGTTTCTAGGGATGTTTTGCAGTTTATCTCGAGTAGATAATGAAATGGATTATATTCTGTTGATTATCGATCCGTATTGTGCACAGTCTAAAGTGATCGAAAATAGATCTTTTGCGTGCGGATAAAAACAATGGGCTGAAAGCTGAATTCATTTTGAGCAAATAACTGCCGCTCGGTCCTTTAGCCTTTTCATGACGCCCTAATTTTGACTAGCCCCGGAAATGACCATGTTTGCACCGAACTGGAACTGCCGGGAATTCATGTTCTCAAAGTTCACAAACTGTCTATGCTCACCTTTCACGGTAGTGTACGAGGACTTCGGACTCTCCGTCGTCGGTTGCTATTTTGTCTGAATTGTTCGTTGGAGTTCACCTGGAAGAGAAATAACCAATGAAAATATACCCTCTTTTTTATTACAACTGCTACAGTTGTAAATTGTACCTTACCTTATTGTCGAGCCTAACGAGCTATTATTCAAACCAAGTGTTAGTCATTTCTGTGATACAAAGACACAAGAGGAAAAGTAGGATGGCTAGGCTGTTACGGGGAGATTGTTTCAAGTCCGCTTTCAAGAATATTCCTGAACCTCTTGCCGCATGCAAAACATTTATGTCACTGCGGATAATTTGGTTTGATACAATCTCTCCCCCTTGTTACAGGTGAGCATGGACTTTACTCATAACAAGTGCCATACGAGCTATTAGCTCTTGTTCTTATCTGTGAATAGTGTCGGCTGGTGCTCGGATTTTTAAGGAAGCAGACTACAGTTGCGGTGAGATCATATCCAGTTGGAAATGTCTCTCTGGATTGACCTTCCGATCGGGGAGAGGGATTAAGAAGATAGTAGCATGCTAACTTCCGAGATTTCAGTCCGATTTACATAAGGCTTGAAAGGGAAAGTAAGCAATGCCTACCGCTTGAGGTAAGGGTCGGTTCCGGTCACACAAAGTCGGGAGTTGGTCTGTTGGGGGTCGCGAGAGGGGAGTCTTTGTGATGCGCAATTGGATGAACCAGAACGAAACTGAGTAGACAAAACTGTAGCTTGCCCTACGTGTTAGCGGGACCAACGGCTAACACTCAAAATGCCCACAATCACAATGCCCACGACTCAAAATGCCCACCAAAAATATCAACAACTAAAAATGCCCACGGCCCAAAATGCCCACGACTGGATAATTTGAGGTTTGTCGTCCATAATTAGGCGTGATTGGGCAATGGGAGGACTAGACCGAGTATCAGAATCACGATGATCGTATGTTGAACTGGTCTAACCTCAATTACAATATAATACTGGTAAAATATTAAAAAAAACAACAAAAAAACATGTGTATTGCATCGTGGTTAGGTGCCGCAAAAGCGCTGTGTTACTGTGGAAACCTCTGACTGACAAGAAACCCCCTTGGAAGTTTTCTTTAAGAGGTTTAATTTGCTGATCTTTTCGGACCGTCCTCGTCTGAAATCGGCTCCAGCACCGAACCGATCTGGAGCAGTCTGATTCGAAACCTTTTCCGTGGTGAATCATATCCCTTCTAATCTCGTCGTCCTTTGTCCAAGGACGATTTTGCCCTCCCCTGTGGACAATTCCAGCTTCGGCATTTGGAACTAAGACGATATTAGCATGTGACCATTTTGAACTGTCGGCATTTTGGGCCGTCGGCATTTCGGACGATTCCTATTTCTTGTGTTCGACCTGAGTCGTGGGTATTTTGAGCCGTGGGCATTATTTTGAGTTGTGGGCATTTGGTGTCGTGGGCATTTTGAACGGTGGGCATTTTGATCGTGGGCATTCTGAGCGTGGAAATTGTGACGGTGGGCAAAAAGATCGTGGTGATTTTGGGAACCACCTGGACCGACAACATTCCCAACGCTATCAGGGATTAGTTGAAGGTTAGCATAAAGTAGAGCATAAAATAAATCAAGCGACGCTTACTGTGCGAGAAGACTTTCAGAGTTCCGGACCTTGGCTGTTGGTTTAATTAATTCCATGTTGACCAAATTTTGCCGTGCATTGCCCTCTCTTGGGATCGACGATGGATATGCCAGCTTGAGAGGCGTCGCACTTTGCGACCCTAGGAATATTGGCTTCCATGAACATGGTGAAGGAATTGATTTTTTCTTTCAGCATGGTGCATCATCATTCGGTCATATTAGTAGATATCTGAAATAAGAAGAAAATAAGTACCTAGGTTTACTGATTGAATTATGAGAGGGTAACGTGTCTTGGTTAATCGCGCGTAAAGGTCATTTCTGTTTCTCTTATTTGTGAATAATGTGGGCTATCGTTGATTTTACATAAAGAAAATTCGAGCTATGTTCACAACAATCAATCATCTTGCTTTGTAATACTCCATTTCCACCCATCAGTCAACTCCTTTGCCAACCCCCTTTTACGACCCCCAATAGAATGGAAACCCCTTTTACGACCCCAATTAATAAGACCGGCTCTTTTGAGGAGTCCCTTGTCAGATTCCCGCCGTCATGTAACAAACGATTCCGTCAAACACCCGACACTGCTAACACAGTATCGATGTATGTATTTTTAAGCATTTTAAAGAGGGCCTCAAAATATGCCGTGTCTGCTTAAAACCAATATCGTAACACGAACAACAACCAAATATTCCTTTAGCACAAGCTGACTGTGAATCACCAGTTCACTTTTCTATCTTGAGCCTGAAGAGGACCTTTGCCAAGCACGGTCGAAACATTGCTCAAATAAAATTAGCTGACGTGTCCGTTTAACGCAGTCCAGTAATTGACTGCATGGAACGGATAGTCAGCTGAGTTTTATCCGAAAGATATTTTGTTGATTAAGGATTCTTTTACTATATTTTGCCTGAAGAGGACCCTTGCCAAGAAGGGCCGAAAGATCACCAGCATAAAACTTTGGTTAACGATTTAACTGCATGAAACCAGGGATGGCGAGTCATTACAGGAAATGTATGGGTCCCTGATGAAACGGAGAGTCAGCTGAGTTTGATACGAACGATATATACGTTGATCAGGAGTCATATTGATCAGGAAAACTGAAGGAACACTTACCAGTAGTAAGCTTTGCTGAGAGTAGCCTAACGCAGATTTGTTTCCCAATGGCGTGGAAGTTTTTCTTCACATAGTTGTTTGGCATCTTCTTGTTCATGTAGGCCAAACTACGATAACTTCTTCTCCCTCCTGAATAGCTTCTTCTTGTTCATGTAGGTCAAAGTACGATAACTTCTTCTCCCTCCTGAATAGCTTCTTGTAATGGTAGATCGTTTGCCAATTCAGGTTTATACCAATGGGACAGAACTGAGAAAAAAAATAGGAAACCGGTAGGTAACTTGAACTCTTTTGACGACTGAAGTTGAAAAAAATTCCATATTATCGTTATTTAGGGGTCCTGCCTGGTTCAAATCTTCACCATAAGGTTCGCTTTCGAAAATAAAACAAGATTTGCAGTGCACCGGCCTGTGGCACAATAAGAACCTGGGTATCCACATACGCTTTTTGTGCTTAAAATCAGCTTTAACCCCTTCTTTTCTTTCCACCAAAGTATGACAAATTGTAACAGAACTTCATGTACATTCATTCAGTTGTTAATTGCAGAGCCTCAAACCCCTTGGTTGTCGCTTGTCGAGATGTCAACGATATGTTGAGATTTGTAAACTCCCTCCATGAGCAGTCAAATTCATCTCTGAATAATCAGCTTTGGCATATTAGTGATTATAAGATACGAAATTGTTTACAATTCTGCGCGCTTCGTCGGGTAAAGCTGTCGCCAAGAACAAATAATCTGACAAAACCTCCGTCTCCCTATCTATGTAATATGACTATGCGGAGCCGAATATTTCCCCATACCATGTCCGCTACGAATGAGCGGAGGCTAGTAGCTTCGCGCCACTCACGTTTCGTTACCTCTACAAATAGCTAAATCGTTGTGAACTCGCCGGTGAGGAAAAGTAGAGGTGAAAGCTGGTTGGTTCTATGAACGCGCTCCAAAGCGGGACAGTGCGCGGAATACGCCTCCTGCCAGCATCCTGCACTATTTTTTCTGCTATAAGCAACGGCGAAGACAGAAGATGAGTAAACGGGTATCAACATTAGTTCAAAGCTAGAGTAAAGAGAGCAGAAGCTGAAAAATGGACTGGAATTTATCCGGATTTTAAGAACTGATTGGAAAACGAAGCAGGAATAAGACCAAGGTTTCGATACGATCCCACAAATTTAATATTAGAATTCGAAAAACTTAATACAGACTACTTGAAATTTGACTATTAAAATTTATAAACAGATCAAGGCCAAATATTCAGATATGGATTCAGCATGTGTGCTTACCCCCTATAAGTCAGATCTAATTGGACGAAACTGATCAAAACTTCCTGCCTTTACTTCTGCCAAATTTCAGGCTCCGGCCAAAATTCGGAACTACTTATCCGGCAAAAAAATAAGGCTCAAAAACGAATTCAGGGTATCTCCTTACCCCTATATCGAACATCTAATCAACTTCAAATAAAGCGTCAACTTATAAAAATTTGTCCGTGCTTAGCCGGATTCCGGGCGAACTATATGTCCGGGTAAAAAATGAGTGCCATAAATTGATTCAGCATCTCTTATTACAGCTGAAGCGGACATCTAATTAACTACAAATAAAACTTTTGCTTAATTTCAATAAATTATACGGTTTTGGCCGGATTTCGGTCGAACTACTTGTCTGAGTAAACAAGACCAAAGGTTCCGATGGGATCCCAAAACTTCGATATTTGATCCAGACAATTAGGTTTGTCTTTGTCAGATCCGGTCTTCGCCAGACTCCATGAACATTTATACTCTTAAAATTTAGAAACAGATTAAGGTCAAACAGCTAATCATTAAGAAAACCAAGTTCTGATATGGATTCAGCTTGTGTCTTTACCCCTATAAGTCGATTGAAACGATCCTGGCTTACTTCTGCGAATTTTCCGGTTTCTGGCGGAATTCCAGAACTACTTTTCCGATGAAAAACTAAAGCTCAAAAACGAATTCAGCGTATCTAGTTACCCCTATTTCTAACATCTAATCAACTTCAAATAAAAATTTAACTTATCACAAATTTTCCGGTTTCAACCGGATTCCGGACGAACTATATGTCAAGCAAAAAAATTATTGTCATATACGGATTCAGCATCTCGTCTTACCCCTAAATCGGACATCTAATCAACTTCAAATAAAACGTTTACTTTAACAAACTTTCCGGTTTTGGCCGGATTCCGGGCGAACTTCTTGTCTGGCGAAAAAACGGTTTTCACATTCGTGTTTAGCATGCCTTCTTATACCCCTATATCGAACGTCTAATCAACTTCAAATAAGACTTCCACTTTTAACAAACTTTCCGATTTTGGCCGGATTCCGGGCGAACTACTTGTCCGGAAAGAAAATGGTTTTCCTATTCGTGTTCAGTATGCCTTCTTACCCCTAAATCAAACATCTAATCAACTTCAAACAAAACTTTTACTTTTAACAAACTTTCCGGTTTTGGCCGGATTCCGGACGAACTACTTGTCCGGCGAGAAAATGGTTTTCATATTCGTGTTCAGCGTGTCTTCTTACCCCATAATCGACTATCACATTAGCTCTTTAAAAAAAAAATTGCTTGTTCCTTAATTTGAACCCCCTCCCCCACCCCTAAATGTAGGGCTACAGGGCCCATCTACGAACTCGACCTTACTCTTGACCCAAAGAATGCTCACACCAAGTTTCATCAAAATATCTCATTCCCTTCGAGAGTTATCGTGCTCACAGACGGACGGACGGACAACTTTTGCGATGTCATAGGTATCCCTCCACTTACGTTTTGGGATCCCAAAAATGATTTCCACATAAGTGTTCAGCATGCCTTCTTACCCCTAAATCGAACATCTAATCAACTTCAAATAAAACTTTTACTTTTAACAAACTTTCCGGTTTTGGACGGATTCCAGGTGAACTACTTGTCCGGCGAGAAAATGGTTTTCATATTCGTGTTCAGCATGTTTTTTTACCCCTTAATCGACTATCGCATTAGCTGTGTAAAAATACTTTGTTTGCCCCTTAATTTGACCCCCCCCACACACACCTTAATGAAGGGCTACAGAGCCTATCTACGAACTCGACCTTTCCTTTGACCCAAAGAATCCCATCCGAAGTTTCATCAAAATGTCTCATTCCGTTCGAGAGTTATCGTGCTCACAGACGGACGGACAACTTTGCGATGTCATAGGTATCCCTCATGACATCGCAAGAGTTGTCCGTCCGTCCACCTGTCAGCACGATAACTCTCGAAGTGGTAGAGATATTTTCTCCCAACTTGGTATGAGGATCCGTTGGGTCAAAGTACAGGTCAAGTTCGTAGATGAGCCCTGTAGCCCCGTATTTAGGGGTGGGGGAGGGGTTTCAAATTAAGGGACGAAATTTTTTTTTTTAAAGCCAATGAGATAGTCGATGTAGAATAAGAAGACATGCTGAATCTATATCTGAAATTTATTTTCTCGCCAGACAATTACTTAGTCCGGAATCCGGTCAAAACCGGAAAATATGTTAAAAGTAAAAGTTTTATTTGAAGTTGATTAAATGGTCGGTTTAGGGGTAAGAAGACATGCTGAATCCGTACGTGACAATTGTTTTCTATGCAGACAAGTAGTTCACCCAGAATCCGTCCAAGACCGGAATTTGTTAAAAGAAAAAGTTGTATTTGTAGTTGATAAGATGTCCGATTGACGGGTAAGAAGAGATGTTGAATCCGTATATGACAATCATTTTCTAGCCGGACATATAGTTCGTCCGAAATACGGCTGAAACCGGAAAATTTGTTACAGGTTAAATTTGTATTTGAAGTTTATTAGATGTTGGATATAGGGGTAAGAGATGCGCTGAACGTTGTTGAGCTTTATTTTTTCGCCGGACAAGTAGTTCCGGAATTTTGCCGAATCTGGAAAACTGGCAACTGTAAGGCAGGGTCGTTTCGATCGGTTTCGTCAAAATAGGTATGACCTGGGTATGACTTATAGGTGATAAACCCGCGTGCTGAATCCATATCTGAACTTGTTTTTTCTCAGATGATTAGCTATTTGGCCTTAACCTGTTTCTAAATTTTAAGAATAAAAATGTTCAAGCAGTCCGGCGAAGACAAAATCCAATTGTCTGGATCAAATATTGAATTTTTGGGATCCCATCGAAACCTTTGGTTTTGTTTGTTATAGTCGGGTAGACTGCAATTCACCCAGAAATCTGGAACTATTTGCATTAAACCTTGAAATTACTCTGGTCCGAATACTAGGCCTCTTCAGTTTACTTTGACAAATTCTGAAGATGTTCCGTTTGAGTTTAATATAGTTTCTACCCGTAAGATGAATAGTTTGATTTGTTTTTCTTCCACTAACCTCAAAAGGCTTGACCGGAGTTTTGATTAAATCACTCCCTTTTTTCGATCTTTAACGACCAAGTAAAATTATTTACTAAGTGACATTTACTATGTTTAATTCCCAGAAACGCCACATCCATCCACAGGTGACTTGGAAATAGAAAATTCTAGGACACTGTCTAGAAACAGCATGGAAGTCAACTATCTAAACAAAAGGAAGTCACTGTTTACCTGTGAGCATTATAATCCGGTTTCTTCCTCGAATGTACTAGAAATCTCTGGCCCGTTTCCCCTAGAAGCTCACTACACAGGTTTCGCACTGACAGTGAGTGGATTTGATCTTCTTATAGTCTCCTACTCATGTTTATTTCTCTCACTCTTCACGTCGCCGCTTTTTTGCTTCTCGATCTTCCATTTTTAAACAAACAAACACTTCCTTGTTTGAAAAACTTCTTTAGGATATGAAAAGCCGGCTTCTGTATGTAAAGCTGGGTATACCCTGGGGGTTAATATTGTACTCGGCTGGAGCGATCAAAGCCCCTTGTTGGGGTGGATGAGCTAAATATAGTTTTGGAACGTTCGCTAGAAAAACCTTGACGTAAAGGCGAGCCTATTCGTTGGCTTTATTGTTAAAAGAGTTTGCCTTAACAATCTAATAAGCCTTACTCATTGTCTTACTCAAACTGAAAGAAGCGCTAGTAAGCGGTGTGTAGATGTTTCACCACAGTTACGGCATCGCTTAAACAGGCATGATTCAAAGGTTGTTCTCCGTAAACGCCACCCTTTATGTCCCAATTGTAATACGTAGAAAACTTCTATGTAAATAAGACAATCTTACTCGTTGCACAGCTCAACTTCTGCCGTATCCTTCAAAACCAGAAACAAAATAAGTCTATACGCCTACAAACGAAAGCTAAAAATATCTCTTCCTGTGATCGAACAGTAGGCGAATTGCAGATTTCGACTTACTTTTTCGGCAAGAAAACTTTTTACGCCTACAAAAGAAAGCTAAAAATATCTCTTCCTGTGATCGAACAGTAGGCGAATTGCAGATTTCGACTTACTTTTTCGGAGAACTACTTTTTCGGCAAGAAAATGGTTTTCACCATCGTGCTCAGCATGTCTTCTTGCCCCATAATCGACTATCACATTAGCTGTTTCAAAATATTTTGTTTGCCCCTTAATATAAACCCCCTCCCCCACCCCTAAATGTAGGGCTACAGAACCCATCTACGAACTCGACCTTACTCTTGACCCAAAGAATTATCTCACCAAGTTTCATCAAAATATCTCATTCCCTTCGAGAGTTATCGTGCTCACAGACGGACAGACGGACAACTTTTGTGATGTCATAGGTATCCCTCACTTACGTTTTGGGATCCCAAAAACGTAATGTTGGATTATGAAGTTCTCGTTCGATCTTAACTGTACTCTGCCGGACTCCAAAGAATGGTACTGCTATGGCATGAATATATCCTATAACAATCATTTCCTGTAACAAGCAACAGAACGAATACAAAGACAGCACTTAATTAAGTATAGAACAGTAAATACAGAAGTATTAAACAAATAATAGCGAACAAAAACGCTAGTAATTAGATAGGTCGCGAAATGATACCAATTCAATGTATAAAAAAATGTTATCGGTCTATTTTCGCCGGGGACGTTTTGCCATGGAGAAGTTTTGGTTGGGACGTTTAGCCACGGGAACGTTTTGTCGTGGGGAAATATCTTCTCCGAGGAATAAATATAGAAAATAACGATTATGCAAAAGGGGCATTTCGCACTGGAAAGCGATGCATTTACTATTACTAGCCATCTTTCTTAGTACCTTAAGACTTCTCTCAATGCTAATGAGATTGAAGCTTACTCTTTTTGGGATTCCAAAACGTAAGTGACGAGAATCCTATGACTTCGTAAAAGTTGTCCATCTGTCAGCACAAAAACTCTCGATTGCTTACCGACGAAATGTCCCCTTGACAAATCGTCCCTTCGCGAAACGTCCCCGGCGAAACGTCCCCGTGACGAAACGTCCTCATGACAAAACGTCACCATGACAAAACCCCAAGACAAAACGTCCCCAAGTATAGATTTTTCAGTTCGCCTCGATCTTCAGGTGCATTGTCGAGGTAAAACAACTTAAGAGTGTGCATTGCAGATGTGGAACATTCCTTAAAGCAGGAAAGATCGGACATAGGACCGGTTGCTTCATAAATGTATTGTTTGACTTGCAATTGACTTGGAACTGATCAGGTTCGTTTGAAGCAACATGCACAATCTGAGGACTGAGGAGCACCAACGTGCTCCTCACAGAAAGGGGAATCGCACTTTGGCTCAAAGAGAGTCAAACGAGGAAAATGCAAAAATAAGCGTAGTGCCGTGATGCTGGATAAAAAGGTTATGGGAAGCGAGGAAACGAAAGCGGGTGGAACGATTAGTTAGGTAGAGAGACATAGTAAATCTAGGTTAAACGGGTTTGATCCTTTATTAAAATCCTTTAATAATAAAAATCACCAAATTGAATATCGAACAAAAGCGAGATCAACGAGTTATATCGCAGCGTAAACTAATACAAATAAACCAATTAAATAAAAGATAAAAAGGAAATTGACAAGAGATGGATATAGCCGGGATCAACACTTTGGTTTGTTTCTTGACTATCGGTTAAATGCTGAAGTAGTTCCATCGAGGTTTTCAAAAGTTTATATTCCAAGAATTTGATTTGTCTAAACTGATGACGCAGTCAGTACTCTCATAGGCCTAGCTATCCCTCAGCGATGAAAAAAAAACTGTATAGCCGGGGACGTTTCACCAGCGGACGTTTCGATCGGGGACGTTTCGCCACGGGGGCATTTTGTCGTGGGGACGTTTTGTCATGGGGACGTTTCGCCAGGCTACGTTTCGAATGGGGACGTTTTGTCGACAACCCCTCTCGACGGAGTAGAGAGGTTTTGTTCAAACTTGATATGAGGATCCACTGGGTTCAAAGTACAGTTCCGGCTCGTAGATGAGCCCTGTAGCCCTACATTTAGGTCACATTAACGGAAGAATCAAAAATATATTTTGAAGGTAATGGAATAGTCGTTTAGGCGAAGGTGACATGCTGAATCCATATCTAAACTTTTTTTCCGGTCAGACAAAATAGTTAATTTGGGTTAGACCGTTAGTTGATCAAGGATAAAGTAACATGCCTACGGAATCTGGTGAAGACTGCAAATCTACAGAACTCGATAGTCCAGAATACTCTTTGGGATTCCATCAGAATCCACCTCTCTGTGCAGCTTAATCTATGCTAGGCGTGCTGTTTCGCGGAACCGGCAGTTCTTTTCGTTACAAATTTTACGTTCTTCTATGAGACAGACTGAAATATCGCCTTGAAGTATTATGGACACAAAAAGCTGTCAGGTTCACAACGAACAACGACCCTATAATAAGTTTGACAGACAAAAAAGCCATACTTTTTAAGCCTCTTTCGCCTCTTCATGCTGAAGGAGTAGCCTACTCGTAAAAAATAAGACCAAAGGTTTCGATGGGATCCCAAAAATTGTAATATTTATTGGACTTCTTGATCGAGGCAATCGCATCTTGTAGATTTCCGATCTTCGCCAGATCCCTGAAACATGCTACTGTTTCTCCCTAATAAACTGCTTAAAACACGCAAAAACAATACCGTAGCTGTGTTAACTTAAAATTAAACTTTTTGCTTCTACCAATATTCCGAGTTTAGGCAGAATTTGGCAGAATTGAATTCAGAGATTGTCCAGAAATGGATTGTGTTCGTGTTCTTAACCCCGATGTGAACCTCTAGTCGACCTTAGAAGAAAATTTCACTTGTACCAAATTTCAGGTTTTTGACGGATTCCCGGGAACTACTCGTCAAACAAGAAAATGAAGTTCAAAAACGAACTTATTATATCCTGGTACCTTTACGTGGAACCTATAATTATACCTATAAAGCCTGAGTCCTTACTCCTAAATCGACTATCACGTTAGCTTTTGAAAATATTACTAAAAATGCCAACAACTCAAAATGCCCACGGTTAAAAATGCCCACGACTCAAAATGCCCACGACTCGAAAAGCCCACGACTCAAAATGCCCACGGTTCAGAATGCCCACGATTGGATTATTTGGGGGGTTCAGTCCGTAGTAAACTTGAATTAGGGGTTAGTGAGCACCGAGTATCAGAATGACGATATTCGCGCGTTAAACTGGTATAATCTCAGTTATAATATAATACTGGTAAAGATATTTACAAGAAACAAGTTAATTGCCTCGTGGTTAGAAGAAAGCACAGCGCAAAAGCGCTGTGCTTTCTTGAGGAAGCCTCTGACTGATTTGGATTGCCAGGTTTTGCTTTCTGTGTTGACACAATTTTACACGACATTGCTTCTGTACTTTCACGCAAACCATTCTGAACTGATCAAGAAACAATAAAATAATTCCTTTCAAAAACTTTTCCGTGGTTAACCCTATCCCTTATAATCTCGTAGTCCGTTGTCCCAGGATGATTTTGGCCTCCCCTGTTGACAGTTTCAGCCGTCGGCATTTGAACCAAGACGATATTAGCTCCTCTGTGACCATTTTGAACTGTCGGCATTTTGAGCCGCCGGCATTTCAGACGATTTCGGGTGTTTGACTTGAATTGTGGGCATTTTGAGTCGTGGGCATTCTAATTGTGGGCATTTTGATCGTGGGCATTTTGAACCGTGGGCATTTTAATCGTGGGCAATGTGAGAGTGGGCAAAAAGATCGTGGTGATTTTGGGAACCACCCCATACCAAGTCTCACCAAAATATCCCTCCACACGAGTTACGGTGCTAACAGACTAACAAATTTTACGGTGTCGCGAGTATCCTTTCACTGACGTTTTGGGACAAATTACTATGATCCTTCAGTTACACTTAAAAATGAGTATCCAAACCCCATTTGACTGTGGCAACAAATACGGAAGGTCACAAATACCCTTTGTTGCTTTATTCTTTGTTTTCACTCTCCCATGCTTACCGCCATAATTTAACAGATGTTTCGAAAGTGATAAACGTGCATTGGGATTGAAGGGGGTGACTAGGGCTGATTATCATGGGGCATCTAAATTTCAAACATTTGTACAAAGGGGACGCCGTGAACCTTTGTAATTAGTGTCAAATAGATTAGCATTGAGGGTGACAGTTCCGACGATGCTGTAAATGAAACTTATAGTTGTCAATGAATTCTACTCTTCGGAATCGAGAGTACAACTGACCAGACAAGGAAGGAAACCATTAAAAGCAGATGATCTTGATGATACAATATGTTAGTTGGGAGTAATCAGATGTGTTATCCTGTCTCCTTGGGCGATGTGAAAATTTCGACATGGGAAAGAAATGTGAAATGTCAGTTTTTGAGATCCCAAAACGTAAGTGGAGGGATACCTACGACATCGCAAAAGCTGTGAGATATAAAAGCTGTAAGGGAATGAGATATTTTGATGAAACTTGTGAGGATTCTTTGGGTCAAGAGTAAGGTCGAGCCCTACCTTTGGGGTGGGGGGGGGGGGTTAAATTAAGGGGCAAACAAAATATTTTGATACAGCTAATGTGATAGTCGATTATGGGGCAAGGAGACATGCTGAGCACGATGGTGAAAACCATTTTCTTGCCGAAAAAGTAGTTCGCCCGGAATCCGGCCAAAACCAGAAAATTTGGTAAAAAGCAAAAGATTTATTTGAAGTTGACTAGAGACAGATTTAAGGGTAAGAAGAGACGCTGAATCTGTATATGACAATCATTTTTTACCCGGACATATAGTTCGTCCGAAATCCGGTTAAAACCGGATTTTTTTATAAGTTAAAGTTTTATTTGAAGCTGATTAGATGTTCTTTATAGGGATAAGGAGATACGCTGCATTCGTTTCTGAACTTTCTGTTTTTGCTGGACAAGTAGTTCGCTCGGAATTCGGCCGAAACCGGAAATTTGGCAGAAGTAAAGCCTGAAGTTTCGATCAGTATCATCAAAATAGATATGGCTTATAGAGGTATATCTGAACTTGGTTTTCTCAGATGATTAGCATGGCGAAAACTGGATCTGGCGAAGACAAGACCCAGTTGTCTGGATCAAATATTACATTTTTGGGATCCCATCGGAACCTTTGGTCTTGTTTTATTCGAGTTATTGACTGGATCATATTTTCTTATTATTTTTACTACTATATAAATCCAAAAAACTGGAAGTGAAATACAGGGATTTGGAAATCCGCTGAAGAGTTGGCCACGGATTCTTCTATCATTCTTACCTTGTATACGACATACACTATCGCTAGCCTCACGCAGTTTCTATGTACTGTGATCTACAAGTTGCGTATGCGTTTAAGCTAAGACCAGAGTATTGATTTTATTCTTTTACAGTTTCTTCTTTGTTCTTCCAATAGCCTTTATGTTATTTCATTTATTCAACAATATCACGTCGTAGTTTAACAGGACCTACACACTTGTCTTCTCCTTCTAGGCCACCAATTCACGTTGTGTTCAAGGTTGTTGTGTCTTCGTATGTAAGAAAATATTTGAAGCATTTACGTCAGTCTTGGTAACTGTGTGGAGCCCCCTCTCCTGAAGTCGTCGGCCTACCCAGAACCCCCGTATAAAATGACTCCTAGAGGACGCCGCTAAAACAATAGCGATAGAGACGACAAGCGAGTCATCTATGACATTTTCTTCCTTTTCTCGTCAGAAACTCCTAAAATTTTCTGCCATCTGTTAACAATAACTCTCCAGGAGCGGAAAAAAACCCATTAGAGTCAAACCTTTTAATGGCCGTTGTACCTACATAAGATGGCCGTTCTTCAATTAAAGCAATGAACATTATTGGAACGTACGTTGACGGCCGTTTAACTGAGTCGAAAAAGCGCCAAGCATTAGAGAACAGACGTTTTATGTACATAATACGGTTTCCAGAACTGACATCCCAACGGGTCCGTTTTCGACCTGTTAATCGTCTTACATTTTAAGGACGTTTTATGGACGTTTTGTCAATAATGTACATAAAACAGACGTAAAACGACCTTTTCATTTTTGTTAGGGCACCAGGAGGAACACTACCGAAAGGTGGACTTGTTCCTCCTGAACAGGGAACCACGTTAAGAAAGCAGGGGGCCTGCCATTCCTGTTTTTAGTACGTGTTCATTCTGCACATGGAAGCAAATTAAACTGCCTCCCTCACCGTCCATATGTTAACTCTACAAAAATAAGAGACCCGACTACTAGAGAACCCGACTACTAGGACATGGATCGTGCGCGGGAATGATCTGACTCGTGCACAAACAGGCTAATTAAAGAAGGAAGGACGGTGCATTATTCCCCGTTCTAGTAGTGCTCCTCCAGGTAGAGTATTCACGATTTTAGTCCGCCAATCCCATTTTCAAGCACGCATTCCTCCTGCACGGTGTCATTCCGTTCCATTCCTGTTTTTAGTCGATCCCCTTGCTGATGACCCTTTACTTACTTACCAAGTAAGTAGTTCGGAGCGTTCAAGTCAAGTAGATAGATGAAGAGGTAATTTTCAAGACATCCCCAATTATTTCCAAGAAGAAACATGAAAAACAAAAATACAGGGATCTCTGGTATGGTGATGAGCTTGCCCAAATTCTTCACGAACGACCCTTCCGATTTTGCAGCCTGAAAAAGAGAATATGTGACACAGACGGACTTCAGAAGTTATAATAAGAAAGTATTGCGTTAAACCTGTTAAAGGTCCAAGGAATTGATAAATAAGTCCCATTTGAGGGATATCCTACGTTGGACGTGGCCGAGCCATCTTAGCTGTTGGAGGCGAACCCTTCCCAGGATGGTGGTCTTGTATTGTAGTCTTTCTAGTTTTCATTTACTCTTTTCTCTTTTGCGTTTCCTACTGGTGACAAAATAGCACCAGCCTGGAAGATTCTGTGCCCTTCAGAAACCTAAATGGTCCTTTTGGACAGGAGTAACTAGGTCTAGGTCTAAGTCTAAGTCTAGGTTCCCGTTGTCCTCCTGCGATGCGACGTTCACAGAGGGACGAACTTTAGTTTTCGTGTTCAGGGTGTCATAGTCGTCTGATAAAGAAGTCAGGTTAGAGAACTAGAGAACGGCTATCATTTAAAAGTCTACGGTCTTTGTAAAAACTCACTAGTGATGTAAACAGAAAAAAAGATTGCTTTTGTTTTGTTTTACCAACCTTGACGTCAAGCCTCCAAACAAGCACGCAAGACAGAAGAAGTAGCGCATCAGAGAAGTAAAACATAACAGAGTAGTCTCTGAAACCTAGAAAAAAATATGAAAATAGGCTTACATATCCCAGATGGTTTCTAAAACTAGCTGAAAGACTTTATGCACATCATTCCATGTAAACCCCCCGACACAAAATCTTGAATATTGGAAACTTCTACCAGAGACTTTTCCGTGACTTTGAATTTGCAAGTCTAGGACTCCATGTCGGAGCCGCGTCGTAGACAATCGAGTGCCCACATATAACAAGTCAAATTAATTAAGAATAATTTTCACTCATAACAAGTCAAATGAATTAAGAATAATTCCTTCTGCACGTAAAATCTGAAGTGCCCACATGCGGAAGCGAACTGTTCAAGAAAATTTGCATCGAGCGATCCCTTTTAGTGTAACCTAGCTGTAACCCGTTACTGACGGACAACTTTAATGGTGCGCGAACTATGTGTCGGTATGTGAAGTGGAAGGTTGCGGGTTCGTATCCCACCCGAGGAGCATTCTTATTTTTATTCCTATTGTTATCACAAAATCTTGCTTCTTCGTCCGCGCCCTAGAATGGCTTAGAAGTCTAATTTCCCAGTTTAGCCTTCAAAAATTGCCCTAAGTATAATGTTTGGATAAGGCTTAGAGTAGAATACGGGTATTAAACTGGCATTTAGTCCTTGGTTTCGTCCCGAAGAAGATAAAAGGAAGACCGCTACGACCAACTGCCGAGACTTTTTTTCGCTGAAAAGAAGTTTGGTCACTTTTCTGTCTAATTAAAATTCAGAAATTAAAACAATTTCAAAACAAAGGAGAAAATAGGCTTCGTTATTTACTCGGATACAAAGTCCGGTAACTGTCAATCTAACATTAAACTTGTTCTTAATTAAACCAACCGAACCAACTGATTTGTATTACTTCTGATTTTTCCTTATGATCTCATGACATCATCTTCAGGTGAGATCGAAAGAAGGCACGGCATGGTGCAGAAAGCACGAGTATTACAAAGAGCCATTCTTAATAAAAAGAGTCACGGCATACAAAACTAAGGCATGCTTGCACTAGGAGGTACTTACCGTATATTTCTATTTCTTTTTACTCGATCCGGAGTTCCCGGACTGGATCCGTGTTCCGGCATGCCTTCTTTTAGACTCTGGAGTTGTGGATGTGTGTCGTTTCGTTCCTGCTTTTAGTCTGCTTGCGTGAAAAATTAAGAGCGATATGACGCACGATGCGGGGAAGGAATAACAACCAAAAACAGTATATAAGAATAGACTTTCGATTTTGAATGTAACCAATCCATTTACCGAATACTGAACAGTATAACCGTCATCTCACCTCGAATCTCGCTAAGCCAATCCACGAACATCCCTGCGATTGGTGATGAGACGCCCAGTCCAAGCATTGAAAAAAATCTTTGCTTTCCATAGTCTCCGTTGTGCTCTTTCACCATTGCCAGCACAATAGCATCCAACATGCTGAAACACGTGCTTCCAGTCATAGTACCAACCGCTCTTGCTAAAAAGTGCAACCAGAAGCCCTTTATATGCTTCTTCCTGTACAGTTCATCCCGTTCCTGGTCGACAGTCCTTATAGCATCAATAGTCACTTCAACCTTCGAGCATGAAATATTGAAAATCTCCTTCAACCGACCAAACACAGTCGTCGAATTGTCTTGATCGTTCTCAATTTCTAATGTGAAAAGCTTGTCGGGTAAGCATGATTCTGCCTCTGTGCAACAGGTTCCGTTTGGTAAGGAGAATCTGACCATTTCTAAGGATGAGTTGGAGTAAGGGGTGAATCCGCTGATTTCAAACAGGGTACCATTTTCAAAGATGTGGAGTGTCGCTGTGGCGTTACAACTTTCGAATCCGTCTGGAACGTTGGCATCGATAGCAAGTAACAACGTTTGTGAAGCGGCAGTTGCTACCAGTGCTAGGATCAACACGTACCGATATTCACCCAACTTGTCAGAAATCATGCCTAGAATAAGATTGGCGAATAAAAAGCGATTTACCATTAGGAAGAAAGAGAAAGTGATTTAGTTACGGAGGTACGGACAGGACCAGCGTAACTGAGGTTCCAGACGGACGACAATGGGCACGCACTGGGCATGCAGGTTGTCGCTGATAGAAGTTCGTGTTATTATTTTCGGTACCACCATCGGAAAAGCTGAGAAAAGCAGAACATCCTACTGGAAAAGCCTGATCTTCGGTTCGCAACGTAAAGAAGTCTGGATTCAAAAATCATCTAAAAGCCTAGCCGGCAAATTCTCTATATTCGATAGCACGGACAAAACACAACTCGGTTCCCTCATTTCTCTTCAGACTTTTGTCAAATCTGGTTAGATTTTTGTTCAAAGGCGGAGAAAGTGGCATGGATGTCTTCTTAGTAACACCCGTGAACAAGGAGTCCGGTGGAGCGGAAGGTCCACACTATGAACCAGGACGACAGTATGGAACAGAGCAATACTAGGTGAGCTGATTTATGCGTTACTTACGAAATAAAATGATGAAGCGCTTTAGGTTTCAGCTCTACTTCAAAACCTACAAGAGTGGGAGCAGGGACCGATGATTTCTGTTAAATGGACGCACAAGGGCACAATAAAACGTTTCGGTTTCCTTGAAGCTTTGCAGCCTGTTGGGAATCATCCGATTCCGTTTCTCAGCGCCATCTAGCAGTGTTGGGTAAAGTTAACAGAGCCTTTGCTGTCCGAAGCGGTCTACGCTACTGGAGAAAGAAAGTAATGCATCCTGATCGAAGCGTCGCCAGTTCAGTTGGTAGACAGCCTTCAACCAGATTAATGGCTTAGAATATTTAAAGTGAATTCGTTACAATTTTAAAGTAAACCTTCTCGGGAATCTCGGGTTATCATAATAGTTGCATAATTAAAATATGTATTGATGTCATAAACTTTGAACTGAAGCACTTGTTCATAAAGTAAATGATTCGTTATTTATAGGGTTCCTGACTACACTTAGGCCTATTCCTGGCTTGTAAATCTGTAAATAGTCGTTGGCGTTACAATAAACGTTATTTATAAAAGTTATTTAACGTTGGACTGGAGGAACTGGTGAACCGATGAGTTATTTGCCCCTGCTGGGGTTCTCTGTCCGAAGCCCTTAGGCTGGCTTAACCTTGGTAGCGTCGAGCGGTAAGGAACATTCAACCTTTCGAAGGCGTGTTTGGGATCGTAGTCTTTCGTTCAGAGAAGTCGGTTCCTTTTCTTTTCGTTCCCACTTACTTTATTCTACTTCAGCTTAACAACTTGTGACTGCACTCTACAAACACTCAAAAGCATCTGCCCTCTGGGGCTCTATCAAAAATCCTCTTTTTGCTCGCTACCTCGCCGTGAACTTTAGATTCCCAAGCCCTTATCTTAATCGTCCCGTTGCCAGCACTCGCTAACATTCGGGAGACCTTTACAGTAGCTAACCCCAAGTCCAGATAATTATTATTTACGAGTAGCGATGACGGATGCTGCTCAACCACGAAACTGATATCGTTCCAGGCACAAAACTGATATGGATATTTGTTCTTTCCCTCAAAGTTCAAACTATCAAGGAAGCTAATTTTTGGTATTCAATATTCCAATATATCCTTCGTAACACTCGTTATCCCTCACAGAGTTTTGACTCCGACAAAACAAACTATGCCTATGCCAGTACTTGATTTTGTAAACTGCTTTTTACTGAAATTATTTTACTTTTATTACTTTTATTGTCATTACGACAGATGTTTCCATATTCTAGTACAGCTTTTCAGAATAAGACTCAAAACCTTAGACCTTGGCCCAAAAGATTTCATGAGCGGTGGTTCGCGAGTTTTCAGACCCGAAACCTTTTGCTCTCCGGCACAAAATGCTGCATTCTTTCCCGACCAAGGGTGTTTTAAGACTTTAAAAAGCTTCTACTATTTTTGTTGGCCCGAAAGCTTTCATGGCGGTGGCCTGCGAGTTTTTAGACCCGAAGCCGTTTGCCCCCGGCACAAAATGCCGCGTACTTTCCTGACCAGGGTTACTTTATGCACGGTTAAAATAAAAGAATTTAAATTGAATTTCCACATCCCTTCCCCCTTTCGAAAAATTCGCTCAGGGTAGGACTTTATCTTCTTAATTCAAAATCAAGTGTTGGCTTGGCAGGCCCATAAAGTAATTAATTTATAATTTAAGCAACAAAGTTAACTTATATTTTACACCTTTGAGTTAATTTATAATTAAATTTATAAACTGACGTCCCAATTACTAAAACACTCCCAAGGAAAATCTGAACTTAAAAAAAAAATTATTATGCTACTCCCCAGTCAAATTATTTCTCATTACGATGCATCTGGACTTGGTTCAACTTGCGTTCACGGCTTGGTTCACGGCTACTTTAACACACACTTTAACATTATCTTTAAATCGGCGCGATGCGACAAAACGGACAAACCCGCACAAGATCATTACACATAAATTCCAAGCACATGGAAACACTGCACTAACAACATAATACAATGGTTATTTTTATTTTGTTTTATCTTTTTCATTTTAATTAATGTTCTTCTAGTTTGGACCTTCGACCATTCAAGTTCAACTTACAACTTCAATCTGCTTAATATTTAAAGCGAATAGTTATGATTATTGTTACTATTTGGGTATTTATTTTTGGTTAGGGCAATCAGCCCTTTTAACAGTTTAAAGCGCATACCTAACATTTAAAGCAAAATTGAATTCTGGCCTTCTGACCTTCAATTACATTTTAAAATTTTACAGTTTACGAAAAACACTTACTCAACATTTAAAGCAAAATAAATTCTGGTCTTCAGACCTTCAATTACCTTTTAAGGTTTAACTTTAAGACAACACGCCGTAAACATAGAACACTGCAAAATACCACACTACACTTTAATGTTCTTTTGCACATAACCCGTGCTGTCAACAGTAACGCCACCATCTGGCTACAAGTTCGCGTCTTGCATTTGCATTTTCGGGACGCATCAATACGAAGTCCAGTAGTTCGACGGCGACATCTGCCATGATGGTTACGAAGAATTCTCTGTCGCTGATCTCCGTTGGAGCGATGGCCAAAATTTGCTCTAGATGTCGTGATGAAAATTCCACCGGAATATCTACGAGCCGTTGTTGGTTGTTGATCAGGTGTCCTGATGACAATCCCACTGGAGTAGTTATGGGCAGTTGTTGGTTGTGGATCAGATGTCCTGATGACAATCCCACTGGAGTAGTAATGGGCAGCTGCTGGTTGTTGATTACTTCCAGGTTTGGGTGTCCGCTGAAAGCACCCTCATTTGATGTCATGAACCCGTTCGCGTATGCATCGACGGCTACCTCAAGCGGGTCAGGACCCCATGCTGGTGAAAACGGCATGTCCTCGTCTGCGTATAGATTGACAAATTCGGTGTTCTCCGCCGGCATTGGTGATTCTTCAATCTGCTCCGCGGGTGAGGCTTGTGGAACCCCCGATCGGCTCCATGGCTCTCCAATCCGCTCCACGGGCTGGGCTCCGGCTCCATGGGCGGGATTTCTACCCACTTCTCGCCTGACTACGACGAGCTGGCCGTCGACTGATGAAATCGGCTCCTCCATCGGCTCCACGGGCCGGGCTCCGTCTTCACGGGCGGGATTTCTACCCTCTTCACGCCCGACTTCGACGCGCTGGCCGTCGACTCCCCTTGGACACATTGTTTACGAAATCCACCTGAAATAAGTATCAACAAAGTATATCTGTGATTGGTTAAATAACACCTAATTGCACTTTGTATACCGCTATTCTGTCGTGACTGTGATCTCTTTAGCGTTTTCGTTCTTTCTTTCGATTGGATCAGAGATGGCCAGGCTATACGTGACTCGTGTTTCGGGCTCTTTTAGCCCTTGGTGCTTTTTACACAACAAATGGTATACCGCGACCACGACTACCGGGATGATCAAATTTGCAACAATCGACCCTAGTCCCATGAATTGGACAGGTCGCAATTTCCCTTGTATGTAGTCTATGGCCTGGTACGACGATTTAATTATAGGGCTATTTCTTTCGAGCGAAGCCTCTAGCTCCTGCAACGATACTTCGATTTCGCGCGACCCTAAGCCAGGCATTGACAGCTTCTCTTCCAGTTCGCCAGTAGAAAAACTTGCTAGCTTTGGCAAAATTTGTCTGGCGCTTGGAGCAAGGGATGAGATATTACCAAAATTGAGATTTAAATTGGTAAGGCCTGAAAATGTCGCAGGTATGGTAAAACTCTCCGAAAATAGCGAGCAAGTAGGTGGTAAGCTAAATAAATTACTGCCGTCGAGTTTTATACGCTCTTTTAACTCATCTTCACACGCGATAGTGGCATCGACGGATCTAGCGGAGAAAACCCACACTTCACCTGTAATATGACGTAGAATTGGTACGTTTACCTCTGGTGGCTGCGAAAAAGTTACTTTACAGTTTTTCTCAATTTCTCCAAAATCTTCCCGATAAATTGCATAATTGCATGACTTTAGCGTTTTCTTTTGTACTGCTTTAAACAGGGAGCATATTTTAATGTCCATTTTTACGCAGTCCTTCAGCTCTTCTAATGATATTTCAATGAAATGGGTTCTTTCTTCCCTTTTAATAGCTATAAACGGTTGTGACGGATATACCGTCGTTAGATTATTTGGAAGGCTATTTTGAAAAGTTGGGAACGGAATTATTCTGTACAAATCGTAAATTTCGCTTCTGGCCACCAGGGGTATTTCCGTAACAATTCTTAGTCCCTGTGGAGTAAGGAAGGTAGAGGTCTTCGCGAAATGGTGGTAGTATGCCCACACATTTTCTGGGTTGTGCACCGGTAGTCGGTAAATGCTGGGCAAACTATCCGATATTTGTGACAATGTGCGAATCAGGGATTTCGGTGGGAACATGTTAATCGGTAGCCTCCTTGAAGCTAATGCGTTCAAATCGATTTCTAAACTGTGAAGTTTAGATCGGATTTCATTAATCAACTGATGTAACTTCAAATATCCGACATCCATGCTTACTTGAAATCCCCGATTGCTGTTTAAATTAACAACTTTTACCATCTTTTGCCAATGCACCTCGACACTTAACAGGGCTTTAGTAATATTTTGCAGAAGGTCATCCTGTTTCTTATCTTCTACAACTAAATTTTTAATTACCGACATTTGTTTTGATATTATATCTTGTTGTGCTACCCCCGCATTCTTTAAATTTTTCATTACTTCATCTAAATCTGCTATTTGTGAGACTGTTGCAGTTCCGAAAAGGACACGTAATAATTCACCCCCAAGATCAATCAGTCCACGCTTAGTTCTATTTTTCTTTCCTAGTAATAACAAGATCCCTTCAATTTCGTTTTCCAAATTAGAAACTAATTCTTCCATCTTTATGTTTTCTGCACGGTACAATTCGTAAATTCCGGTCAAATTTCTATGCATTTGCTGTTTATCAAGTTCGTGTTGGTGATTGGCAAAAAGAGAGTAATACTTCCTGGCTACCGTAAGGACGTTCTTGAAAAAGTCCAGGTTAACGTCTCCCACGATTGACCACTTCGCTGTTGTCACGTCCACTTGACCTTCGGGTACTAATACATGACCCAAACCGATCCTGACTTCTCCTAAACTTGAAACTGAAAAACTCAGAAACACGGTTAAGTAAAACATCAACTTCATCTTTCCACCTTTCCACCTTCCGATCACTTATTAGCCTATCAAACAACTAAAATGTTTAACGACTGTGTTGACATAATGTCAATTTCGAGCTCTTAATTTACCGCAACCTACGTCGATTGTTTTAATGACGTCACTGTGATTCGTGATTACTACATCATATACGGCTTAAGGGACTCCGATGAATTCAGCGTATTCCCTCAAAACTCTAGCCTCGCGAGGCGGAATAGACGTTTCTTGTAATTCGGTAATTTCCGAATAAACTTGATTTTTTGTTTTACAAAATTGGCATAAGATTACTGCTAATATTATGGTTAGCATCAAGTACAATCCGCCCCCTACAGCTATGGCGAGTGTCAGCTCGTTCATTTTTACCGTCTCGGTTAAGATAAGTTCCTTTAGTCTTTCTTCGTCAGATAGGATGGCGGATCCCTGTTCTAGGTCGTTGACCAAGCTTGACCATTTGACCGATGAATTCGAAACCTTCCAGTTTTTAAGTAATTGGATTTGGTGACCATTCAAATTACGTGGGGGCACAATTTTCGTGGGGCTTAACGGTTCTAGTGCGATTCCCTCCAAGGAATTTTCCCCAAAAAGTTTCCATGACGATCCCCCATAAGTAAGGTCACAGTTTTTGTGTGTCGAGACTATGTGAGCGGAATAGTCAGCAATACTATTAAATATTTCCGTGGACTGGCAATTTCCTCCGTATTTGATCTTTTGTGACGAGAAAAGTTCTGCCTTGTTGATTCGAATTATTCTTGGTTCAACTGTTCCTGTTTGCACATTCCAAGAACAAAATTTGTGAACATCACTCGTTCGCGCTACGACATTTTCGACGCAATCCAAATTCGAATTATTATTTATCTCCTTTATATTTTCCCATATTATTCTTATGTCCACAATTTTACTCTGTCTCATATTCCTATTATCTCCACTTCCGCTTAATTTCAAAATTTGGTTTCTCTTCTGTGACATTACTATCAAGCTTTCTTTTATCTCCAAGGTGAACCACAGGTCCATTTGGCCTTTAGTGGGCACAGGAAAGACGCGAAACATTTGGAAGTCTGAGTTTGCGTTTTTCAATGGTATTTTTAAAGCAACCTGCAGCCGTTCTTCCACCAAGCTAAAAGAAGACTCAAGCAAAAGCGTATACCAAGCAAACGGATTAATGGGTTCTACACTCTCTACTAATTCATAATGACCTTTGGAGCGGATCAGACGATCCACTTGTTCGAGCAGCATTTTTAGATCTTTAGGCGGTACTAAAAGCTTCGGGATTTTCCCTACTTCTAAAACAGACACTGCTCTCTCAACTTCTAGAAAATAATCTACCAGGACCTGTAGATGTGAGCCCGTTTCAAGCATTGCCGAAGACAAAAATGCTGTTTCCAATGCCAAGGTCATATTAACTTGCCGTTCATCCAGTTCAATCAAAGTTCGTTCCACTTTACTAATCCCTTCTAGAATTTCTGAAATGGTCCAGTTTAGACTCGTCATTCTATTTCCAAGATCCCAAAGTGAACTTTGTGTGGCTGAATCATGAAATAATTCTGCCGTCCTTATTTTATCTCGTGTATTTTGTGAAACTGAATTATCGTTAACTACCGATTCTAGTTTTTGCTTTAGCTGATTTGCATCATTTGACACTAATTCTGGTTCGGATGTCAAACCCGAAAACACCGTGGTCCTTTCCCTGACCATATGTAACACCGAATCCTTGTAGCGGTCCATAGCGTAAATTTTGACTAAAACTGCGTTCTCGTAATTTTTAGCAATGCTTTCAAACAGCCTCGCCGAATAAGCTGATCTACGTTTGAATAATGGCTTTATCGCCCCCGAATATCGTCTTGCACGCTCAGTCAGTGCGTTACAGGTCGAATGCAAGTGTCCCAGTTCGACATCAAAATGGACAGTCCATTCTGACGTCATAACTGTGACTCCTTTTGTTTTCTGGATTAAAGCACCGTCAACTAACAAAAATTCCATACCATTTTTGGTCATGTGGTAGTTTCCTGAATCGTAAGCCAATACTGACGCAGAAACAATCAGTAGGACTCCAATGTTCATTTTTGTGTTTGTACAACGATAGACCTACAGTAAAAATATATAATGCATGTAATATCTAGACCCTGGGTCTATCATCGCTTAAATCTTATCCCATACAATTAGGTTTTTGGGTCTGAATTTAGGGTACATTGTTCTGAGTCCGCTTAATTCGGAAGTTTTAATCATTCCCGCTGGACAGTAGGTTGTCTTAATCCAGGGGTTCGTGCTTTCTACCACTTCACTAACTTGCGAATTTATTCTGAGAAACCACTTGACTCCGCCCTTTTCTATGGAACCCAGTATTTCGGCCCCTTCGTTATGCTTTGAAAAATGTAGTGAGAGCTGCTCCACCGAAATTTTTACGCTATTTCCCACCATTGATTTCAATTGTTTAACGCATTCATTGTCAGGAGTAAAAGATGGGCTACTTATCAAATTGATTATCAGCGACAGGACGCATTCCTTAGAGAAATTGGTGGATACCCGTTCTTCTTTCCCTTCTGCCAGAAATTCCCGATATGACTCGAAATCACTTATGTATGCTACGATTTCTTTCATTTTTCTGAAACAAGGGAGTATAAATAAAGTATAACTACTGTTAGCGATCGCAAAATTAATGCCTAACGGTATTTTCGCGAAGCATTCTTATTAATTAATATCCCCCATTTTAATTTTTTTTTAAATTATCACCGCGTAGCAACTACTTCTTTAACTTATTATTAAATTGCCCCCCAAAATAAAACAAACAAAACAACGAAAAACCTTATTCTACTTTTTGGCTACGCATCCACCTCCTCTCAGTAACGTTAAATTATTTTACTATTTTTACCCCTTTAATCTTTTAACGTTACCTATCTTTCAATAATTCACCCTGTGATTTTATACCCGTACCTCCCTTGTTCTTAGTCCCTCCCCTTTTGCTTTTACAATTTAAAGATTTTTATTACCCCCACCACTTTCTCCCCACAACCCCAACAGAGTTCCCACGACTCTTCTGCGTCGCCCCAATTCTTCTCCTTTCCCGTATATGTTGCCGTACTGCGGCAGACCAAACAGTCCGCCCACAGTCGTGCAACGAATATCGTTGCGTGGCAGTCGGGGCATGTGCCCTTTCCTGCAAAATTTGGCGTCATGACGCCTTTGCAGTAGGGGCACATCCCCTTTTTGTATGCGTGATTCAGTACTTTCTCCATTCTAAAAAGGAAATAACCCTTGGTAGCAAAAATGATAATATTTAATAGGGAAAGGTCATATTGACAATAATAATAAAGCAGCAGGATTTTAATGTCATATTATATCACTATGCAAAATAGCGCAAAAAGGTCACTATGCAAAATTGGCGCGGCAAATAGCAATAATTCAGAGCTGACTATAGCGCATGAAACAAACGGCACACTGACTTCTTATCTCAGATTTGGGAAAACTGTCGCATGTATGGATTCAACTACCCCCCGAAATGGATGACCCGAGAACCGTATTACCATAGGGCTTTTACACTGCGGACACCGAAGGCTATATAGCTGGTCCGTCTCTAATACCCGGCGCCGGTAGTGATCTTCGTATTTAGAGATACAGGGGCCACAAAACCAATGCCCGCAACCCTCCCCTATAGCTGGGTTCTGAACCATTTCCAAACAGATGCTACACTGTAATGTTTCTGTTAATTTTTGACGTGCCTCTGCACGTTCATTCTTGAGTATTACGATCTCCAATTTTCGCTGATAATTCATTTCTCTCGAGAAATTTAGCATGCCCATCTGTCCAATTAGCATCTCCTGAGTATCCGAAAGTACATCCTGCACGTCTGCAAGATAACCCCTGATTTCTCCTATTTCTCTGTCCTTCCCCTCTATCTTTTTCAACAGAAACTTATTATGAACCTCAACTCTTTCCTTTTTCTCTTCTACGTCTATCTGCTTATTTGCGGCTACTGCCAACCGGACTGCATTTGTTAGTTTCTCCGTTTGAAGTGCAAATTCGGCCTCTTTCTTCTCCATTTCGGCAGTCTCCAATTTTTGTTTAAGCATTTCGATACTCTCTTCCATTCTGTAATAAAAATAAAAATATCGAATACTACTTATTTATCCCAGTTTATTTTCTATTAGATTCTGGCAAGTACGGACTTCCTAGTTTATCGTACCCGAACCTATACGGGGGACGCAGCTCCCTTGACGTTTGTCTTGTTCCTCTCGTAGCCAGATCAAACCTAACACCTTGAAGTGCGCCTCGACGCGCTGCTTGTGTTCGTAATCTAACCGCTTCTGACCTAACCGTAGGGTGGCTTAAAGCTCTATCCCGCATTAAAATTGGCGGCGGACTGTCAAAATCAATAGGACATTCTGACCTCGGGTGATCAGAGTCAAGTTCTCCGAACGGTCCTCTCAGTTCCGGCATACTACCAGAACGATTAACCTCATTATTAACCCCAATTATAGGATCGGACACAGAACCGGCAAGGTTCGAAGCTCCCCCCACTGAAATTTGACCCGACCCTTCTCCCTGCGGACTGTCTCCTTCGGATCCCGGCAAACGAGACGCTTTACCGCCACGAGACCTAGGCGTCTCGATTACCGTTTGATTAGGTGACTCTTCTTCCGGCCGAATAGGTGAACATTCTGGAGACCTATCGACCCCTGAACTAGCCTGAGGAAAGTTAATATCCGCAGAAGGACCACTTATACCAACAGGATCCATACGCTGATCCGGAACAACTGGGCTCTCGAACTGAATACGATAGTTTGGTGGATTGAGTGACGGGACCCAAGCACCGGCCAGATTTTCGTAGTAATCATGAGATGGTGTGACACCTGGCCTATAAATTGGTGCCTCGCTAAAAGTTGGTGTGGAGCATCTAATTCCCGTCGGTGTGAAAAGTTCCCTTTCTACCAGCGCATCCTCTAATAATTCACTCTCGAGACTCGAAGAACTTCCTAACCCCTGCCTCCTCCCAGGTGTTTCCGTATAGGGGTTATCCCATTCCAGATCTTCAGAACCAACCGAATAACGTCTTTTATAGTCACCATGTTCAGTTGATTGTTCCGTATGATACGGCTGTAATGTTAAGGGGCGCTGCAATAAAGGGTTTCGACGGGATTTTGGAGAGTCGTCATCCGATTCGGAATCTGAACCTGGGGAATCTGGGACCGGTTGCCCCATAAGTGGTACAAAATTACCCGTGCCGATATCATACATGTTCCCAGCAAAAGAGTCCGGATCACAACCCGGAATAGTTTTCTGGCCCGGAAGTGGGCTGTCCCACCAAGTAACTGTTTTGGCGGTTCGCGAATTCTCAGGCTTACCCCCGGCCGGTTTTTTCGCGAGAGTAGGTAGTGTCATTTCATCAAAATTGGGTGGTATAGTCAGTTCATCTTGGACAACGTCCTTCTCCCACAAACTTTTAGGAATATACGTCTTCAAACGATTGTAATGGACAATTTCCACCCGTCCGTCTGAGAGTCTTGTTATTTCAAAATTCAAGCCGTTTTCTAGTATCGCCGTTATTCGATAAGGCCCGACCCATCGTATTTTATCTAATTTTCTCAGCCTCGCGTCGGGTGGCGTGTGCAGGAGTACAAGATTGCCAAGTTTGAGGGGTTTCTGATTCTCGGTTCTATTGTAATAAAACTGCTGGCGTTCCCGAGCAATATCGGAGTTGTCTCTGATCATTTGATACGCAATTCTCTGTCGGGTTATCATTTCTGATTTATACTCGGAGTCTAGATTATAATAAACCCTACTGTTAATGACGGTATCCGTCGGGAAACGAACGTCGCGAAGGAACATAGCATAAAACGGGTTATCTGAGATGGATTCGTGGAAAGCCGTATTCATAGCGAATTGTACATAACGAAGCTGATCCTCCCAGTCTGAGTGCCCCTTATCTTTGACATAAAGGCTTAAAATGTTTGCTATATCCCTGTTTCGCCTTTCTACTGCTCCGTTACACATCGGATGGTACGCAGATGTACGAAGTTGTTTAATGTCCAAAAGTTCTAGGATTCCCTTAAATACCGCATTTATGAATTCGGAGCCTTGGTCACTTATCAGCCGTTCGCAAGGTCCGTACACTAAAATGAAATGCTCCACAAACGCCCTAGCGACGGCCTTTGCAGTTTTATCTTCTATGGCCGTAAGAACAATGTACTTCGTAAAATGGTCCGTAATGACGACAATATACTTCGACCCCTGCCTAGAAACTGGTAAAGGACCGAGTAAATCAATTCCGACCATGTCAAGTGGTCGAGAGGACTCGGGTATTGTGCCCAAAGGTGCCCTCGGTGTATGGTTAAGACCTTTTCGTTGACAGCAGTCAAGGCAGCACTGAACGTACTGTTTGACAACGTTGTACATGTTTCTAAAGTAAAAACGGCTGCGCACGCGTTCATATGTCTTAAGAAACCCAAAATGACCCGATATTTTAGAATCATGGCAATCAAACAGCACTTCCGGAATGAGCGCACGGGGTAGTACTGGCACTACCCGCAGATCTGGTCTACGACAGTTTTGATACGGCGTGTAAACGTAACAAAGTAAACCCTCATCTAGGACAAAATTTTCGATTTCCCGCAAAACCTGAGTTTCGATTTGAGAGGGCAACTCACTGCCATGCTTAAGGTAGTTACGCACCGCGGACGAAAATCCGTCTTTCTCTTGCAAATTACGCAGTTCTTGCGAAGAGAACTGGTTGTCAACCCCTGGTACTACGGCCATTATCGCGTGATTTGAATCAGCCGTCGGTAGACGACTTAGTGCGTCAGCGACAACGTTTTGGACCCCTGGTATGTGCGTAATTTCGAAATCGTATCCCTGCAGTTCCATTTGCATTCTAGCCCACTTTCCGGTAAGATCTTTCCCCGTACTTTTCATCAGCCACTGAAAAGGCTTATGATCTGAAGCGACTATGAATTTTCTACCAAGCAAATAAGGACGAAATGACCTGATGCAGTGTGAAATGGCAAGTGCCTCTTTTTGCACTGCCGCATGCGAAAATTCTGCGTCATTGAAAGTGCGCGACGTATACTGCAATACCTTTTCCAACCCATTTTGAACTTGCGTTAAAAACCCTCCACATGCCTTATTGCTGGCATCGCAATAAATTTTCATGGGATTTGCCGTGCGACTAAGATCTGGAAGGCCAAGAATAGGTTCCTCCAATAATTTGGACCGAAGTTGTTCGAAAGCTTTCTTTTCCTCATCCCCAAAAATAAAAGATACATCTTTTTTTGTAAGTTTAATTAGCGGTGACGCTATAGCGGAAAACTGGGGGACAAATTTGCGGAAATATGAAAATAGACCTATGCAAGAACGCAACCCACTGACGTCCTTCGGATAAGCGAGGTCACGGACGGCACTTAACTTATTTGGATCCGGGCGAACGCCATTTTTATCGACCCGGTGACCTAAGAAAATAACTTCCTCCTTGAAAAAATCACATTTCCTAGCCTTCAACTTTAAACCAGCTTTGCGAAAAGCAGCGAAAACCTTTGTCAACAAAATCATGTGCGATTCGTCATCTTCCGAGGCATTTATTACGTCATCAAGATAAACTTCAACTCCTTCATCAAATAAATGTTTCAAAATTCGATGCATAATTCGACTATAAGCTGCAGGTGCGTTTTTAAGACCGAATGCAAGTTTCGCGTACACATATTGCTCATAGCCCGGCGCTGAAAACCCTGTATATTTGCGACTTTCTGGATCTATTGACATCTGCCAGTAGCCACTTAAACAATCAAGGACCGAGAAAATCTTTTTGCCATGCAGTTTGTCTAAAATAGCAGCAATATGAGGAAGGGGGAATTCATCGCTAACAGTTACGTCATTTAGGCGGCGAAAATCAGTAACGGCACGATAACTCCCATCCTTCTTTCCGACCAACAACAACGGAGCTAGCCACGGCGAAGCCGCCGGCTCTATGACCTTACACGCCAACATACGGTCTATTTCAGCCTTTGCAACCGGTTCCAGGTGAACTGGGATGCGATATGGACGAATCTTTTGCGGAGGGTTATTACCGACATCAATAACAAACGGCTCAATATTACAAGTACCCAAATCAAAATCGTCCTTGGCAAATACGTCATGATTATCAACGAGAAGTTTTTCTACTTTTTGTTTTCTATTTGTGTTTTTCGCTAGGTGGTCTAGCTTAAACATTTTAAGAAACGCATCCACTTCACTGTCTGGTAGCAAACCAGGACCCGAAATAACCTCCGTTGGTTTTAATGAGTCAGTAACACTCATGCAAATATTTTCTTCCGGAACCCAGGCTTCGGCATTCGCCATGTAGAACAATGGAATTTTTAAATCTTTGTCCGAATAATTTTCTATGAATACTTGAAACATGCCGTCTTGCGTATTTACAAGTTGCTCCGGTAGGACTAAATCTGGAAATCTTTCGCTCATTTCCTTCGTAGGTGCAACCAAAAACAACCCGTCCGTATCGATTGGCCCCCTACTGGTAGTTAACACACAACGTTTACTGGTTTTTGCTTTAACACTAGTCCTAGAAACAAGTTGGAGCCGATGTATACGTTTCGATGGCTTCACAGTTTCGACTTCCGATTTTACCAACCCAATTTCAGACTTTTTACAATCATTTTCGACAAGAGGGGGTGGACAAGGGCAACCAGTACGAGGTAAATTAACTACAGGACTAACAGAGCAACAAGGAATCGAATGTGGACCACAAGACTGACTTCGAGCAAAACAACAAGTTGGTTCCATTTGTCCTTTAAGGCTAACTAAATTTGCCGACGGAACAGAAAATTGACAAACAGCGCGAACAGTCTCCCCGTTACAGCCTCTACGTATCAATTTGTCATTTTTAGCATCAATTAATAAGTCATATTTCTTCAGGAACCCATAACCAAGAATCACCGGTACTTTCAATTTGTCGCTTATCAAAAACGTCTCAAAATATTCATGTCCATCTATCTTAACATTTTCTGAAATACATCCAATAATTTCCATGGAGTGCCCCGTAGCACTGCTAACGTCATTATAGTTTTTAACTATTTTTGATCGAACTAAAACGGGCAACTGCAAAAACATATCATAACTCAAAAGCGACACTGAGGCGCCGCTGTCGGCAAGCGCGCGCACCGGGACATCACACACTGAAGCATTAAAATACGGCAAAGCATTGCAATTCACCCCATTGCAATTAGCAAAATACGACGCAATAAATTGTCCACCCATATTTTTAGTCGAACGATCAGGGACGGGATGCGCATCAGAATTTACCAAAGCGTGACGAAATGCGCGTCCCCTTACAAGTTTAAACGGCTATAATTTTCAGACATGCGGCATTCCTTTGCGAGATGTCCAGGTTTCCCACAATTAAAACACTTTTTGGGATGACGTCCGGCGGACTGACTACGACATTGTCTTGCCATGTGCCCAACCCCTTGGCAGTTATAACAGCGTACTGTTCTTGATGCTTGACACTCTCGAGCAAAATGACCCGGTTTGTTGCAGTTGAAACACTTCTTATTCGACCCATTCGGTTTTCGGGTCTCAGACCTCCCGCGGCGATCTTCCCAAGCACTTTTATTCCCTCCCTTCTCACGAGAACTATCCCTGTACCTGTTTGTGTTATTCGACTGGTTATTATCTCGTGACGACTCCCGACGGTGAAACGTTTGGCTCGAACCCACAAATATAGCGCCGTCGCGGGCCTTCCTTGGTATATTATCTGTTACCATATTATCTCGCGGGGTTCTATTTGCTAGTGCACTAGAGCTAATTTCAACTGAAGCGGGGGCAATAGCAGAAAGCAAATGAGGCGATTTAGCCTTAGCAAATTCGCGCGCTCGAAAATCATTGATCAAAAACTGTGTTGCCTCCTCAAAATCTTTGGGGCACTTTGCGACTACTCTCATTCCCAAATTAGGAGAAAGGCTGTCAAGAAGTAGGTTTTTCAAGAGATTTGAATAGCCCACAAAACTTTCTTCCGTTGCCGACGGGACTTGATCAAAACCCATTAGTTTCAAAACTTTCAGTTTCAGTTTTTCTAAAAACGGAAAAGGGTTTTCGCCATCCTCGAGACGAAGAGTTTCATGAACTAAACGTGCCCTAAGGGATGTATGTTCAAACTGACTGGCAAGGGCTTTCTTCAAATCATCAAATGACTCGAATTTCACGTGGCTGGTTAGGAAATTAGCCGCATGACCCGTCGTTTTCATGAATGCTAAACGTACAAGCTCCTCACTCCCGATAGATTTATCCCAAAATTTTAAATTTTCGAGCGTTTCGAGAAATACTGAAACGTCTCCGCTACCATCGAAGGTAGGTACTTGCGATGCAATTTTGCACAGCATGCCAAGGGACATTGTGTCTTCTAAAGACATTCTACTCACTCCCTAACCCGATCTAGAAAATACACTCAAAACACTATGCACAATACTATAACATCTAGCTTATACCTTCCCTCCAAACGAAAGACAACGCGTCACCAGTGAACCGATGAGTTATTTGCCCCTGCTGGGGTTCTCTGTCCGAAGCCCTTAGGCTGGCTTAACCTTGGTAGCGTCGAGCGGTAAGGAACATTCAACCTTTCGAAGGCGTGTTTGGGATCGTAGTCTTTCGTTCAGAGAAGTCGGTTCCTTTTCTTTTCGTTCCCACTTACTTTATTCTACTTCAGCTTAACAACTTGTGACTGCACTCTACAAACACTCAAAAGCATCTGCCCTCTGGGGCTCTATAAAAAATCCTCTTTTTGCTCGCTACCTCGCCGTGAACTTTAGATTCCCAAGCCCTTATCTTAATCGTCCCGTTGCCAGCACTCGCTAACATTCGGGAGACCTTTACAGTAGCTAACCCCAAGTCCAGATAATTATTATTTACGAGTAGCGATGACGGATGCTGCTCAACCACGAAACTGATATCGTTCCAGGCACAAAACTGATATGGATATTTGTTCTTTCCCTCAAAGTTCAAACTATCAAGGAAGCTAATTTTTGGTATTCAATATTCCAATATATCCTTCGTAACACTGGCGTGCCAGCTGCGACCTTCCGAACACAGCCAATCACTCGTAGGAAGGCACACCAGCCGCACCTACACCGGCCGTACCTGCACCTGGATCGGCGAGTGGTAGGCTAGGCTTCAGATCTCTCATGTTACCTATGGTTCACACTGCTGCGATTTCGCGCAAAATTCTGCGTCATCCGACATACGACACAAATCGTACGACAAGTGACGCAGAACTGTGCGTTTTGTCGCAGTGTCGTATGCGTTGAAAAATTTCAACTCATCCGACATAACGCATGCGATTTTTTGAGGGAAAGAAAAGAAAGAACAAAGATTAGTTAATTTTCAAGACTAAAAATTGCTCTACTTTGTTCTGACTGTAATCCTAGGATGGCTGAATGCAAAATATCTTCTGAATAAACTTGTGTTAACCTGTTTTGAACAAGATGACCTACAGGTTTTGACTGAAAATTTCCTAATGTTGGGTGGTATTTAGAAGTGTAATCTCCCCACATCTTCAGAGGTCGTTTCCCCAAGGGCTCCTTTGTCTGTTTGCAGATTACTCTCGATGAAAAATTTCATTTTCCTTTTGCGTCTGCGTGGTGGTGAGAACATCCGTGCGATTCTGTCGCACGTCGGAACAGCAAAGAAAAAATCGTGTCGCATACGACGTAGCAGTGTGAACCAAGGGTTACACAATTGTCGAGAGGATGGTCGTGGCAGGGTTTAGTGGCGCAAAGGCTCCTGGGGTGTGGGCTTAAGACCTTCTGACACCGTATGTGCTCACTACACTTTCAGAAGTTTCATAAGAGATAGCGCATAACACTTTCAAGAAAAACACCTTTTCACTTAGAAATAAAGTGTTACGACCAATTAAGTTTACACTATTTCGTGCCTAGATCTCCAACAACACCTTCAATTGGTAAAAATACTAACGGGAACGAAAGAAACATAACAGATAACATCCCAAAGTGTTATCTGTTGAAACCGGGCATCCTTCTGTTGTCGTTATGTAACTTCTGACAGTGTAGTATTTTTGCCAATTGAAGGTGTTGTTGGAGATCTAGGCACGAAATAGTATAAACTTAATTGGTCATAACACTTTATTTCTAAGTGAAAAGGTGTTATTCTTGAAAGTGTTATGCGCGATCTGTTATGAAACTTCTGAAAGTGTAGCCCCAGGACCGGTCAGGAAACCGGACATAAGGGACAACGGAAAGTCTCAGGGAATACTATAATTCAGCCGCAGTCAGTCCAGAAATCCCTAAGCAAGCTAGTTCTCACATCCTACAGCACAATTGAACTACTGCATGCGCTTTACAATGACAGTTTGGTGCTTTCTTCGTGTCCAATTCATAGGTTTGGTCGTTGATATCAATAAAGAATATCTTGTCGGATCTGTATTGTTTTTTTTACCACGGTTATATTTTTTTTTTCATTATTATTTATCTTTACAAAAAAATATACGGCATATTGCCTCCTTTGGGCTGTATTGTAAATAAAAGAATTCAAAGTAGCCCCATAGCCACACTGTCAGAAGATTCATAACAGATCGCGCATAACACTTTCAAGAATAACACCTTTTCACTTAGAAATAAAGTGTCATGACCAATTAAGTTTACACTTTTTCGTGCCTAAATGTCCAACAACACCTTCAATTGGTAAAAACACTACACTGTCAGAAGTTACATAACGACAACAGAAGGATGCCCGGTTTCAACAGATAACACTTTGGGATGTTATCTGTTATGTTTATTTCGTTGCCGTCACAAACTGAAGGTGTTGTTGGAGATCTAGGCACGAAATAGAGTAAACTTAATTGGTCATAACACTTCATTTCTAAGTGAAAAGGTGTTATTCTTGAAAGTGTTATGCGCTATCTGTTATGAAACTTCTGACAATGCAGAGAAAATAAGTGTTGAAACTACAGGGTATTTACAAGACCACGACTGACATTCTCCATACTCCTCATGATCACTGAGGCGGGCTCAAAACAAAAAAAAGATATCGATACATGGCAATCGTGCGAAGATGCAAGAGCCACAAACATCGAAATCCTCCCTCGTAGAGACAGGAGGTTTCGTATTGGAAGGTCAAAAAGTTTGAGTCTTGGATCCTTTTAAATAGTGAGAGTAGATCTGAAATGTAAGAGGAAAAGGAGCTCGACAGTCTTTCGATACACAGTATCCTAACGATTTTTACCTGCAAGTGTTGGGCCGACGAAGGCAGCGAAGGGTAGAAAAGCCGATATCGTTCCAATTTCTTCAAGTGACAACCCAATACTCCTCATGTGAACAGAGAGGTAAGGAACGACTGCTGACATGCCTGAAAAAATTAAAAAGAGCATTAACAAATCCTCTAAAATAAAGTGATGGTGGGTTTCAATATCATGTAAAGATGGATTCCCCTGTAAGCCAAAGGTTGGGGATCCAAATCTTGCCCGAGTGGAGATTTTGTCTTTTAGGTCTCTAGTTATAACGAATTGTTTCTTGTTTCGAGAATATGGTGCACAACCTGATGTTATGTCTAACATGTACGGTCGGGTACAGTAATTCTTTCAGCGTCTTGATGACAGAACCCGTCGGTTGCATAATTTTCCATAGAACTATAGGACTGTTTTCCATTGAACTGCAACGTTTGTTGGAGAAGGTCTTCCTCCGTTTCCCGAAGTCGGCAGATCTTCTTGTCTAAATCCAGAATCCCACAGTCCTAGAACCTTCTTATGGCTGTTCCGTCTGGCCTTCACCCACATGCGGCTGTTTCTTTTCCAAAATAGGCTTTTTACTCTGTTGCTTTTTTTGTGCTATTCGTATCCTGAAAGTGTGTATTTTTAAGATGATACAGTCTTTAGTCCAAAACAGATGCTTCTAGCCTGAAGCGAAATACAACGTTTTACCGATAGCGAGGATAATTAATTTTTGGAAAGATCTGACTACGATTGCGTGCCATGCCGCCCACCAGTCTTCCCCCTTTAAGAAATCTTTTGTCGGCTTACATATCTGTCTCGAGATAATTCTCCTCCGTTGCTATTTATTGTTATGTTTTTCCTTTTTGGTATGCTTTTTGCCACCGCTAAAGCGAACTACTTGATTATATGACGATAGTCGCTCAGCATAAATAAATAAATAAAGCTTTGTCTTTACTTACCACTGAAGTAGACAAAAAGAGCGCATTTTAGTGGAATGAGTCCTTTGTTGATGCGAAATACGTCCTTGAGAGCTGCAAGGCAGCCTTCGTTGGCCTTTCCTGCAAAAAAAAGCAAAAAATCATTCGTCAGCTATATAGAAAACTGGTTTTGAGATGTTTCAGATGTACAACTTTTCTGGGGTTTGTAATACTGAAGAAAGAAATGAAAAATAACTTAACCGAGCAATGTTACTCTCAGAACTTGAAGGGAAATAGGTACGATGTTTAAGCTTACCTTACCTTACTTAGTTCATCTTGCACCCTAGGCGTTTAGGACATCCAAGGAGAGCCGCTAGTCGAAAAGTAGAACAGGGGTCGTGCCCTATCGTCCAGGTTTCCGGCCTCTCAGCTGGGTTGCTGCCCCGATATCCTCCCATTCGGTCTGAATGAGACGCGGAGATTTTACGGAGATCTGACTGGGACGTGCGACGAAAACTAAGTGTCCGATCATTATTATCCTGCAGTTCTCTAATAGTTACATCATGAATTGAAGGTAAAGGTATCAGCATCAGCTTATACATGCCTATCTGGCGGTGCTGATCTCCGATTCTCTGCCGTCTGCCCGGAAGTGCAATGAACAGTTGGGTACAAGCAATATTGGTGCTTTCGCACACCCTTCCCATCACCTTCCCCAGATTTCTCCAGGCATCCATTTGAAGTTGGGTGGACTTTGACTTATCGTGCAGAGAGTTTCGTCACTAACACCCAAACAACCACAAAAGGTCGGCATACCACGGAGACTCGAACCAGCGCCCCTGCGCTTGGGAGTCCAGCATCAAACAGGACGAACATTAGTTAACAGGAAAAGGAATAATCTAAACGTCTATAATGGGTTTTAGCCTGCTATGAACCGATAATCGAAAAGAATGGCTCGGCTTGTACGGAGCTGTCAACCCGTAATTATTTACAACCTGATGCATGATGACAACCTGAACCAAGTCTGTTCTTTTCCGAGTGGTTGGATCGCTGCCAGCCCCCCCCCCCCTCCGAAACATACAAAAATAATCATTTTTATAGGCTTTCGCCTCTGATCGAGGCCTTTTGTACTTATGGTCCGACCCGCAGGCACCCTCCCCCCCCGAAATAAATTACTGGATACGGATCTGATAGCTGCACTCAAAATTTTCCTGATCCCCTTGGGGCGCAGGTTAGAGTATCGGTGGTGCCACCTTTTGGTTTCGGCGGGATTCATGGCTGACCCTGTAAGACAGGCCAAAGTCGAACCAGCTTTAGATGGGTACCTAGAAAAATCTGGGGATGGTGACAGGAAGCGTGTGCAAAAGAACTAAGACTGCTTGCCCCCAACCGTGTATTACTCCCCTCAGCTACTCCAACCAACAACACATAACGAGGAGAATTTGCGACTTGCATACACTTGCATGTCAGCATGCTTGATGCTCAAAACTCCTGTTTTCGTTTACCGCGGTGAAGCTTACCGCGCGGCCTCTAACATCTTAGGTACCTGTACATCCTATCCAGGATAGGCAGATAGTTCAACAAGCGATGATTTCCGCGCGGAAATTCGAATGAAAACGAGTCTTCTTATCTGTGCAGTTTTGCGCTAACGAGGTAATTTTTGTCACGCTTCTACGCGAGAATACTGAAATCCATGGGCATGTAAGCTTAAACGACACTGGAGACAATTAAACGACTGAAATTTAGGGCTTCAGACCAACACTCGTGTGTTTCATGTTCATCTATTTCAGATTCTACTGGACAGGTGGGAATATCTGTAACTTTATTTACAGCTTCTCGGGTCATTTGAATCACTTCAGAAAAATGCGGAATATCTTTTAGCTGGGAAAGCGTCGGGGGTCGTCGGATATATGATTTGCCCCCAACCATGCATCGTACTCCCGGCGAGGACAGAGTATCAGGAGATTTGCACCTGCGCTACGCGAACCGGTTCGCATGCGGAAGTTTGTAGCTGCTGGCAAAGTAACAGAAAACCTTGCTTTATTTCTGATTTTCATTTTTATTCTTGAACCAAATATGGTAACTAAGTAATTTATATAATACCCGTCATTTTTAAAAGCGGATTATATAACAGGAAGCAAATAAGACGCATCACAAAATACATTTTTTCAGTCTTCGACCTGAAAACAGTGTGGAATATCACGCCCTGTGTAAAAGTATCACCGTCAGCTCCATTTTCCCAGGCAGTAGCACGGTGCTACTAGCACCAACAATGGGCTATGAGGCACATTGCCTAATTTTTACACTGTATCACAGTTACTGAAAATACCAGTATGTTTTATTTGAACATGCTCACAGGGTATGTCTAGTTCCTAGCATGAAGCCTGGGGGGGGGGCCTAAGGGAAGAGTCAATATAGCCTATTCATACTTTCTGCCCGAGGACTAAAAAAATACCCAAAAGGTTACAAATAGAGGGGAAACAAATTGCCAGTGACAAAACTATTAATATATGTTTCTTTCCTTGTTTGCGGGACTCTGAAATGAATAATTACAATCACAGTGAACTTATTTTACCTGCCATCATGTGTTCAAATAAATTTCCAGTAAGCCACCATAGCAAAGAACAGAGGGTTCTAAGTGACAGAATCCAATATCTTTCTCTTATTTTCTCGTGAACGACTGAGACTGTACTCTACAGATGAAAACCTGAAAGATTCGTCGAGGTCATAGGTCGTTATTAACCTTATATCATGTTCTTTAAACTACATTTTACAAAAGTTCGGACGGGCCACTGAATATGGAAAGTCATTTCACGGCCAACAAAATTAAGAACGAGGATCCGAAACTTATCACACTCCTATTGCTAAAAATATTCCAAGCAGCTTCCCTAAACAAAGCAAAAAAATCTCGTTTCGACCTTCGTTACCTGTTTTTCAGATGTTGACAACAAATCTGCGACAACTCTGCCAATAAATCTAATGTTCAAGGACCCTTTTTTTGTTGAGTTTGATGATTTAATCAAATAAATTTCATTTCACTCATGGTTTTCTCTTCAGGCAGAGACGGAAATCATCCAAGCTCAAAACAGATGACTGTCATTCTGACAAACTTGGAACACAAAATGTTAGTCTGACAAGCTCAAAACATAGGATTAGAAAATCCCTTCGTAGCCATACAACTAGGAACAGTTCATTTGCGGGAGAAATTCCCGTTTGGAAACTGCCTTTATGTCGCTATAGCAAGCTCGAAGATTGTCACACATACAAGCTCAAAACATACGAATGACAGTATGATTCTCTGACGCAGAGGGGGTTGGGCCTTCAGTTCCTCCATGTCGCCACGCTTGTGGTCAACAAACCACACACTATGAGCGAGTTCCACCCTCCTAACAATATATTCGTTCTATTTTCTATTTTCGTTCCAACATCGTGAAAATTTACCACGCTGACCGTTCCAACCTTCTCGAAACAGTAACTATTTGTTTACCACGCTCGGGAGCTTAATAAGCGTGGTAACTACGATCTCTGCGACGTGATTGGCGCGATTAGCACGTGGCAAGATATTTTGCCGAAAATAGACACCTTCGTTCCAGCCCTGACGCCAAGAAGCCAAAATCCGTGACGTCATGCGTAGTAACTATGGTAAGTAGGATGAAACACGCTCGATAAGTATCCCTTCAGCCCAGGCTGACTGTAAACATGTTTTTTTACTTCCTTTGAGTTTTTATTTTTCTTTCTGAGCAATTAATTGCACATTTAAATCAGTTAACCTCACTGGGGAACGAGGTTTTAAAAACTCGCGAGGTCACTCATTGGTAGGGGCTATCGACACAAGAGTGGCCTCGTCAGCGTACGCCTTGCTTGGGCAAAGCGTGCTTGCTCCTCATTCCACAGCTGTTTTGTGCTTTTTCAGTGTCCCCCTGTGTTGGTTAATACTTTACAGACCTCACATTCTGTGCTTTAATTTTTCTCACCTGTCACTGAGGCTATCACGTTCACTTCCACAGCTTAAAGTTTAACTGAAAAAGCCACCTTATTTTGTATCTGAATACACTGAATTATTTCAATACTTTTGAGGGTTGTTTAATTTTTCACGCCAACTTTACAGTTGTTACCCAGCTTGTTTCAGGTCATTCCTTGTAAATTCAGTGTAAAGTGTATTAGTTATTTTGTCGTTTGTTGTTTTAATGTATTTTGTTTAACTGCTTCAACGACCTGTTCTATAAAAAAAATCGTTAGTCGGCGGAGAAATAGACTAACGCATTTTCAGAAGGGTATTCAAGCCTTCTACGCGGAATAAGGGATTCTTAACTAAATTTTCATATTCCAGCCCTATTTGGCAAACCTTTCCCCCAAACCCCGAACAGGTAGGTTTAAAAAAGAATTTATCCATAAAAAAATCTAATTCTTACAATGTTCCTAGCTTTGAAAAGGACTGGGATTAGCGCGACGCAATGAGATCAAACATGCAATTCCTGAACTTTCTTAATTGCCTTTCGTTACTTCTCTTATTGCTTTCTCCTTAACATCGGTCTCTTCAACTTCGCGACTGGAAATGGTGTCTTCAGTTGAGTTCGAGTGGCTCTTTCCCTTCTTCAAAAGAGACGAAAGCCTGTCAGATAATGAATTCGAAAGCTTCTTCAATTTGTTCTCCTTCGGCAGTCTTTTGACTAGTCTGGAACAAGAAAGGCACCTTTTCAATTCCCCTGAAACACCCAAGGAGTTTCCCTTCTTACTTCACTTAAATGAATCCGTAAGACAAACGAGTTTGCAGTCGAGTAGAAAGACTCAGGTGACTCCTTAAAGTTCAATGGGCGGATCAAACAATCATGATGCCACATTACTGGCCCCTAGAATACAACGTTACATCAGAAATCAGCAGATTCTTCGACAACTCATTTTCGAGAATATATCGTTACGCATTTTGTTTTCTGACTGCCATACTCCGATTCATTAGATTCGACAAATATAAGCGGAGTTTCTTTTTTCTTGTCTATTCGTTGTTATTATGTACTCTGGATTATTTGTATCGTTGACAAATGTTCATATTAACGGTGTTACCTGAGAATTCATTGTAAGCTCTGGAATCGGCTGCAAGTAAGTCGGTTGTATTTGTACATTTTTGGCAACGTGTTGTCACTTTACATCCAGAAAAAAAAACTTTTCTTCGGTACTACAAACAACAGAAAGTTTTACCACATAAAAGCAAAGCAATCTGCCAGCTACAGAGACAGTTTATTGTAGCAGCCATGGCAGTCTTGTCACTCAGCTCTACAAAACGACTGATTTTCGCACATGGCCGAGAGTTTTTGAATTTCCGCCTTGCAAAACCATGCTATGAAATCATCTCCGCCGATACGCCGAAGAGTCAATGACAAGCGATAACAAGAAAACGGCTTATTTTTGAAGCGCTATATAGTGGAAGTCAGAAATGTATATGTGTGAAGCATGTTATAAAAATTAAAGCATAGTTAGTGCCCATTGTACTTTAACTAGGCCGATCTAATTACAGCAAAATGAATAGGATTAAATTTGCGTAGCGCCTTCTGTTGCTTTCGGGGTCGCTTTTTCGTTTGCCTCTGCCGCCTTGGCGGACCGCCTTGGCGGACCGCCTTGGCGGACCGCCTTGGCGGACTGATAATTTTTCTTTCTTTGTTTTGTTTTTGTCTTGCGTGTTATTATGGCACTTGCCCTTCGGCCAAGTGCCATATAGCGATCGCAATTTCTGTCCGTCCGTCCGTCGGTCGGTCGGTCGGTCGGTCTGTCGGTCTGTCTGTCACGGTTTTGCTAGTACGGGTACTTCCACATAAGCTAGGACGATGAAACTTGGCAGGCATATCAGGGACCCCAAATGATTAAGTTGGAAATAGTCACTTTCCCGATCCGAACATCATGGGGGGAGTGGAGTGAGGGGGAATCCGGAATATTTTGGAATTTATAACTTTCGAACGGATGATCGGATCTCAATGAAACTTGGTATTTGGAAAGAGCTCGTGCCCCAGACGGTCCGATTAAAATCTGAACCGGATCCGGTGACTCTGGGGGGAGCTGGAGGGGGGGGGGCGGAAATCTTGGGAAACGCTTGGAGTGGAGGGATTGGGATGAAACTTGGTGGGAAGAATGAGCATGAGTCCTAGATAAGTCATTTACATAGCCGGACCGGATCCGGTCACTATGTGGGAGTTGGGGGGGGGGTCCAGATTTCTAGTGATCCCGCGAGTTCGGTGCTTCCTGATGTGCTAGGACGATGAAAGTTGGCAGGCATGTCAGGGACCCGAACAGATTGACTTGATAATAGTCGTTTCCCCGATCCGACCATCCGGGGGGGGCTGGAGGGAGGGGAATCCGGAAAAATAAGGTATTTTTAACTTACGAACGGGTGATCGGATCTTAATGAAACTTGATATATAGAAGTACCTTGTGTCTCAGACCTCCCATTTTAAATCCAGACCGGGTCCGGTCACATCGGGGGTAGTTGGGGGGGGGAACCGGAAATCTTAAAAATCGCTTCGAGTAGAGAGATCTGGATGAAAGTTGGTGGAAAGAACAAGCGCAAGTCCTAGATACGGGATTGACATAACCGGACCGGATTCGCTCACTTTGGGGGAGTTAGGGGGGGGGGAATTCGGCTTTCTAGTGATCCCGCGAGTTCGGTGCTTCCTGATGTGCTAGGACGATGAAAATTGGCAGGCATGTCAGGGACCGGAACAGATTGACTTGATAATAGTCGTTTCCCCGATCCGACCATCCGGGGGGGGGGAGGCTGGAGGGAGGGGAATCCGGAAAAATGAGGTATTTTTAACTTACGAACGGGTGATCGGATCTTAATGAAACTTGATATAAAGAAGGAATTTGTGTCTCAGACATCCCAGTTTAAATCCGGACCGGATCCGGTAACATTGGGAGAACTGGAGGGGGGAACCGGAAATCTTTGGAAACGCTTTGAGTAGAGAGATAGGGAGGAAAGTTGGTGGAAAAAACAAGCACAAGCCCTAGATACGTGATTGACATAACCGGACCGGATCCGTTCACAGTAGGGGGGTGGGGGGGATCCGAATTTCTAGTGATCCCGCGAGTTCGGTACTTCCTGATGCGCTAATTGCTAATAAGACGATGAAACTTGGCAGGCGTGTATGGGACACGAACAGGTTGACTTGAGAATAGTCGTTTCCCGGATCCGACCATCTGGGGGGTGGGGGTGGAGAGAGAGGGAATCCGAAAAGTGAGGTATTTTAACTTGCGAACGGGTGATCGGATCTTGATGAAACTTGATACATAGAAAGACCTCGTGTCTCAGACGCCCCATTTTAAATCCGAACCGGATCCGGTGATATTGGGGGGAGTCGGACGGGGTAACCGGATATCTTGGGAAACGCTTAGAGTGGAGGGTTCGGGATGAAAGTTGGTGTGAAGAACAAGTGAATAGCATAACCGGAATGGATCCGGTCACTGTGGGGGAGTTGGAGGGGATCCGAGTTTGTAGTAATCCAACGAGTTCGGTACTTCCTGATGTGCAAGGACAATGAACTTGGCAGGCTTGTCAGGTACCCGAACTATTGACTTGAGAATGTCGTTTCCCCGATCCGACCGTCGATGGGGAGTGTACGAAAGGGGAATCCGGAATCCAGTGGCAACCTCAGCTATTGAACGGGTTATCGGATTTAACCGAAACTTGATATTTAGAAAGGTCTCGTGCCTCAGACGTCCCATTTAATTCCGGACCAGATCCGGTGACATTGGGAGGAGTTGGAGGGGCGAACCGGAAATCTTTGAAATCGCTTAGAGTGGAGGGATCGGGATGAAACTTGGTGGGAAGAACAAGCATAGGTTCTAAGTACGTCATCTGGAGCTTTCAGACTGAATGAACCTAGATGTCCTAATCGTAGGTCCGAATCGCATTTTTGAATGGCGGGGTGTTTATTTTGAAGTTCTCTCCTACTTTCTCGTACCACTACTCGTAACAAGTGCCATTTGAGCTCGTAGCTCTTGTTTTTCTTTATATGTTTGTATGGGTGGCCGCAGTTGGCTGTTGTTCCAACAAATAAATCAATAAATTTGATAAATATTGTTTTGAGGCCAAGCTGGTTATTTTTTGTCCTCCACTTCCTTACCTTATTAACAACGATTTAAAGGAACAGAAAACTTGACTCAAACTTGACTGGGGGAGCTAGCTGACACATCAAGAATGTACCCTGAGTCGACATTGAGAGTAAGAAAAATTCTCGTTACGACCATTGCAGTTTCCGGGCAGTTTCCGAGAATTCGACTTTTGAGCAAAAGGTTTGCAAAAGCAAACGGTTTGTGTGCCGCGACTAGGAATCGAACGCAAGCCGCTTTACCGGTTTGTCGTTTGTCTTTAGTCTACACGTAAAAAAGCGAACTTTTACAGTACATAAGTGCACAATTACAGTGCATAAGGAGCAAGGGCCTGCCAGCTAGCTTTGGGAACACTAAGGAGAGGGTTCGAGATAACAAAGAAGGGGGGCCTGTCGACAATAAGTCCCTGTATATTTATCTAAGCCCCCCCCCCCCCGGGCGATTCGATGGCCGAAAGTTGCGAAGTCAAGTTTTCTGTTCCTTTAAAACGCTAAAGGCCATATAAAAAACTTCACACAAAAATGTTGGAACAAAAGACGGTGCGTTGTCCCCCCCCCCCTCCCGTCGTCCGTGCGTCGGTCTTATAGAACGCTGGCAGAACCAGAAGAGATGTTGGAACACCATTCTATCTGAACTGGTAGCAAATAATCCGAACAACGTTTCAGAGAACATTTTTTTCAACGAATTCCATGGGCAATCTCTACGCCGAAAGAATGTTAATTTCTAGCACATGACAGCAACATTGTAGATTTGGAGAAAATGGTCCATATCCTGAACTAGTGGTACCAAACCCATTTTTCTTTCTACAAAATCTACAGTGTAGACGGAAATGTACATGTAACTAAAATAAAATAATACGGGTATACGGGAAAAATCAAGATGAAATGAGAAAATAGTAAAAAAATCACTATTTAATGAAGTGACGTTTAGTAAGTTACTTTAATGTTTTAATGATAGTTTTTAACGTTACCGAGTTGAAGTGGAGACGTAGACACTCGCACTGGTTCAATCCATCGTGAGGGAGACAAGAAACGCAGGGAAAAAAGAGGGAAAAGGAAAAAAATAGTTTGCTGAGGCAGTCCGATCTGTTCGGGAAAGATAAAAAGAAAAATATGACAACAACTAACCTTTTTGTAGTGAAATTATGCAGTGGGCCGAACGCTAATGCTACCACTGTACACGTCAGGCAAATAACATTGTACGGCATACTGAAGTCTGGGGTTGCCATGGTAACGACTAGAGTCTCGGTATGGATGCGAACCAGATACCCTTTTGGTGACGAAACGTTCATACTGAAAATAAAACAAAATGGGTGAAAACATCAATTTTTTTTTTCTTTTTCTTTTTTCCTTTTATGCTGTTTCGTTTCACGTTATGACTCGCTTTTCATGTAGCAATAATAGTTTCAGTTGTTGTAAAAAGCGAAGGAGCAGTTAAATTAAGATTATAGACGTAGTAAAGAGACGAAGATTTTTTAAAGCAAAGATGGAAAGACTAGGTGCCACACTTGATTGCCACCCGTAATTGTACCAGACTTGTTCGCCCCGATATCCACTCTACCGACCGGTATCTTTCGTCATTTGTACTATATTTCGTAAACTACTTTAATTCTGAACTGTGATATATACGTTATTAATTGTACATACATATAAATATTTTGAGGCAATTATTGAGAAGTGATTATTAAGTTTTAGCCGTGTTAATAATTGTGTGACGATCCGATGCAAGCGAGTAATTATATGAGCTATTCAGGAAATAAACGTTATTATTATTATTATTTTAGGAGAGGTCATTGAGAGGAGAAGGGGATTTTAATTTAAAAAAAAGAACATCACATTTTCACTAAAAGACTTGCAACAACTGACTCACGATTCCTATTATTATTTACGCACCGTCGAGGTGGGGCAAGGTTAAACTCTTTACTTCTAGCTTTAATCTATTTGGAAAATAAAATTTATTGATTGATTGATTGATTTACGCTGCCACAGCCGGAAGAAAAAGCCTGTCGTCCCTATAAGCCCATCAAACCATCTTGCCGAAAAATACGCAACATGAACCAGGCTTCCTGGTATTGCGTAACTTCGTCATTTGTTCCTTGCCGACTCCACTCCTCCTATTCCCTGTTTTGTAACTCCCTACTTTCCTCCATATCAGTTTACTCCTTTTATTCATTCATTTAATGAAGTACAACACTGACACAGGAAACAAGATCCCCAGAAGCTGTCTCATTGGGGAATCCTTTTAAAGAAGTTAACTGTTGTGGTGGAAAACGGGGAAAACCATTAGCCTACCGGTTGACAGGGTGATTACTGCAAACACTATACTTGAACATTTCTTATGAATAACTCTAACACCAGCCAATATTATTCGCAACTAACATAAAAATGAATCAACCTTTCTGACAATGAGCCCGTCAACCCCACGCACTCAAGCGTGGGGTTCCGAGGGTGTATGATGACTTATTGAATACAACATTTTTCCTTGAAAATTTCAGTGATCCTTAAAGTTTAACTGAAAAGCCAACTTATTTTTGTGTCATTTAGTTGAATACACTGAATTATTTGGATTCTGCAAAGGGATTTTTTTGTTTTCCACTATCTGCTCTAGTTATGACGTTCAGAATATCTGCGGCTATCCCCACAGCGAAAATTCTACCATGACGCGGGAAATTTTTATCTAAACACAAACAAGGCTTTTCAGTGTGCAGTGGCGATATTGGTGAAGATTGCTTAGTGCCTGAACGAAAAAAAGTCATAAATCTGTCTTGTAAGGCATACAACAAATTAGAGGTACCACAAATCACATGGAAATTCCACTATTTGAAAATCGATTATTCCTGAATAGCGGAACAACCAAGTAACGCATTTTCAGCGGGTCTTCAAGCCAATTTAAGTGAATAAGTGATGGGTAACTAGACTGTCCTATCCCAGTCCTTTTCGGTTAAACTTTAAGCAAAATGACATAAAGACATCAAACTAAATGAAACAAATAAATACCAGATATTTTACTGTTTTTTTTTTTTTTTTTAAACTTCTTATTCATATACTAGGTGAATATTTTTCTTTTGTCCGAATTTTCTGTTAAGCTGTATTTTGAGCTTCTGAACCGCGCCATTAGATGATCCCAAGGTCGTACTGTGTTTTGACTTGGACTTCAGACTTGGATGGGGGACCTACACTGTAAACAAAAATCTTACAGTATTTGCTACTGACATTAATATAGACGAGATATGGCTCACTGGACATTCGTTCCAATCTCAAATATTCCAACGACTTAATGACACTTGCCTTGTTTTTCCAAACTTTTATAATGCCTCGCCGAAGCACTCACCTTTCCGAAGAGTTTTCCACTAGCTTTCTGGAATTCTTTTCCGAAAAAGCTCCTTCGGTTTCCAAAGCGCGAGAACCAGTCCGGAAAGTTCGACAAATTTCCGAAGAAGCGTGAAAACCACTGGAAAATGATTCTGACTTTGCTTTCCAGCTCGCCAAAACCCTCCTCATAATATGTAACAGTGTTCCACCCTACTTACCCGATGACAAATCTTCTCAAATTAGTAGTTTCAGGGACCCATAAATTTCCTTTACAGTGGGCTTGTCATTTCCTATGCTCCTATGTTGTTATGTTGCCCAACCCTTCCCTACTTTCCAAAAATCCCACTTGGTCGAATCGGCATTCTTGTTTGCCTCATTGGACGTGCGCACCAAAGAGACTCCTCCCTCAAGGCGCCAGCAGCCAATCCCAAATTTTGTCTATCTGGCCTTGGACGTGACTGGACCGTGGGTATTTCTCGAACTATCTTCCGGTCGGTCAACATAGCATCAGAAATCTCTCATTGACAAGCCCCCTGAATGGCGAGGCATTACAGGAAATGTATGAGCCCCTGGTAGTATGAAGTTGTACGAAAAAGTAGCATGCAGTACGAACTGATGGTACTACATGCTTCTATGTCAAGGCTAAGCGTTACTGCTACTATAGCAACACAGGATGCTACTGAATACTACTGCTTAAGATTGGCCCAGTCTAGAGGCACATTAAATGATAGTATTCTTTACTGTTACAAATCAATACATGCAACTTTTTCGTACAACTATCATACAACTACGTAGGCTACAAACATTTCATCGGGTACTGTAGTTACTATGAATGACGTCATGGATTCTGGCTTCTTGGCGACAAGGCTGGAAAGGATTTTTCTATTTTCGGCAAAATATCGGGCCATGGGCTAATCGGGCAAATCACGTCACAGAGATCGTTGATACCACGCTTACTACGCTCCCGAGCGAGGTAAGCACAGAGTTCATTATTAGTAACTATTTTGAGAAGGCTGGAAATCTCAGCGTAATAACTTTTTACGAGGTTGGAATGAAAATAGTAATTAAGAGTTACTATTGTTAGAAGGGTGGAACACGCTCAGAGCGTGCTCCCGACATAAAACCGTACCTTGCGTAAAAAGTGCTCCTGGTCTGAGGCAGGGCTGTGTAATTCCGGGCCACTGGCACAAAAGCGCTGACCACGGCTGCTGGGATATCGAACCCGTGGTTTGCGTCGGGAGGGTATTCGTGCCACTTCAAGAAGGCCTTTTCAAATTCCAAATGCACTTCAACAACCGAGAGAGGTGGAACAGTCAGAACAAGTTCAAGGTGATGGGGTCGTATCCGATCGCGACCCGGCACGAAGTGTATCAGATCTGAAAGAAGAAATATAGACACTGTATCCAAAACTGCTTGACCTAGCCTTTAGCTTCTACTTCATGCGAATTAACAATCACATCACATAATCACACAAAATAAATATCACCCTAGGAAAACACTTGTGCACTGGTTACAACGTTTCAATCTCAGTTATTTCAGATTTGCTTTTCACAGGTTCCAAGTGCTGGTAACAAGATGTTTTTTTTTGCCATTTATTTGGTATGGCCATTTATTTGGATAGACTATTCTACAGAAGAGAACGAATTAAAACCTTAGGGTTACCTGGTTGAATTGTTTGCTTGGAATTAACAAAGATCTTCATAGTATGTCCTATGACACGGAGAAACCAAGGCAGAACTTCCATGTAGACAACGCGGACTGACTCGGAAGCTCGACTGTTGGTGATTTGCGTAACGACAGTCCCCCGTTCGTTTCCAAACCCTGAAACAAAACAGATAAACTGTGGTCAGGTCGTATCTTTACATGTGACCAAAAATGACCGGCTCGATTCCAGCGTCCAATGTCCACCAAAACCCTAGACGAGCTCTGAATATCTTTTCTTTGAACATCTTTTCTAATTTCTAATTTTTCTTTCGTCTTTTTTACTTTTGGGGCTAAGACTCCTCATCCTCGGTGACGTTAGTTTTTCGTTACCCTCTGCCTCTTTGCAATCCAATAGAGGGAGGGCTGTTTATGCAAACATTGAAAAAATTAGCCAATGAAAAGCAAGGCGGATGACAAGCTGCGAGGTACAGAGGTAAACTCAAGCAGAATCACTTTCAATATACCGTCGATACTGAAGGCTTACTAACTAGCAGGAACACGAATGGTTTAAAGTTTAACTGAAAAGCCGATTTAATTTTGTGTCATCTAACTGAATACACTGAATTATTTGGATTCTGCGAATGGATTTTTTTTTATTTTCCACATCTGCTCTAGTTATGACGTTCAGAATATCTGCGGCCGTCCCCACAACGTAAACTCTACTATGACGTTGTAAATTTTAATCTCAACACAAACGCAGCTTTCCAGTGGGCAGTGGTGATACTGGTGAAGATTGCTTAGTGCCTGAAAAAAAAAATCACAAATCTTCCTCGTAAAGCATACTACAAAAATTCAGCAACATAAATCACAAGGAAACTCCAATATTTGAGAATCGATTATTCGTGAACAGCGGAACAACGAAGTAACGCATTTTCAGCGGGTCTTCAAGCCAATTTAAGTGAATAAGTGATGGATAACTAGATTGTCCTATCCCAGCCCTTTTCGGTTAAACTTTAAGTGGTCTGAACCTGCTGCCAGCTATCCTTGTTTAGGTGTTCGGGATTCATAAATTATTATTATTCTTTTACACTTGCGTTGCAATTTTTTTCACAATTTTCATCATTAAAAGATCTAAACGATGAAATCTATCGCTCAACTATGCGCCGAATTTCAACTTAACCAAACATAATTACACTAAAATATAAATATGTATACAATCAATTAATTCGTCATTTCAATAATCATCATAACACAATGCGCAAAATATGCCATCGGCCTCTGCGAAGCTCGTCTAAAATGCTCGTTCACTGTACGGTGATACAAATGATCACCCTCTTTACACAGCAATAAATAACTGATTACCTACATTGAAACTGTCGAATCCAAAATGTTCGTTAACTGCTTTCTGAAAGCATCGGCTAATGTCCAAACAACAGTTCAACACGTAAAATCGGCACTGAATATTCCAATTTTCAAATAAAAGATTACACCCATGTCGCTACATGGACCCAATAGCACTTGCGGGATATTTATTTATTTATTTATTCATTTGTTTCCCTCAAAACTGAGGAGTACAATATATAAATTATAAAACAAAACCATTCCTAAATCAACAATAATCCTTTCAGTAAAATGCTGTGAAATATTATAAAAAATACAAAATTATTTCAGCAACCAACTTACAATTACGTACGTATTATTACGGATGTTCAGGGCCTTCTTGACTGATCATATGTGACTAAGATTCTTTAATCAGGCAATGAATAAACAGCAATCCAACCTATTTTAGTCCTGGAACTTACCTGATAAGAAACGGACAGCATACAGAGGTGGAGGAGGAATTACACCGTATACAATCGGCTTACTGTATATGGCTCGAACGTTCAGCGCCCCATCTTCTGTGGATTCTCTAACATCATACACCGCAAAATCGACGGCAGAGCCACCTCGAAGACTGACCCGAACCTCAGTCTCAGGAAGAAGCCGAAATGAAAGACTTGTCTGTAAAAAAAAAAAAAAAAAAAGGTTTGTTTTGTATGTTTTGGGCTAATGAGAGTATATTCCCGTTTATCTTTGTAGTCGTCATTTCGTCTCTTTTCTTTCGAATTTGTTTTCCAATTTATTGGCGTTTCTGAAGGTTTACAAATAAAATTATTTGCCTCCGTCGCACTGAGAGGTACCGAAATATCTTTATCCCTAAATTCGTTCACAATTTCAACAAAGAGCCTTTAGCTTTATGTGTATTATTTCCTTCGGATCGCTGCAAATTTCTTATTTCTTAATTCACAATAAAAAATTGTCACTTCAAAATAATAAGATTTTTTTTTTTTTTTTTTTTTTGACTATTCTGTACACTGTGACATCTTAACTTTCCTTATTAATGACATCATTTGGTCTGAAGCCACGAATTGTATTATATTTTAAAAATTAAATAAACTAATGTGTCTCAGCTTGAAGGGAGTGTGTCAGAGCATTTCAGTCTGAATGGACACGCAAGCTGTTAAGTTAAAAAGACAAAAAGTCACTCACCCTATTCTGCGATACATCGACATATGTTTTGCTGACAGACGCCAAAGGACATGCTGAAAATAGTCCACCTCCAAAAGTTGTCCTCAGGGACCAGTCCTGCTTTCCTAGAGATGCCGAGTTCGTCACTGATGGCTCAGTCACCATAGTCAAAGACAAGGCTAGTTCGTAAGCTACTGACGTGCAGTCGGGACCCTATGAAGAAATATCAAATTACCTCTCCAAATGTATACATATTTGTACCCCGTCCAACTCAACCCAAAAAGTACGGACCTGGGCATGGAACGTGTGCTCTTGCCAACTATCAGGTTCCATCCGGACTGATGAACCATCTGAAACTTATGCATGTCACAATATGTCCGGGACCACCCCTCTCCAATTCCCCCTAAATGACCGGATCCGGTCCGAATCTATAAACAGTAAATCTAGGGCTTATGACAGTCTTGCCCACCAGGTTTCGTCCCGGACCCGCTAATCTGATTAGAGCGTGCCGCAAGATTTCTGGTTGCCCCACATCAGCAGTTGCCAGATCGAGCCATAATCGAAATGGAAGATCCAGAGCATGTGCTATTCCTGGCTATCAAGTTTCATCAAGGTCGGATCAATGTCCCAGAGTTCTGCATTCCACAAGATTCACAAACCCCTCCCCAGGTCCCTAATACGCCTGGCAATTTCGATCCTCCTAGCATGTCTGGAAGTATCCTAAGTCCTGACCAGCGGACCGCCCGACGGAAAAGCGATCGGTACATGACACTTTGAGCCGAAGAGACAAGTGTCATAATAAAGGGTACAATATAAAGGAAATGCCTAGTGATGCGAAACACCACTTGCTAGGTTACTACGAAAGAAAGGAGTGAAAATCCTGGAGTTAAAATTATACGGACAATGATGCACGGTGGTATTCAGATTTCGAAAATCACCATAAACTGCACGAATTGACATCGACATGCCTCAGTACGTAGACATGTGCCTGAATTCCACATGCAACAATTTGAGTCCGAAAACAACTATGTAATACAATATGCTTGCCTCGTGGGGATACTAATCAATATTCGTGGCCACGACTAAGAAAACAAAATTAATTACTAAAAATTAAGTCATTACAGGTATACTGCGTAGCAGACTCTTGTCATATTTGACAGTGCGAAAACTTATAAGTCAGCTGAAATTTATTGGAGCTATATTTCGGCCCTTCTAAGTACTACTTAAGTACAACATTCAAACCTTTCACCGGACTCAAAACACTCTTCTGTCCTACCTGAACACCGGCAAAGATCCAGTCCCTAACCAAAGAGGCATTTACTCGATACCCTGCGACTGTGAGAAACGCTATGTCGGCAGGACAGAGAGAACTTTCAAAAATAGGCTCGCAGAACATGAGCAGGAGATCGACCACGCCCTTTCCAACGGTCACCGTCCAAATTATAACTTCAAATCAGCACTGGCTGAACACGTTTTCGAAAACCCATCCCATGCAGTACATTTTCAAAAAGCCCAAATCCTTGCAACATGCACCGGACTTCACCAAACGATAAGAGAAGCCGTTGAAATCGAGAAAAACCGTTCAGGTATCAACAGTGACACAGGCGATTACTCTCTACCAGAGACATGGAACGGGATCATCAGCACAAGGAAATTCACTACTCTCCAACAGAAAGTTTACCAATTTAGATATTTAAGACTAAGCTAGAATCTTCAGTTTTGTTATCACTTAAGTTTCGTTTTTTCCACCTTGAGCGGCTTTGAGCCTGAAGAGGACCCTTGCCAAGAAGGGCCGAAATATAGCTCCAATAAATTTCAGCTGACTTATCCGTTTTCGCACTGTCAAATATGATTCGCAGTCAGCTTGGGCTGAAGGAATATTTAGACTATTGTCTCTAACCGTTGTGCATGCAATTTGGTGCTGCTGTTGATTTTAAACATTTAAAAGTACATAGAGCTACCACAAATCTGAAAGATCTTTCACACAAATAAGAAATCGGTAGGCTATTCGAGACAGAAGAGGAATGAACTAACTTATTTTCAACGGGTTTTCAAGCTTGTTTAAGCTAGTAAGTGATTTTTTAACTAGAATGTCGCATTTCAGCCCTATTCAGTCAACCTTAAAGTTTAACCGAAAAGGGCTGGGACAGGACAATCTAGTTACCCATCACTTATCCACTAAAACTGGCTGGAAGACCCGCCGAAAATGCGTTACTTCGTTATTCCGCTATTCACGAACAATCGATTTTCAAACAGCGGAATTTCCGTGTGATTTGTGGTACTTCTATGCGTTTGTATTTTTGTCGCAGGCCTTACGAGAAAGATCTATGATTTATTTTTGTTCAGGCACTAAGCCATCTTCATCAATCTCACCACTGCCCACTGAAAAGCCGCGTTTGTGTTGAGATTAAAATTTCCCGCGTCATAGTAGAATTTTCGTTGTGGGGACGGCTGCAGATATCCTAAACGTCATAAATAGAGTAGATAGTGGAAAATAAAAAATCTCTTTGCAGAATCCAAATAATTCAGTGTATTCAGTTACATGACACAAAAATAAGTTGGCTTTTCAGTTAAACTTTAAGTATGATTTAGGAGGTATAATTCTAGTGAGCATCTCCCTTCCTAAGAGGTATAACACTTACCGAACACACCGGTCGGAAGTCAACAGCAAGGCTATGATAGTTCGAGTTGAAGACATACTTCGGGTTCAGCAATGACGCAAGCCCTCGCTGAAATGAAATCAAATTTTGATACGAAATAAAGCAAAGGAAGAGTTACAAAAAGAGGAGTAACATGTTTGCAAAGTTTACTTTGGAGGGATAGAAGGATGTATATTGGCAGGTCGATTCAACGAATTGGTCCTTAATACTTCTGCCCGATGTGTTGAGATATAAATGAGCGTGTGCGGCATCTTATGTGTGGCTGTAGGGCACTAAAATGAACTAAGAGAAGAAATACTTGGAAGTTGAAGTAAATGAGTATGATCAGGAACGGATGCGGCAAATGTTTAAGAGTGAGTGTCGTATTTCAATAAAGAATATGGGTATAATAGCAAGGAGTAGTATTTAGAAATGAGTTTATCTGTTTGTTTGTATCGCCATGGCCCTTGGGTTTTTTGAGTCATAAATATGATATCATAGCAGATGTATAATGTGACGCTCTCGGATCCCTGTATAGCTCTGTCGCCTTCCCTCGCGTCCTTTTCCCTTCACACATTATTTCCAGTTTTGGACAGTTTAGGGCTAAGCATCTTTAAAATTTCAAATATTGTAAATTTCTCCTTGGGCTCCCTTTATTTTTAGTAATACACAACTAGTAACTTAATTTAGAGCCCCGACCGCGATGCTTTCGAAGAAACATGTTTGGTTTAGCGAAAAAAGTCAGTAGTTTTCCCACGCCACAATCTCTTCTCCTTTTTCAAACAACAGCTATTCTGCCTAGTCTGATTTTTTTCTCTGTTCTTTTAACTGTTTGGTGTCACTTTTACAACCCTACGTTGTCATGTAGATTCCCAGTGGTATAGATTCTCGCATTTGTTACTTATATATTCTTTTTTATACTCCTCGAGTGTATTTCGAGGAATAATAAACTGCTCCAGAACGAAGGACTTGCGTAAGCCACGATTTGATACACCCCTGCCTTGTACTTGGCAAACATCATATTCGCTAGACAGTACTATCACTGCCCACAGCTAGTTAATCTTGACAGGATGGTTTGAATCCAGTGCATCTTCACTCTTCGATTTCTCCTACTTCAAACATCTGCAGACAACACATCTCTCAAGTCTCAAATGTTTTGCCTCTATACACACTTCCAGATTCCTGATCTAGCGGTGGGGTCCATCACCCCGAAACTTAATTCCAGACGTTTTCGTTTTCGAGGTGAATTGAATTTTGAAATCCAGATTCACCTCGATGCAACCGTTAATGTGGAACCCGGAAGCAAAATCTTGAAGATGAAGCTTGGCTTTTACAGGCTTTTGCACGTCGTTACTGCTGAACAGATCAAAAGCTTCAAGTGCATAGTAGATACGGTTTTAAAGGAACAGAAAACTTGACTCAAACTTGACTCGGGGAGCTAGCTGACATATCAAGAATGTACCCTGAGTCGATATTGAGAGTAAGAAAAATTCTCGTTACGACCATTGCAGTTTCCGAGAATTCGACTTCCGAGTTAGTAGAAAAAAAAGCAAAAGGTTTGTGTGCCGGGAGTAGGAATCGAACGCACGACCTCTTGACTACTATTCCGGTGTGTTAGTCAACACGGCCAAAGGCGAACTTTTGCAGTGCATAAGTGCATAATTACAGTGCATCAGGAGCAAGGGTCTGCCAGCTAGCTTTGGGAACACTAAGGAGGGGGTTCGAGAAAACAAAAAAGGGGGATCCTGTAGACAATAAGTCCCTGTATATTTATCTAAGCCCCCCAGGTCGGTTTGATGGCCGAAAGTTGCGTAGTCAAGTTTTATGTGCCTTTAACTCTGCTGAGTACGATTATTCCAAGCGAAAGCGAAAGCCTTTTTTTTATGTAGGCTACTACTATACTGCACCTTTACGTCACAGGGCAGGAGTTTCTTCCATGGTGTAAGGTTCTCAGTGCACACAACCTCGCTGGGAAGGGCAGCATAGCGAACGTGGCTACCATTCAACTCATGATGAGAGAGTCCATCGAGCCCAAAGCTAAATCTTGGCGTTGCTGTATTGGCAGCGTTTACAAAATTCAAGGACGAGCAGAACAGGCCAGAAAGTCCATTTGTTAGAAGTGCCCAGGCACTATCCACGCTAGAAAATGAAATGAAATGATGGGGATGGATTTTCTAGCACTAGCAAAGTTAGGCACATTCCTCAGATCAGCTCAGTAAATAAATTTTCCACATCAATATCCACATGAGAAAAAGAAACGAGAATGTTAGGAAGGATTTCTTTGCACCAGAAATTGTGGGTATATTGCTCAGAATTTCATCTCAGTAAATGAATCTTTGCCTCCAGGCATTATCCACACTAGAAAGAAAAAAGAAATTAAAGGACAGGGATGAATTTTATAGCACTAAAATTTTAGACACATCGCTCATAAATTTTTCTCATCAAATCAATCTTTTTTGCGACTGCCTTGCACAATGTGGGCAAATCGAAATTTAAATTTAAAGATGGGCTAAAAAAAATAAGCTAATCCTGCTTAGAACCAAGTCTACTTACCATCTCCTGGTGCTTCTAACTTTTTCATAAATCATTTGCGACCAAAGATAAATACACAATAAGGGCAAATCAAATTTGTCTAAGGGTTTCGGCGAAAAAGGTTTTTCAATCTAAGACCGTTGTCGTTGGGACTGAAAAACCTTTTTGGTCGCTTAATTCTTCGTTGGTTGACAGTAACAATGAGGCTAAGTTAGCTTACGTCAGATGGAAGGCACTCGGTAAACCCCGTGATGGACTTTCCTTCCGGTGGATGAAAGAGAAGAAGGCTATTTTCCAGGCTGATCTTCACCGACACAATAATTGCCTCATGGAAGAAGCGTCTCGTGATGCTGATACTGATAAGCTTAAAATTTGGAAAGCGCTACGTAGGACTAAGCATTTAAGTGAACCTGCTCCTGATTCTCTCCCGTCTGTTGCTGAATGGGAGACACATTTCAAGTCTGCCCTGTCTTCTTCTAACGATTTGCCCTCTGACGTTGCTGAGCTAGACTCTATATTAAGTGATTTTCCGTCTGACCACGTACTTGTACATCAAGATTTACTTTTGGCCCAAAAAAAACTGAAGTTCCAATCATCGCCTGACCATGATGGGCTTTTTTCAAACCATCTCAAGTTTGTATCCCCAACATTCCTTTTAACTCTTCTTGCTTTTTTTAATTTAATTTTATCGGTGGGTCGTGTTCCCTCATCTTTTAAAATTGGTTTGATTTCCCCTATTTTAAAAAATGGAAAGAAGGATTTAAAATCTTGTGGTTCTTATCGGCCAATAACCAAGGGTTGTATTATCAGTAAACTTTTTGAAATGTGTTTTAAAAATATGTTTGAAGGCCTTGATGTTGGGTTAAACCAGGTTGGATTTCAAAGGGGTATGGGTTGCGATCATGCGCACGCTACTTTTTCCACTTTAATCAATGATGCGCGAGTGAGTGGACAACCGCTGTATACGCTTCTGATAGACATAAAAGGTGCTTTTGACAACGTTTCTCATGCGGCTGCTCTTTTATCACTTGTGTATAATGGTATTCCTCGTTCTGTTGTGCGTGTTTTAAGGTCGTGGTACAATGGACTTAATGTTCAAGTGGCAATTCGTTCCCCAAAAATTCTGTCCAATTTAATTTCAGTGGGAAAAGGCGTTAGACAAGGTGGAATTTTATCTCCATATATTTTTAATGCATGTTTGGCAGACTGTCTTCGGTCGCTTAAAACTTCTTTGATTCATTTCGCGCGTGATGTAACGTTTTTAGCTTATGCTGATGATATTATTATTTTAAGCCGGTCAAAAGAAAAGTTAATTGAAAATTTTAACATTCTAGTGTCTAAACTGGGGAAGAAGGGTCTAATAATTAGTTCTGAAAAATGTAATTATTTTGTGATTAGTAGTTTGCCGACAATGAATGCCCCTCTGGATTGTGGTGGGGGGATTGTTTTCAGCCCTGTTGAGAAAGTTACGTATCTTGGAATCCCTTATTCTTCCAATACCAGGGAATGGAAACTTATCCTTATTCAACATGTGCAAGATAAAATAAGAAGAGCATTTGGTGCTGTTATTCGTTTGTATGTATGTATCGCAGAGATGTTCTCGGTTCGATTTATACGGCTGTTGCACTCCCTCATATTCTTTTTCCGTCTGCTTTCTTTTCTTCTTTCCGTCCTTCTGAACTTTCTGCGTTAAAAGTTACTTATTACAAATTTTCAAAATTCCTTCTTGGTTTCCCTATTTCTGCGAGTAATTCTCACCTAACTTCCAGTTTTAAAGTGAAGAATCCTCTGGAAACTCTGAACAGAAAAATTCAGAACTTTCATAAAAAGGCTGAAAACATTCTTGTCCATCACAACATTTTTCCTTTCTTCACTAAAAAAGTGCCATGATTAGTTTATTTATTTTGATTTGTGTTATCATTTGTATTTTATTGTAGATATAGAATGATAGTTTGTTTTTAACGGTCAGTTAATTGTTTGTGTACTATCTCTGAAGTGTTTGTGACATGTAGTTCTCTTTTTTTATATACTCTTCAGTTTTGAAGGAATCAAATAAATGAATGAATGAATGAAACCATCAACACTTTGAAAAGACCGGGATGCGTGATAGCTACGGCCTGAACAGGACCATTAGCAAGAAAGGCCGAAACACCACCGGAGCAAATCTTAGCTGACTCACCCATTTAGCACCATTTATTATATGGGATTCGCAGTCAGCTTGGGCTGAAGGAGTACTTCTAGCGTTGGATTTGTTCATATCTCGCTTCATCAACGGAACCACTAGTATGGTTCCAACAACCCTATGAGGGGTCGACGACTCTCCCGGAATTGTGGACACGTCCCGAAGGAATAATCCGGAATGATAAGGATTATTCCGTTATTCCGGAAAGGTGTACATAAAAAAATGAGAATCGTCGACCCCTCGTTCGCCGCAGGACAGACCGAAAGGGGTGAAATAAATGCGGACTAAACAAAAGTAGGTGAATTACCAAACTCGATAAAGAATGGGAGGATATGGAATGGTTAGGAATAATCCGGATTATTCCGTTATTCCAGTCGTCGACCCCTCGCAACCCTAGCTATCTAAGACTCACATGATACGGGCAAAGAATCGCCACACAGCGTTAAAAGCCTCGTCTGCTGGCGCCAACCAAGCATCTCACCCAGGGCCAAAGGTTTTGAAACAGAGGATAGACATCTGGGCATATGCAGGCTTTAATTGATCCACATACGGTACATGAATTTTGCAAAAAAAAATGCAGAAGGATATTCTGCTACCAACCAGCCGAGACGAGCCTACTATCTTCCAACGACACAGTTTTCCGTAAGGCACAGAAAAAATAAAAAAACAAAGAATTTACAATCCGAGAACTTACTCAGTGACTTGAGGTTGAAACCAGGCAAGAAGTTCGGCGCCGGCTGGGGCCGACCTCGGAGGGTACCCCCAAGATTTTGTCTTCCAATGACCTTGGGTCAAAGCAAAATGGATTTCTCGAGCTTTGTGTAACTGCGTGATCTCCCAAAAGGAGCGTGGGAATGTCTGGAAGTGCTGATAACCTGTAAAACGAAAGGAAAGCAAATTAAAGGACAAAAAAGGCTTTTCGAACAAAACAAAAAGTGAACTGCAATCAGGCTCGAGTGCAGCAGAGCTGCTAACCGTTTCCTTTTTTCAAATTCCAAAACAATAGTCTATAGCCTAACAGGGACAAAAGAATTAAATGAGCCAAGAGTCAAAACTCACTAGTTTCTAGGGTAGTTTCGTAGCTTTTGACAGTTCTCCTATGTTAACAAACGCTAAACCCTTCTGATTTGCATTAGGAGCTCAATTTATTATCTTCACTTTGGTGTAATAAGTGTAAGGAACAGGTCTGATTTTTTATCCAACTAACTTGCAATCAGAAGTGCCATACAGGGGTGATGGGTGTAGAGGTGCCATATTTTGTCAAAATAGGGTACACCTGTATACCTACTATTTTTTCTGTATTTATGAATGTCTAAGTACAAGCCTAACCTTGGCCTACTATGCACTTAGTTATAGTTTTTGTGATAAAGTGAAGCAAGCGTATAGGCCCTTTCAGCTTCATCAATCATTTTAGTGTGCTACGCTATTAATGCACAAAAATCCGACTGTACCCAACTGAAACAAGATGCTTGGGAATATACCTAGAGAGGATTTCCATTCCTGCTTAGGCACATGATAAAGGCAAACAAACACACACAAAACATAGGCCTAAACTAGCCTCCTCCTTACAGAAGCACGTGTCAATAGTCCCACTTACTGCTATCAAATCCATTATCTGAAATTAGCAAATGCACAAATCTAAAATGTGCCAACAGGTGGCCAGACTCCAGAGGTTTAATCACAAGCTCTTCTGTAAATGTTTCTTTTTGCCCATTGATGCTTCCAGCAACTGCACCCAGAGTCAATAGGACAAGCAGATACATCAGTCCTAAACAAATATAAAGATTACTTGACTGGAAAAATACTCCTTCAGCCTGCTTCAGCCCAAGCTGACTCGGAATCCTATACAAACAAGACTAAAGGTTTCGATGGGATCCCAAAAATTAAATATTTGACACAGACAACTAGGTCTTGTCTTCGCCAGATCCAGTCTTCGCCAGGCTAATCATCTGAGAAAATCAAGTTCAGATATACCTGTATAAGCCGTATCTATCTTGACGATGCTGATCGAAACTTCCTGCTTTACTTCTGCCAAATTTCCGGTTTCGGCCGAATTCCGAGCGCACTACTTGTCCAGCCAAAAAAAGATACCGTAGTTCAGAAACGAATTCAGCGTATCTCCTTATCCCTATAAAGAACATCTAAGCTTCAAATAAAACTTTAACTTTTTTCCGGTTTCGGCCGGATTCCGGGCGAACTACGTGTCCGGCAAGAAAATGGTTTCCACCATCGTGTTCAGCATGTCTTCTTACCTCTGAATCGAACATCTAATCAACTTCAAATAAAACATTTGCTTTAAACAAATTTTCCGGTTTCGGCCGGATTCCGGGCTAAATACTTGTCCGGCGTGAAAATGGTTTTCACCATCGTGTTCAGCATGTCTCCTTACGCCTGAATCTAACATCTAATCAACTTCAAATAAAACTCTTACTTTTAACAAACTTTCCGGTTTTGGCTGGATTCTGGGGGAACTACTTGTCCGGCGAGAAAATGGTTTTCGCCATTGTACTGTTCAGCATGTCTTCTTACCCCATAATCGACTATCACATTACCTCTTTCAAAATATTTTGTTTGCCCCTTAATTTCAACCCCCTCCCCCACCCCCAAATATAGGGTTACAGAGCCCGTCTACAACTCTTGACCCAAAGAATCCTCACATCAAGTTTCATCAAAATATATCATTCCCTTCGAGAGTTATCGTGCTCACAGACGGCCGGACGGACGGACAGACAGACGGACAAATTTTGCGATGTCACAGGTATCCGTTACTAACGTTTTGGGATCCCAAAAACAACTAAAAATGGACAAGTAAGCTCTAACCTCAAGAGGCCCTTGCCAAGGAGAGACAAAATATCACTGAAGAATGCGCTTGCTGACTAGGTTAATTCATTTTGAGTCATTTTTCATATTTGACTGCATTGTCCTACCACCCGAGTGAAAAAAAAGACATAGAACTACAGATAAACCATACCAAAAAGCACATGCTCGTATCCTATTGTTTCTGAGGTTCCCCAAAATTCCTGAATGCTGGTCTATACGCCCTTGAATGTCTTTTATCTTCCACCGTTGAAACTATAGCGGATCTTACCCAATGTAGGCCTACATATGTTCCTAAGTATGAGCTGAATGGTTACGCATGGTCCTGTCTCCGAACTGCAAGGACGTCATAAGACAACCGGTAGATCTGCATATGTTCCTAGGTATGAGCGGAATCAATTCGTGTAAGTCGGTCACTGGATTACAAGAACGTCAGAAGACAACTGGTAGATGTCCATATGTTGTTGGGTATGAGCGGAATCGTTAGGTATATGCCGGTCACTGGATTACAAGAACGTCAGAAGACAGCTGATGTATGTTTAAATGGTTTCCCATAATGAACATGCAGAATACTTTTGACATCGAAACTGCAGAGAATCAAAGTAATGTAATACAAAAGACTAGACAAGAATTCAAATTAAGTTAAACAGAAAATCCACCATTGCGAAACTGAAATTAAGCTTCTCTTTCTTGGGGATATCATATTTGCGATAATTTAAGATCTTCGCCAACTTACTTGTTTCAGAAGTGTAATCAAATAAGAAATAACTCAAAGTGTACATATCTATTGATATTTAAGCCCTTCTTAGCAAGCATCCTCTTTGATTCGAACAAACTTTAAACGCTTGTCAAGATGGATCAAAATGTCGCTATGAACATAATTCTAACTGACCTATTTTATTCTATCCATTTTGAGTCAGTGATTACATCTGATTTTAAGTCAGGTTGGAGTCACGGAGTATTTAAACTCGATTTAAACGTAAATACTAAGAAAGGGTAGTTAGAACGGAATCAGCTAGCAGTTGATTCAAATTGCTGGTGGCATTTTTGATCGCCTATTTACTTGCCGTGCCGTTTTAACGGCTTTTTCCTTTTTTGTGTTTTCCTAGAATGGTTCTAGAAACTGTTTGACAATTCCCCGCTTTTGTCAAAAAGACTAACGCCGACTTCCGCTTTTCCTCGCGCCTTGCACAAAGAAACTCGCTGTAGTTGACCAAGCTATGCTCTCTTTTTAGCTTTTGCCTCATATGGATCTGTCAAAAATTCAATTTTTATCCAAGAAAAAGAGAAAAGTACTTAGTAGAAAAGAGACTTGGAAAAAGGTATTTCACCGGTATTTCGGCTGTAGTTAAAAGCTACAGCCGAAAAAGCGAAAAGCAAAAGCCGAAAAAAAGGCTAGCCTACTACTAGTTCAGAAGTGACGCCGCCTATTAGAAGATTCTGCTAAAGCCAGCTTGTCATGCTCGGAAGTTGTAGTAACACCTTGATGTTGGTCTAGATCGAAAGATACCGATAACACTAGGAGTGTAAGACTCGTGCATTTTCTTCCGACGGCAACTAGAGGAAATCTTCAAACGGTATTAACTTAAAAAGAAACGACCATCTTTGTTTTAAATTCCTCTGAGAAGTCAAATATAGGTGTAAACTAAGTTATATCGGAATTCTGTAAAAGCGTGACGTCACACCTATATGATGTAATTTACCTTAAAAAACAAAAAACTGTAGTTTATTCCTAACGGTGAATTTATATTTGAATATATTAATATATATAGAGCCGAGCGGCCAGCGAGGCGCCGGTCGCGTTTACATTAATAAACCGTCCTAGGGACAATCAAATCCTACTTTGGGTCCTCAATCACATGACGTTACTATTTACGTCATGACTTACGGAATTCCGATACAATATAGTGCCTCTTAGAGTGCCAAGCGCTTTCGCATTTGAGAGTAAACATTTTTGGGGGATGGTTGGTATCGCTTCCCCGTATCCTGAAATCTACGAACCCCAAGTGTATCGTAGATATAAGCAAATATGTGACTAGAGGATTTAGTCTTAGGAGTGAAAGTTTAGCATAGTGGTTGATAGAGGTGTAGCCTACTGGTTTATTTGTCAAGTGAAACGTTTAAAACTTGTATGGCCTTTTGGTTGAATAAACAAGCGTTATTATTATTATTATTATAGTCGACACCCAAAAATAAGGCCAAGGCGAACTATCCAAGGATGTATAATTCAAGGACCAGTTATACCAAAATATTTCTTTGAAACAAGTAAATATCCTGAGACTGTAAGTCAAATAATTTAGATTAGAGTCGGTCTTATTTTGATCCATAAACTGTACCTATTTCTGCGTTCAGCTCTCGAAACATTGGGATTTATGGTTTGATCCATCTCGCTGCCTGCAACCTTTTTGCTCCCATACCAGACCATAAAAGCCGCTACATTAATGATTGACAGGCACCTATTCAGAACAATACAAAGCTATCAGACGATAGCAACTTTACGCAAATAGAGCCAAAACAAAACAAAGACCAATACATATACATGGTTTGTATCGTGACAATAGTTGCGTTTCTGCAGATACCACGGTAACTGTTACCATCGTAACTGGATCTGCAATTAGTCATTTTTGCAGTTACTGTGGTATCTGATACACAGCTGCTTTCCAAATTGACAATTGCCGAAATTGCGCTTTTTGAAGTCATCCCAAAAGAAAAACTGATATCCAGTCACATCACCAAGTACCAGACTTCTTTCCCACCAATTTGACAAAAACTGATGAAAGTGAGATGGCTTTTCAGAGACCACAATCAGTTACCACGGTCGGACTGTTGTATCCTCCATGAAAGATTCTTTGACTGTGTAGTAATATGGTAGTTGTACAAAAAAGTTGCATGGAATGGTAGGGGAGAGGGGGGCCATACCGAACGATTTTTGCTTTTTCTGCTGCTGGAAGCTTATTTTTTAACCAATATACTCGGTTTTTATGGTCAAGGGAGAGCAGACACTGGGCATTCTATGGTGAATTTATGAAAATTTTAGGAGTCAAGGTAAACCCTTTGCAGCCCTAAAACCAGCAGTCTCTCAGTCGTTCGGGATAGCCCCCACCACGGGGCGAAAGCGGACGGGGTAGGGGCCAATCCGGACGGGTTGAAAATTTTAGCTATTTATTTAAAATGCAACGTAAAAAACACAAAATGACCAGATTTTCAACTATATAAGCATAAATGGGCACCCTCTTCACCTGACATTAGTTAGGTGATGAGGGTGGAAAAAATTTCAGCTATTTATTTGAAAAGCAACATAAAAAAACGCAAAATGACCAGATTTTCAAGTATATAAGCATAAATGGGTACCCTCATTACCTAACATTAGTAGTGACATATAAACCTCGGAATCTGCAAAGTTGAAGGTCGTAGTTATCTTTGGTCAAGACGGGGCGAAACCAAACGTTCAAAAATACATTCGGAATAGCCCCTAAATTTTCGTTCGGAATCGCCCCAGACAGACAAAAAAAAATTAAATGGCGGCCGTGGTCAAACCCGTCGGCCGATCAAAATGAAAATCACACAGGATAGAGAACAAATACTAGTCTAAAACGCCTGCAAAAGCACGGAATTCTGGCTATCACAATTATTGAATTATCTTTCACCGACTTGCTAGGTCCAGATTTCCAGCGAGAGCAAAAAAACTTCAAGGGCTCCCAAAACTTGTACAGTTTGTCCAACTGATTTGAAACTTCCGCCAAATGGGCGCTAGGTAGAGGCCATCTAGTGTTATTTTTTAGAGTGAAAAAGCTGCATGCTAGGTGGTGAAAAAATTGAAGGTTCGGTTTCGCCCCCGTGCGGTATGGCCCCCCTCTCCCCTATGTAGTAGTTTGATTAGTGACATGTAATAGTATGGAATACTTTGATAACCATGCCTCCGACTGGGTTAATTTTATGTAGTAGTATCCGATAGCATCCAGTTTGCTACTAGTAGCTTGTAGTAGTAACAGTTACTACTGCATGCTAATTTTTTGTAGTACTCCATACGACCAATTCTCGGATATTTTTCATTGGGTCTCAATACCAGGTGCCACGATAACTGGCCAGATACCATGATAATGAACTTCGAAACCTACTGAAATTACAACAGTCTTACTTTCATATGACCAGAATAGGCTACAATAGTTTCCAATCAATAGTGCAGTTTTCGATAGGCGATAGTCGTTGGCGATCGCCAATGTTTCTGGGTGCTAAAACGCAATCCATACGTCAACGGCTAACGCCGAGTCCTTGGCCGATGGACATGAATTTAGGCGATACATGTTAGCCGATCAGAACGAAAACAGAAAATAAGATATCGACTGTCGAAAACACAAAAAAATCAAATGACTATGCTATCCTCGAACTAGTCGGTGATAAAAAATGCCACTACTAATAGTATTTGTTTTAGATTTGGTTTGGTACAGGTTTGGTAGAGCCAGGCACAGTGTTACATCTGGTTACTACATCATCTACAAGACACTCTGGTGTGGTGCACAGAATAAAACCTGGGTCTGGCTACAGCAGCAGCAGTGCAGAATTTGCTGCAGTGACAGCAGTGCTGCAGCAGTGTGGTAAAATATCAAGATATTCAAAAATATGCTGCCGATTGGTTAATTTAGACTAGTAGGAGGCATGAATTATCTGCAAAAAAGCTAAACCTATATAAATCGAGTCCTTAAAAATTTCTTCTTGGCTGAGGAGAACTTTTTCTTGGCTGAGAATCACTGAAGGCTCGCCAGGTAAATAGAAATTCAAAGCCACATTTCTCAGTTTTGAAAGTTGCCGCTTCGAAAAACGAAAATGTATGGAAAGAAAAGGAAAATTAGGCGTACCGAACTCTTCGTTTTTGTCGATGTGGAAGTCCGAGTTGACACGGAAAACTTTCAGTTCACCAAAGCCGACACTAAAATTTTTACCAAAAAGGTAGGCTAAGTATGTTGTGGGTTTTCTTATGTAGCCTAGGCTACAGTTCTATTCTGGTGATCTGCAAAGCTCCGACAGTTTCTTCGCCGGCTTTATTTGCGACTTTGGTTAAAACTGTCTTCACTTTCCAGAACTGTTTTGGAATTGGAAACTGATCTTTTTTTAACTTCGAAAATGAAGTTGTCAAGGCAAAGCCAAAGTAAATGTTAGCCTAGATGAATCTAAAAATAAAACAAAAATCAGAGAATGCTAAAACTTATTGCTGTAATTATTAGACCATTTGGTTACAGGACGTGCACCAAATTCCACCCAATTCCACCCACCATGACCGTGAATATGTACTAAATCCAGCCTCCCATTTAATTTCAGTGCTTTAAACTTGTCTAAACTTACTTTCCAATATCTTGAAAGAAAGCTCTGCTTCTGTTCTTCTAGACACTATTTTTTCTATCTGGCTAATGTGTCTCAGCGTTGCAAAATAAGCGTTTCAGCAGAAGGACCAATTTTTTTTGGCAGAATTGAATTCCGCCTCCGAAACGAATTTCCGCCAACTATGCGACCGAATTCCGCCCAAAAATCCAAGACGCTGAATAAAACATGCTGATTATAGGCAAGTCATGCTGATTACTTCGCAGGTCGCAATTTGATTCGATTCAAGCTTTTATCGGCTTTTATAGAGTTTTTTTGAAGTCTCGATTTGTTTTCCCTCTGGTTTTACAACATGTGCTTCTTTTCCCGTTGTTTAAAACATGTGCTTCTTTTCCCGCTGTTGTGTTGTTGCCAGATAAGAAGCGGCGAAATATTAGTGGTATTTTTGATCGCCGATTAGTTCGACGATAGCATAGCCATTTGATTTTTTGGTGTTTTCGCCGGAAGCCGATTGCCGTAGCTGTTTATCTTATTTTCTGTTTTCGTTCTAATTGGCTAATGTGTATCGCCTAAATTCGTGTCCATCACCCATCGGCCGACGACTCGCCGTTAGCCGTTGACGTATGCCGTTGATGTCAAATTTATCCATCTGATACTCGATGGCGACTTTGCAGAATTAGTAGTGGCGTTTTTTATCGCTGATCACATTTTCCCGGTAGACGAAGCGAGTTTGCCGGTTTGTGCATAATACTGTTTTTGATAGCCGTTGGCGATCGCCGATGTTTCTGGGTGCGCAAAAACGAGTTTTTCATTTTTGAAAATACGCCTAATCCTCAAACGAAATCCATACGTCAACGGCTATCGGCGAGTACTTGGGCGATGGACACGATTTAGGCGATACACGTTAGCCGATCAGAACGAAAACAGAAAATAAGAGAAACAGCTACGGCAATCGGCTTTCGGCGAACGTCACAAACGCCAAAAAGTCAAACGTCTACGTAGGCGTCACAAATGTAAGCGTCACAATCGACAATTATTTTATTAGTCGTCGAAAGTGAAATCGATATTTTTAACCAAGACGAACCAATGTTTTGGACGCTAGATGCCTTCAGTCGCTCGCTACTCCAAACATGTCCATGAAATTTCTGGTCTAAGCGTTTTCTACACTGTGTCCAAAATCCGCCCACCAGAGGTCTCATTTCCGCCGTTCGCACCTTCGAAGAAGAAAGAGATTCTCTTTGAAAGGATTTGAAGGGAGATTTTTACGTCAGTAGATAGGTGGAGTTATGGTCATTCAGAAAACAGCTAACATATTCAGTATCTGTCAAATTTAACTAGGGGGCGGAAATCAGACGGGGGCGGAATTTATGGCACGTCCTGTATGTAGGTAGCCTAGGCTAATAAGTATTTTACTTAAACTAAAAGCGTTTCTTGGTGTTTTTTCTGTTCGTCAACAGTGTTGACCAACAAATGACTGTTGACTGCCAAAATGTCCCTGTTGACCAACACAAGATCAACATAGGTGAATCTCCGCCAAACCGCACTGTTTCAAAAATATGGCAGATTAGCCTACTACACAAGTTTACAAACAGAGTCGATCAACAACAGTTTCAGTTGTTGGTCAATTTGACCAACAATTTTGGCCACAGAGATTTCTGTTGGTTGCTAGAACACACTGTTTATCAATATTTGCTCAATGTTGAACCACCAAAAAATGCCTTTAGACTTGGAAAGTGTTGTACAGGATAGCTTGCTATTGGCACCACCCCCTGTGAATGAAATATATGCATGCAGTTCTTACTATTTCTTTTGAGCCTCTAAACTTACCAGATCTGTGAAGTTGGGCCTGAATAGAAGCTCTGGTTATTCTCTACAATATAATATTTTGTTCCTTTTCCATTAATTGAAGTTACAGCATTGCCAAATGACTTTCTTCTAAACACCTGCTGACCATGGCCAAATTGTTTTTGCGCCAGCTTCAGTTTTCAATTTTTTTTTGCACCTTTCACAGTCCCAAATGCGCAGCCATTTGCCTACACTTTGCAGGTTGTTTTCTGGCTAGACTGACAACCATTTAAATCTTATTAGGCTGCTTCACATATCCTTTGGGGCTTTGGCCAGATGACATGAAAAAAGGGATTAATGTTGGATAGGATGCTGGTTCAGGGCTCATCACTATTATTACTAATAATAATAATAATATAACTGCATCAAAAGGCTTTCGCCTCTATATAGCTAGACAATAAGTAGTAGCAATGTACCACCACAGATCCCTGACTTTCAGATAAGCTGTGCCAGACGCTGGGTCTATCTATACTTTGAAATACAGGAGAGGATTCCAACCTCAAATTACATAGCCTACCCTCAAAATTTCCTAAAAACGTCAATTGAAAATTTCTGTGTGGTCCTAATTAACAAGAAGGAAAATCTTAATGACCAAAGACCTATAAGAGGAGTATCCAACCTCAAACAAAATTTTGGATTTCCAGAAGTCTTTTCGTCAGAGAGATCTGTCGGGCTTAAAAGCTACAAATAAACATATAACAATACCAGACTAAAAGCTAGGACAATGGTTTACAGGTTGGAGGAGTAAATTCCTCTTTATTATTTTTAAAATTATTTTTAGTTATAACCTTGCTCTCTATGGAATTCCTTGCAGTGATATAGGCTACGAAATGATGAAAAAGATAGTTAGCAGTTAACAACCAGAATATTTTTTTAAGCAGGTTTCTGTTGCACAGAAAAGGCAAATAATATGAATAGAATGGGACTTCTAACTGTTAAAAATAGTCAGACTTTGCTTCTTGACTGCTATCATTGCATGGAAATTGCATTTTAACATCGTTGTGGCAAATTTCAAGGCTACCTAATTTGAGGTCGGCGACCCCTCCTGTAGCCTAGCCCATGCCAAATGCTTGTTACTCTAACCAACTACAAACATAATCTGATTGGTTCTTTTCTGAACTTCACTCAGATCATCTGTATTTTATTGGGTTAGGGTAGGTCTATCCGTCATTTGGCATAGGGTAACCGGCGTTTGGAGTAGGCCATTCCAAACTGTGAATATGACAAAACTGTGGCATGGCATCCCAAAATCAGGAATTTGTGGTAGACTGTCCACTAGGACACCAATCAGTCTACCACAAATGCTTGATTGTTTACTACGCCTGTGCCAAAAAGCCGTAGGCTACCAGGTATCCTCTAAACTGAAATCCTAAATGCAGCACTGGCTATACCTTACGAGTTCTTGATGTTGTCTCTAATAGCCTATTACTTTCTTTGCTTCAGATTTGCAAGGAGAATGCTCTATTTTTACAATTTTTCTTGCATATTTTTTGTTTTTTTCAGATAGCAAAGTATCTTAAATTATGTCAGGAGAAGCTCCAAGCCGGAAAAAGAAGGACAGGAGGAAGAGGAGAGGTATGGAAATTAACTTGTGTTTCTAACCCTAAAAAGGGTTAGAATATGCTACCCATAGCCTTACCCAGGAAAGGAATGGAAATGCTCTTGATCTTTGTGTTAAAGCACATAGGACTTAATTGCCTATAATCTTCTTTTACATTTTCAAGGTACTACATAGTACCTAAATTGAGCAGTAAGCCTTGCATTATCAATGTTATTGCATAGCTAACTTTGCAATAGGCTACTCAAATCATGTCTTACCTTAAAGAAATAATTTTATTGTACTGGTTTCAACTGACATGGGTAGGTTACAGATAGTTGAACAACCTGGAATGTTTAAACTCAAAGCAAATGATCTATCTTAGCAAACATCGAGCAGCTACAACATGAGGAATATCAAGAAGAGAAGAACAGAGTTCCTCTGATCACTGATGAAGATGATGACATTGTGTTTAGACCAACACTCTCCAAACAACAAGGTTGTAGGAATGTGATATTGCATGGTGTTGAGTAGTGAAGTAGACTAACAGTACCGTCCCTTGTGCCGTAGAAGTCCAGTCTTCTGTTTGAGAAATGGACTGCAGGTCCTGTTGAATGACCCCTCGGGTATTTCCGTTGCTTTGTAATTCCGATCTGCCGTACCAAGCTGTTTATATTTCCCTGTTGGTGTCTTGATCTCGACCAAAACGCATCTCGTATCATATCTTCCACATTGTTCTGAACGAAGTGAGGGCAGGGGTATAAGAATGCATGACACACAGTACCATATAAGGTAATAGCAGAAAAGTAGAAAACATTAGATTGTCTAATCAAAGCCTTTTTGAGAACATGAGTGACTTTTATGGTGGCTTCTTCTCTACCCGTTACATTGGGATTGTAAAGCCTGCCAAGACTTGGTCCATGTTGGTTACTGCATTCACTGTTACCTACAGTTAAAGGTCAAATCTATTCCAAAGTTGTGTTAACTCTGGTCATCCGTCGACAAAATCAAAGTTTAAAAAATGCACTTTCTATTCTTCTTTGTATACGGTACTTATAGTAGGCCTACTAATAAACTCGACTTCTCTAATCGCATCGTCTGATTTTTAATCCTGAAACATCGAGGTTCGTAAGACGTATTTCATCCATCCTAATGGTATTTGACCGAACTGTTGCTTTGAACGTGATTGGCCCTTTTCATTGTCTCCCGAGCAAGCATAGCTTGATACAAATAACAGAAAGTCATGATGTAAAGATTTGACCCATCGAAGCGGAGCAAATCTGAGTTTGGGAATAATAATAATAATTAATTAGCATAAAAGTCTGACTCCATGGCAGTAATTATGAACAAAAGAAATACCTAAATCAAATTATCAATTAAGTAGTTAAAGTTTATCTGAAAACCTAGCTTATTTTCATGTCTTGGATTTGACTACACTGAATTATTTTGACTCTGCTGAGGGATTTCTATTTTTTCACCTTTGGCTCGAGTAGTGACGTTCAGCATATGCACTGGTGGCCCGACAAGATAAGTTCATCCCGACGCGAAGAATTTGAATTTTAAAAAGCGTGTATATCAATGGCTAATGACCCAAAGCTCAGAAAATTTTCGATTCCAAATTGTACGGTCACTCCCGAAGAAAATTGCGTGTGGTCCAATGTTTTTCGACAGTCGTTTACCGTTGCGGTTGCTAAGTATTTCAAGCAGAGAGGTAAAAGCACATAGAGGTACCCAAAATCCGAAAGAAAAGGTTGATTCAATGTCCTTTTTCTTGTCAAAAACATAATTTCCTTCCTTTATTTTTTTTTTCCTTTTTTTTTGGGGGGGGGGCAAGGGCGCTTTGTTGACGAAAGATCGTCCGTCAACGGACTTTCTTGACAGTTTGTCATGTCTTTATTCTTTTTTCTATCATTCTTTTTGTAGACTTGTTTGGTTCGTTTCCCTTAAGATTATATGAATAAAGAATAAGCCCCGCCCATTGCCAGGCCTTATGTTAGGCCTTATGGTGGGGTCATAATGAGTTAATGGTGCTTATTATTTTTATGAATAAAACTGAACTGAACTGAAAAAAATGAAATCGATTATATCAATAGCCTAGTGGAGCAACGAGGTAACGCATTTTCATCGGGTCTTCAAGCCTATTTAAGTGAATATGTGATGGGCAAATAGACTATCGTATCTCAGCCCTATTCGGCTAAACTGTAACTAAAACAACTTATCTATGGACGATAGCTAAATTAGTTAGCACTTTTAGCAAATTCTTCTGTTCTGTACTCCCGAAGAGAAAAACTGATTTTAAACTTCGTCAAAAAGCTGCTAACAAATGAGAAATACCGGTTCTTAATCCCCCCATGATGCCCCGAAAAACAGCAGGACAAGACGACAAAATAAATTAATGCCTGCCAAAGAACGAACCTCGAGGTTCATGAACTCGTTTGTGCCCTTTTTTACAGATATTTTTAACAAAGTGAACAGTTAGCGTAATATATTTTATTTCATTAATGTAAATGACCAGCATAATTTAGCATCTTCCGCTAAAGAAAGCTACGAAGTTGGTTTGTCAGTAAATGATTCTGATTCTGATTATATTCTTGAGTCTAGTTAGTTGTCCTGCTTGTTCTTTTTGCTTATTCTTTTATTTCTTTTCTTCAGAAGATGAAGAGGGTCTGCTTGGATCCGGTGAGAAAAGCGGGAGCGGATGGTGTGTCAAATTAGTCTTTTTGCTGTTAATTGGTTCCGTCAGCCTTGCCATTGGCGTTGTTTTCCTGGAAATAGACGCTAACAAAGATCGTGAGTATATTTTTGTCCCGTTCCCGTCGCATGTCCCGGTGCTCCTGGAGACAAACCTCGGTCTCCGGGTGGTATTTTTTGACAGGTTACAATTTGGTGATGATCGGAAATTAAAACACGTGTCCACACCCGACTCACTTATACTTCCGTAAAAATTTTAACAGTTCTGTGACTTAACTTAATTGTGCATCAAGTGTTCTTATCTACCTCAACTGTTTACCTCAAGTATTTTATTTTTGACGTGCCAGTGCTATTCTTTCTTCTGATATTTATGGCAAAGTAATAAACTTGATTGATCGACTGATTGATTGACTTGAATCAAGAAAATAGAGTAACGTAGAGAAAATTCAAATCAAGAAAATAGAATAACGGAGAGAAAGCTCAAAAATTGTCCCCTGGTATAATAGTACGACTTTCACTGCGTAGACTCCGCGTGACATAGTAGTCCGCATAGAGCGTGGCGTACCAAATTCGACACAAATATTTTTCGACTGACGACGCTACTACGCGTTTTTGAAATTTTGCCTCTAGATCTTTGTGGGATCGTGGAAAAACACTTTAAGTATCTTGCTCAGTCGAATGGATATGGCCTAGCTATAAACCTTTTTTTTGTTTTTTACTTTAAGCCATTTGTCTACAGCGAGTGTTCGGTTTTCTTGGCGAAGAGACCACTATGTTGAAAGTCGCAAACATCCATGCTAGCCCTCACAAGTGTTAACTGGCTTGGTCCTCGTAAAATTTGTATCTTGATTGTAACTGGCGCCACCCCGTGATTTCCTCACTATAATAGTCGTAGCCTGGTACCACTGAATCTGGATTTTGCCTCCGATGTCAACGTTCGCAGCCGATTCCGGGAAAATAAGCAAATTTGCTAGTGTGACTATGTGTCTCCATTGGCCCTTCGTTCCAGTGTACTGACGAAGATGAGGGAGGCAAGAATTCCTTCCCTCTACCCCGACGATCCTAAGCGATCAGTCTGTCTCATTCATAAGCTTGAACAGTTTTTTCGACTGGTGTTGTGCCGAGTTCCATGCCTGAATTGAGAATTCATATGACTCTACGGTTTGTTTCTCAGCCTTCTCGTTTTTATAGTTTCCACTTTGCTTTCTGCTTCGTCAGAGAAAGTGTCATCTGTATTAGAAGAAACGTCCGCTAGAGTATCATCACTTTGGGACGAACATGGATCTTCTGCTTCATCCCTATGGGAAACAGTAAAAGAAAGTGTTGGCCTTGAGGGGGAGAAGACTCCACTGGAAGATCTTGCAGATAAAAAAGGTAGGATGAGGTGTTTTAAGTTGGCAGCTTACCGTTTTGTTCAAAGTCTCAGCCTGGTTATATTATTTATTATAACGTTAAACTATCCCCGCAGAAGATGGGGGTTACACATATTTTCGATCTGTATTTATTGGAATCTGTTTTAGTTGGATTTGACGGGGGAGTAATGCTAGCTTTTTCTCTCGTTTGTTTCTTGACGGGGAAAGAGGGGGGAAAGAGAAAAGAAAATACGGAAGAAGAGGAAAAACAGGTCTAATAAACTAACAAGAAAATCCATCAGAGGATAAACAAAAATGTCTAACGTCTTGGAAAAGAAAAAAATATCGGGCCCTCGACCCGAAAGCTAATAGAACAGTCGGCCTTCGAAAAGCAAAGTAACATTCAACATTCTTTATTTTTTACTTTACTTCTCTTCTTTACTCCACTATCTCCACATTGCTCATATGCACTATGCAGTGGGTTACAAATAAATTAATATTAACCTCAGAGATAGGTGAATCCGATCATGAAAGGATTTAATCCGAATCCAGAGCTAGGTATGAATCCGATTCTGAATCCACCATTTCACGCTGAGAGTTCGAGTCCGAATCAGTGTTGACAAAAAAACACTGATGCCTAAGGCAAATGAGACGGTTAATGGACGATGTAAAACATATTTCTAGGTTATCATGTGTCTTGTTGTAGGGGTTTCCTCTCGGCAACCAGGAATGAACTAGAGGCTCGTCAAGCACAGTACCTTAAGCACAGCGTGTAAAAATTGGGAAAAGATTGGAAATTGGAGTGGATTTGTAGGCTTCAGGGTTTGGAATCCGAATCCGAATCCAGCCTGACGAGCAGAATATTCGAATCCGGCCAAAAGGATGAATCCCGGATTCGGATCCGGATTCGGATTCGCTCGTATCGGATTAGCCTTCACTCCGGCGTTTATACAGAACCACTTCTCTAAACATGCGCCTAAGCTAGTTTCCTCATCAAAGATTTATATCTTCTTGCTGCTTGCAGTATGAAGAAAGAAAAATAAAACGATTACCCAAGATTTTGATAACCAGGCGAATGCGCAGAAAAAACGAAGCTAAGAAGAAAAAAAAAGTCAGGCCTAAAAAAATCTTCTCCCTAGATGACAAGTTGAAAAATGTTAGTTTATTAAAAATTGTTGTGATTAGCGTCGCCTGACGTCGTCAAGGACCCCGCGACGTCACTTCTTACGAATAAACATCTGTGGCGGCAGCTTTACAGGATGTTTCAACTCCGATTCTCCTCACATTTGCCCATACAGAAGCATTCCTGTAAGTTACGTAGTGATTATAACCTCCGCGCAGTTCCGAATGGCACGATGCGTTCCGCATGACTTTCCTCCGAACTCACATTTTAGACTGTCGGTCAAGGTTGCCAAGAGCTCGACTCAGAAGTTTCAAAGTTCCCGACAAAAAGGTGTTTTTGGCACCTCGAAATCTCTTTGTGCATTCCTCTGCGCAATGCGCAAAATTCTAATAACTAGTAATTATTCTGAATTTGCAAGACAATTTTCCAAACATTTCTAAATTGTTAGATCACAGTTTTGTAATAGAATTTGTTCGGAAATGAGCTTTGTAAGGCTTCAGACTGTTTTTGGTTACTACATCAAAGTAAAGTACATGTTTTTCGTGGTGGTAATCCGTTACTTTAGTAAAGTAAATGAGAAAAAAATTTTGACCTAAAAAGTTTCATTTCTATGAGAATGTGTCATTTCCAGAGAAAAGTGTAATGGTGTCACTCAGAGGCAAAAAGTCTCGAAAGCACCAAAAGTGTCACAATTGGCAACCCTGCTGTCGGTTTTAGCATGCTTCCGAACCTCCCTTGGAAACTGGAAATTTTGTGACATTCAAATTGCGTTTCTCAGATGTCAACGTTGAGGAATCCGCTACCGTACCAGAAGAGAAATCTGAGGAATTCTTCGACGAAGGGGATGACTACTACGAGGATGAGGTGGCCATGCCCGTCGAACAGCCAGAAGGAGTCGTGGCCCCAGAACCAGTGATGCCGGCAGACAGCTACGTAGAGCCACCGGTAAGACTCGTTCTGGTTGTTATTGTTACCGTGTGATTCCTACAAAAAACCGAAGAGCTATAACAATCAGTTTGGGAAGTACTTGTACTTAAAGTTTAACCGAAAAGGAATGTGATAGCACAATCTAGGAACCCATGACTTATTCACTTAAAGAGGCTTGAAGACCCGATGAAAATGCGTTAGTTCGTTCTTTAGCTATTCACGAATAATCGATTTTCAAATAGTGGAATTTCCTTGTATTTGAAGTACCTCTGTCTGCTTGTGTCTGTGTTGTATGCTTGACGAAAACGATTTACAAAAATAAGTGTTCACGCAGTGAGCCCCCTTCTTGGAGCTGATCACTGGCCACTGAAAAGCCGCGTTTGTATTGAGATTCAGTTTTACTGCGACATAGTAGAATTTTGTGTTGTGAGGACGGTCGTGGATATTCTGAACATCATACTAGAGCAAATAGTGGAAATAAAAAAAATCCCTTAACACAAGCAAAATAATGCAGTGTAGTCAGTTAAATGATACAAAAATAAATTTGCTTTTCAGTTAAACTTTAAAGTACGAAATCAAAGTACTTGGGTTTTACTTAACTAGTACTTTCCTGGAGTACTGAATACTTATTACTCATGTGAAATAACTAGATAGCCTACTCGAAGGCTTCGAGTACACACACATTTTTCAAGTGCGGTATCAAGGACATATGATTCGATCACATCGATTTGAACATTGAAATGCTGGTTTGGCAGCATTTATCCAAAGATCACAAGGCTTTAGAAGAAATACAACTCACATCACGTTCTTAAAACTCAAGCACTAATTACATTATTGTAGTACAAGTACAATTAATACTTAAAGTTTAACTGAAAAGCCAACTTATTTGTGAGTCATTTAATTGGATACACTGAATTATCTGGATTCTGCAAAGGGATTTTTTTATTTTCCAGTATCTGCTCTAGTTATGAGGCTCAGAATATCTCCGACCGTCCTCACAGTGTAAATTCTACGATGACGCGGCAAATTTTAATCTCAAAACAAATGCGGCTTTTCAGTGGGCGGTGGGGAAATTGGTGGAGATTGCTTAGTGTCTGAACAAAAAAAAAATGATAAATGTTTCTCGTAATGTATACAACAAAAATACAAGCGCATAGAGGCACCACAAATCACACGAAAATTCCACTATTTGAAAATCGATTATTCGCGAATAGCGGAACAAAGAAGTAACTCATTTTCAGCGGGTCTTCAAGCCAGTTTAAGTGAATAAGTGATGGGTAACTAGATTGTCCTATCCTAGCCCTTTTCGGTTAAACTTTAAGTACAAATTTGAAGTACTTGTCCCAACACTGACAGGTAAAACATCCAAATGTCATTTTAGTCTATAAACTCAGCTCGTTAATGGTGTGGACAGGCCCATATCCAGGAATTCATTTCGGGGGGGAGGGTTTGCCCGCGGAATTTATTTCGGGGGGGGGTGCCCACGGGTCGGACCAAAAATTACAAAAAAGACGTAGATCAGAGGTTAAAGCCTACAAGAAACTATTACTTTTGTGGGTTTCGGGGGGGTCGAACCCCCAACCCCCTCCCTGGATACGGCCCTGAGTGTGGACATATGATGAGGATTGGGTGGTCACGGGCTGGGATTCCCACCCTTGTGTGTGCTTGCGGGAATCGGGAATAATCTGCAGTCGTTTCTCCTAGGTTGAGCCAGAGATAGTGCCTGTCCAACAAGCTCCCGTCGAGGAGGAACCCCCTCTTGCTGAGGAAGGTGAAAATCTGCCCACTCACGAGGAAGAAGAAGAAGAACACACGCCTGAACAGGAGTTCCTTGCTCAAATAACACCAGAACACGAGCAGGAACCCGCTGAATCGCCAGAACACACACCCCAGGAAGAGGTTTTGGCAGCAGTTACACCAGAGCATGACCAAGAGCGTCTCCAGTCCCTTGAGGAAGAAATCGTTCAGCATATCCCGAATGAGGAGTTTCTTGCCGCTGTGACACCAGAACATGGGGTAAGACCAGCTTAAATCGGCTGTATTGTCTTGGCTTTTCTAATAGTCCAGCGTTTCTGAACCTAGATTTGTGCTTTTGTACACTGAATGTAGTCTTGTCTTTTTTTCCTATATGAGTTGTGTTCCCTTCAGTAGTTTCGTATTGCTGCCTTACAGTGGGGGTATGTAATTTTGTACAATCGGGAACAATCGAATGCTAATCTTCGTCAATGAGGCTAATTTTTCTGAAACAGGGCAACTAAACATGGCTAATCAAAACAGGGCTTCTTACTTAAAGTTTAATCGAAAAGAACTGAGATAGGACAATCTAGTTACCACCCATCACTTATCCTCTCAAAGAGGCTTGAAGACCCGATGAAAATGCTTTACTTCGGTAATTTTATGAAAAAGAAAATGTGATTTTTTTTCGGCCGAATTTCCGGTTTTCGTCTGACTGGTTTTGTTTCCGAGAACGGATCCGAAATATGAAATGTTTGATCGTCTGTGTGTCGAATTTTTGGTAAAAGGCCTGGATCACGGTGTTCATTTCTTTTTTCGGACGAATTTCCGGTTTTCGTCTGACTGATTTTAGTTCCGATGTTGGTAACCGAAAGATGATTTTTCGATCGTCCGTGTTTTGAATTTTGGATAAAGAAGACCGAGTTCGCAATGTTAGTTTTTTTTTTTCGTCGAAGGTTTGACTTTGACTATGAATCCGAAATCCCTGAATCTGCACCCCGGAAAATCCCCGGATCCACTGTTTCTAATGAGTAATAATAATGTTTCTAATGTAGTAAAATCTGAATATGCCTAATAAAATTCAAGTAATTTTTTTTTAAATCATTGAAATGAAAATCTATGATTATAATGCCAATGTGGTCACCCTTGGGGGGGGGGGGCATTTTTGTTGTTCCTGATTGTAACGTTTCTTTGTTGGCAATTTGGGCGTACCATTTTTGATTTGTGCTTGTTTAGGTGGGAGTGCAGGCTGATAGTGCCCAGGACCTCGAAGACGTTGGATCTGTAGAAGAAGAAATAGTATCTACCAGTATTGCTGGTCAATTATCCGAAAAAAATGTCGAACCGGACAGCATCGAAGCTGAAGACGTCGCACAGGAACTGGATGCCCAGTCAATGATCGATTCTGAAGAGTCACTGGAGGTAAAGCAGGAATCCGGTGGAGTCGAGCAGCTGGTCGAAAATCTAGCTGTTCCAGTCTCAGACGATGTACCATCTGATAAGGGGCAGACAGAAGAACCAAGCGTTTCCGACATTGAAAGTGTCAGCAACGACATTGAAGAAACAGTTGATGCCGTATCTGATGTAGTTGAGCAAGCCTCCGCTGTCGAAACTCTTACAGCCAGTGATGCCGAGCAAGAGGCATTTAGCGTGGAAAACGTTGCTGAGGCTCTTGAGGGTGAAGCAGTATCTGAACCCGTGGCCGCACAGGCTGCAGCTGAGATTGAAGTTTCTGAGGGCACAGTAACTGAACCGATTGAAACAGCTGAAGACGTTGTACCCCAGCCGATTGTTCAGGGTACTGAAGAAGCTGCAGCTGCAACTGAAGTTGTTGCTGACAGTATACCTGAACAGAAAGAAGTCGTTGAAGAAATTGTACCGCGACCGACCCTTCAAACTGCTGAAGAAGTCCCTGTACCAGCTGAGGAGAAGTCTGCGGAGGAAACACGAGATCCCCAACCGGAAGACCTTATCGTCAAAGAAGAGGCTTGGACTGTTACAGATGACGATAAGACAGCAAACCAAGAACAAGTCGCCGATTCCTTGCCTGTTGTCTCCGCATCAGACTCTCTAGCGTCAGTCGAGGTAGTCTTAGCTTTGATTTTGCTTTGGGTGGTGGTTGCACGTCTTGTATTTTGTTGGTTCGCATGCATATATTCCACAGAACAACCCCCTCAGTTGTTGCTACAATTTACTTTTCAGTGGTTGTGTTAAAAAGCCCGGCGTAAGATTCCAAACTGTGTCTTCCACGAATTTTAATCCCATCTGTCTAAAATAGCAGAGGTGAGGAATGCAACTTCACTAAGCCTATTGCAACTTCGCCACCTTGAATTTGTTTCTGGCCTAGAGAAGGTCAAGAACAGTCTGGGAGGATGGTCCGTGTAAATACCGAGAATTTAAAATTTATTTATTCTGAACAGAAACTCGGCATACTTCTGTCCTTCACCCGTACATTGCGGAGTACCTGCTCTTTCCGTCCTCCGCGGATTTTTATGATCGTCATTAGAAAATAACCCTGTTTCAGGATTGATTGTCCTAGATAGGAATTTCTGGTGCTGTTCAATCTTTTGAGAAACATTCTGAACGAACTGAAGAGCAGAAGCTGGTTTGCCACCCTACTTTACCCATCGATAGCTGGACATGAGCTGGCGTGGATGAATGTTAGAGCAACTCGTACAGTGGAATTCCGTACGTTCTTATCGGTTACCCCCCCCCCCCTTCTGGGAAGTATCAACTCCCTTGCTGTGATGGTTCCCCTTGACTTGACTCATAAGTTATAATGACGTTATCATTTATGAGTTATAATGACGAAATTTGGCGTAAGCCGTGAAAGGTTTTTGGCGAATAAAAAGGTTGATGAATGTTAGAGCAACACGTACAGTGGAATTCCGTACGTTCTTATCGATTACCCCCCTTCTGGGAAGTATCAACTCCCTTGCTGTGATGGTTCCCCTTGACTTGACTCATAAGTTATAATGATGTTATCAGTCATGAGTTATAATGACGAAATTTGGCGTAAGCCGTGAAAGGTTTTTGGCGAGTAAAAAGGTTTATCTATCTATCATAACCTCTCAAGGAACCCCCGAGAACGGCGAAAGGCCAAGTCGCTTTGTTTGTCTGACAACAGTGTTATACCTGTTTGAGGGAAAGCTAACGGTCGCGTCTGGTTTAGAGCCCACGGTTGGTATGTCCGATGCAGTGCTTGACGGAGTGCGTCGTACTCATCGATTTATGTCAGGACGTGGGAATTAGATTGAATTAGTTAGGAAAGATTAATCAAATTGATTTATGTTCCAGGCGGAAGGACACTCAGCTGAAGTTGAGGAAGTGCCGGAGATCTTGGAAGATGCGCCAGAGGATTTCGTTTCAACACCTGTTGCTTCCCCAGAAGAGGTAAGGCTTTCTCTGCCTGAGCCGCAGCGCCTGGTGGGTGGACTTTGCGCCATTATTTTATATGTTACTCCTAGCCAAAGCCAAGAACCTTTATCGATACAAAGCCATGCCTCTGAAATAAAACGAGGAAAGAATATATCAAATTCTGTATCATAACTTAAACAGTAACGGTAAAATAACGATTTTTATATTTTTATATTAGCATATTAAAGCCGTAAGGCTATCGTGCAGCAGAAACGATACCAGTACGTTATTACGTACCACTAAGTCACTTTACTACACAACATCTCCATGAGAAGAACTTTATCCGGCATTTGAAAGCTAACTTGAGGAACTTCCCAAAATGTATTTGTTCTTTAATATCTTTATCCCCCGTCATTTAATAATCCATTTCTTATCCGTAGCTACGTCAAAAATCTCCTCCCTTAGTCTCTGTAACTCTCTTTTCTCACAGAAGGAGTGGCATACATCTTCATTCATTTCTTCACACATGGTGCAGAAGCAAGGACTGGACCATTCTTCTTTTAGCCCATTTACTTTCTTTTTGCACCGAGCGGTAAACACAAGCATGTCGCAGGCCAAGACACATCAGTAGGGCCGCTGTCTTAGCAGCCATTAGAAATAAAGTCCGCTGCGAAGAAATTTGGTAATTTCTAAGTTTTTCCTGACGGCTGACATTTTGTCAATCAATCAATCAAATTTGGTTCCAAATAGCTTATAGCTAGAAGGGAAATAAAATATTTACGAAATACACAGAAACGAAATACACAGAAATGAATTTAACTAATACCCTTACAAGATATGACCAGAAATAAATGACGGGATAAAACTATGTAAAAATTGGGCAGAAGAACTAGTAGGATATGGTGAAAACTGATTGCCAGTGTTCCTCTCGGACTGACGCACGGACGACGGGAGGGGAGGGGAGGGGGTAATAGTCAGGTCAGTTGGATTTCTCGGGTTGTTAGTGAATCCAAAGCTTAAGGCTTTTTTTCGGTTAATAGAGATATAAATATTGAAAGAGAATTTGGTTTGTTAAAAAAAAAACAAAAAAAACATGTAAAATATAAAAAGGTATAAATTATGAATTTGAAAGAATTATAGCGATATTAATTTGTTAGGGACATTCGAGTTTAGTTAGGAAAGAATAGGTGACGTTAAGAGATTGAACAAATTTTAACGTCACCGAGACGAGGATAAAAAGTAAGCTTATACGTTCTTATACATATCTTATACGTTCCATTTTGTTTCTCCACTGCTGTTAGGGGTTTAGATATCTGAACATTTGGAAATTTTTGCACTTCCGGTTCAAAGGGGGAGACGTATTTTGCAAAACGGTAGAAGACGGACCGGAATCATTTTAGTTTCTTGACTTTGATTTTTCTTTCCTGTTTTCTTAGGCTCAGTCTGTGCCTCAGGAAGATGTCTCTGCTGAGGAAGTGGCTGAAGACCAGTCCGTCCCTCTTGCTGATCCACTTGGTACTCACTACGTAGAGGAGCCACAGTCCGAGGAGGCCACATCTCAAGAAGAAGTCCCGGAGATTGTTAACGATGCCCCAGAAGATGTCATTTCTGCTCCTGCTGTCGATGACTTGGACAAAGTAAGTCTGTGCAAGTTTATTGTATGCCAAGAACCCCCTCCCCCGTCTACTGGAGCAACTCCAGTGTCTTGTTTCGTTACCCAGTCGTCAGGACGGTAGCTACTTTCATAGGCTAACGAATCTGTAGGTGGTTTAAGTGGTAAAACATCTGCGGAATAGAATAAGACGTACTGGCCCCTAGTTATGTTTGGATATTACAGTCTGAGGCAGGTAAGTAGAAAAGCTAGTTGTTATTAGTTGACATTTAAAATAAAAAGAAGAAAAACGTTTTTTTTTAAAGATATGTTTTGCTATAGGAACAACAACTACATGTGAGCTAATTCAGATAATTTTACCTAGGTCCAATCTGTCACCGAGTCAGATGTGGTTCCAGAAACGTCCGAAGAACAGACACGCTACGTCGATAGCTACGGCAGTGCACCCATGTCTCAGGTATGATAAACTGCTTTAGTTCTTTGTTTGCTTAAAGTTTAACCGAAAAGGACTGGCATAACTTATTCACTTAAATTGGCTTGAAGACCCGCTGAAAATGCGTTACTTGGTTGTTCCGCTATTCAGGAATAATCGATTTTCAAATAGTGGAATTTCCGTGTGATTTGTTGTATGCCTTAAAATAAAGATTTATGACTTTTTTTTGTTCAGGCACTAAGCAATCTTCACCAATATCGCCACTGCCCACTGAAAAGCCTTGTTTGTGTTTAGATAAAAATCTCCCGCGTCATAGTAGAATTCTCGCTGTGGGGACGGCAGCAGATATTCTGAACGTCATAACTAGAGCAGATAGTGGAAAACCAAAAAAATCCCTTTGCAGAATCCAAATAATTCAGTGTATTCAACTGAATGACACAAAAATAAGTTAGCTTTTCAGTTAAACTTTAACGTCACCGAACAAATCTTCAGTGATATATTACCTTGTTTCACCTCCTTCGAGACTTCAGTGAATTATAAAATGACCTGAAAGGCGGATGGAACCATTGCGCTAAAGAGTTAATTCTCTTTCTGATATTTGCCCGCAGTAACGTTTGCTGGTGTAAAGGTTTTTCATACAACGTTACTTTGCTATGCAAGTGGTTTGGGTCTCCGGAAGAGCGAACTTTGGATTGGGCTATAAGAGATGCAGCGCAGCCCAAACAACAAGACCAAAGGTTTCGATGGGATCCCAAAAATTTAATATTTGATCCAGACAACTAGGTCTTGTCTACGCCAGATCCAGTCTTCGCCAGGCTAATCATCTGAGAAAATCAAGTTCAGATATACCTGTATAAGCCATATCTGTTCTGATGATACTGATCGAAACTTCCTGCTTTACTTCTGCCAAATTTCCGGTTTCGGCCGAATTCCGAGCGAACTACTTGTCCAGCCAAAAAAAGATAGTTCAGAAACGAATTCAGCGCATCTCCTTATCAAAATAAAGAACATCTAATCAACTTCAAATAAAACTTTCACTTATAAAAAAAAATCCGGTTTCAACCAGATTCCGGACGAACTATATGTCCGGGTAAAAAATGATTGTCATATACAGATTCGGCGTCTCTTCTTACCCTTAAATCTATCATCTAATCAACTCAAATACAAATTTTGACTTTCACAAATTTATCGGTTTCGGCAAGATTCCGGACGAACTACTTGTCCGGCGAGAAAATGGTTTTCACCATCGTGTTCAGCATGTCTTCTTACCCCTAAATCGAACATCTAATCAACTTCAAATAAAACTTTTACTTTTAACAAACTTTCCGGTGTTGGACGGATTCCGGGCGAACTACTTGTCCGGCGAGAAAATGGTTTCACCATCGTGTTCAGCATGTCTTCTTACCCCATAATCGACTATCACATTAGCTGTTTCAAAATATTTTGTTTGCCCCTTAATTTAAACCCCCTCCCCGGCCCCTAAATGTAGGGCTACAGCGCCCATCTACGAACTCGACCTTACTCTTGACCCAAAGATTTCATCAATTTCATCAAAATATCTCATTCCTTTCGAGAGTTATCGTGCTTACAGACAGACGGACGGACAACTTTTGCGATGTCATAGGTATCCGTCACTAACGTTTTGGGATCCCAAAAACGTTAAGGTAAGGTAAGGTACAATTTTATTGACAACTTTAGTATAACTGCAATAACATAAAAGCGACAAACATGCCAGTGGCATACAAAATGACGCTTCGTTGATTCAACTGATTTATGAAAAAAATTCTAAAACGCTAGCCTAAATAAAATGAAACAAACAACCAACAACATCAGCTCGAATTTTTTTAAGACAAGGTAATTAACAACTAAAACAATCACAAATACGAATGCGACCAATACGAGAATTTTTAGAACAACATTAAAGAAAACAAAGCAGACTAAGTACAAGAAATGATGGCAGGTGTGTTGTCAGTTGATCTGTATCTTACTTTTTCATTCCAGGAAGTTGAGAGTGAGATCCCAGAGTCTGAAGAAGTTGAAACTGACCCAGAAGAAGCTCTGAAGGTATGAGATCCCTCTGTCTGGTATACTTTCTAGGTTTATGATCGAAATGTTTCTTCTTCAGTCAAGGGTAATTCCTAGATGTTCCTTTTTTTACTTAACTTTTTCCAAACCCATCCCCATTTGTCTCTCACCATTCTGGACGTTGGCTCAGAGCCTAGGGACTAAAAAAAGCCGTCTGGAAGACAAAGCCAGTGGAGAAATAGGTAAATTCGCTGGAAAGTATTGAGCAGAAATACCTTCAGCCCCCCCCCCCCCCCCCGGCTTTATCATTGTAGCGATAGATGGGAGGTGGGGCTCAACCGAAACAAGACCAAAGGTTCCGATGGGATCCCAAAAATTCAATATTTATGATCCAGACAATTAGGTTTTGTCGAAACGAAACGAATCGAAACGATCCTAACTTACTTTTGTGAATTTTGCGGTTTTGGCGAAATTCAAGAACTATACTTGTCCGGCGAAAAGCTAAAGCTCAAAAACGGATTCAGCGTATCTCCTTACCCTTATATCCAACATCTAATCAACTTCAAATAAAAATTTAACTTCTAACAAATTTTCCGGTTTCAGCCGGATTCCGGACGAACTATATGTCCGGCTAAAGAGTGATTGTCATATACGGATTCTGGATCTCTTCTTACCCCTAAATCTATCATCTAATCAACTTCAAATAAAACTTTTACTTTTAACAAATTTTCCGGTTTTGGCCGGATTCCGGTCAAACTACTTGTCTGGCGATAACATGGTTTCGTATTATTGTTCAGCATGCCTTCTTACCCCTACATCAAACATCTAATCAACTTCAGATAAAACTTTAACTTCTAACAAACTTTCCGGTTTTGGCCGGATTCCGGGCGAACTGCTTGTCCGGCGGGAAAATGGTTTTCATATTCGTGTTCAGCATGGCTTCTTACCCCAAAATCAAACATCTAATCAACCTCAAATAAAATTTTTACTTTTAACAAACTTTCCGGTTTTGGCGGATTCCGGACGAACTACTTGTCCGGCGAGAAAATGGTTTTCATATTCGTGTTCAGCGTGTCTTCTTACCCCATAATCGACTATCACATTAGCTGTTTAAAAAAAATTTGCTTGCCCCTTATTTTAAACCCCCTCCCCACCCCTAAATGTAAAGCTACAGGGCCCATCTACGAACTCGACCTTACTCTTGACCCAAAGAATTCCCACACCAAGTTTCATCAAAATATCTCACTGCCTTCGAGAGTTATCGTGCTTACAGACAGACGGACGGACGGACAGACGGACAACTTTTGCGATGTCATAGGTATCCCTCCACTTACGTTTTGGGATCCCAAAAACCATTCATCATTCCATCAGAGACTACTCTCATAATTGATTAGACTACTCTCATGATTGATTTATAGCGGACCTTAGCCTATTGCTTTTTGGGATCCCAAAACGTAAGTGAGGGATACCTATGACATTGCAAAAGTTGTCCGTCTGTCCGTCCGTCCGTCTGTCTGTCCGTCCGTCCGTCTGTAAAGCACGATAACTCTCGAAGGGAGTGAGATATTTTGATGAAACTTGGTGTGAGGATTCTTTGGGTCAAGAGTAAGGTCGAGTTCGTAGATGGGCTTTGTAGCCTTACGTTTAGGGGTGGGGGAGGGGGTTCAAATTAAGGGACAAACAAAATATTTTTAAACAGCTAATGAGATAGTCGATTATGGAGTAAGAAGACATGCTGAACACGAATATGAAAACCATTTTCTCGCCGGACAAGTAGTTCGCCCGGAATCGGCCAAAACCGGAAAGTTTGTTAAAAATAAAAGTTTTATTTGAAGTTGATTAGATGTTCGATTTAGGGGTAAGAAGGCATGCTGAACACGAATATGAATACCATTTTCTCGCCGGACCAGTCGTTCACCCGGAATCCGGCCGAAACCGGAAAGTTTGTTAAAAGTAAAAGTTTTATTTGAAGTTGATTAGATGTTCGATGTAGGGGTAAAGTGGCATGCTGAACACGAATATGAAAACGATTTTCTCGCCGGAAAATTAGTTGGCCCGGAATCCGGTCAAAACCGGAAAGTTTGTTAAAAGTAAAAGTTTTATTTGAAGTTGATTAGATGTCCGATTTAGGGGTAAGAAGAGACACTGAATCCGCGTATTACAATCATTTTTTAGCCGAACTTATAGGTCATCCGGAATCCGGCTGAAACCGGAAAATTTGTTATAAGTTAAATTTTTATTTGAAGTTGATTAGATGTTGGATCTAGGGGTATAGAGATACGCTGATTTCGTTTTTGAGCTTTATTTTTTCACCGGACAAGTATTTCTGGAATTTCGCCGAAGCCAGTAAGGCAGGATCGTTTCGATCGGCTTATAGGGGTAAACACACATGCTGAATACATATCTGAACTAGGTTTTCTTAGATGATTAGCTGGTTGGCCTTAATCTGTTTCTAAATTTTAAGAGTAAAATTGTTCAAGGAGTCTGGCGAAGACTGGATCTGGTGAAGACAAACTGGATCAAATATTGATATTTTGGGATCCCATCGGAACCTTTGGTCTTGTTTATCAGGCCACTTGAGATCCATCAAGTCTGACGGAAGAGGCTGAGAAGACTTGATAGGCTTGATAGCTTGATAAGCTTGATACATTTCGAAACAAACTTTCACAGCATTACTTGGCCGAACTTGCCGTTTGTGTCAGGTACATCATAATTACGTAAGATCTAATAAGGCGGTTATACATAATTGGCATAATAGTAAACAAGACCAAAGGTTCCGATGGGATCCCAAAACCGAATATTTGATCCAGACAAATCGGTTTTATCTTCTCCAGTGTCCGCTAGACTTCTTGAAGATTTTTACTGATGAACTTTGGAAAAGGAAGAAACAACTAATCATTAAGAAAACGAATTTTAGAAATCATGGTAAAAACAAATATAATCGCTTATGTAACGATAGAACAGATATATTTTTCGGCGAGTGATGGGGACGAACTACTTGTCCGGCAAAAAAATGATTGTCATATACGGATTCAGCATCTCTTATTACCCCTAGATCGAACATCTAATCAACTTCAAATAAAACTTTTACTTTTAACAAACTTTCCGGTTTCGGCCGGATTCCAGGCGAACTACTTGTCTGGCGAAAAATAACTTTCATATTCGTGTTCAGCATACCTTCTTACCCCTATATCGAACATCTAGTCAACTTCAAATAAGACTTCTACTTTTAACAAACTTTCCGGTTCTGGCCGGATTCCGGACGAACTACTTATCCGGCGAGAAAACGGTTTTCATATTCTTGTTCAGCATGCCTTCTTACCCCTATACCGAACATCTAATCAACTTCAAATAAGACTTCTACTTTTAACAAACTTTCCGGTTTCGGCCGGATTCCGGACGAACTACTTGTCCGGCGAGAAAATGGTTTTCATATTCGTGTTCAGCGTGTCTTCTTACCCCATAATCGACTATCACATTAGCTGTTTAAAAAAATTTTGCTTGCCCCTTAATTTAAACCCCCTCCCCCACCCCTAAATGTAAAGCTACAGGGCCCATCTACGAACTCGACCTTACTCTTGACCCAAAGAATCCTCACACCAAGTTTCATCAAAATATCTCACTGCCTTCGAGAGTTATCGTGCTTACAGACAGACAGACGGACAGACGGACAACTTTTGCGATGTCATAGGTATCCCTCCACTTACGTTTTGGGATCCCAAAAATTACCAAAACAAGATTAAACAGTTAAAACATTGTGGGGAAAACGTATGTCAGTTGTTCAAAATTCGACGAATGATGGTATAAAACTATTTTTGTAGCGCTCGGTTCTTGTACTGACGGGATTCAGAACCGGAACTTTTTGTGATTTAGCTCGAGGTAATCGAGGTTTTGGCGGGCAATATGGGGCTGGAAATAAGTGTTCAAAACTTGGGTTGGAACGCAGATTGTTCCCGAAACTAGTACAAAAGTAACACGTCGGGCAGCTAAGTTTGGGAGGTGGAATTCATTGACGAGGAGGATATAAGGCACTTTGCCCTGGCAGTAGATAATTCTGAAGGCTCTCGCCTGAATAGTCTCAAGCCTATCAGACTGATCTACCGCCAGGCCAAACTGTTTGCTCTGTACACGCTCTTTTGCTGACGCATATGCTCTGGTTGGAAGGGAGGCGCTGAGAAAGTGAAAGAAGTAGACGCGACTGACTTCCAACCAAACTGTTCTACAGAACTCTTCCCGCAGGTTTTGGAGGGTCTCAAATTTGAAACTCGTAACTTGGCTCTTTAAAAATTCCTCCTCTTGTGCCTTGGACACACGATCGGGATCGGGTACAGTGCTCCCGGGCTGGAATTCTTTCCCGGATTTTCGGAAATGTCATCACTTTCGTATGAAAAATTTAAAAGTGCGAAAACATGATAAGGGTTTCCCGGCCGGATTTTCTTCACTTTCATCATAAACTTGAAACAATTTCAATTTTTTCCATATGGAAGTGATGACGGTGCCAAAAATCCTGGCCAGAATTCCAGCGCGGGAGAACCCGGCCCTGATCGTGTGTCCAAGGCATTAGCCTAATGCCTGACCGTAAACCACTTGTCGGTGGCCGGCTTCTGTTTTTTGGGAGATAAATGATTCATTAGTTTTGTTTTACAGGCATCCTACCCAAAAATCGACATCACAAACGATGAAGACTGGGAGATCTTAGATGAACTTGACAGTGCAGAAGAAACAATCAGCAAGGTATGTAACTACCCTGTTGGTAGGTACGGGGGAGGGGATGTTTTTTCCTCAGAAACTCCCGCTTTAGCATTTTTTTTTTTCCTGGAGGAATAATCAGACTGCACTGTCTAAACACAAATATGAGCCTCTTTGTGTCAAATTATGTCACACATATGTTATCTGTTCTGAAAGAATAAAAAAAAATGACGGAAGACAGGTGTCAGCTAAGATTTTGTTTGAGTGATGTTCCAGAATTCTCTTCAGCTAAAGCCTGACGAGGACACTTGCCAAGAAAGGCCGAAATGTCGCTAAAGAAAATCTATGCGTGTTGCGTCATTTTTTATATGATTCGCAGTCAGCTTGGGTAAAAAAATTTTTTGATCTAAGTGATGTGTCTCAGAAAGATAACGGTTAAAATAGTTATAACACGATCGTCTGCGCATCCTTGTGTTAACCGTTAAGGCTCTGACAGTGTGGAGGACCAAAAAAAGACAAATAAGAGAAAAGCGGTTTGGAAAGGGAGGGGTCAGAGGATCCAACAAGTAGAAAGAGCTGGAACAGGCAGTTTGCGTGCGTTCTGGTGTCAACTACGATCGGTATGTGACTCAAGAAACTATATTGGCAGACAGAAATTTACAAGAACGAGATATAACTGCAACGAAGCTGAGGAGGCATATTATGGGTTTCGGTTATTTACTGATGGTTAGAAATGATAGCCCTCTACAAGAGGGCTCGACTTCAGTCAAAATCGGTGAGAAATTTGAAAAGGATAATATGACTATAATACACCAACATTCTCTTCATATTTTTCCAAGCACATATGACACCAGTCTGGTTTGAAAGACTTATCGGAAGCCTTCCGCAAGAGACAGTACCAAATTGAGAACATCTAATTTACTAATAAACCACACTGATAACTCTGAAGTGCAAAGATCAATGCCTTTGAGCAAGAACAAATAATCAGATAAAACTTATGTTTAATCGCATGCAGCGACTATGGTACTCTACTCTAGCTTTGAGCTGATGTGTGATACCCGTTTACTCCTCTTCCGTCTTCACCGTTGATTCGCGCACAAGAAATGTCGAGGGAGGCTAGCAGGAGGCGTACTCCGCGCGCTGACCTGCTCTGGAGTGCATCCATAGAACCAATCAGCTTTGACTGCTAATAGATTTCCTCTTCAGGGACTCAACAGCGATATAGCTATTTGTAGAGGTAATGAAACGTGATGTGGCGCGAAGCTAGTAACCTCCGCTCATTTGCGTAGGGAGTAGGCCGTATTTTACTAGACTCTGCATGTTGATGACCGAGATAGGGAGACAGCAGTTCTGTCCCGTTATTTGTTCTTGCCTTGAGTCATCGTGGCGCCAGTTTTCGAAATGGTCACGGTTACTTGATCCTCAAATTTGTTTGGCGAAAGGACAAGAGCAAATGCGGAATCATTTCTCACCGAGCGAATTGATTCGCAAATACCGCTGAAGACATATTCTGGAAATTGTTTTTCATTTTCAGTTACCGCGTAATTAAAAATTAAATTTGAAAAAAAAAAAATGAAATTAATCCATTTGCTTTGTAAAATTCCGGAGATTATTCTGCTCCAACAAAGTTACTTTTGTCCAAACCTGTCGTCTTTATTTATCTTATTTGCCCGAGCTTTCAGATTTTTGCAGTGCTTTCCTTGCGGAAAGCGGCAAAGCGCAAACAAAAAGCTTGGCCCCTCTCGGTAGTGTCAAAATTCAAAACAATGTACGATAAAGTGAGGCTAAAATCAGTACGGTAAAGTGGGGCTAAAATAGACTGTGTATTTAGTTTGTCTTCGTTCTTTAGCGTGGTCTGATTTAGGAACTGATTGACAAGTTCTGATTTTCACCCCTGGATCCCGACAGTGTATTTCTTTATAGGAGGATCAGCTGTGACCCAGTTCCCTTTCTCTCTAACCCACCCTCTCTACGCCTGCTTTTTGTTTTGTTTCCATCCTGTTTGGTGATAGAATGCTATTTAGAAATTTAGGAACTTACAAAAGTTAATTTGCTTCCCTAGGGCTTGTGGATGTAGTACCCCCCCGCCCCCCGTTTGCTGATGAGGGGGAATGTATCAGTGTTTTGATTTGCTTTTGTTCTAATTTTGTGCGACTTGTCCCGTGTCTGCCAATTGACTGAAAATGGCCCAGATATGTAACTTAGTTTTTCGTCTTTGGTGTTCCCGTAGCCGTTAGATCCGTACGCACGTTTTTAGCATCGCTAGGGTGATGGTGTGATTAGTGCAAGTGCCTGGAACTTACTCCCTTTTCCACTCTCCCCCTCCCAGTCTGCAATGGAAGCGCTATCGAAGTTCGAAGATATTCTGCGAGATCATCCGAATTCGCCTCGAGCTTTGTACGGTAGAGCGTTGGCGCTAGACAAATTGTCGGACAAGGAGCGATCAAACTCCCGCCTGGAGCAGGCGATTTTCGCCTATAGAAATGTCATCGATTTGGAGGGTTCTGTACCTGATGGCCTCTACCGGCTGGCCGGAAAGCTGTCCGTTGAGCGTATGAAGTTTAGAGGTAATATTCATATGTTCTTTCTTTCTTTCAGTTGTTTGGCACGTCAGGAATTTTCGTGTGTTTTTATGGCACTTGCAGCTTCGCTCAAGTGCCATATACCGATCACTTTTCCGTCGGTCGGTCGGTCCGGTGATCGCGAGTTAGGGTACTTGCAGATGTGCTAGGACGATGAAACTCGGCAGGCATATTAGGGACCCGACCAAACTAATTTGGAAATAGTCACTTCCCTGATCCGACCACCGTGGGGGAGTGGAGGGAGGGGGAATCCGGAATATTGCCGTATTTATAACTTTCGAACGGGAAATCGGATCTTAATGAAACTTAATATTTGGAAAGACCTCGTGTCTCAGACGTCACACACCAAGTCCGGAATGGATCCGGTGACTTTGGGGGGAGTTGGAGGGGGGGAACCGGAAATCGTGTGACATGTTCGAAGTGGACGGATCGGGATGAAACTTGGTGGGAAGAACAAGCACACGCCCTAGATACATAGTTGACAAGACCGGACCGGATCCGAGCACTGTGGGGGGAGTTGGAGGGAGGATTCCGGAATTCCGATGATCCCGACTTAAGATGCTTACACATGTGCTAGGACGATGAAACTTGGCAGGCGTATTAGGGACCCGACCAAACTAACTTGGAAATAGTCACTTCACCGATCTGACCAACGTGGGGGAGTGGAGGGAGGGGGAATCCGGAATGCTGACGTATTTATAACTTTTGGACGGGTAATCGGATCTTAATGAAACTTGATATTTGGAAATACCTCGTGTCTCAGATGTCACACTTCAAGTCCGGAATGGATCCGGTGACTTTGGGGGAAGTTGGAGGGGGGAACCGGAAATTGTGTGACATGTTCAGAGTGGACGGATCGCGATGAACTTGATCCAAATTGTGAACGGGTGATCGGATCTTAATGAAACTTGATATTCGGAAAGAACTCATGTCTCAGATGTCCCGTTCCAAGTGGGGACATGATCCGATCAATGTGGGGGAGTCGGGGGGGGGGGGATTTGTGACACGCTTAGAATACAGCGACTGGGATGACACTTGGTGGGAAGAACAAGCGTAAGCCCTAGATACATCAGGGACATAATCGGACCGGTTTCGGTCACTCTGGGGGGGGGCTGGAGGGGGTCCAGAATTCCGGTGATCGAAATTTAAGGTACTTCAAGATGTGCTAGGACAATGAAACTTGGCTTGAACATTAGAGACTTAACAAGCTTATAAGTAGTCAGTTCCCCGATTCGACCATCCCTTAAAGTACTCATCTTAACCGCGAAGTACAAAAAATACTTTTGAGCAAAACCTACATTTTCATGATACCCATGAGCCCATGATCATTTTTGTCTCAAGGGTTTTGCTCAGAAATGAATTTCTAGCAACCTTAAAGTGCGTATCATCACAGCCAAGTGCAAAAAATTTACTTTATTTTCCCAAACAATATATATTCTTGTGATTTTCTCATCTCAAGGGTTTTGCTTACAAATGATTACAACAAACCCACGAATTGGCGAATTCCTACTTTCATACTTTTACCAAGCCTTACAAGTGCCATATGAGCTTACAGCTCTTGTTTGTGATTGTGCTGTCACAATCTAGTGACAGCAATGGGTGGGTTAGAAATAAATGAGTAGAAAATAATTCTGATCGGTCTTAAATGTTACTAAACATTTCGTCTGTCCTTGGTCATTGAATTTCTATTTCCACATTTTTTCGTGTCTCCAATTTTTACTCGGGCTAGCCCAGCTCTATCAAGGTACTGATAAGTAAAACGTTCCATTTACATATCCAGACCGGATTCGGCCACAGCGGAGTTGCGGGGGGGGGGTCTAATATTCATAGGCAGGCCACTCACTGTGGGGGGAGTTAGAAGGGGAACTGAAGTAAAACAATATTTCCTAGTGTTTAATTTTTTTTAGCGTTGTTATCTGACAAAATTAAACTGATTGGTTTGTTTTAATACAAGAATTTTAATTTCCAGGTTTCCACGGAAAAGCCATTAGAACACAACAGCGACTAATCTTGCGGTTCCCTGATGACTTGGCCCTCCGTAACGAGCTTGCGATCGTCTACCTCACCGTCGGACAGAACGACGCAGCCAAGGAGCTCCTCGAGGACATTCTTAAAACGTGGCCCGAATCTGGTGTTGCAAAAGTACACTACGGTTTCATCTTGAAAAACATTGATCAGAAGATGGAGGAAGGGGCGAAGTACATGCAGGAAGGCATTGACAGCAAGGAGCCATTGGCCATTGATGGTCGGTTTTATTACCATCTAGGGGATGCCTACGAAAGACTTGGCAAGAGAGATCTGGCCATGAAGGTTTGTTGGACTTTAGCATTTGAAATGACAGTGTGCAGTTTGTGCATGCTCCTTAGCTTGATTGCCAAGGAGAAACATGACATGACTTCCGTAACTAAAAATATTTGCCCAAACGTTGACCGGGCAAGTCAAAGTTTTAAGTTCTTCTTCCGTCAAGCCATTTTAAGTTCTTTGCTGTCAGACAGGTTAATCTTTCCTTTTACGCTCCTTGCAAAGCTTTACAATGCTGTGGCATTGCATCATTTTTTGTGTGGCTACGATTAGGGATGTTCTGAACGCTACGGATAAGAAAAAGTTGAGAAAGTTGTTTTTCGAATTTGTTAAGTTTTGGTCATCGCGTTGATGATCTTCTAGCGATGATCTTCTAGCTCAGAAATACCAATATTGCTCACCCCTAGATGGGTATTATTTTCTGCTGAGATTTCTTTTATGTTTTTTTTTTTTATCAAGGTTAATGTTATCTTGTTTCTTGTTGTTGTTCTCTTTTTCTATACTCATCTTTTTTTCCTTTGCCTTGTTGATAGGTAATAAAATATTTCATTCACATTTCCGTTTTCTTGTCCAGTGCGTAAATAGGTTCCATCATCATCATCACTGTTTATCCGCCGTCTTTTTTCATTCACTAAACCCTTCTTTCTTGATTACTAGCCACGTATTGTTTACAACCTCGTCTCTCTTCCTTCTTGCCTAAACTGCCAACTACATTTTTCTAAATTTTCTCTGATGTCTCCGAAATCTGATCAGACTGGTTACTTCAGTTTCATTTCAATCATTAAAGGACCCCTCTTGCTTATTCTGCCTTTTATAATATACTTAGCTCCCTTGTGGAATTACAAGTTTCTAAAATCTCCACCTCTCTCCATTGTTTCGTTTTGTGCCTACGAATTTTTAGCGCTTTTTCGGTCATGCCGAGTTTTGCCCGTCACACAACACAAAGTTTGTCGGAATTTTCAATGTCCGCTGACAACTCTTTCACACATAAGGATATGAGACTCTTCTGTTTTTAATTCTTATATTTGCTTAGTTTCCCGACTTTTTAACCACGGCGCGTTCAGTTTTCAAACATTTTGCTCCCAGCCGCCGCGTCGGAGAGCAGGATTGCTGGATAGTGTCGACAAGCGCTAACAAGAAAATCGCTAATTTCAGGTGGAAAGTAATAGCATTTTTGAAAAACGTTTTCTCTGATCCCTTTCATAGAGAGAAGATCATTTCTAGTAAGAGCTGTGCTTTAAGAGTTCAGTGGAACCTCAAGAACGAAGCCGAACATAAGATTTTTTGTCGTGCGTATCAACTATTAAAAATACACTTTAGATCACATTTCATAATTAAAATGACAGCGACTTTCTGACGTTTATTCATTAAAAATGATATTTAGAGTTTTGGGTATATACCGTGACAAGCCACACAGTTTTATTCCTTGTATTTTTTTATATTTTCTGTGAGCTTCGATTTTTATTTGTTTTCATTGTAGCCTATTTATAGAAAGTTCATGTTTTTTTATTATGACAATGACGCCATGCCCTCAGTATTGTATTTCTCGTTATCTTTTATTTGCAAGGAATGAGCCTTGAAATGTTTGCACCCCTCCCCCCCTTCCCCTCCCCCAATCTCAGTTTGTTACTCTGGCTTATTAGCTTGGCTTATTAGAAGACTAGCAGGGGCGTAATTTCGTCAAAATCTTGGGGGGGGGGGGCAAAGTTGGAGCCGATTTTCCAAGAAAATGAGCAGTTTTATTTCAAGAAGAAAAACGTAATAAAAACAAAGAAACAAAGAGATATTTTTCTAATCGACCAAGGAATTTGTATTTACTGTACTTGTATTACAGAACATTTCTATTTACTTACCTGTGAACAGGCACCGTCTTCCTCGGTCCTTTACCTTTTGCTAGTTTGTTGCTTCGCTTAAAAAAAATCCGATATTTTTTTGCTCATCTTCGTTTGAATTGATTCAACACCACGGGGTACATACTGCACTTTTCCAACATAAAAGTGCGCTTAGCGCTTTACACCCTAGCTTGCTTTCGTTCTGGCTCAGAAAACCGGTTTCTCCCGAGATTTTTGCGTCTGTTCGATGCAGACTAAACGTGTTTAACCCTGCATAGCGCATCCATATCGCTATAAAAGTTTCAAGGCTTCCGTGTTCCAATCTTACCATAAAGACAAAGGTATACTAAAGAAAACCGATCTGTTTCTGTGGATGCTTGAATTTTGTAGGCCTATCTTAGTTTAGACGAGAGTTTCGAAGACGTTAAATTTCAGCTGAGGGGGGCAAACATCAAGCTGGGGGGGGGGGGCAAACTGGGGTCTGGGGGGGGGCAGTTGCCCCCCCTGCCCTATAGCAAACTACGCCCCTGAAGACTAGTTCGGCTACTCGAGGTTACTTCAAAGTCCGTCTTTTAGGTTTACGAAGAAGGTGCGAAACATGGTCTTTTCCGATCCAAAGATCAGAGGTCTTTATACAACGTTGACAGACTTCAGTCAAAGCCGTTCTGGACCAAAGAAGAAACAACGTACCAAGACTTTTTCAAGTAAGTACTGTACGGTAGAGGTATGCTTATGTGAACGTTTGTTTTTCACACACTTGCTGTGACTAAAGTCAACTATGAGTTAGCCAAAGTAGGTAATTAACGGCCCCTGAAAACACCTGAATATGTATTTTGGATCTTCATTCTGCCATTCAGCCCAGAAATTGCACTGTTCACATTTAAGTAACTGTTCAGATTGTGTTTCCTTATTTGATCTAATGTTTCCTTATTTGACCTGATGACAAGTAATGGCACAGTCGCCGATCAAAGTTAACTAACGTACAAATAAGCATAGCTCTACTGTAGTATGAATGACAACGTAAAGCCTTGAATGAATCAGTTTGAAAGAATTGTGAACGTACGCTGGAAAAATGTGGACAGGAGGAAAGATTACTAAACGAAGAATTAGTTTAGTTTCATGGAGAATGTTTGTTTTGTTAGTATTGAACTGTTGGTGGGGTTTTTCAAAGTAACCACACATCGGACATGAGAGTTAGGACCGGAAACTGGGAGCGAGGAACCGTAAACACTCCCCGAATATGTGACCATAAATATCTGATCAGAAAACTTCGTTTAAAGGATTATTTTTTTTGATAGGAGAGGGGTGCCTCCTGATAGTTTTGTTTCATTTTAGTAAACTGGAAGCAAACTGGGAAGCGATCCGAGACGAAGGAGTCAGCTTGATGAATCTCACGCCTCCTGAAGGATTTAAGGATGAAGCAGAGAGCCTCAGAGATACAGGAGACTGGAAGCAGTTTGAACTCTTCGCCAGAGGTAAAATTCACTGCTTTCATTCGAAAGCAACACTCAAACAGTCCCAAAAATTTAACTTCGTATGGGGGGGGGGGCTCACACCAGCCTTGACGCAAAGAAGAAGCCACGATATCATGTGTAGCTACTGTAGTAAGTAGGGTGGAACATGGCCAAAAATGTTCCCAAATGCATTGGCGAGATTGAACACATTGAAAATAAAGGTTTTGGGTGAATGCCTGGATGCCAAGGACTCTGTACGCAGGAAGGGTTCATAGAGGCCTAGATGAGGTCATTGATTATGGAGGGGGGAAAGCCTCCTCGCGGAAGGAAAGAATCCAACCACGGCACTACTAGCAAAACACTATTCTTGGTGCTGATGGTTTAACTTTTTAGGACGCAAACTTCCCGGATGCGCCAAAGCCCCTAAGACCTGCGCTCTCATCGACTCCTTCCGCCCAGCTAGCACGTGCAAACGAGGTCAGGCCAAGTTTAGCGTCATGCATCCTGGAACACACGTATGGCCACATACCGGACCGACGAACTGCAGACTTCGGTCTCATTTAGGTCTGAAAGTGCCAGAGGGAGTCACCCTGCGTGTCGCTGATGAAACAAGGTACGGATTGTGCTGTTCTAATTGCTGCCTGCTTTACTTGACTTTTGCGTGATACCGGCCAAGAGCTTCTAATTTGGCGTAAAACTCGCAGACAAAACGTCAAGAATGTTCCTATTTCATTTATTGTCCTACTACACATACTACTGCACACATTGTTTCATCAGGAATAAGATCCCCCGAAGCTATCTTGTTCGGGGATCCACTACATATAAACTATAATACGTTACACGTAATCGCATTACATAGTAATCGCACACAATATGTCAAGTACGCACATATGTAATACTAACGACAAAACGCAAGTAAAGGAACCCGGTGTTAAATTACTAACTAAAAAATTAATTTTCTTGCCTTTTCAGTTGTGCCTTGTGAGCTGCGTGTTCAAGGAATCATACTGTACATAGTATGTGCTGAGTCGAGTCGAGACCGCGCTTACAACGCCTTTCCGCCTTTGCAGGTATGGGCCGTGCCGACCTATACTTGCGGGATATACTGTTATTGTTTATTCTTATCGTTCATTTCCATTTTCAGCAAATGGGAGGAAGGCAAGCTCTTCATCTTTGACGACAGTTTCGACCACGAAGTATGGCACAACGGCACAACCTTCCGGCTTGTTCTTATCGTTGACGTGTGGCACCCTGACCTGACGGAAAACGAACGGCAGACTTTACCTGCCATCTAGGACTTTCTCATTTTAAATTCAAGGTGTTTAGCGGTGAAGGCAGTGCAGAAACCAAATGTAGGATAGAAATGTGATATTCCAGATGCAGCTTGTTCGGGAATCCGAGAGATTAGCCTAGGGCGAGTTAGGATTGTTAACCGTCTATGACATTTTCATGACTATTATCAGTGAGGATTAAGAAGATGGAGTTGCTGTACTTTCTATGAAAACTGACACCGACATTTTTTTGACAGTACAGTGTGCATAACCGCTGGCCCATGACGCATTCATAATTTTAAGTGCGGGTTTGAACCACCGTCAAAGGGCTATCCTGTGGAATCGAAGATTCGATAACTTGGAACTGAACTGTGCCACAACGCTCTCAAATTCCGGATTTCATCGGAATTCGCAATATTCCAGTTCAACGCTTCCGAGCGGACTAGTTTCCGTAAGTCCTCCCGTTTCTGATTATCAGCACTTGTCCACATATGTAGTAAACAGGTAGTAAATTAGATCCGCAAGTTGATGAGTAGAAAATCTGCTTCCCGACCGAGCTGTGGAAGTTTTGCACTGTCTTTGGAGTAGGAATTGAAAGCTTTGATTTTCTGCCTATTACCTTATGGATACATATTTTACTATCTCTCGTCACAAGTGTTGATAATGAGACAATAGCGGACTTCCTGAAACTAGTCGGTGAATTCTTTTGGTGACCGAAGATATCCGCATGGCAGAAGCGGCATTTTCCAAACCACACTTACTGTTATTGGTGCAAATTAGAGAGGGAAAAGAGCTCGCTGTTATTAAACCATTGGGTTCATTTACAGTGATCGGATTCGAACCACTGTCGGACGGCAATCTGGAACATATGATATTGTGACTGAAATGAGATCTGGCATAACCCGTTAAATCCTGGGTTCCACCGGAAAACAAATCGGAATTCTTCTGGTGGTCGATCCAGTATATAGCCATACGGCACAAGTAGTGTGTTCAAACAACATTATTTATCGCTAGTGCAACTTCGAAAAGGGAAAATAATTCGTATTTACTTCGCTCCATGTTAGAGGGACTTGCTAGGCTGCACATAATCTGCACTGAAGTAGATTAACACTGATAGAGTCTCTCTCTTTGCAAGCACCGTTTCTTGATCTGGGAGCTTATTTTGTAACACATCTTGACTTGATTATTGTAAAAATATGTGCTAGTACTTACCTGTTTAACTCAAATACTGTGATTTGCTCAGTGTTCAGTCTCAGCTTCACTCGTACCTTTTCTAGGCCATTGGGCGGTGACAAGGATAAAATTGTAACTATCTCGTGAAATTCATAACTATCCATCACTGGACATTCGCTGCACCAGCAATATTGACTGCTGCACCAGTCAATATTGTCGTCAGTTATGCCATCCAATGGATAATTTGGTAAAACTAAATGATTGATTGATTGATTCCTGTTAGGGGATGTTCTTCTAAGGGCACATGTCCTCCCAAGGCTATGCACCTGCATGGACCTTTGGGAGAACGACGGTCCTTAAAGCACAAAGAATTCAAAACTAATTGTTCTACCTTACCAAGGCTTTTAGATTCTTTATATCACGCTGGTGCTGGTGGTGCCGGTGTCCAGTGATTGGGAATTTTACCTGGCTGGTTTCAGAACAGTTTTATCGAGGACTGCTGCATGGCTAAACTTCTCACTCTATTTCTCTGACTCCGTGGAGCTGGGGCTGATATTGAGCACTGGGAAATGTTGCACAAATATTTCTGCTAGATGGAATTGTAATCGATATGTGATCTTCACCCAAATAGGATGGAGCCTGGTTCCTACTGAGAGCGAAGATTCGCGTGCGAAAATACGGATGCGAAATTCCCGTCACCATGGGGAAATTCGCATTCGATTGCGATAATCGACTGTATATTACCTGACAGGTTGCATGAGAAATTTTAGAAAACAAATAACATTCAGAAAATAAATTTTCGTAAGTTCGCCTTAGTTTAAATTTGAATAAAGTTTTTAGATGCGTCGATTCGACATGTCATAGATATTTTGACGCACTTCCATTTCCTAAACTAGATAGGGTGCAATGCCTCTATGGAAAAACATTGGGCTGTCAGACATCTTTTCTGCGGTTGAATCTACGCAGATAAAACTTGCAACCATAAGGCTCAGCCGGATTTCCAAAAATTTCACCAGCGGGATATTTCATGTTCGTGCCTGAAGTGTGTACAAGTGCAATCTGTCAGATATGTACTTTAACGGAAAATCACATGGAAGGCTCTTTTCGTTCAGCGAATTCGCTCTCATTTGGACCTTGGCTGAAGTGTTGTTAGATAGAAGAATGGATGTGGATAACTCGGTGCGTGGTTTCCTTGCCTTATTTAGTGCCTTGTTAGAACAATTGACAAAAGTTGTTACAGTTTTGGTTTTGTTCTTTTAAATAAAGTTTTTCAAAAGAATTTATACAGCTGCTCTAGCAGACCTTACCCTAGACCTTAAGATTCCCCTGTGCCACGAGAGGCATCCATGAATAGGTGTTAGTCTCCTTTCTGGTGGACTGCTGCCAGGACATCCTCCCGCTCCGGTTGCAGACTTGAGTACAAGGCCTGGTTTGGAAGGTCCCTCTCACAAGTCCGACGGTTCGTATTTCTTGTTCTTCCCCGTAGCCAACTTCTCGTCCTGGTGCTCTAACCGACGGTGTTTTTGCACTTGTTTGTATCTGGATTGTGGGCTAAGTGGACTTCACCACGCCAGTAAACTGTCAGAACTTTCATAACAGATAGCACAAGGATGCGCGATTTCAACAGATAACACCTAGGATGTTAGGTGTTATGTTTTTCAAACGTTACGCATCAAAACTTTTTGCATAACCAGCATTGCCAGGAAGACCCAAAAAGCATCTGCTGACTTTTCCGATACCGTGATGACGAATAAAAAAGTCAGCAGATGTTTTTTTCGTCAGTGTTACGGCTCTTTTTGTATGCATAACGTTTTAATGGTAGCGTTTTAAAAAACATAACAGCAACATCCTAAGTATTATCTATTGAAACCGCGCATCTTTGTGTTATCAGGGACCCATAAATTGCCTTTACAGGGGGCTTGTCATTTCCTATGCTTCTATATTGCTATGTTGACCGATCCAAATCTAGTTTCCAAAAATCCCCACTTGAGTCGAATCGGCGTTCTTGTTTGCCTCATTGGACGTGCACGCCAAAGAGACTCCTCCCTCAAGGCGCCAGCAGCCAATCCCAAATTTTGTCAATCTGGCCTTTGACGTGATTGGACCGTGGGTATTTCTCGAACTATCTTCCGACCGGTCAAGAGCGCATCAGAAATCTCTTATTGACAAGCCCCCTGTAAAGGAAATTTATGGGTCCCTGGTGACCCTGGTGTTATCTGTTATGAAACGTCCGACTGTGTAGCCTACTATCCAGCCAAACACAATGATACCAAACACCTTGCCTAACCCAGGACTGTCCCAGTTCGGTGTTCCAGTATTTAGTAAAAATCCGTCTTTTAAGAAGAAAAAAAGTCCGTGAACAGGAAAACGTAGAAAAGAATAATCAAATCCAACCGTTGGCTCTTATCTTCGAGGGCAAATAAACTTCAGTCAGAAATCTGGGAGAGACTTTGACCAGAGCCTCTATCTCAGCTTTGACACCAAGGCGTTTCATAATTTCGAGCTGGAACAAAAACGAGAGTACTAAAATGAACGAGACGCTAGACTAACTGTAATCCGGAAGTCGACATTATCTCTAATGCATTCGCCAAAATCGTCTTGCCTAGTGACGCCGCTAGCGTTGATCCTAGATCCCACATCGAGCCAGAATGTCCAGTCCCGGATGATATGAACTAAGAATTTCTAGCCATGACCGGAAGAGGACCAAAAAGGGACGAAATAAAAATAAAATAAAAAATAATAAGAATTTTATCAGACTTAACTCTGGCCTGAAAGGAAACGTTGCCAAACAGGGATGAAGTATTGGAATATAACAAAAGTTCTGACGATAAATCGGTTTGCGACACCAAACATGATTTGCAGTTAAAGGACCAATGCAACCTACTGCCATAACTGCATAAATCCTGAACCTGCTAACGACATTTGCCAAGATAAACTAGTTTGCATGCGCAATATGCTCCCGACGAGTGTTCGCCATGCTATTATACGTAAAACCGGTTGTCTGAATCTTGCCAAGTTTCTGCCAGAAGTGAATGGGTCTGGGAAAAGGCTTGAAACAGCCAAAGTCGTGTTGTTAAAGATGGTGTTTGTTACGTAGAGAACAGCTGTGTCGACGTTTCGGAACAAATTTGTTATCCCACCCTATCTACCGAAACCAAGGCCGTATCCAGGGGGGTTCGAACCCCCCCCCCCCCCCCGAAACCCACAAGTAATCGCTTTTTTGTAGGCTTTAAATCTGATCTATGTCTTTTTTCTACTTCTTGGTTCGACCGCGGGCACCCCGAAAAAAATTACTGGATACGGGCCTGACCGAAACATCCTTCCTCCACCCTTTAAACCGGAAAGAACCAAACCTCCAAGAGAAGCACCTATGAAAGTACCAAAACTCACACCTGTCGCTTGTAAAACTGAAATGTACCGTAATAGTTTTGTGCCTCAGTTTACCTTGTATCATAACAACCTTACCTGAATTACTGTATTTATTCTATGACAATTGTATATATGTTTTAGTTGTACAGGAGGGGTATCCAACCTCGTTTTTACACTATCTCGATTTTTGCCGCGAAAATGTTAAAACGAAATGTACAAGCTGTCCTGACAGTCAAGAGGCAAAATATGACTTTTTCAATGTCATGTGTCAAAAATATTCCAATTCTGTGCCTTTTCTCATTTTGTAGCTATTTTGAAATCCTGTTTTCTGGCTATTGACTTTGCTAACTCTTCCTTTTTCATCATTTTTAAGTCAATAGAGGTTAGGTTAGAATAAAGTAATCTTGTTTGAAAAGAAAAATAAGTTTAACTAGAAATAGCCTACTGAAGCAATAATTATTAATCCAATACGTAAACCATTCAACTATATATAGCTTCAATCCAGTATGTTTTTCATATTTTTTGTTGGTTATTCTGATTAGGATTATTCTGAAGGAAAGACTTCTCTGGAAATCTGAAATCTTGTCTGAGGTTGAATACCCCTAGTGACAAGTGCCAATTAATTTGCTCACTTATGAAATGTTGTGCCGCATTTATTTGGAATTAAATTAAATTAAAAGCAGAGTTTAGTTTTACAGTATTCAGATAGTTTTGAATACTGGAACATGAACAGTAAATAGTGGGAGGTGTGCTTTTTAAGATCTTATTGGTATGGATTTTGATTACTGAAATTGCTCCATTTGCAATTTTTTACCTTTTCACGGAAGGGCTGATCCGTCAGCTACTGTAGCCAGGGAAAGTAAATGAGTAACCGAAACCCCCTCTGGGATAGTTTTAGGAGCCAGGATTCCAAAAATCCTTCACAAGGATATACGTGCAGTTAAACGCATGGATCTAACCTGAGCTTTCCACTTGGCGTCGTTCTTCACGTAAGGACGAGATTCGAGAGCGGCGATCTTTCTCAGATCTTGGGGGGTCATTGGCAGTAGACCTTCGCGGGGGATTAGCAAGCGCTCGAAGTCGGAGGGATGTAGACCGATGCACTTCATCACAGGTGTAGCCAGGCGGCTGCACTCGCTTGCCATACTCTGGAAGATCAAATCCGATTGGTTTAAGTCTATCTAAAGTAGTAAAAATCATAAGGCCTATTCTCGCCGTTCCCCGAGGACTCCTCAGGGAATCAAGGGGAACGGCGAGAATAAAGGGAGTCACTCCACGCGGACTCCGCGTACGGAAAACAACGAGAACAATGCTTCCAAAATGGATTTTGTTCGAAACAAAAATATACAGTTGACGAAATTAGTCTGGATCCACTTTATTTTTTATTTTGTTTATTCTGATTGTTTTTAATTAATTTCACATTGCACCAACACCAGCAAAAACTGATTCACCTCTGAATCTGAAAGGGGGTCCTTTTCGATGATGGCGATGATAATGGGAGCATTCCCCGTCCGTGGGGACTCACGCGGAGGGAGTCCCCAGGACAAACAGAAACGCTTGTTTCTGAGAACTTCAGAAACGTAGAAACCCGTTCTACAGCTGGGACGTCTGCGGCTAGTCTTATAAGAACCGCACCACTTCTTCCGTCAATCTGTCAAGCTCCTCCGGGAGGATCTGAACTCGGTACTCACGCCTGTCTTGTTAAAAGTCCAACGCCTTGACCACTCGGCTATCGAAATCTCGTGCAGTCCGAGACAGTTATTCTAGTCTCTTTCTATCTCGTGCAGTCAGTGCTTCCACTCCTCCCGATTTCTCGGGAGATCTCCCGACTTTTTTGGAAATCTCCCGACCGAAATTTTCTCCCGATAATCTCCCGATTTTCGTAATCCTGCAAGAATTACAATAAGGTCACAATTCTCGAATTTCACAATCGGGTTTTACACCGAAATCTTTTTACTTTAGCGCAGAAATGGCCGAGTCGCGAAATTTCGCCTGCGGCGCACATTTGCTACATTATTTGGTTTTGTACAAAAACGTATTTTTTCCATCAAAAAAGTTAATTAATTTGAAAAAGGGAAGGTTCAAACATAAATCATCTTTGTAAGCATTGAGAGAAGATGGTTGAATAAAACTCTGGTCTCTGCCATTTACTATGGATTCCATAAAGATGAGTGATCATAAATGTTTCCCAAAACTTCGCCTGCGGTGCCTTTTGTAGTTTTCTTCATTTCTTGGAAGGGCACGTCATTCAGGTAGGTTTTTCGTCAGTTTCAGGCTTATGATCTGAGAAACATTATAAACTAGAAACAGTGTGGGAAATAGTTGAATTTTGGCAGAAAAAAAACGAATTTCAAAATTGCCGGAAGCAATGCTTTTAACATAGCATTTGGAAGCTGCTGCAAGAACCTCGATCTCTTCGGTTTGAAATATTTCTGGAAATCCTCGTGATCATAGGGTTTGAATATTTCGGGATCTTAGGGTTGAAACATTGGAATGCTTGAAGAGTTTACATCGGCTCAATAAAATTTAAACTAAATTGCTGGAACTGGTTAGGTACCGATTTAAATCCTCTAATTTCAGTCTTTTGACTGTCCCCAGAATGATAAAAGGTCAGGTTCCCAAAGGATTTTCAGTTTCCTCACCGACGGACGTATCCATTTCGTAAACCTCCGCAGAAAATTCGACAATTTTCAGTCAATAAATCCGCGCTGTTTCTCAGATTTGTAATATTTGGGCTTATGGGAACAGAAAGAGATATTTAAATAGACCTCAAAGCACCGAGGAACCTTTTAAATGTCCTCTAAATCTAGAGGTTCAGACGGAAATATCAGCCTTGCTATCAAACCGGTAATATACAGGTCATATACTAAAGTGTAGCATTTGCGCATCGAAATCACAAGTATGACGATGAGCACTTTTTTAAGTACTAACAAGTTGGGTGCAGTTACTCAATGTTTTTTTTATAACAAAGCTAACTCTTGTTAAAACTCCCGATTTCCCCCCCCCCCCCCCCGATTTTTTTAAAACATCTCCCGATAATCTCCCGATTTTTTTGGAGCAGCTACTAATTTTCAGAAAAAGAAAGTGGAAGCACTGCGTGCAGTCCGAGACAGTTATTCTAGTATCTTTCTCTGCTTGCGCGGATTAAGGGGGGGGTGGGAGGAGGAAGTTTATTTTAAGGCGAAGCTTAATAGGGAGGAGTTAACGTGCGTTGTACGAGCAAAGGGAATTTTACCACTTGGAGATAGAAGGAGGTATTTAGGGAGGGTGAGGTTGAATGTTGGTCATAATTTTGTCCGATGAGTGGAGATAAAAATGAAGATTTACTGCATTCTGTTTTTTTTTTTCTAAGAGCTGAGGCAGGAGATTCGGGGTGTTTGGAAATGGAGGAATGGGTAGAGATGATTTTTGAGAATACAAGTTTTTGGGGGATACAATTTTTTTTTTTTAATTACGACGAGATAATGGAATATATTATAGGAAATTTATTCATTTATTTTCCATTTTCATCTGGAATTAATTTCCTGGCTGTTGGTTATATTGTATACCTTTGTTTTAACCATTAGGGCTTTTAGTGTCATTAAATATCTATCTATGTATCTACTGTCTACCGTACTTACCATTGAGCCAAATTTGTAGGTAAAGAAAATCTCCATCCCGTGGGGATCGGCATCCACTAGACAAAAAACGGGGATATTCAGTTCCTCCCAAAGCCGCCGGACAAGGCGGCGAGTTGCCTGATCCGGATATCCTTTTCCCTAAAGAATATTTTATTGATTATTTTATTCTTTACCATCAAATAAAACCTCAAATTCGGAAAAGCACATCCATACACCTCTAATGTAGCGTTTACGGACAAGAAATCCCGCCCAGTGGAAAGGAATTCTGGCCAACTTGAAAGGATTCCGTTCGTGAAGACGACTAGAGTCTAGTCTAGAGCCTAGTCTAGCGGCACAAGGATTCCTTTCAAGATAAAAGGGATTCCGGTCTACTTGAAAGGAATCTCGTTGCGGAGCTGGTGAAAAGACTAAATAAAAGTATAGCTAGCTTTTGAGAGCAGCAGTCATCAGTAGGCCTACTGATATAATAAATGCTATCAAAACATTTTTTTTTGGCTAGTGAATTTCTTTTTGTCGGAGTTTCTGCAGACTTGAAGAACAAATGTTTTCCGTCTGCGTGTAAACATAATCTTGTCACCAAGACCGGATTTTGATCAAGTTTTCCTCTACTTGTAAACGCTGCATAGTGAAAATAATCATCTCAGACGGGGAAAATATTTAAACACAAAAAAAAATATAACTGATATTTTTTTTCAATTTTCGATTAAAATCAAAACATGCCCACCGATTCCGTCTCCGGAGCAACTAATTATCCAACAGTGAAGTCTCCAAGAACCCCAAGAAAAGAAAACAAACAAAATCCAAGGCTCCCCTAAGGCTCTAACAGATAATTCTTTATTTTATTTTTGTATTACTCCCAAAAAATTTTATTACTCCCACTGCAGCGGACAAAAAAATCTGTATTGATTTTTCAATTGCCTGAACTCACAAGGGATAATTTTGAAGTGACTTGGGTCATGGTGCGTCCTCCACGCCTCCCCAAAGGGTTCCCTGCCTGATTTTTGCGACTGTGTACTATCCTCCGCGTGCAGGTTACAGACGCCATCTTGTGTTTTATCTGCAAAATTGCGTTGACACGATCCGCGCAAAATATCCAGGATGCTTAATTTCAATAGCGGGTGATTTCAATGATATAAAGCATAGTTGGCTTGAAAATCAGCTAGGGCTTGAACAGATCGTGAAGCAGAAAACAACTGAAAAAAGTCTGCTCGACTTGATTCTAACTTCCAGTAGTGATTTTTATGAAGTTCCGATGGTTCTCCCACCTGTTGGGAAAAGCGACCACTATTGCTTACTTTGGAAACCAAACGACTCAATCCCGGTTCCAAAAAAATACCAGTTTTCATACCGCCCATTATCAGAGAATTCAGTGAATAATTTCCTGTCATGTCTGAGAAATAGATCCTGGAAAACATTGTATAACGTGTCAGACGGAAACGAAATGGCGGAATATTTGACGAATGAGTTGTTTAGTATTTACTTAGCTAATTTTCCTCTTAAAAAAGTTAAAAAGCGTGATGATGATAAACCGTGGATTGACCAGTCAGTTAAAAATTTGATTAAGTTGAAATGCCAGTTGTTTCGAGATGGTTTCACTGATCAGGCAAAACAACTCCGTAACAAAATTGTTACCACATTGAGACGGAGACGCAGAGAATACGGGAAATCCATTGTAAATTCTCTTTTTGGATCTGTTCTTACTTCGAAGAAATTTCATGAGAAGCTGCAAAATCTTAGCGGAAAGCGGAGGCCCTCTGTGAACCTTTGCAATGATCTGGGTGACCCTGTTTCAGTTGATCAAATGAACATTTTTTTTGCCGGTATTTGTAATTCGTTACCTTCCTTGAGTGATAAGCCCCTTGAACCTAGTATTTCTGATATACCGATAATTACTCCTGCCATGGTTGAGGAAAAAATTTTACGACTAAACCCGAATTGTTCTCACGTTAACAATGAGATGCCAATTCGTTTACTGATAAGATGCGCATCTCTAATTTCTAAACCCATCGCTGCAGTATTTAATCAGTGTCTTCTTCAATGTACATTTCCTAAGTGTTTCAAAATTGCTGAGGTAACTCCAATACCAAAAAAACCTAACCCCTCTAGCCTTGATGACATGCGACCTATATCGAAGACTTCGGCGTTGGCCAAGTTACTAGAAAGTTTTATGTATGATCGGCTTCTTTCTGAAGTATGTGATAATTTTGACCCTAATCAGTTTGGTTTTAGGCAAGGTATTAGCACCTCACATTACTTGGTTAGCCTGGTTCATGACATACTAACTGCTCTTGAAGAAGATGATTCGTTTATTGACCTAATCCTCGCCGACCAAAAAAAAGCTTTCGATCTCCTGGATCATGAGGTTGCTTTGGACGCAATTTCTGAAATGGGTGCAAGTCAATTTTCTCAGTGTATGATTGCCAGTTTTCTCTCAGACCGGAGCCAGGTTGTTAAACTTGATGGTTCCGTTTCCGCAGTCGAAACAATAACTTGCGGTACCCCCCAAGGAACTAAGTTGGGTCCTCTCATTTTTCTTTGTTCTGTTAATAATGTTGCTAAAGATTTCCTTCATAGATACAAATTTGCAGATGATCTTTCCCTTCTCGTTATTTCTAAGCTTTCTTTCGCAGTTCCAAACAGTTCAAATCCGGTAAAAGACTCCATCAATTCCCTTAAAACTCAACTGTCAAGTAAGAAAATGCAAATTAACGATAATAAATCTTCGGTTATGCGGTTTAGCAGACTGAGGAGAGAAACTGTTGAATACCCATCATCATTCAAGCAGTGTAAATCCGTTAAATTGCTTGGGGTAATAATCGATGACGATCTGAAATGGAATTCTCATGTTGATAATATAATCCGTAAAATTAACTTTTTGATTAAATCCCTTTCTACCCTTAAATCTTTCGGTTTGGACACTAAATGCCTCCTCTGTTATTTTAAAACTTATATCCGTCCTCATTTAGAATACGCTTCACCGGTTTGGCATTCTTCTCTTTCTGCAGAGCTCTCGGATCGCCTGGAAATGTCCAAAAGAGAGCATTGAGAACCATTCTGGGTGATTATAGTATTTCGTATGAAGAGGCATTGACTAAACTAGATTTTCCTAAATTAAGTGACCGGAGAAATAATCTATCGACAAATTTTGGAGCAAAATTAATGTGTTGTCCTCAGACCGTCCGTCTATTCCCCTGAAAACTACAATTCCAGGTGGTCATCACTAGTTCCCTAGATGGTGCAGACTGACGCAGCCACCCTGCCCATGGCCTATCTTTTGCATTGCTTTATTGTTACTAGATAAGTTCAAACTGAGGTTCATTCAGACCAATAGGCTGCTGCAGATGAACTGCATACAAGGCGTTAACCAATCTCCAAAAGACACCATTTCTTATTATTCATTCACGATATCCCTGCACAGTCGTAAAATTGCGTCACGATATAACGCGATGGCCAAAGGCGTACAGACTCTCAGGCTAACAGCGTAAAGTAAATAAATGCTTAGCAGTTTTGTCACTGCATGTTTAGGGACATCGCGAAAAAAAACCATTTTAAGCAGAAACAGTTCTTTTTTTTTAGTTTGCGATTAAATCGTATTTTGGAGTAAATTCTGTTGTGAAGGAAGTAGGCTATTGCCAAACATTCTTAAGGCGTATTCTCGCCGTTCCCCCAGGACTTCCTCGGGTAATCGAAGGGAACGGCGAGAATAGAGGAAGTCACTCCACGTGGATTCCGCGTACGGATAACAACTAGAATATGCAGTAGACGATGAAATTAGTCTGGATCCACTTTATTTTTGGTTTTGTTTATTCTGATTGTTTTTAATTAATTTTGCACTGCACCAACACAAGCAAAAACTGATTCCCCTCTGAATCTGAAAGGGAGTCCTTTTTTATGCTGGTGACGATAATCGGAGCATTCCCCGTCCGCGGGACGGGGAAATGGGGAGTGAGTCCCCGGGACAAACACAAACGCGGGACTTGTGGAACGGCGAGAATACGCCTTTAGCAGAAAAAAGAAAGATAAGTTTTGTTTTTGGTTCGTGAGGTGACGTCCTTACACGCGTCTTCAGCTTACCGTGACTATTATCGCGTCTCCGATTGCGTCTGTATACGAGTCACCTAGGAGCTTCTGGAAGATGGCGTCCTTCTCTACAACCAGAATGAGCTTCGCATTCCCAGTCCGCATCTGCGTGAACCCGTCCACTTCACTCGAGATGAGAATGCCTAAATATACGTTTTTTTAGTACACAGATCTCGTGGTCAATATGTGTTCGTACAGGGACCCATAAATTTCATTTACAGGGGGCTAGTCATTTCCTATGCTTCTATGTTGCTATGTTGTCCGATCCTTGCCGATTTTCCAAAAATCCCACTTGGGTCGAATCGGCATTCTTGTTTGCCTCATTGGACGTGCGCGCCAAAGAGACTCCTCCCTTAAGGCGTAAGCAGCCAATCCCAAATTTTGTCTATCTGGCCTTGGACATGATTGGACCGTGGGTATTTCTCGAACTATCTTCCGTTCGGTCAACATAGAATCAGAAATCTCTTATTGACAAGCCCCCTGAATGGCGAGGCATTACAGGAAATGTATGGGTCCCTGGTTCGTAGCAGCTCAAGGTCACAGACCTACACAAAGATTTCCGCGTTAAACATTCACCAACACTTTTTAAACATTCACCCGAATTGCCAATAATAATAATAATAATAATAATAATAATAATAATAATAATAATAATAATAATAATAATAATAATAATACAAAGCAAGAAAAAGGCTTTCGCCTCTAAATAACTCGAAGAAATCTTGAGTAGTCGAACTGATCGGAGTTGAAAATCCCATCAACAATGCACTTGAAACTATTGATCGATTCAGCATTAACCGCATCTTCGGTATTATAAGGCTGTTCCAATGCGACTACCTTGCTCTGCGTAATCAGGTCCAAGCTCTCGTTAAACGCCGCACTTCCGCGTCTCGTTCAGGCGTCTCATTTTTCGTAAAAACAATCGATTTTTCTTCAAAACAGTCGGTATTTCGCAAAAACAGTCGGCTTTTCTTAAAATCCTTCGATATTTCGTCAAAACAGTCCCTTTTTTCTTAAAAACAGTCGTTTTTCTGCAAAAAACAGTTGGTAAAACTGACCTGTCAGTCACGCTCACGCTCAGTGACAGCAAGAACAAAATAATAATCTGACAGACCTTCTGTCTCTAGTCCCATGAAGCGACTATGAATACCCCGACAAAACTGAGCGGACCTAGAGGTATTTACTCTATAGCTTTGAGCTGATGTTGATACCCGTTTACTCATCTACTATCGTTACTTATCGTAGAAAAAGAGCGAAGGAGGCTGGCGGAGGCGTACTCCGCGCGCTGATCCGCTCTGGAGCGCGCCCATAGAACCAATCAGCTTTGACTCCTACGTTTCCTCACGGCGGGTTCACAACGATTTAGCTATTTGTAGAGGTAACGAAACGTGATATGGCGCGAACCTACTAACCATCTCTACAAACAGCTGTATTGCGGTACAACTCCGCAGAAGAATCCGAACGCCGTCTGAGTCGTCCTTTACAGCTGATTGGTTGTCTGACATACTGACGTCACGTGTGACGCGCAGTAGAGCGGGCTCTCCACGCATGCAAGGCATCCTATGGTTTTTCACCTCGTATGACAACGGCGTAGGGGGAAGTAGACGGGTATCAACTCAAACCTCGCAGAATGTACCTCTATCTTCTCTTAGTTTTACCGGGATGCCCATAGTCCCTGCATGGGAACAAAGACGGAGGTTTTATCCGACTATTTGTTCTTCAATAGACTATATACATATCTTCGTTTGCAACCTCAACTTTGACCAACCGTCCAGATCTACCCATTCATTCTTAATCCCTGCCTCGCGGCGTCCAATAGAATTCAATACATTAACTTTTCACGGAAATAGGGAGAATTCTAATAACCCGAAAAGCGTCCGGCAAAGACAGTAACTCACCCTCCGTCGAGTTGAGACAGTCGACCAGGTTGCCTGTCGCATCGACAAAGCTCAAATCTCCGGCGACTAAGCCTTTGCTAGTAGCAACGACATTCAGACAGATACGAGGGACGTCGATAATCCGAGCGATATCTTCAATGAGAGAATCCAAGACGCGTTGCTGACCGAACAGTTGCTTGTTGTTGTAGAAAATATCCCTGGAAAATCATGCCGTTTGAAAAGAATATGACAAAAAGTCTGACACTTCTTGCCGATCTTCTAGACTGTCACAATACATAGTCTTTACGTAGACATCGATTAACAAACGTATTTTCAACAATTTAACTATAGGTAGCCTACTGATTAATATGCCGGAAACATCAATCAATTCAAAGCAGGTGTAGATCGCCACATGGCTGAAATTCAATTTAGTGTATACAGAAATTTCTAGAGGCGAAAGCCTTTTGATGCAGTCATATTATTGTTATTATTATTAACGAACTATGTTTCAATACTATGACGGGTTTCTTCTTTGAACTTCAAAGAAGAAAACCGGCAATTCTTTAATTCTTCTTATAAGGTTAGTAACATAAGGAAAACTAGATTTTCATCTGTAACGACGATTTGAAAATGCTCTCTGTTCAAGAAATTACAAGCCGCATGGGCTTTATTTAAATAAAAAAATAAACACAATGCGCAGACAAGCCTTAAATTTTACGCCTCTTATCTAACAAAAAAAAAAAATTAGTAACACACACATTGAAATCAAAGATCTAATTAGAAACTTTCGAAGCTAGATCTTGCGGAATTTCAGACAAAACAAAATGTCGAAATTTGTTGACCGTCATCTCCCCCCTACATCGTCTCGCAGAGGTAGAGAGTTCCACGGACGGCCGCTCTGTTCCCAAATTCCCAACGGCCGACGTCAGTGTCAAAGGCTGAATGAAACAATTTTAAAATGATTATTACTATTTTCGCGAAACTCACTTTTAAAAAGGTCATAACTGAAGTTTTGTCTTGAAATGTACACTTCAATGTAAAAAAAAAACCTTGCAGTATTTGCTACTGAGATTAATATTGTCTCTACTGAGATAAGATTATTTTTAATTCGGATTAATCTTCTCCCAGTAGAGATAAGATTAATCCCAGTAGCAAATAGGCCTACTGCAGTTAACTTTAATCCTTACAAGGAGAAAATCTTTACAGGGTCATAACAAATATATTATTATAACAATTAAAACAAGGATGCACAAAAATGACAGCGCGTATCCAGAGACCACGGAATATTCAAAATATGATCACAAAATCATAAGGTTTGGGTCTGCCTAGGAGTTGTCATGTTAGTCTTTGGTTACCTTTTAGTTGCTACTTTGTCGGTTCGCAAAAGCTGAAGAATCTCCGGTATCATCTTCATAAGCATTTCCACTCTTCTCTCTTTAGCTTGACTAGCAGAGCCGCCTAGGTAGCAGCGTTTTGTCGCAGAAGCCAAAATGCTCAGCCCTGACCTGAAACAAAATATGGGAATGTGCAATAAATACATTAAAACATAATAAGCGCTCGCAAAGCAGGAGAGAGATCCATGTTTGGTGGTGCTACTGCTAAGTGCTAGAAATAATGCAGAAAATGCTAAAGCCGCCGTGGAGGGGGCTCCACGACGTCCAAATCGGGAGCGTTAAAGTTTAACTGAAAAGCCAACTCATTTGTGTGTCATTTAATTGGATACACTGAATTATTTGGATTCCGCAAAGGTATTTTTTCATTTTCCACTATTTGCTCTAGTTATGAGGCTCAGAATATCTCCAGCCGTCCCCACAGCGTAAATTCTACTATGACGCGGGAAATTTTAATCTCAACACAAATGCGGCTTTTCAGTGGGCAATGGTGAGATTGGTGAAGATTGCTTAGTGCCTGAACAAAAAAAACTGATAAATCTTTCTCGTAAGGCATACAGCAAATAGAGGCACCACAAATCACACGGAAATTCCACTATTTGAAAATCGATTATTCGTGAATAGCAGAACAACGAAGTGACTCATTTTCAGCGGGTCTTCAAGCCAATTTAAGTGAATAAGTGATGAGTAACTAGATTGTCCTATCCTAGCCCTTTTCGGTTAAACTTTAAAGGCTATACTTAAACTTGGGCTTTTTAATCCTGACCCAATATTCAGCTTTTGCTGAATGATAAACCCAACTCCCTTTATGGTTTACCACCTGAACGAACTAAGATTTCAGGAACCAAACGTTTCTGTCCTAAATTCACATTTCCACATGTCCTAAACGCACATTTCGAGCAAGACAGAAAACAAAAATGAAAGAATATTTTTAAAAGCTTCGCAAGAATTAGCTGTTTACAAGTTCATACCTAAAACTAACAAATATGCCACTGCTAATTATTCAAACATGATTTGCTTTGCGAATGGAAGAAATTTAGAATTCCCGGAGTGAAGAACTGGTCGAAATCAACGACATGACGATCAGCAAAGGGGGTTAGAGACTCTCGAATTATCAACTGAAGCGAAGTGAATGAATTTACAGTTTAGTCGTACTTTGTGTTACTTTGGTAAACTGAAATTCCAAAGTTATAAGAGAACAGATTTTGACTTAAAGCACAGAACAGCATTCTTTGAATGAATTTTGAAGATTCATTTGCTACCGAGCTGGGAAAACTAGCGATGTGTTCGATGACTCCAGAAACATTTTTGAAAATAAATAAGGGGTAAAACCGAACTATAGAATATCTCCAACAAGGAATACTGAAGATGCACTGCAGTTCCGCTCGAGTCCATGTAATCAAACAAAAAAGAAAGTATGCTTGGGAACGTGTCGTCAAGGGGTCTAGGCTAAAACCCCCCCGGCGAAACCCCCCCCCGGACAAAACCCCCCCGCCAAACCCCCCCCGGCTAAAACCCCCCCGTGACCAAACCCCCCCGACCAAAACCCCCCCCGGTACCAAAACCCCCCCGACCAAAACCCCCCCGGTACCAAACCCCCCCGGTACCAAACCCCCCCCCCCCCCCCCGACCAAACCCCCCCCAGTACCAAAACCCCCCCGACCAAAACCCCCCCGCATAAAAAAGACGGGTATAAGTAGAGTAACTGGTAGTTAGAGAGTAAGAGTAAATAAACTTCTTTCACAAACTTGACTCTACAATAATGTCTGAAGTACAGTGGGTATCAGAACAATGATAAACAAAGAGAGTGTAAGGCGAAGGTGAAGGTTGATGGTTTTGCTGAAGTCACCAAACACCCGCATTCATTAACTGAAGCTGTTGTCAGTGAGGTGTTAAATGTGAATGATCAAATCAAAGCCAGTTCCACTCTGTGTATCGATCCCCCCAACAAATCCTTTCCCAATGCCTCCTCCTTCTTGGCAAGGAAGCTGCAGTTAGGATGCCACCCATTGGTGCAATGTGAAGCTCCCTTTGCCTGATTGCTCTTTAGTTATCCCTGATTCATACCAGAAACTCAAAGATGGGTAGTAAGCGGAGGAAAACCTATGACACCGCAAAAGTTGTCCTACTTTCCGTCTGTGAGCAGGATAACTTTCGAAGGGAATGAGATATTTTGATGAGACTTAATGGGAGGATCCTTTGGGTCAAGGGAAATGTTGAGCTCGTTTTGTGATAGCACTTTCAAGATAGTCCCAGAAATATTCTATCAGCGCTTCACCTTCGTGCTTGTCAATGGTAAAACTGTCACATGGTTGTTCGTTTTGTTGCCCAGTAAATGCCAGTCTAAATATGTGTGAGTGTCTAAGGATTCGGGGGGGGTACCGGGGGGGGGGTCTATTCTTCTCTTACTCTCTACCTAACAGTTACTTTACTCATACATACCCGTCTTTTTTTATGCGGGGGGGTTTTGGTACCGGGGGGGGGGGGTTTGGTCGGGGGGGTTTTGGTACCGGGGGGGTTTTGGTCGGGGGGGTTTTGGTACCGGGGGGGTTTTGGTCGGGGGGGTTTTGGTCACGGGGGGTTTTTAGCCGGGGGGGTTTTGGTCACGGGGGGGTTTTAGCCGGGGGGGTTTTGTCCGGGGGGGTTTCGCCGGGGGGGTTTTAGCCGGAACCCGTCGTCAAGGGGACGTTTTCCATGGGGGCGTTTTGTCATGCGGACGTTTCGCCATGGAGACCGTTTTGCCACTGGGGCGTTTGGCTAGGAAGGTTTCGCTGGGGAGGTTTTTTTGCGGGAACTTTTCACAGCTGAGCCAACGAGAAGACGTTTGATAGTTTGGTAATCTCACGACCCGCTAATCTGACGACATGGCACGCTAATCCCACTACATTCACGACCGCCACTTCTTTCGCCGTGATTCCATCCACATCTTTATCAGTCTCCGAAAAAGCTGAGATTTGTTTCGGATTTTCCTACCTTAAAGATACAGGCTACTCACCCACTGGAGAACACCAGGCTTTCCAAAGCTCTACTATGCATGTTAACGACCCCTTCCCCAGTGGACTGAATCCTTTTCACACGTTCCAAGAGGATCCCCAAACGGCTGATCACCTCGCTAGAGTTAAAAGAAGAAATAGAAAATACGACGAGAACTAGCATAGAGATGTCTGACCTGGTACCATTAGAGTGAGAACAGTCGATGTATGTTGCTAGGGCTGCTTGTTAGATTTCGGATAAAGATTTTTGGCTGAAGGGTTAATGCTTTCTTCAAAAGATTAGGGTCGGTTGCTCAAAGACTGGAATTCATTCCCGGATTTTCGTCACTATCATCAATTCCACATAAAAGTTGAGATTTTGATAATGAAAGTGCAGAAAATTCGGCCAGAAATCCTGATCGTGTGTTAGCACTATAAAACAAAACCCATTGCAGCCAGCCATATTTCTTAATACGACTCATTCTAAGCCGACTCTTATCAGAGCAAGGGGACGAAAATAGCACCGCCCAAAACTGACCAAAGTCCAAAGACGCACAACTCTACTACAAGTTCATAGTCTGGCGATTTGTCGCAAAGAAATGTAGAACTGACGATTTGTGGTCAAGTTCGGCCTCTCATTTCATGTCCAGGTCCTCAAGCTTTTGGTGTTCTTTGTTTTTGCTAAAAAACAGGGAACGATAGACCTCGGAAGTTACATGTTTCTTCTTATAACTAAGAACACGGAAATACAAGATTGAAAAAAACAAATGGGGGACAAAATAAAACAGAAGTCTGACCTTTTAGGTATACATGTGTTTTTTGGAGCAGCATTTTCCGTCTCCTCTTGGGTTACGCTGGCATTTCCCCCGTCCTCGTTAACCCGAAGGAGCATTTTAACTCGCTCCCCCGCAATGAGCTGCTTCTGAAGCGTTTCCAAGGCTACGATAACTTCGTTCATCGTTTCCTCCACAAGTTTTACTTCCTTGAAAAGCATTTTACTCTGAGTTTTCACAACAGATGCTACACATATAATAGCTGAAGCGGAAAGCAACATCCTTACTTTTAACTAGGCTACAGAATTCCGAGAATCCCTTAATTCTATATGCGTGCCAGGACATCTGTCATATAAATGTTTCCGTCCTGACCGAACGGTTAGCACGCCAAACTTATACGAGAAAGATCGCTGGTTCGGCTCCCAGTGGTGCCTACCATTTGGTTTTTGGTTGGGTTTGCGGCATAACCCTGTAAGAGAACACAAAGTACACCCAGCTTCAAATGGTTACCTAGAGAAGTCTAGGGAAGGTAACAGGAATGGTGTGCGAAAGCAACAGGATGGCTACCTCCCAACCACCCACTGCACTTCCTGGCTGAGAGCAGGGAATCGGAGATCAGTACCGCCAGTTAGGCCTCTATAGGCTGATGCTGACACCAACCACCCACTGCACTTCCTGGCTGAGAGCAGAGAATCGGAGATCAGTACCGCCAGTTAGGCCTCTATAGGCTGATGCTGACACCTTTACCTTCTTAGTTTTATATTCACCACAGTCTTAGCACTGACGCGTTCTCCAATAAACTCATGTTCGTCAATAGAGTCGTTAAATCTTCGAACCGTTTACCGGAATTTGCATAACCGGTCCTTTCACAAATAAGCTTCTCGGAAACGAAGATGGTCGGAGAGCCTGATGCTTCCCGTAAATAGAAAAATGCGCCAAGCTTAAAGGAGTTGCATCGTAAGCATTCTAGCACTTGCAACGTCTAGAACCCCCCGACCCAAGACCCAAGATGAACCCACGACTCGATCCGACCGCTGGGTCATCCAGTGGCGAGGGTAGGGAGCGCCCGATACATGGGGAGGCTGGGATCATAGTTTGACTGTGGATCCAAAAAAATGTTTTTTATTTTAGCAGGTAGCCTATATGGAAAATGTATAGAGAAATGAACTAATTATTAGCATTATCGATTTCTTTTAGTATTTTGTTTTCTGCTTTTCCTTGTTAATTCCCGTAAGTCCAAAGAAGTCCTACAGGTCACAATAAACAAACGCCGTAGGCCATTGGTGATTTCTTGCAGATTCTGAAACTGAGCTAAATAATATCTTGATAATATTCAGCTTCCGAGACCAAAAAGTTTCAAACTGGCCGATGATTTCTTCTTCCGATATATCTAAACGTTCGCATGGTGATACTTAGTTGTTTTAATCCTCATACACGCCACTCGATCTTCTCGAAGATATAGTACTTCTTTTGACCTCCGCCGGGAGATTAAAGAACAGTTAATGAGCAATGGCGACCTGCTTTCAAAAGCGAATTGTGTTCAAGTAGTTTGTGGATAACGTTGGCTACCGTGAGGATTTTGCAGAAAACAAAGGTAACAGTGTGTTCGTAAAAATCCGACCAATCGAAAGAATAATGCCGTCTTCCACCTTCTCGGCCCACGTGAATCAAAGACTTTAAAACTCTACGTAGTGACAAAAGGGGGACGGAATAAACATAAAAAGGGCAGAATCTCGGGAATAAGAATGGATGGGAAGATTGCGCAAGGAGAGTGAATTAGTGTCAGAGGTACGGTGGATCCTTTAAACGCGCCATAGTAGACAAACCCTTATACGTTGCTTATGCGTCAAAGCTTGTGTATAGTCAGTCTGATAATCTGTTTCTTTTTACTCCTTTTTACGTGGGGCGATGGAGACAAGCTAAGCGTCACGCCAAATTATTAATATATACATAAATTATACGATTTGCTCCGGCGGTCACGGCCATCGCAGGAAAAATCTAACTTTTTCCCCATACGAACTGCGGAAACAGCTTGAATTAATAATCCAATGAATCGATAATAATGGGAACCTTTGCCTTGTCGAGAGATAGAGGGTTATCTTATTTTCATATCGACATTCATCGCGACCGTCGCGACTAAGAGTAGTTGGAACCGTTCCAGTGTCTCTAATCAGTCTAGAAAGAGCGTTCACAGATACAGCACACCGTCATGGCTAATTTAGCTTTAGACGTTGCGGTTGCAGTTTTACTATGTCTCTATTACACCCTAGAGGGAATAATTTTGGCTTTTGTTCCCGCCAAGTTCAAGTCAAAATCGATCGCAGGTGATATCGCCCTCGTGACTGGAGGAGGAAGTGGAATTGGTCGTATGTTATGCATTGAACTGGCAAAACTTGGAGCGACTGTGGTGACCTGGGATGTCAACAAAGCAGGTACAGTACGGTAAAGCAAGTGACCTGAGCGCAACTAAAGTAGGCCTCGCACGGTGACGAGTTCGGGCATCACTCTTTTTTTTACACCGACGAAGGACTTTTTCCTATTATTTATCATCATTCTTTCTTTTGGGGGGCTTGCTCAAGTCATCTTTCTTCACTCTTTTTTCCTCCAACAGTAACTGTAAACGAACCAAAATTTCAACCTTAGTTCTTCACATTTTGAATTTACCATGACGTATTCAGAATTTTAGGCACTGTGCTCCAGTTTGCTATCTTTACACACCCACATAAAACTTGAAAACTTTAGCTAATTTACTACAAAGGGAATACCCAACAAAAACGTCATAATGCATCGCCAAGAGTGGTATCGAGTGGTATAAGGCGCTATTTCGACAAATCGTGACGACGTCACTAATGACAGTGCTTAAAACACAACTGTTGTACAATTTAAAGGAGTTTCAAGCATTAATTGCGCTTTTTGTCCCTGGCTCCTGTTTCGCGTTTTGTGTTCACAGTTGTCTGTTTTGGATAAAATTGGCATTTTCGCTTACGATGTTCCGGGTTTCCTGTTTTGTCACTGTTCTGACGAAAACGCAAATTTAGGTTCCTGAGCATGTCTTAGGCGAGAAATCTGTTGAATTGCAAATTAAATTCTAAAACGACCATACTCTAGGGTCCATGCTTATCCTCTTACCTTTTTCAATTCTTTCTTTTCTATCTGCGAATCTCTCTGCAATTTTATATCTGAACAGTGATAAAACATGCTAGGAGATGAGAAAATTAGAACGTTTGTCGTTTTTCGCAAAAAAACGAATCTCAGGCAGAATACTTGCCTTCCGTTGAACAGGGCGATATTCTTTCTCGGAGAGATGAACAACTCGACGATGTACTTGTTACAGCTCGTGCATGTGCTGTAATTTTCTTAAAGGAGGTAAATCAGAAAAAAATGACGGAATTATTGTCAGAAAGGGCTGATCATTTTTCGGTTATGCCGGAATAATACTGACTCGCTTTAGAAATCAAGGAAAAGATACAGTAGTGTTTACAATAATCATCCCTGTTGACTGGTAATGGTTTTCCACTAATTAGCTGGATTTTCTTTTGTTTTCTTTTCAAAATCTGTCAATCTAAAAGGGAGCGTGCAGAGCAACATTTACTTTTTGTCGTAGCCGAGCTTCATACAGCGTCAACCGACGTAACTCGCGAGAATGCGTGCAGAACTTTAACTATGACTAACAGAATAAATTACTTTTTTTTTTACCATTCCAAACACAAAGGTGTAGAAGGAAGAAAAAATAAAGAAGAAAGAGAAAGAAAACTATGGACAACAGAGCCTATCGTGAGACTTTGGCAATAGTAAGCTATTTAGCGTCAGGTCGTCCCTGAATTTGAGATAAAATCACCGCGAAATTCCATTTTAACAGTGAAAGCCGGTCAAAAAATGATTTCGTTTACATCAATGCCCTGACACAAAGCCGATTCTCGAATCTACCCTACAATCGCCAGACAGAAACGGGATACATGATCAGCGATTACGCTCGAAGCGACTTCGCTTTCCCCTAGATTCACCATAACGATTCGCTTTCCATTTTGACAACTAAAAACTATATACGAATTATTTGTCGCAAGTCCCCTTGATAGGTTCCATCTATTTGTAAAAGAAGATGACATAACGTCCCTCCTCCCACCCCGCTAGCTTTCGTTAGTAAATAAAATAATCTTCCCTCAGGTAACGACGAAACCGTAAAGCTCGTACAGAAAGTAGGAGGAACAGCTCATGGCTACGTTGTGGACCTCGCAGACAAAGACGCCATCTACAAGGCAGCAGAGCAACTAAAGAGTGAAGTTGGAAAGGTGAGTGCTTCAAAGCTATTCCTTATGTGTCACGTACACTACCCTGTCTCAGTCGGCTAGCCGCAATTCCAGCAAAAAACGTGTAGCCTATTTGCTCAATTCTAAACACACAAAAAAGGATCAGTCAATAAAGGATTGCAACATAGCAATTAAGCTAGAATCACGTTTTTCGCCAGGATCACGGATTTTGCCAGGATAACAGAGAAAAAATTTCCGACGAAATTTACTGGTTTTGACACGAAAACGAATCCGGAACAATTCCTTCGAAGACGGATTTAATATTGACAGCATCATAAATCCCTGGTTCCAAGTTTTGAAATAGCCCTTTGATCGTTTCCTAAATCTGGGCAAGTCAATTAAGCAGCGACATATTTTACATGTACCAAGCAACCGGTGCGAACAATTTAATTGTACATGCATCTGCGCGTGACGCAACTGAACAACAATAAGTAACTGTAACAGCACACCAAGAGTAATCCTGACAGATCGATAGAGAGATTCTTTTGTTTCCTACATTAACAAACGAGCCCATCAGTTTCTCATTCTTAATTGGCTTAAAAAGTTCTTTAGGCTGTTGGCATTCAGGATGTGACGAGCAAATAAATAGATCCCCGTTTGAGAAAAGGTACAATGAGAAGCTGTAGCGTTTAGTGCGACGAAGCCGAACTTTCGAATACTAGTAGTCTATTCCTTTTTAAAGCCGAATATTTCAGGTTACAATCCTCATTAACAATGCAGGAGTTGTTACTGGAAAGTCCCTACTGGATTCACCTGACCACTTGATCAAGCGTACATTCGATGTCAATGTTCTTGCACATTTTTGGGTGAGTACTGCTTTTCCATGTTTTTTTTTTTTTCCATTAAGCTACCTTGTCCTCAAACCAATAAATGCTATTCCAGATTCCAATTCAGAGCCACCATGCGGTTTAGTTTCTATTTGAACCCCCAATGCTCATCAACGTTGAATTAAACTCTAGTGAAAGCTTCTCTTTCATTATCTTGGATCCACTGAACTACCTCTGTGTGTTCGAGGCTGATAATCAGGAGAGGGTGGCAAACAGGGACTACTGGAGCACTGAACTGGTGTAAGGCCAATTATGCTGAAAAGTTGTGCCAACCTGGAAAAAGTTGTGGACAGTTGCTCTACCAAACCTTGGAAAAACCTCAGTATTTTTACAAGGCCTAGGGTTTAAGTCAAGGCCTAAAACGACCTTGCAAGAAATAAGATATCTAGCCCCATTTACAGGGACCAATTGCTGAAGGTTCAGGTTCATTAATTATTTTTAGTATTGGTACACACATAATTCAACAAATACTCCCGCTGGGGTATATCTTGGCATAGGGGTACAGCTCCAAACAGTGAAGACACTGGTGGGCAACATTCTCGAGGAAAGGGTTAGTGTAGGCTACCAGATAAGCAAAGCAAAAAAAAAAAAATCAGGACAACCCTTTCATATTTAAATATGACCTATTGAATGTTGGAGTCCAGCATTATGTGAAAGCTCTCGAGGCCTTAGCCCGTAGGGGCAGGCATAGCTTCATCAAAGCATGCCTGAGCCACGGCTACTGTGTAATATCAAACACATCTGGTGAATCAACAACAATCCCAATGAAAAGCACTCCAAAAGCACGAAATCCAAAAGGATGCTGGGAGATAAGGGCAAAGAAAAGTCCTCTGACAGAACATAAAGATGACAAATCTTAGTCAGTGATTGTTGTTCTTTGCTATATTTCCTGCTTTCTATTTCTTCTATACATCTATACGCTGCCACATTTCCCTGTGAGAAAAAAAAACACTATAAAAAAATCCAGCATCAAAACCTACACTTTATAATTTGGCTTGACATAGGATACAGTCAGTTAGAACGCACACAAATGGTCTGCAGCCTCTGCTAATGTGTCTAATACTAATGTATATTGTTTAACTGCAGACTGTGAAAGCTTTCTTGCCAGACATGATCATTGGAGACAAAGGCCACATTGTTACAATTGCCAGTCTGGCAGGTTTGAATGGTTGTAACAAACTTGTTGACTACTGCGCATCGAAGTTTGCTGCTGTTGGCTTTGACGAATCCCTCAGGATCGAGCTTAAGGTATGTAACCTAGGATATCGTAGCCAAAGATAGAAAGAACAAGTGACCCAAGTAAAGAATTGCTCTATGGAACTCTAAACGCTTCAGCCAAAGGTTCATTTCATGACAGACAGCACCCTGGACCTGCCCAGATCTGCCATGCCTATGGACCCAGCATGCACCAAGCACGGACCTGGCCCGGGCCTAGTAGGGATATACCCTCCAAGATCAGCTTCTGTTCAGCCAAGGAAAAAGTTCAAATAAACCACTCACTATCCCAGTCAGAATCAGATCCCAGCCCAGTCTGGGATAGTTTTTGCACAATGCAGAGTCCATCATACAAGCAAGAATTACAGGAGGGGTATCCAACCTCAGACAAGATTTCAAATGTCCAGAGAAGTCTTTCCTTCAGAGTAATCCATCTGGCTCAAAAATGAACCAACAAATATGACAAAAATACTAGATTGAAGCTAGTTGAATGGTTTACATTATGGATTAATAATTATTGCTTCAGTATTTCTAGTTAAACTTATTTTTCTTTTCAAACAAGATTACTTTATTCTGACCCTACCCCGATTTCTTAAAAATGATGAAAAAAGGAAGAGTTAGCAATGTCAATAGCCAGAAAACAGGATTTCAAAATAGCTCCAAATGGAGAAAAAGGCACAGAATTAGTATATTTTTGGACATATGACTTTGAAAAAAGTCATATTTTGCCTCTTGACTGTCAGGACAGCTTGTGTACATTTCATTTTAACATTTTCGCGGCAAAAATCGAGGTAGTGTAAAAACGAGGTTGGATACCCCTCCTGTACTTGAAACCGGCTACCCTACATATAAATTTACTTTACTTCTGCTTTCTTCTTCTCTTCTCCTGGATTTCCGTCTCCTCTTGAAAATTTCTCTGCCTTAGACGTCTGGCACTTTTCCTCGTTTTCTCGTTTTAAACTCTACGCCAGCAGAAACGCATCTTTTCTCCGGTGAAGGGCATCTGGCAAGGTGATAAGACTATAAATAAGATTGTTAGATGGCGTTAAACATCGAATTGACTTGCATTGAAAGAAAGCCGTCAGATGACATTGAAGCTGTCCACTAAATTTGACGAAAATATAGCTGGAATGGGGAATACGAGTTGGGGAATACTGGTTTCGGGAATACGAGTACTACAACGGCAAGGAAATACCGAACACAATTTACCTCACATATTATTTTGTCTCTAGGTTGCTGGAAAGAAAAATATTAAAACAACCGTCGTATGTCCCTACTACGTTAAGACGCCACTCTTTGAAGGAGCTTCATCAAAGTAAGTTCACTCGGTTTGTCGTACTTTTAGTCAAAGGAAAGGCAACATTTTTTTTCTCACTCAAATTGCACATTCGACATCCGCCACCGGTGATTTGAGGTTATACAGCCTGAAGAAGACCCTCGCAAAGAAGTGCCGAAATCTCGCTAGAACAAATCTCAGCTGACTCACCCTTTTACGCCACTAAATATGATTTGATCTCAGCTTGGGCTGAAGAAATGTTTATACAGATTTCCATCTTCGGGCCGAAAAGGACCCCTGTCAAGAAGGGCCGAAATATCGTCTGGTAAAGAACTCAGCCTACCAAACCATTTAGTATTAAACCAGCGAACATGACAAGATAGCGGCCGGAAACCGAACATGAAATCAGCCAGTATGGGGGCCCGATGAAAAATCTGTAGCCTGTGTAGTTGTATTGTAGCTGTACGGAAAAGTTGCATGTATTGATATGCAGCAGTACAGAGTACTTTAATTGAATGTGCCTGACACTGGGCTAATCGCAGTAGTATTCAATAGCATCCCGCCTTGCTCCCGTAGCATCCACTCTTGCTACAGTAGCAGGTAGTAGCATCAGTTGGTACTGCATGTACTTTTTCGTACAACTTCATACTACTATTTTAAGATAATTTTTCATCGGGGGTAGATACAAAATTACTTGAGGGACCAAGAATTGAACTGGACCCTTTGGATCAAGCTTTTGTAAAAGCCTAGCTTCCTTGACCTGGATCTTCTCTAGGGTCTTACCAATTTTGGAGCCTGAGCTTGTCGCTACCGAAACCATCAACGGAATCCTTACCAACAAGGAAATGGTCGTCATTCCAGGGATGTGCTCAGCCCTTACAGCGCTCAAATCGTAAGTGTTTCCTTTGTTTTTCGTTTACCTGGAGTCGGTCTTCCACTGGCAACAGTAAGCTGTCGGAAGCCATCGTAACGTGTCATAAGCGGCCATGTTGGCGGTTTTCGGCCAATGAGAGCACCCGGATCTGGACGAGCACGGTAACGACGGACTCACGATTGCCAGTGGAGGATCCACTTTAGCTTCCTCGCGAAAGCAAGGGCGAGTTGGTTGGACCCACTCGACGGCAACATGTACCTTGAGGGGTCCGAGTACCAACAGCAGGCTATTTTGGAGAAGATAGCTTCGAAGTTCGCGTACTGTCCACGAGATAGTTTCATTATCACGCGAAGAAAGTTAAGCAGTCACAAGAAGAATACATAAGCATTCAGGAGAACTTCTTGCCATACAGAACTTGCGTTTTGCGGTTTGTATTTTAGAAAACGATATATCAGAACAATTTTATTGTGAAAAGATCTTTCCTAGTAACAGTTTTGCTTTAAAGGTTTCTCTCTTTTTTTCGTCAACAGTTACGTGATAGCAGCACACGCACTGACTGGTCAAAAATAGTGCACGTGCAACGCTAATCACAGAAAATAGAATCCGTTTCTAATACTTTTGACCGGAGCCTGACCGGATGATAGATTTTACCGCAGACGCGCATAGCATGTATAATTTCAGAGATTTTTCGCCTTAAACGCAAGTGTGAACAGCCTTTTAGGGGCGGATCTACCTGTCACAAATTTTTTAGGCGACGTATGTCTCTCCCGTATTGTGTGGTGACGGATTTATTTTTTGTTCAGATTTTTGCCCTTCAAAGCCTGCTATGCTGTAGCTTCTGCCACTGGCATAACCACCTCTATGGATGAGTTTTGCGGCAGGAAAGTGCCGGTCAAGGGTGATTAAGCGAAGGTAGAAAAGTAACGGTCTTTGAGGGGCTTTGTGCGTTGCTTGCTTCCTTAGTAAAGTAGAGGTATGCTACTTCAGACGTCGCTTAACTTTGAACGAAGCCGACAAATATTACGAAACCTTCGTTTATTTTGGCTTCACTGGTTTTACGCCCTCTAATGGCGCTAGTTCACGGCCTTCGAAGTATTGCAACAGTCTCAACGTTACTTTAATGATTGTCAACAAAAGGAAAAGAACATTGAAAAATAAACAACAGGTTACTTAATATAATTCTTTATTCAAAACCAAGGCGGTCGAAATGTTCATACCTCTCCTGTTAGTCTGGGCTTTTGAGTTTCGTGATACATTGGTGAAGTAATGTAAGCATGTGAAGAGTGTCGTGTGTGTGCTCTAGAGAAGCACCCCTTGTTTGGCAGTTTTACAAGTAATGGCCCGGATGATACGATAACTTTTGTCTATTTGATTTTCATCTGATGTAGTAACGGCTTCATGGGGCTAAAACGCCCACGCGGTACAGCAACACGGATTCCAGAAGCCTTTGCCTTGCTTCATTTTTGCGAATCCTAGCTTAACCTTGCGGATCCACCTTGGCGAAAGCGGAAATCGGGCATCCGGGCTTGGCTCGGCCGGGCCTTAATATTTCACAGTCCAGCTGATCAAAAGCTCAGTGTATATGCACCTTACAACCACGCCTTCAGATGTTTGGCTCTGTAACACAGTTCGCTAAACTGTCTAGTTGTAGCCATCTTCGTTTCAGCTGAAAAAAAAAGCCCATAAACCCATGTTTCCATCCGGACTGTTAGCTCCTAACCCCTTGTTCAAACAGGCTTGACGACTGGCTTCATCGTCGTTTTGGGGAGGGGGGTCTCGCTCCGCGTTGTTTCTTTTGCAACATGCTCGTGCAAATCAGTGAAACTCTAGCATAGCATGAAAGAGGTTTGTTTTCCAAATATACGTGTTTGGCATGCAGTTTGAACAACGTCTTTTTCAAATTCCTTCCGACGCTTCTTAGCCTTTTTCATTCGTTTTAGTGTTCCAGCTTAAGGAGGGTTTTCGCGGGATTCCGGAATTACTTTCCAGCGAGCGAAGCACATGTCAATACTATAAGAATCCGATTCCCGGAATTTGCCGTATCCCAGTTCAGCGCTTCCAAGCGGACTGGTTAAAAGTTCCCCATTGTCTCAGTAGAAAATCTGCAATCTGCTTCCCGAGCAACAGAACTTTTTCACTGTCTTTGGAGTAGAAAGTAAAAGCTATTATGTTCTTCTCATTACCTTATGGATCTGTAGTTCATTATATCTTTCACAAGTTTCGAAAATGAGACAATGGCGGACTTTCAGACAACTAAGGCGTATTTTCGCCGTTCCCCGAGGACTCCTCGGGGAATCGAAGGGAACGGCGAGAATACAGGGACTCACTCCACGCGGACTCCGCGTAAAGATAACAGCGAGAACACGGGGAATGCTTCCAAAACGGATTTTGCAATTGACAAAATTAGTCTGGATCTCCTTTATTTTTAGTTTTGTTTACTCTGATTATTTTTAATTAATTTTACATTGCACCAATACCAGCAAAAATTGATTCCCCTCCGAGTCTGAAAGGGAGTCCTTTTTGATGATGGTGATGATAATCGGAGCATTCCCCGTCCGTGGGGACTCGCGAGAATACGGGGAGTGAGTCCCCGGGACTAACAAAAACGCGGGGACTCCTCAAGTGGATTCCTGGGGGAACGGCGAGAATACGCCTCTAGTCCGTTTGGAGCGCTGAATTGAAATAAGGCAAATCGCTTTGCGCTTTTACGTTGTACTGATCGCGAAAACACATGGAAAGCTGAAACTATCGAGAAAAGCTAGAACTCCATACTTTTAAGAATTAACAAATCGATATTATGGTTCTGTGATGACATATCCAACACTTTTTTTTTTAAATGGATAAATAAACCGTATAGTGATTTTAATTGTAACTGGATATTCCTCCCACTCTCATGTGCTCCAGCAAAGTCATCTTAAATGACGATCGCCGTGTCTTTTCCACACTTTCAAGGTTTTCGCCGAAGCGTTCAACTTCCCGCGGAGCTTTCCACTAACTTTTTGGAATACCTTTCCGGGAAAAGTACTTCAGTTTCGGAAGCGCGATTACCATAATTGAAAATTCGGCAACTTGCCGAAGCAGCGCGCAACAGTTGAAAAGTAATACTAGTTGCGCTTTTGCAGATACCATGGTATCTGATATACGGTCTAAAGTCATTTTTGCAGTAATCGTGGTATCTGGCCAGTTACCGTGGTAACTGATGTCCAGATATCACGGTCCGACCGTGGTATCTGGTCGTGGTATCTGAAAAGTCATCTCGCTTTCATCAAATTTTGTCAAATTGGTGAGAAAGAAGTTCAGCACAGTTAATGATGTAACTGGATATCAGTTTTTGGGATCCCAAAACGTAAGTGGAGGGATACCTATGACATCGCAAAAGTTGTCCGTCCGTCCGTCCGTCTGTCTATAAGCACGATAACTCTCGAAGGGAATGAGATATTTTGATGAAACTTGGTGCGAGTATTCTTTGGGTCAAGAGTAAGGTCAAATTCGTAGATGGGCCCTGTAGGTCTACATTTAGGGGTGGGGGAGGGGGTTCAATTAAGGGGCAAGTAAAATATTATTAAACAGCTAATGTGATAGTCAGTTATGGGGTAAGAAGACATGCTGAACACGATGGTGAAAACCATTTTCTCGCCGGACAAGTAGGTCGCCCGGAATCCGGCCAAAACCGTAAAGTTTGTTAAAAGTAAAAGTTTTATTTGAAGTTGATTAGATGTTGAAATAGTGGTAAGAAGACATGCTGAACACGATGGTGAAAACCATTTTCTCAACGGACTAGTAGTTGGCCCGGAATCCGGCCGAAACCGGAAAATTTGTTAAAAGCAAAAGTTTTATTTGAATTTGATTAGATGTTCGATTTAAGGGTAAGAAGACATGCTGAACACGATGGTGAAAACCATTTTCTCGCCGGACAAGTAGTTCGACCGGAATCTGGCCGAAACCGGAAAATTTGGTAAAAGTAAACTTTTTATTTGAAGTTGATTAGATGATAGATTTAAGGGTAAGAAGAGACGCTGAATCTGTATATGACAATCATTTTTTACCCGGACATATAGTTCGTCCGTAATCCGGTTGAAACCGGATTTTTTCTATAAGTTGAAGTTTTATTTGAAGTTGATTAGATGTTCTTTGTAGGGATAAGGAGATGCGCTGAATTCGTTTCTGAACTATCTTTTTTTGACTGGACAAGTATTCGCTCGGAATTCGGCCGAAACCGGAAATACGGCAGAAGTAAAGCAGAAAGTTTCGATCAGTATCGTCAAAATAGATATGGCTTATACAGGTATATTTGAACCTGATTTTCTCAGATGATTAGCCTGGCGAAGACTGGATCTGGCGTAAACAAGACCTAGTTGTCTGGGTCAAATATTAAATTTTTGGGATCCCATCGAAACCTTTGGTCTTGTTCTTTTAGGATGACTTCGAAAAGTGCAGTTTCGGCAATAGTCGTTTTTGCAGGGGACCGTATATCAGATACCACGGTAAGTGCAAAAACGACCAATTGCAGATCCAGTAGTTACCGTGTTAACAGAAACCATGGTATCTGCAAAACGCAACAACTGAATTTGCTTTCCAGTTCGCGAAAACCCTTCTTTAGCAGTCCGGTTTCCGGTTTCAGCTATTGACGTTCTAATTTTGATCGAGCTCTCACGGAACCGAATTTACACACAAAAACTAAATTCTTTTTTATCAGCATGACTAGTAAACCCACTTAATGACTTGTTTTTTTTTCAGGATGATACCATTCAAAGCATTTATGAAGCTTTTCGAAGGATTAGGTGGTACAGTTCTCTTGGACCACTTTGAGGGATACACTGCCAAAAACAAGTAGCTCTCATTTGATTTTTGTTAGATTTCTTGTTTTCTATATAAAGTGCTTTTTATCAGGGAAAACGAAAAAAACGCTCTACCGACTTTGTAAAATTAAAGCTTCACTTTCCAGACTTCTGGATATTTGGGCTTCTGCACCATACCGTGTTTTCATGAAATGATGCTGCCTGATGTCACTATCTTTCGTCATTTCCTTATCTTTATCTTTTGCTTCAGTCACAACTGTCAATCACTCCTCCTTTTTCTCCTATTCCATCCATTTACATATTTATCGGGTCTCTTAAACGTGTTGCCTCCATGACACCTTCCAGATTTCTGGAATCTGGGTTCCTAAAAGTGAGGCTTATTCACCTCCCGGATTTTTCTTCCGGATTCCAGACATCCCTATGATGAATGCGGAAGGTAAAGCCGAGCTTAAAACGCTTGGAAGTCCGGGTGTCCTGGGGTTCCAAATGGCTGGTAGGTCCCATAGAGGCAATACATTCGAAAGATACAATAAAGATGCAAATAAGGAAGGGAAAGGGGGGGAGTGATTGAAATTTGACTGGGAAGCAGAAGATATTTGAATTTTGTAGGAAATGTTGAAGAATAGCAAAAGTAGCTATCATCTTAACTCTAAAACCCAGGACTTTTTGCTTGGCTTCTCTTTCAAGGTACGTATTTCACTGCGTTGGACGAATACATGGCGGATATGCCAGCCGACTTTTAGTCTAGCGATATTGAGGCCCTTATTGACAGCCTAGATATCCTTTCAATCTATTTAAAGTCGCAGGCTGGAAGAATTCCAGATTCGCCTCGACGAAAACGGACGTCTGGAATGCTAAAGAACAATCTGGAAGAACGTGTCCGAAAGCTTTTAGTGCCGTAAATGCTGCATTTGATGCTGCATAATTTTATTTGTTTTTGTCCAAAAGCTGTTGTCTTCATTTCTCTAAAACTTCTAGAAGAAAAAAAGTTTTTTCGCAAATTGCTCCTTATAATTGTCGCCAATCAGACGAGGATCCGACCTATATTTGCATTACAAAAATTTTGTGTGGCAATTTGTTCGAAAAAGAAAAATATTCTAGGAGATACTAAGAGAATCGCCGTGCTGCCCAGTTTCTTCTTGAAAATTCAACATAAAATTTAGCATCTTTGCTGAATTTTCCGATGAATTTCATGCTGAATTAATGCTGCATTAATTCAGCGAAAATTTAAGTCCAAAAGCGAATTGCTACATAAAATCTTGAATTAGTTCAGCATTTTCGTTCGTTTCGGAGCTTTCGGACACTCGAAGTTGAAGCCTGGAATACTCGATATTATCAAGAACAATATTACCAAGTCCGAAACACGCCAGTGAACCTCGGCAGGAACAAATTAACCCTCTAGATTGATTTAAATATTGTGTAAACCAGTCAGTGACGTTAGTTGTCGTGACAATTGCGGCTCTTCGTTGGGCACACGGCGATCCTGCATCCGCGGCACCAGGAGTTAATCTGGTCTTCACCTCCCGGAACTTCCGGAATCTGGGCTTCCAGATTATTCTTTGACGTCTTCTGTAAATTGCATCTGGAATATAAACCGGTCCGAAAGTATATCAAAATAATCCGGAAAAAAGGGGCTTTTGAACTTCCAGATTCCCGGAATTTTTAAGTATCGCAGAAGAAATTCAAAAAAAATCTCGGAAAATCAGGAAACCCAGATTCCGGTAGGTGAAGACTCACCTTTAGTAATTCTTAAACACTCACAGTACCTTCCGTTCCACAGTTTAGTGAACAGCATGCTACCACACTACTCCAAGTATCATGCTTCTCCCGAGTCGGCAAGTGTTTTTATTTGACATTGCAAAGAAACTTGATTTTACTTGCTTTCATGGCGCGTTATTATATATGATCGCCCTTGCTGAGGGTGATAGCGGAAAAATTTGGCCCGCGGGTAGCATGATAGGCTGATATCGCCAACGAGCGCAGCGAGGGTGATATCTGCCTATCATGCTGCCCAAGGGCCAAATTTTCCGCTATCACCCTCAGCAAGGGCGATAATGATTATAACACCAGTACACTCTTAAAAATCGGAATAAGCGCAAGCGACAACACTGTAATGTCCGTGGACGAATGGTTAACGCGCCAAACTCACGAGCGAAGGGTCGCTGGTTCGAGCAGAGCAAAATAAACTCTGGGTTCGAGTCTCGGTTGTGCCGACCGTTTGGCTTAGGGTGAGGGTTAGTGGCGTTTCCCAGTAAGACAAGCCAAAAGTCAACCCAGCTTCAAATGGGTATCTAGAGAAATCTAGGGAAAAGCAAGGCTGGCCGTGCGTTATCACTTGATATCGCGCGGCTGGCTTGCACGGTTGGAACTTTTTCTTATAACATCAGGGTAATACCAGAAAATTTTGGCACTGGGTAGGAAAGGACTGTTATCATGGGACTGCATAGTGTACTAGTGTTATTCAGTGTTGCGACAAGTACTTCAAATTTGCCCTTAAGTATTAAGTATCAAGTACTTCCCAATTTTGTACTTAAGTATCAAGTATTAAGTACCTGACAACAAATGTACTTAAGTAGTACTTGAGTTTTAAGTAAATGACTTGTACTTAAGTAGTACTTCAAGTACTACTTAAGTACTAGTTCATTCATACAATATAATAAAGAATAACTTCGTTTACGTCATTTAGCAGTCAGATAACAAATCTAGAAGTTTGAATAAATAATTGAACACTATAAACTAAACTGTTGGCTTATCTTCTGGTGTAGGTAGTGGGCATTTGCTTTAAGCACTGCATTCCCAGGTAATTTCCTGTACCCCCCTCCCCAAACTCCACTCAACGAGACAAAATCCAGCAATGGATCCATCCAGGGTATTTTATGGCCTTCATACCTTCAAGTTTCATCCCAATTGCTCGACTCGTTTGATCCTTGGACGTACCACCGGGTACTTTCTGGGACCCCGCTCCAACTCCTCCTCCTACCGTAACCGAATACGCTTAATGTGCTCCCTTCGAACCCTATCGCCGCATCCGAATCCGTTTTGGACACATATGAATTGGTCATCTCGGGCACCTTCTCTTACCACGAACCTGAGCATTTAGAATCCGAGTATTCCCTTGAAATTTCCGTTACCCTCCTTCACCCCCCCTCCCCCGAGCTCGGATCCTATCGGGACCTAAACTGGATCATCTAGGGCATGTGACCATGTACCTTCCAAGGATTACCTCAATCGCTCCACTCTTTTGTTCCCTAACTAAGGTTTGCCACACATTTTCCAGGCCCCCTTGCAACTCCCCCCACCGTGGCAGAATCCGGTTCGGACACATAAATAGACCATTTAGGGCATCTGCTCCTACCACCCATCAAGTTTCGCTCGAATAAGATCACCTGTTAGCAAATAGCGCACGCCACAAGATCCCGGATTCCCCCTCCCCTCTCCCACCAATGGTTGGATCCGGGAAAGGAAGATTTCCTAAAGCGTTATGTCTTTAGAGGCGTGCCAAGTTTCATCGTCCTAGCTTCTTTGGAAATGCCAGAACTAGCAGTCCCAAGCGTAGTAAAGAGCGAAAGACATTGCAATTTGCAATCGCTGTTATGGAACATTTAACATTTCTTGCAGATCAAACGGCAACCTATCAGATGTCATGTTTATCTTCAATTTGAATTTTTCCGTTTCTTAACTAAATTCTCTTTTTGTTGAAAAATCCTTTTTCGCGATCTAAAAAAATGTGATCTAAGCAAAATGTACTTGCAATAGTACTTGAACATTTATTGGTACTTGAGGGCTTAAAGTACTTGGTTATTTTACTTAAGTATTAAGTACGCAAGGAAAGTTCTACTTAAGTAAAACCCAAGTATATTGATTTTTGTACTTAAGTAGTACTTGAAGTACAAGTACTTGAAGTACTTCCCAACACTGGTGTTATTGCACTTTTTTTCGATAATCTGAATCTGCCTTGAATTTTAGAGAGAGCCTGGAGTTAAGAATTTAGGATCAGGGATTTTCAGTAGACAATGAGGGAATTTTATTCCGACAATAAAGAGGATTTTTTGGCGCCGCGTCCCATTACAAATTTGAAACATGCAACTGAAAGAGGGGTTTGATTCAATTGTCAACTAAAGAGTGTTACAGATTTAAGGGTAGAAGACCCAGGTGACTTAGTAGTCAAGAGGGGTCTTTAATTCGTTCATCATCATCATCAGAGGTGATCAGAGGGGTTTGATTCAGTAGTTCAGTCCTGGTTCAGTTGCCAACAAGATGCAATGCAACTGCTTTCGCATATTGAAATGCCGATCTACATAATGATGATCCAGATCCCAATGAAAACTCATTGCTTCATTGCACTTGAAAGGACCAGAATCTAAAGTGTAGTTACTATGCTCTTCAGAAAGATCTGGGATGTTGCCATCAGGTTGCCATTAGGCGCTGGCGTACAGTAGAGGTATGGTTATGTGAATGTTTGTTGACTTCTTACTTTGCCATTTTCATGCACTTGCTGTGTCTAAAGCTAACTACCAGTTAGCCAACGTAGGTAAGAAAGGCATCTGAAAACACCTGTACAGGTACAGGATAGGAGGGGTATCCAAGGGGTATCCAACCTCAGACAAGATTTCAAATTTCCAGAGAAGTCTTTCCTTCAGAATAATCCATTTGGCTTAAAAAGGAACCAACAAATAAGGTAAAACATTGAAATTCGAACACATCGGAATTCGGACACGTTGACCGAACATTTCAAATCGGACGTTTTCTTTCATCTCTCACTGCGAAGTGTTAGCACTTGCAGACAAAACGGAATAGCCATTAGTTGCGAGAACCAAAAACTCGACCGCCGCTGTTTTATGGCAGCGCTGTAACAGTTTGGCGAGGGAAAATTCGACTAAAAGGTTTGCCAAATTTTACTTTTTAATTGTTTTGAAGTGATTCCGTAAAGCGAAAAATTGCCGGGAAAAGGTCAGTGCTTCTGTTGAAGGTGGCTAACGTAGCTAAGTTGCTAGAATTGGTAAATGTTGCACTGATTGCGATATATTGTGTCATTAGTTCTGTTCAATTTGTTATGCGATAAATATTTATTCAGACACCGTATTTGACGACTTAAAGCTATTCGGACAGTTGTATTTTGTCTGTTCGCTACTAAAAGCATAACGAACAAGTGTATGTCCGTAATGTCCGATAGCTGTTCGAGATGGTTACTCCCTGTTCGAACACAAAAGCAGAGGGGCATCCCTTCCACGCCAGAAAGCTTTTATTCACATAGAAATAAAAACCCCGGGAGAGGCCCAGAAAACGTCCGACATTCTGCTCTTTCAACAAACCTAATTCCCGAAACGATACCGGCAACGCTGTCCTCACGATCGTCGAAGAAGAAAAAGAACGTAAATATGAGTCCGAATTTCAATGTTTTATCTTATGACAAAAATACTAGGTTGAATAGTTGAATGGTTTACATATTGGATTAATAATTATTGCTTCAGTATTTCTAGTTAAAATTATTTTTCTTTTAAAACAAGATTACCTTATTCTAACCCCACCTCGATCTGACTTAAAAATGATGAAAAAAGAAGAGTTAGCAAAGTCAATAGACAGAAAACAGGATTTCAAAATAGCTCCAAATGGAGAAAAAGGCACAGAATTTGAATATTTTTGGACACCTGACTTTGAAAAAAGTCATATTTTGCCTCTTGGCTGTCAGGACAGCTTGTATATTTCATTTTAACATTTTTGCGGCAAAAATCGAGGTAGTGTAAAAACGAGGTTGGATACCCCTCCTGTATATTGGGTCTTCAGTCTACCATTTAGCCTAAAACTGCAGTGTTTAGTGTGCATCATTTGCATCATTGACAGGATTCAGCAGTTAGGCCAATCACGAATTCGGTGAGCGAATTTACTAAAATTACTTGGTAATTTTTCGATGCCAAGACTATTCGGTATATTTGTGGAGATTCGGTAGTTACACATTCCCGAACAGGCTATTGGTCCAAAATTATTAGACATCATGATTGGGATTCGGTAATTGATTCATTATAATTTTCAGAAGTCACGAATTCGGTGAGCGAATTTACTAAAATTACTTGGTAATTTTTCGATGCCAAGACTATTCGGTATATTTGTGGAGATTCGGTAGTTACACATTCTCGAACAGGGTATTGGTCCAAAATTATTAGACATCATGATTGGGATTCGGTAATTGATTCAGTATAATTTTCAGAAGTCGGTAGATTTTCGATACCAGAACCCCGAATAGGCTGTCGGTCTAAACTTATTCGGTATAATAACTAGAATTCCGTAATTTATTCGGCATAGTTACCACCACCCTCGAAACTCGAAGAGGTCGAGTGAAGAACTGGTAACAAACTGATATGTGATTCAATCGCTAGTCCTTAAATTTATTTTGGATCCCAAAACACGCATTAGCCTAATCATAAATGTTTCAAAAATTCCGCCTGCGCTGCTTTTCGTAACATTCTCTATAAATATTCCTTCAGCCCAAGCTGACTGCGAATCATATTTGACAGTGCACAAACGGATACGTCAGCTAAATTTTATTCGAGCTATATTTTGGCCCTTCTTGGCAAGGGTCCTCTTCAGGCTCAAAACCGCTCAAACTGGAAAAATGAACTTGTGGAAAAAAAATGGACCTGTGATCAGCAATTAGGGTGAGGGAAGTATCAGATGAAAGGAATTGAATACATGACTTGTAGTTCTGTCTTACTGTATGACACTGTGAAAGGAAATGTCACAGTTATCTGGAAAAAAAGTATTGACTTGGTTTAAAGTAGGAAAAGGATATTTTTTTTCATTCTTTGAGTCTCTTAAGGTAATGTTGAATTATTGTGTATTTATCTTACTTGTTCCTGTTTTTGTCTAATCTTTCCTTTTTAAAAATCTGGTTTAAATGGGCATAAGCTTTAATCAGAACAATAGCTATTACACTGTCAGAAGTTTCATAACAGATAGCGTATAACACTTTCAAGAATAACACCTTTTCACTCAGAAATAAAGTGTTATGACCAATTAAGTTTACACTATTTCGTGCCTAGATCTCCAACAACACCTTCAATTGGTAAAAATACTAACGGGAATGAAAGAAACATAACAGATAACATCCCAAAGTGTTATCTGTTGAAACCGGGCATCCTTCTGTTGTCGTTATGTAACTTCTGACAGTGTAGTATTTTTTACCAGTTGAAGGTGTTGTTCGAGATCTAGGAACAAAATAGTGTAAACTTAATTGGTCATAACACTTTATTTCTAAGTGAAAAGGTGTTATTCTTGAAAGTGTTATGCGTGATCTGTTATGAAACTTCTGACAGTGTATAAAACATCTTTCTTGCATACTTGCAGTTTCTCCCCCAAATACCCTCAACTTGATGCATCATCAATTTTTGATCGATTTTTTTATTAAAAACAGTCGTTTTTTTCTGCAAACACTTTCGGTAAAAATGTCCAGACAGTCGGTAAATACCTTGCCCCCCTCCCGCCAAACATTTTGGCTAGTAATGCCTCTAGTCCCAGGTCGGGTAAGTCAAGCTCCTTTTTTCTTCTTTATCTGTTTCTTTGAGCCGCGTTTACAAGCATGCCTAGCCATGCACAGATGCCTATAGGTGCTCAGGAGTAGCCAGGCAACGAGTTCTAGAGCCTGGAACTCCATACCTGGACCAAAATTTGTGCCTATTCATGGGTGTGAACGGCGATGCTAGGCACGTGCCAGACATCTGTGCTTGGTTAAGCATGCTTCTGAACGGGTTATTAACAACCAGAGGCGTTACTAGCCAAAATGTTGGGGGGGGGGGCAAGGTATTTACCGACTGGCTGGTCATTTTTACCGACTATTTTTGCGGATAAAAACGACTATTATTGAGAAAAAACGACTGTGTTGACGAAGAATCGGCTGATTTTAAGGAAAAAACGACTATTTTTAAAGTTTAACTGAAAAGCCAACTCATTTGTGTGTCATTTAATTGGATACACTGAATTATTTGGATTCTGCAAAGGGATTTTTTGATTTTCCACTATCTGCTCTAGTTATGAGGCTCAGAATATCTCCAGTCGTCCCCACAGCGTAAATTCTACTATGACGCGGGAAATTTTAATCTCAACACAAATGCGGCTTTTCAGTGGGCAGTGGTGAGACTGGTGAAGATTGCTTAGTGCCTGAAAAAAAAAAAATGATAAATCTTTCTCGTAAGGCATACAGCAAAAATACAAGCGCATAGAGGCACCACAAATCACACGGAAATTCCACTATTTGAAAATCAATTATTCGTGAATAGCGGAACAACGAATTAACTCATTTTCAGCAGGTCTTCAAGCCAATTTAAGTGAATAAGTAATGGGTAACTAGATTGTCCTATCCTAGCCCTTTTCGGTTAAACTTTAAGAAAAAATCGACTATTTTTACGAAAAACCGACTTTTTGATTATTTTTAAGAAAAAACGACTATTTCTAAGAAAAAAATCGACTGTTTTTACTAAAAATCGGCGCGCCGGCAATTTTTACCGACTGGCCGACAACATTTGGGGGGGGGGCGTCCCCCCCTCCCCGCCCCGCCCCTAGTAGTGACGCCTTTGTTAACAACTAACTTTGATGTTTAGGATTTTGTAGTCCTTTGCAGATTAGCCTTTTGGTACTGAAACGTTGGCTGTTGTTTTTTGTTCGGAAGAAACTCATTATGTTCTCAAAGGTCTCCCTTTCAGAAGTTCCATCCATCACTATGCTAATCGTCTCCGGACAAACGGGTAATTCCCCGCTCTTTTAACCGGTCTGGTCCACTTTCGAGCATGCGAAGCTCGGTAGATCGCTCTTTAATCCTTTATCACCCTTGCAGCTTATCCCAGCAAATTTGGCTATCCCGTCGTCATGGCAACTGAATACTTTTTGGAGACTCTTCAGCAGACCAAGTCTTTAGTCTCAGTAGATATCAATGTCGGCGACAGGGAGGGGACAGGAAGGATGAAAGGGAGTGTTGTGGAAGAAGAAGAATAAGACGTTGATGGCGATTTTTGTCGTGACGGGCAAAACTAGAAAGCGAAGTGTTGAAGTTGTGCAGGAAGTGGATGATGACCAGGATTCGGGCATCGATCCTTCAGATTTGTCCATGTTGTCGCCTGCTACAGCTCCCCTTCTTTTTGATGCTTTGCTGTATGGTATTCCGGTAAGTGACGCTTCGTTCTTACCGTTTTACTCCTGAGCTTGCTGAGTCGCGTTTTGTCGGTTCACATCAGCCCAATGTGGAAGGCTGAAGATCGTTCGTTTGCCTTCAAATACTATGTGACTTTTTAAAGGATATGCGTATCTTTATTACTAATTAAATCTGCTCGCTGATAGTTCCATTCATTCTCATTCCTGAGATTCCGATCTTCCTATGTAATGTTTGTCCACGCCACCGGCCATTAGATTTGATATTCCTTTAGTCCAAGCTGATTGTGAATCATAGCTGACCGCTTTAAACGGATAGCCTATGTTCAGCTGTGATTTATTTAGCATTATTGGCAAGGGTATTCTTCAGGCTCAAGCTATAAAGCGAAGCTGTGTCCTGTCTCTAGAATTAAGCTCAGCTGACGTATGCGTTTAACAGAGTCAACTATGACCGTTATATTTGACGATGCAAAACGGATACGTCAGCTACATTTTATTAGACCTATTTCAGGCCCTTCTCAGCAAGGCTCAAGCTGGAAAAAGGTTGATGACGTACCCGTGTTGCATCGTCAAAAATGGTCCGCAGTCAGCTTGGGCTGATTAATTCGTTTCATCTGTTGGCCCAGACCAGGCTCCCACGTATCACTTTCCGGTAGCTCATTGGCCAGCGATACCGCTTCAGCAAATTTGTCCATGTTTCTCATCCTAAACCAAGGGTGCTGCCCGAGCCGGCTTGTGAACTATTTGGAAACCCAGCAGAGTTTCAGTGGAGTATATTTAAGTATTGCGATAGTACTGCCACTTGTGCTTTAAGTCTGGCCTAAAAAATAAGGATTTGGTCTCTCTAAGCTTCTGATTTCTTATTTTTTTGTGTGGCCTTTTCCCCCTTTTTGTCGCTTCTTTCGTTCTAAAGGAGATAACTGATGCTGTGGAAAATTGGGGAAACCATAATCAGTTGATAGATATCAGTTGATGATGATATAATCATTGTTGTTAATACTAATGTACATTTTGCCTTTCTGACTAATCCTAAATAATAAATACTAATTAAGCGGAAAAATTGCTCGGAAAACGGAAAAATTCTTTAACACTAACTTGCCGATAAAAGCCAGTGTTTGTTTGTTGAGACTGTGCCTGCTTCTGTTAGATGGTATCACAGTTCTGAAAGTGTTTATGTTCTGTTTTTTGGACGTCTAGCATAGACAGTTCTCATTTTTCGATGAATTTCGAAACAAATTAGCACTTTTTTTTCAATCAGTCAGTCAACTTTATTACTAAATAGCTGAACGCTAGAACAAGTCGTCGAAGTAGTCCGACCCACGGGTCGGACCAAAAAGTACAAAAAATACATAGATCAGAGGTTAAAGCCTACAAAAAACTATTACTTTTGTGGGTTTCGGGGGGGGGGGGGGTCGAACCCCCTAACCCCCCCCCCCCCCTGGATACGGCCTTGCGCGCAATATTTACAAAAGACGTTAACAAAAACAAATTAACTAATACACTTTACGCCTTTGAACAAATGATGGACTAAAACTTATTAGTCGCAACTGGTTGTTGATTGTCAGATTAAAAGCGAATTACCATCAATGCGCAAAGTACGCGCTCATTGAGCAATTTCCTCTCGCTTGGCTGTTGCAAACTCGACCATCGTTTTCTTTATCAACTGTGCCAGCAGCAGTCATCGCGTAGCTCTTGTGATGTTACAACGTCTTTCGTGTTGTCATGGTTAAAGGATAATAGTGCTTCTGGTCTACAGTATCCGAGTTCAAGGATGCATCGAACTCGGAGCAACGCTGATGTTTATTCCGGTATGAGGTTAAGGGATATCGACGCCCCTGACTTCAAAAGCCGTGGAGATAAGAAATCAAGACCGGTTCGGAGATCCGGATCTACCTTGACAGGAGATGATTATGGATTTATTCTTAAGAAGGCCGTGCCTCTTCAGCAAGAAGGTACAGGTTTGATTATTCATCGTTATTCTTTTTCCACTTTGACATCTGATGAATTACTTTAATTTTCAAAAAGCACCAGGGCCATGGCAACAACATAAAACTCCAATAGTCTATACTGTAAATGATAGGCTAAGAACCTTGTCGTATGCTCAGTCGCAAACCCCAAGTGCGCCTACAATCTCTACAATCACAAACATTCGCCTTCCATCAACTTCACCATTTTTCATTAGATCTCCATCCACTTAATTTTTTCATTCCATCAGTTCCTCGCATCCGCTACCGTACCAAAGATGGGACATTTCCCTGCCCCAACCGGTAAATCATCTGCCTTACATCGATTTCAGTTAATGTAGGGGGTGGTTTGGAGCATTGTAATTTTATCATAAAAATGTGTGGTGTACCCTTTGACTTCTGATATTTGCCGTGTTTATTATTAAGTCTATTTTAGTTTGGTATTCTTTTATTTATTATTTAAATTGTTTGTACGAAATGATGACACATATTGTTTATTTTAGATGTTTATTTTTGTTCGTTCCTTAGTTCTGTAATGCCTAATGCCCTTGTGCAAAGGCTGACTCACAATAAATTCAGTCTAAGAAAGCGTCAAATTTTCGCCTTTTTCTGTTGAGTTGTTTTAATTTCCTTCACTATGCCGATATAGGCAGTTTAGAAAAATATCACAGATACGGTATTGCGGTTCCAGCCTTTCCTTATTTTTAGCGTCCAGTACAGTAGTTCTCCCTGCCTTCGATTGTCAGTGGATCCGGTCAATGGTATGAACACTTATTAGGGTTGCATATTCCATGAAGCCGGTAGTGGTCGATGATTATTATGTGATTAACTTGCAGTTAGTAGAGCAGAACTTAACGATTGGTAATTTCGAAGGAGTTGACGGTTTGTTTGTTGATAATATGCCGAGCGTTCTCCCAATAGTTCATCAGTTTGTGACGTGAGCAGCGGAGACAACGGGTGTCCAGGCTTCATTCTTGCATCACATAACGGTCCCACGTCAACTGTCTACCAGCAATTAGTCACAGTTGCCTGTCTTTATCTCACCGAGGTGTCGAAAACAATGCCAATTAATGACTTTCATAATTAATCGGGTCTTTCGCTCTAAACGTCGATTGTTCTTTTGTTTATTTTACGACAAGGAATACTCGCCTTTTTTGTTTATAAGTCAGGGTAGCCCAAAGGAGATGTGCATAGTTGAGCACAAAAATAATTTGTTTTTGCCAGAAAAATCGCCTTAGCATGATTGCGCTAGCCTATATGCACTTCGCAAGACTGAGTTGCAAAACTAGTAGCCTCTGCAAGCCGTACCCCACTATCTGATTTGGTGTTTCAACCTTCAACCAGAAGTATTTACGGGGTTTGCCGGTGATTGAGCGGGAAAACTTGACAAGGCGATGGAGCAGCGAGCTTGAATGAATGAACTTATTACGTGATTAACTCCACGAACTAACAAAATTAAAAGTTTATACAAGCAATTTAAGTAATAATAATAACAAAGACCCAACAAAAATGTAGATGCAAACAATCCAGATTGTTATGAAATCATAATTAGAGTATTCTGGTTCCTGCGTTGAAAGTTGTCAGTCAAGTGAATACATACTTCTTACATGCGCTAACTAACAACAGTGGTTGGTTTCATGCAATTCTGTAAAATAAATTGTTATCGAGTTTGAAATGGTGCGTTCCACTTTCTGTTTTCAAAATTCGATATCTTGTACAAATTTTGTAAGCTACCACTAACTACACTGTCATGCTTCGGAGCATGATCTTGATAGGTAAAAATCAGGGCCGTATCCAGAGGGGTAGGGGGTCTAACCCCCCCCCCGAAACATGCAAAAATAATCGCTTTTTAAAGGCTTTAACCTCTGATCTGTGTCTTTTTTGTACTTTTTGGTCCGACCCGGAGGCCCCCCTCCGAAATAAATTCCTGAATACAAACCTGGTAACAAGTAATTGACTGGCAAAGTGCAGCTAGGGACTCCTGGCTCTGCCCCCTCCAAGAAGGCTCTTCTCTTCGTCTCACTAGAATGATTATAAAGTTGTTCTAGGATTCTTATCACTGTTGGTAGTGACCATGGGAAGAGGTAGCAAAATGGATTTGGGCGTTTTGTGTTTCGGAATTTCAGGGTACTGTGCTCCGCCCCTGTCCTCCTGAGTTCTCACATGTGGCTCTTGACATTCAAATGACTAGATTGGTTTGATTGTATGGTTTTTATGGCACTTGCAGCCTCTGGCTCAAGTGCCATATACCGATCGCAATTCCGTCCGTCGGTCGGTCTGTCGGTCTGTCGGTCGGTCTGTCCGAATTTTTTTGTCCCACATGTTCGAGTTAGGGTACTTCCAGATGTGCTAGGACGATGAAACTTGGCAGGAAAATCAGGGACCCGACCAAACTAACCTAGAAGTAATCAGTTTCCCGATCCGACCATCTGGGGGGGAGTGGTGGGCCGGGGAAATTCTGAAAATTAAGGAGTTTTGTCACACTTTTTCGAGTTGGAGTACTTCCAGATGTGCTAGGACGATGAAACTTGGCAGGAGCATCATGGACCCGATCGGACTAACTTGGAAACATTCAGTTTCCCAATCCGACCACCCTGGGGGGGGAGTGGAGGGCTGGGGAATCCGGAAAATTGGGGTAGTGTGTAACTTTAGAACGGGTGATCGGATTGGAATGAAACTTAATAACTGAATAAATGACATACTTCTGATGTCCCGTTTGAAGTCCGGACCGGATGCGACGGCTATGGGGGAGTTGGGGGGGGGGGAGACCGGAAATTTCGAGAAATGGTTAGAATACAGGGATCGGAGTGAAACTTGCTAGGAAGAACAAGCATGTGCTCCAGATAAATTGTTTATACATTTGGACTGGATCCGACCACCCCGGGGGGGGGGGGTGGAGGGCTGGGGAATCCGGAAAATTGGAGTAGTGTTTAACTTTCGAACGGGTGATCGGATTGGAATGAAACTTAATAACTGAATAAATGGCACACTACTGATGTCCCGTTTGAAGTCCGGACCGGATTCGAATGCTCTGGGGAGTTGGGGGGGGGGAGACCGGAAATTTCGAGAAACAGTTAGAATAGAGGGATCGGAGTGAAACTTGCTGGGAGGAACAAGCATCTGCTCCAGATAAATCGTTTCTACATTTGGACTGGATCCGGACACTAGAGGGGTGGAGGGCTGGGGAATCCGGAAAATTGGAGTACTGTGTAACTTTCGAGCGGGTGGTCGGATTGGAATGAAACTTAATAACTGAATAAATGACATACCTCTGATGTCCCATTTGAAGTCCGGACCGGATTAAACAGCTATGGGGGAGTTGGGGGGGGGGGGTGACCGGAAATATCGGGAAACGGTTAGAATGGAGGGATCGGAGTGAAACTTGCTGGGAAGAACAAGCATCTGCTCCAGATAAATCGTTTATACATTTGGGATGGATCATGACATTAGGGGGGGGGGGGTGGAGGGGAGTTTCCCAGAATTCCGGTTATGGCGGTTTTGGGGATTTTCACGACGAATCTTGGGAGGCGAATCAGGGACCCGGTCAAACTGACTTATAAAGAAAAATTTACATGATCTGATAGCCGTGGGGGGAGTAACGGGAGGGGGAATCCGGAATATTGAGTCATGCGTAACTTTGAAACGGCTGATCGGATTTGAGTGAAATTTGATAATTGAAGAGAGGACATGTTTCTGTTGATCTTTTTCATGTCCGGACAGATCCGACAGCAATTGAGGGGGGGGGGGCGAAAATACGTGACCGACTTAGACTGGTGAGATCGGGATGGAACTTTGTGGGAATAACAAACAGATGCTCTGGATAAACACTTACGGAACCGGATTGGCTCCGGCGACTGTGGGGAAGTTTGAGGGGGGGGGAGGTCCGGGATTCCGGTGATCACGATTTAAGGTACTTCCAGATAATCTAGGACGATGGAACTTGGCTGTAATATTAGAGATTTGACAAGATTGACTCAAAAATGACCACTTTCCAAACCCGACCATTCGTTAAAGTACTAATCTTGACTGCAAATTTAGAAAAATACTTTTAAACTAAATTCATATTTTCATGATTCCCATGAGCCCATTATCATTTTTGCCTCAAGGGTTTTGTTTGCAAATGACGTTCTAGCTCCCTTAAAGTGTGAATCAAACAATACATCTCAACCCATGATCATTTGTGCCACAAGGGTTCTGCTTAAAAATTTATTTCTGTCACCCTTAAAGTGCGCATTTGAAATGAAAAGCGAAAAAAAACTTTTGACGAAACGGTATACATCAAGGATCCCTAAAGGCCTGTGATCGTTTTTGCCTCAAGGGTTTTGCATACAGATGCATTTCTAGCGCCTTTAAAGTGCGTATCTTTACACCCAAGTTCAAAAATAAAATACTTTTTATCTAGCTCCCTTAAAGTGCGCATTTTAACCACAAAGTCGAAAAATACTTTTGATCAAACAAAACATCTCAACACATGCAAGTGCCATATGAGCTTACAGCTCTTGTTGTGTGGATTTTGTACAAACAAACATTCGTGAAAAAAGAAATGATACTCTGGGACATAGGATGATATGCATTAGAAAAAAATAGAGGCTGATATGACATCTGATTTTTCAGTGAAAATACGTTATCATTTAGAGGACGCGAAGGAATCAGTTTGTAAAAAGCAATTAGCCTACAAATAAATAAAATGACAATCGTAGTTTATAAGATGGTGTTTGCTCGTTGTCATGAATCCATTATACACGAGCTTTTACCTTCTCTACGCCCAGTTCTGAATAAGGCGAGCGGTATGGCATGAAATGAGTTTAGTTGAGACCAAGCCAATTATAATGGACTGATTGGTTGATCGTTTGTCAAGAAGCCTGTATAGTTGTCCGATTTCAGTCCCGAACATACCCTTTTTTTTATGAAAGTTGGAGGAGTACCTAACTCTCAACTCTTTTTTTTTGTGTACACTCAGTTCTCGCCAGTTCCCAGGTTAGTTATGGGTATGAAATTGAGAGATATGAATAATATGTGACAGTTTAATTGAAATGGTGAAAAGTGAAACATCGAAAGCAGTTATACGGGTCGTGTTAAAGGTGTTATCAACCAACACCTGTAAACGCAAACATCACAAAGAAGAAGAAGAAGAAGTTCCCATGTATCCTGCACGTTTTCGGTCGGCTCCCATGATGCCCGGTCTGTTTGCGCTCGGTGCCTGACATAGTGCGGATCTTAGAAGAATCAAAGATGGACACACTTTTGGTTGACCCCAGGAAAACAAACACTTCACCCCCCCCCTCTCGGGGATAAGATACGACTGTTAAACGAATCAATGATGGCCACACGTTTGATGACTCCAGGAAAAGAACACTTTTCGTGAAGAACTGTTTATTCCAAGAGGCAAAGTAGATATTGGAATTTCTTGTTGCTGAGCAGGGCTCCGACTATTGTTGCCGCTATTCAGATGATCGGAAAAGACATACTTTTTCTGCAAGTCAGCCGGTTGTAGCAAAGAGACCTTTACCTGGTTTTAGCCGTTTTTGGATCCCAAAACGTTAGTGACGGATACCTGATATCGCAAAAGTTGTCCGTCTGTGCGCACGATAACTCTCGAAGGAATTGAGATATTTTGATGAAACTTGGTGGGAGGATCCTTCGGGTCAAAGTACAAGTCAAGTTCGAAGATGGGCTCTGTAGCCCTAT